>OY770152.1:4013832-5213832 GCA_963669345.1 Gortyna flavago | reverse complement strand
TGTAAATCGATACCTTTAGGTGAAATAGTTACGTAACAATGTTTGTTAGTGTATAAATACCGTGAATAGCTATAGATAATAAGATTACAAACAATAAATTACTTAAAATAGGTACGTGAATTATTGTGATATAACCCGACTAAATTAAGATGACCTCTGAATCCGCATAGGTTACACTGCGAGTATGACCAACACAATTTTGTAGGATAATGTTGAAATTGAACCTGAGAATGGCTGGAAAAACTAATCTACGGGTATTCGCGCTCGAAATGGACCACAAATATGATTGAGTATTGCGTATTCCCAAGGACGCTTTTGAAGTTTCCTTTTCGTTCACTGTTTCCTACTCAGAAACAGGCTAAAGGGTGTAAATTGAAAGAGATCAGGTACTCACGGGATGCTGGGAGCCAGGAGATCACCACACTGTAACACTAGCAGTCGTATTTCACGCTATTTTGGTGATTTTTCATCGCGCGCGCGGTTTTGTTGCCGGCCGGTCTTCGCATACAAAGTACTCTTTGGTCTTCGCGCTCAGTTTGAACTGACGTTTTGACCAGTGTTGCCAACTCGACTAAAGCAAATGTCGCCAGACAAAAAGTCTAAAGTCGCCAGTTGTCGCTAGATGCTAAAATATTAAATAATTACTCATTTATTTCGTTTTTTTTTACGTATAAATTTTTTATCTTAAAACTTCATGGTTTTTATGACGAGACACTGTTATCAACAAACAAAAAATTGGAATTACGTCCGGCTCTATACTTTTGATCAAGATGCAACCTGACACTGACCTGCAAGTTGCAAAAAACGCAAGAAAGTTCGAATTTCGCGGGTTACCTTTGCGGATCCATTTTAAGTAACGCGCTCACAAAGTCACTTAAACGATAAAATCATAACGAATAATATTATACTTTATAAATGATAGCCAAATTAGAAAAGTCGCTAGAAATGTCGCTAAATTATTTTTGTCGCTAAATCGAAATAAAATGTCGCTTTTCATGTCAAAATGTCGCTTAATCTAGCGACAAAGTCTCTAAATTGGCAACACTGATTTTGACTTCATTCATGCCGCATGCCGTTAGATTGCGGTAGCGATGCGTTGTCCTTGTCGCACTCACAGCAATGGGCGAGTGCAAGTGGCGGCAAATTTAAAACAGGGAGAGGAAAAGGACTGACGACTGGGAAAGCATCCCGAAGCCTGTTCACGGGTAGTCAGAAGCTCAAGTCTGAAAACCAGTCTTACCAAGGAGTACTTATCGTGTTATCCAGTAACTGGGTTATGGAGGCCAGATAGATAGCCTGTCGCTCCATATAAAATACTGGCATTCAGCTGCATCCGGTGAGACTGGAATACGCAGATGATGAAGACTTAGTTTAAGGAGGTTTCTTGAAAATGGTCAAAAAGTTGGTTTTTAAAGCAGTGTATCTTTTAAACCGTAAATAATTTAGACCAAAAAAAAAATAGTTTTATTATTTTCAAGTCTTATTTTAAAACAGTGATGGAACTCAAATCACAATTAAACGTACATTAATGCATCAAAAACATCTTCAAATACACCTCTGACATTTCTTTAAAAGCAGTTTATCCCTTCATTAACAATTTTAATTATAATTAAAAATATACCATTAAATTGCTAATGCCAAACTGCATTCAGTGATGGATTATTTATTATTAAGTAGTTTGTAAATAGATGATTGTTTCATATTTTGCAATAAATTACCAGCGTTGTGTCATCGCGCTTCTCTTTCTTTTCTATGCAGTCCGATAGTGACCGCGCTTCAGGTCATGTAGTCGCCTTAACATGGAGAAACTTAAACTGGTTCTAACTTAGCACCATTGAATGAGGAATACACAGAGGATTTTATTAGCCGTAGAACCGATGACTGCTGGTGTAGACGTTCTTGAGTGGAGAACGCGAATCGGCAAACGTATGGTAGGTAGGTGTTGAGCTCCACTCAACATCGCCGCGCGCTGGCGGCAGTGGTGAACGAGGGGTGCGGGGACAGCGGGGAGTCAGCCGGCTGACGGCCGAGCGCGGGTTCCCGCGACACACCGACACGACGACGGTCAGCTGTTGCTCGCCTTCATGCACGGCTGCGCTTGCGCGTTTTATTACCTCTCTTGTTACATCTTTTAACCGACCGTTTGTAATTTCTTTTCTTTTATTTCATCATTATATTTCTTGTTATACAGTCCGCTATCCTTTCATTTTGCCACCACGATCTATCGTCGCGAGCAGTAGGTCTCCCTCAGACTAAGTGGAGCGACGATCTTCGCGGAATGGCTGGTAGCAGCTGAATGAGAGTTGCCGAGGATGGCGTGCAATTTGGAGAGACTATGTCCAGCAGTAGACTGCTGCTGGCTGATGATGATGACACAGAGGAAGTTCGAATGATTGGATAAGAATACACAGATTATCCAGCACCGCTTTAATTACTTGAGTATGTATTAATAAGGTAGGTTAGGTTTACGCGTATATTAAAAATATTTATTCCTCAATTTTCATGATTGCACCTACCATTGTTTGTCTCTGCATCACCCAAAGGTCGACTGGTAGAAAATGCCTATGGCATTAAGTCCGCCTCTGTACATTTTTGTGCTTGAACTATTAAATAAATAATAAATAGATTAAATTGGAGCACTCATTGAATTCACTAGGTACAGACACGCGAACACATCAAGCTACCCAAAACTGTAAAATTTTCCCAATCAACTTTGAACCTTATGGATTAGCGATAAAGTTGAAAATCTCTTAAAAAAGCTTGGCTTGTTGATGTGCTGGCGTCTGTACATGTTCTTACTTACTTTTATCGGAGGAATAAATATTGTGGTTTGACAGCTTTTTTATATAGAATATTATGTCAAACTGTCAGATTTATTCTTAAGATAAACTTATCTAAATATTGAAAAATCAGCCCTAAGAGTAATTATGGATCGAATAAAAGTTTTGTATGTAATAAAAACACAATATAACCGTTTAAAATGATTTAATAAATTCATAAAATCAGAACTCAAAAATGTACTCTGAGATATTATTATGGCTAATTAAATAAAATTAATAAATGCATTTCATATAAAAAATAATGTTTATCGAAAAATATTTACAAATAATTAGCTAAAAATAAATTAAGGACGGAATCAGTTGTTTAAAACTAGAAATTATTTTATATTTTGTCTAAAATTATTATTATTTTTCATAATTTTAGTTCAAGAATTGGAACTGATTTTTTTTCTATTATTATATGCCCTTGGCAGTTTTATTTACTAAGACATTTTTACAAAAGTATATTATTTTATTCTTATAATATAAATTCGTATAATTTTATCTAAATGTTACAGATACAAAAAAATATATCAATAAGAATTTTAGTCCCTAAAATGCCCCTTGAAGAGAACTGATTTAAGTTTTTTATATTTAAATATTATCTACTTTTAAATATCTTTAACCCAAGTCTCTTAAGGGGTAGGCACATGATCATCCTTATTATTATTTTACTCTATAATTTGGAAGTAGCTAAACTACTGTCCAAAGAAATTCGTTGACAACTATTTTGTCATAAAACGCTCCCTTTCTGTTATTTTTTAAATAAATAAATATTTTTTTCACAGTCCTTTTAAGATTTTGGAGCAGTGAGCACAATTTGAAATCACAAACGAATACCTACATGAATAGGTAATCAAAATGGCTATTCTTCATACCAATACACATTATTAATGTCCATAGAAGAATTTTCTTCCTCAAAAATGCAAGTAATTTATTTGAAAACCAGCTTTAAAAAGTTTGTAAACTATAGCCGATTTGAAAGTACAAAAAAAACTTTGCAATCTATAGCCGTTATGCTATCTGGCTATTAAGGCCATATAGCGATGTTTAAGTAAAAATCTCGATTGAAAACTAGATTCTAAGATAAGCATGAAAACTCTCAGATTTTAATCGATATTGAATTATTCATGCTTGAATATCGTTTTAGAATTCTTTACAATCTCAATAATTTCTAATCGTCTTATCAGTTTATAAGACGATTAGGAATTAGGGATTAGGATTTTGCCATAGATAAAGAATTCTGGACGGTTGTCCAGAATTAGCTATCTTTAGCCGTATTGCTTCACAAGTCCTTAAAACAGTAATATCTGATTAATCCAGTCCCTGAACTCAGATATTCTTGTGTAAACTCCGGGCTGGTTAGGTTCAGCGCAGCCGATGCCCCATGAGATGATGCCGCCGAGGACGAAGCGGTCGTCTCGCTCGCGACGTACTACCATTGGACCGCCGCTGTCACCTGAGGATGTAGGAAAAGAAGTTTTATAAAAATTCTATAAAATATAACATAATAACATGCCTGTAATCTCAGAAGGGTTAGGTAGAGGTGTAACTACAGTACACCCACATTTTGTTAGTTACGTTTAAGTCCCATGTAATAGGGGGCGAACCCATTGTCATTAACTGGGCACGAATCCTGACTCCAGGCTGCTACTTAGAAATCCTAGTCGGAAAAACCTAATAAGACCTGGGAATCGAACCCATGCTTATCAGTGGAGAAATAATATTGTTATATTTAACAATGGATGTAGCTTTGGAAACTCCGTTAAACTTCAACAAAAGAAATGGCTTTACAAAACATTTTGAAGTAAGAAGTGTGCAAACGTTACACAAAAATCCTATATTATTCCAAAACTGTTAGATCTAATCCTGCCTCCTTTGACATCAAGATATATGCGCACTATGGCCGCTTACCTATAGCCGAGTCAGTCAAGTCTTACACTCACATGAGTCAGCGCATTCATGAAATTGTTCATTATATGCTGGTTATAGCCTGTCTTTGTGACATTTAGCCAGTCTTGGTGAACTATAGCCAATTAATTCTTACCTTCGCAAGAGTCTGCGCCTCCTCTGCTTCGTCCAGCACATATAAATATGTTCGGTATGTGTTCATTGTAGCCTGCTGCTTGATACATAGCCTCGCAAGCTGTGTTGTTGATCACTGGGACTTTTACTTCTTGTAACACGCTGGGGAGGGGTCCCTCTGTGAATTGAGAAATTGGGTTAAATTAGTGACTTGCTTAAATCATTGAAATGATGGTTAGCCATTGATGTTAGTCGCAGGATGTTGGGTTCTCCTATTTAGAACATGTTTAAAAGCATTATATAAAGTTATACAGCTGTTTTTGCTTGTTTATTCATTGATCCCAATTTCGAATTATTATTATCTATATCATCACTTTCAAAAATTTATTACTAAATGTTAACTTTTCTGCTTGACGGCTATCATTCATTGTTTGTTATTTGAGGGGATTAGCGTTGATAGCCGAAATTCAGGCTTTTGCCTAGTTCAGCTACAAATGTCAAATTCATTTGTAAACTTTTTATTTTTGATTTTATAATGAGGAACATGTGAAACGATTTTTTTTTTTGTAGTAATGAATGAATGATAAATCTTAAGTGTTAAAGATGAAATGACTAGTATAGAAGTGAATCTGAGGTGTCAGTAAAAGACGTGTTGAACCAAATGAAATAAATTGGGGGTTGGGTAGAATCATGACTGAAATGGGTACCTAGTTAGAAAATACATACCGTCAAACAGTCTCCCCCAGCCGGTGACGTAGGCAGTTTTGCCGACGAAGTCCTCATCGTTATCAGGCACGCACACCGGCAGGATGTTGGGCTGGAATGTCACTGGCTCGTAGAATCTGCAAATAAAAGAAAAAAATTGAACGTTAGTCCGGGCTGGACACAGGGCCGGTCAAAGTGGCGACGTTAGGGAAGGCTTATTTCCAACAATGAACGTCTTGAAATGAAATGATGATGATAATGTGGGCTGCTTTTTCGATGCATGAGATGAGATAGAAAATAATAGACAAAGATATGTCGCTGGGGCTAGATATGTTTTTGGTGCACTTTCTTTTTTTCCACGGAGAAACATGAATAAACATTTTTTCGGGACAGTAGTACTGTCAGCAAAAGAGATAAGTATGCATGATCGTCTGATATAATTGAAGTTTAGTAAGAAACCTATGGATGTTGTCGACTGAAATTTAATTTTATTCGAGAAAATCCATCGGTTTCTTACTAAACTTCAACTGTATCCGACGATCCTGCATACTTATCTCTTTTTTTGACTGTACCTACTTATTATATTTACGTAAAAAAATACTAATAAAACCAGCCTATTATAGTCCCACTGCTGGGCAAAATCCTCTTCTCATACAGAGAAGGCACGAGCATTGATCACCACGCTTGCTCAAGACGGGCTGGCGATTTCAAACTGTTATTATTTTGAAGTCCTGGTTCTCTCACGATTATTTCCATCGTTGATGTCCATGATAAACTTAGAAGGTGAGGAGCTACATATTATGAATTAAAAAAGTCACGTAGGTACCTGCCCGGTCTTGAACCGACAACCTCGTGCATGAGAGGCGAGGCTATAACCATTGGGCTAACTATCAATGATTCGTGCAATTCTTATAGGGTAACCCCCTTACTAATAAACGTTGTATAGCGTCTGTATAGTTACACAACGCTTTGTCTTCTTCTTTCGAAAGTCAAATTACTGACGACTGAAAGAGAGCAATCGGTGTGTAACTATTCAACTCATATAAGTACTTAACTACGTGTATTAGTAAGGGGGTAAATATTTAAAACTAAAGTAAATAAAATAATGATTTTCCTTGTATTTATAACTGACACATGAAAGCCACCCCGCTGACACCAAACTTTACTTCAATGAGTATCTACTTAAAATACAATAAAATGTAAAAACGTCGCATGTAACAAATATGTGGGAACTTTATGTAGAACAGTGTTATACGTGATTCAAATATTTCGCATACTAATAGCATAGAGTTGAAAAAACGATATCTAACTTACATTACTTTTTTTAAAACAAATGAAGGAACCTGTACTAATGTTATAAATTCGAAAGTAACTCTGTATGTATGTTACCTTTTCACGCCTAAACCACTGAACAGATTTCGATTACTTAATTAACTTTAATTTTAAAATTTAATTAAACGGCTATAAAGCGGTTAAGTACGAGTCGGACACGCAGGGTTCCGTACCATCATCTGCCTAGCCTTTTCCCAACTACATATGTTAGGGTCGGCTTCCAGTCTAACCCGATGCAGTTGAATACCAGTACTTTACATGGAGCGACTGCCTGTCTGGCCTCCACAACCCAGTGAATGGGTAATACGATACCCCTTGGTAAGTCCGGTTGTCAAACTTTCCGGCTTCTGATCACCCCGTAACGACTGTCAAAGATCTTCGAATGACAGCCGTAGTCGGGACCAACATTCTGAGGCACGGAGGGGTCTCGGTATGTAAAGATGGTCACCCATCCACGGACTGACCTCGAAAAGCGTAGCTTAACCTTCTATCGACCCGTGCGGCTGTTATAACTTAGCCATGAGCTCCTCAAAATAAAATCAGTTAAGTAAGAAGGTTGTTTCAAACACCCTTGAAACGACATCGCACCATAAGAACTCTTTTTTTTCTGCTTAAAAATCCAAGTATCTTTTGAACCTAATTAATAAGGTATAAAATTGCACTAACACACAAAATCTAGTTAAAAATAACACGGTAGTGTGGTAGTGAACCTTGTAAGGTCAAGTGCATCGACGAGTGACCGACCGGTCTGTACTATAGTGTTAAAACAATATATTAAGTAGACTGGGTTCTGTAGCAGTTTTGATGAGATTTCCTAATCGAAAAATCTCTTTTTTTACCAAAAGTTTTACAAAAAGTGACTTAAAGAAAATTACTTATGAGAATTAATTACTTGTAATCCTTCCATAATGTATTTTAATCATCTTTCTGCTTAAATAGAGTGCATTATGTTAGTTCTGAAGGTACCAGTTTTAATTTCCAGAAACTGACTCAGAATGAATGGCAAAGAATGAAGAAAGAAAATATCCTTAAAATTGTAATCTTTTCGTAATATAATAATTATTTATTTATTTATATATATATTATATTTTTTATTATTATTTATGTACACACAGTAAAATACATAGGGATATGACATAATTATAATTTGAGTACAAAGGTTAATTTTTTTAGTAATTAGTTTTTTATTATATTTAATTACAAGTAACAAAGGACTCAAACATGTTATAGTAACAATATTTCTTAACAACTACGTTAGTAAACTGAAACATACTTAACACTGCAATATACTTAGTTCATTATAATTTACCTGTCTTTGTACCATGTAACTTGGGCTCCATGCAACACTTTGGTTGTTTCTACCTTCCAGTTTCCACCGTCAATCGTCACGCTATCATTCACTCCCTATTCTTTCATACTCGCAAATTCACTACGTTTAGCATCCTCGCTACGTTCGGGAACTAATTTCACGCAGTGCAATAATGGACTATTTAAGTCACACTACGTATCGTATACTATTTTACTAAACCCGCACATAAGTCACGCTTTTTGTATATTATTGAATTCCGCATCAAAGTTGCGACAAACAAATACGCGACAAATGTTAGGGCGATAGTCTAGTACGATATGTCGACCATCAGTGGTGCGAAAGCACATCAGCATACCTACCACGAGCTCTTAACGCGATCCACTTTAGGACCTAAACTGAACTGTTCTTCTAATTCGTACCATGACGTCAGTTTAACGGTTCAATTTAGGCCGTGCCATCTGACAGCGATTATCCCAAACTGAGTCGCAAGTTTTGGTTTCATTCATTTCATTTTGTACTGTATTTGGTACCATGACGTCCCTTATAGCAGCTCAACTGAAACGCTAACTGTCAAAATAAGCGATTCAATAAAAGTTACTATGTCTCTAACAACTGAAACGTTTGGTTAATTATTGATGAAAATAAAGATTTTTAGTGGAATTTTACTATAAAGTAATGATATTGAGATATGAACAAATAAAATGTTACTTGCTTCTGAACGTGTCTAACACTAAAATGTGCGCAAAACAAACTTATTTGATAATAATAGCGTTGTCTCTTTTTCACCAGAAACGTTTCAAACGCGGTTCAACAACGAATTGCGATCTTTCATTCACTTTCAACGATCCAAATGCCGCTGAGCGTATTGGACGTCATGGTACGACTGTGAGCGATACAGTTTAAGAGCCTAAACTGAAATGTCTTGCTTTTGAATCGTTTTTAAATAGTTCATGGTAGGCCTCCAGCTCGATGTACGGTAGTGCGACTGATTGTGGACTACTTAAGCTATAGATAAGCGTGACTTAAGTGGGGGTTTTGGTCACACAGTGCTATAAAGAACATTTTCATAACATAACAAAGCCTACTTCCCATGGGGGTGAGCAGAAACTGCAGAAGTATTTCTTCTCCCGCATAAATACTCTTAAAACACCATCGTCTACATATTAGGTATTCGTAGAAAACTACTGATAACTTTTTTATTTAAATCACGGAACCCTAAAAACAAACCAGCGCGACGGACACTGATGTGCTAACTGTTTTTATAACGACGCCGTGATCAGCAGTCATAAATAATTGTATGGCAGACTGCTAAATTATGCCATTAATTTAGCATTTGATAAGCAGCTATGTATGGCATGTGATTGTTGCTAATAAATTACTGTGTAAGTAACTGTTGCAATATTTTTGTTTCATAAGTTTTTTGATGACAATAAAAAAAAACGTAATACCTATTTTGGAACGATGTTTTTTTTTTACTATTTGATTGATTTTTATTCTTACGGAGTTTTACAATCCCGTATTCTAAAAACATTGAATATTCTACAAAACACTATCACTATCGGGTTTATGTAAACAATGATTAAAGCTAGGTGACGTATAAACGTCAAAAATGTATGGTTAAACAATCGATAATTACTATTTAACTTTAAGCAACATTTATGAATAAAGGGGCTCAGTTGAAAAAATATTGTCAAAATGACTGGCTACACCCACAATAATTTGTAGTACAAGCATCATGATAAAAATGCCTAATCAGCGGGGTAAGGGGTATCCGTAGCAATAGATTTAATTTTGACAGTTCAACTAAATTCATTGCGTAATTTAGGTACGTTGTAGAGCAGACAAATTTTTCGAACGTAAGAAGCAATGGATGACCAATATCCTTCAAAATTATTCAGATTGTGAGTGATAGTGTGTTAGACAAGCAAAAAAACAAAATTAGAAAGACGCTAAGCGTAAACGAAGTAATAGCCGGGCCGGTGATGCGATGCGATGCGACGGGGTGGGTCGTAGGAACAAGAAATTTCATGCAGACGAAGTCGCGGCCAGTAGCTAGTGAGTAATAATGATTCAACTCGATCAATGACTCATAATCTTCATCTTAGTAATTTGTATACTTGTGTTAGCAATTATTTAAAGGTTCAATTAGGCATTCCAGGGTACGATCTCGTCTTATGGAAATTTACAGACGCATTGACGGAAACGGCGCACCCAGAAGATGCACTCTTTGTTTATATATTTCTGCATAATATATAACGAAAGTCCAAAAACCAGCTGCGCAACTTACCTAAGCAACGCCAGATCATACTCGAACGTGGCAGGATCGAAGTGTGGATGGCTGGCGACGATCTGCACTCTTCGCTCCACAAAGCCGTAAGGCTCGTCGCTCTGAGCCAGGTCGTGTTCACCCAGTCTTACTAGCAGTTCTGATGGGGGGACGCTGTGGGAAAAAATTGTGTTTAGTATTGTGGGGACAGTTGAGGCTTATCATCATCATCATTTCAGCAGAAAGACGTCCACTGCTGGACATAGGCCTCCCCCAAGCACTTCCACTTCGACCGGTTCTGTGCTTCTCGCATCTAACGGGTTCCTGCGGCCTTCACAAGGTCGTCGGTCAAGGGTATAGGCGGGCCGCCGGGTACTAGGGGCCAAGTGTTCTTTATTTTGCCATAATCGCCACGCTTGGCAGGCGAGTTGGCGATTGCAGTATGGTGGTGAAATACATAGAGAACGCTGCTGCCCATTCTCCTGTTCGACCCATAATCGCCTTTTACGACACCCACGGGAAGTATGAGGGTGGTGCTCTTCTTTAATTTAAGTCACCACACGGACAGGCTGAGCTTCGTGATAGTTGTATTTTTTTTTCCGAGTAGGTGAACCTATTCGTCTTGAATTTGGAAAGTTACAGGCTAGTATTTTCTTATGTAGAAAAATATCTGCAATATAATGGACTGATTGCAAAAAAAAAACGAAACTGAAACGGCTCGCTAGAAACTCCATGGCTTATATCATTTTATAAAATGCATTTTTTAATTGAATGCACGATTAACGCAAATAAATGATTTTGATGTAACTACCTATAATATATATTTTATTTTGAACATCCTTTACATGACCTCTTAGTTTAATCTAATAGGTAGGTATTCCTTTTTTTTGATCACTTTTTTTTAGAGTGATCAATGATCAGTAGCACGCGCGTCAAAAAAGCCTGGAAAGCCCCAGAACCAACAAGTAAATTTATTATCCTTACAGACTGGTTTTTAGTCCTGCTTAGCTTTCGAGCAGGTAGGTACCTATTTTTATTTGAGCTTGCAATGCTATGACGGAGCATAGGTAGGTAATTTAAGCAGAACGGGATTTTGTTACAGCGAAAATCGACAAAGTATAAAAACAATTAAGGACTCACTCGCGCAGCGCACAGAAATCCTAAGAGTAAAATATTCTGAATCTATTTCTTAACTTATAAATTTGCATTAACTTCAAAATGTGCCAATTGCTTAACACATATTTCCAGACTTGTCGACTCGGACACAAATAAATTAACTTCGTGCGAGTCGCATAGAAAAAATGTGTCGATTTGCCCGTTTCGGGCGACTAATCTAAACTATATTATTATTTAATATTATAAATGGGAAAGTGTGTCTGTCTGTATTTCAGTTACCTCTTCACGCTTAATCCGCTAAACCGATTTAGATGGGTATAGAGATAGTTTTTATCCCGATATTCCTATGAGGTCGACACTTAAGCGAGTAAAACTGTGGGGCGCAGAAGTAACAATATAAATAAAATAATTTCATTTCTGACAACTATAACATAAATTGTTAGTAACAGTTTTGCACTTAGAATATCTACTATTGTTAGTAAAACACTAAAGACGGATGAATGCGAAGACCACCCAAAGACTAAACACCCAGAAACTATGGAACAAGACACCTTCATACATATGGCGGAGGAAGTAAGTCGTGTATCTTTCGCCACAGCCTTCAGGATACTATTGTGACTGCCTCTTATTCTGCTCAGGAATAAGGCCGTTTTTTTTGCCTAAAGCCAATAATATTCGTCGAGTAACTAAATTATCGGTATACAGACAGGTATCATTGTGTTAAAACTTCAAGTGATCAACATGAAAATATTTTTTTTTATGGGGTTGATAAAAAATTCCTTCACAAAAAAGTGCAATCTTATAAGGAAATTTACAAAATAACGATTGACATTGAAGGCTTCTGTTATCTACTGATTATACTCCCATAGGTCATCTTGAGGAAAATGCTCACACGATGCGGTTCACAGGTCTAATTCTACTTACAAGATAATGAGTCGAGTTCTGAGCGTATGTGATGTTATAAATGTGCATATTGTCGTGTATTGATGGAGAATGTGGATAATTACAGGTGTTTTGTTGTGTATGAGGAATGTAAATGGTTTTTAGTTGTGTAACCTCATGATTATGATCTTGTGGAAAACGTGTGTAGGAGATAGATGTCTCAAATAGTTTGAAAAAGATTAATCATTTCATCATCATCTGCCTAGCCTTTTCCCAACTATGTTGAATACCAGTATTTTACAAGGAGCGACTGCCTATCTGACCTCCACAACCCAGTTACTGGGTAATACGATACCCCTTGGTAAGACTGGTTGTCAGGCTTTCGGGCTTCTGACTACCCGTAACGACTGTCAAAGATCCACGAATTGCAGCCGGGACCAACGGCTTAACGTGCTTTCCGAGGCACGGAGGGATCTCGATATGTAAAAAGATTAATCATTTACAGATTAAAATAGAATACTCTATATTATGCAATGCAATTATGAATACACTATATATATACCATATAAATTACAGACATAAATATATTTAATTTTTACAAAGGGTGACACAATGGGCGGTTTTATTCTCTTAAAAAACAACTTTAGGAGAACTTATCTTCCGTCTGGAGTCAGTTTTATACAGTGTGTCAGGTTAAACGAGGGACATACTTTAAGGAAGTGTAGTACCCATGACAATGAACAACTTTTACTAAGAGAGCAACACTGAAATAGAAATATAAAACCAGCCGCTCTATACATTTATGTTCGTATAACTTTACAAAATGTAGGGAAAAGCTGTTTTTTTGCTGCCCCATATTAAAAGTTGTTCATTTTCATGGGTACTACACTCCCCTCGTTTTACCTGACACTGTATAATTGGGGGGATACCTAAACATCTAAAAGAGTATTTTTTGATTAAAAATGAAATCATGAAAAACAAAATATACAAACTTTTATGGTACAATATTATGGCATGCCTTGCGTGCCTACTTCTGTGTAGGTAAAATAGATACAGCCGGAGATTTTCAGGAAAACGTTTTTGATAAGACATTTCTTAGTATTTTTTTTTTGTAATGCGTTAGGGATGGAAACCATACTCAATGGTACCCAAAAAGTTTCACTTTTCTCAGAACAAAACCCTCTATCTAAAACTAAAATCACAAACAAAATAATAAAATACTCACTGTTCCACACAATGCGCAGCAGTAATCGCCCAGTTTTCATTCAGCAGCGCAGCGCCACATTTGTGAAGATACGTCGAAGTCCTGTACTGCCTCAGGGATATCTGCCACGGCCACTGCCCGAAGCCAGACTTCGTTCCACCCACGATCCTGCCTTGAGGAGCCTGCCAGAGTCTTCGCCCACAGACTGCGAGCACCAATAGGGTTGAATTTAGAATCATTGTGGGGTTTTTAGTGCATTTATTGGCGCGGGAGTTAATTTATTGGGGTGGGAATAATGTTTATTAGGATTGTGGATGGGATTTATTGGTTGAGGAAACTATTTATTGGGTTTGTTTAGTGTTGTGTTTATTGTTAGTTTTATTGGTAGAATTATTGTATGTGCTATTTGTGTTTTTTGCGATTTGAATTAGTAATGATTTTAATTAATTTCACTTTATTTTTATTATAATTTAAGCTAACAAGTTTTTATCATGTATTTCTTATTATTATTTTATAAGTCATTAATAACATTTTAATTAACGGTTCGGTCGCTTTTATGTATTGGGATCCACAAATTAATGTATTGGGATCCACAAATTATAAGAAAAAAGGTTTTCCTTAACATTTACTGTAGGTATCCAATGTGTTTAAAAAAAAAACGACGACTTATTTTGAAAAACCAAATGGTTGATGAACTCTGTTTATTAGATTGTTATCTATTTGCGCCATAAAAACTCTACTGCGTAAAAGATTTGAAATCAGAACACTACAGAATTCATCTAAATTCATTTATTTATAGTGATGTACCTAAATATAAACGTTTTAAAATTCCAGTTCGAAATATAACTTAAAATCTTTGTGCAAGCTTTAATACTGACGGCAAAAAGAGTTCCTTTTTTACCAAAACTCGATTTGATTGGTCTTGTTTTTGTCCAATAAAAGTGGAAGTCATATTTAAACTTTTTGCTCAATGAATTGCCATTTAAAAAATCCTAACGCTACTGCTGAATAATTAATCTTAGTGTGAATTCTATACTAAGCTAATTGTAACAATGTTATTGTCATAAAACGTAGATTATATAATTTAAAAATTAAGAATTTTATTAAGTAAGTCTAAACTTTTGTAAACGGTAATAAAATTATTTTAATTAATCAGTCAGTCCTATGGAACTTTCTTAGTTAAAAACACTTTAGGAAAAATCTTTTCAAAACTCCGAAAATTCACATTAAATGTTCTCGAAACACTTCTCGCATTCGAAAATCGAAATTGAATTCGAAACACGTATGTTTAAATCCAGTTCACGAATGCACTTCATCCTCGTACTCCCATGACATCTTTATTTTTTACATTTTTACTCTTTAGCAACCTCTTTGGCATTCTGCCTAGCCCACTTTTTAACATAACTTCGAAAACAATTGCAGTTTTAAATTTCGATTTTTATTTCTTTTGTCACGTCACTACTGTAAACACTTTTGTTTATAAACCAAGGAATTATGTTGTACTGCCAATAATGTCATTTGCACATGCACTTTTTTTCAGAACTCGTAGTTCTTAGTTCAAAAAGTCCGCATTTTTTTGTAAATGTCAATGCAAAAGCCACAACATTCGTCCTTGCAAACGCCTTGGCCGTGGCGTGCGGTCGCCTCGCGATCTCACTACTCTTTGTTTGAAAACCGAACAGTTTTATATTTTTTTTATTATTGTTTATGCACGGGCTGTAGAACATTTTGTTGGGACTCCAAAGGTCTTTAACCTTGTTGTAGCTATATTTATATTGGTTTTGTTAAATAAAAATAAAAGAAGTGTTGTAATTGTGGGGTTTTTCGGCAATGACATTGGGTATCTAACATAATAACGTTGTAGATAATGAAAACAAACAATAATAATGTAAAATAAACAGATAGACGATATACATATTTATTCTTTTAATTTGTACGAAGGTGTGCAATTAAGCTTCTTACAATTTGAGGATGCAAAAATAATTATTAATAACATACTCGCAATCTTAGGTACAGACGCCAGCACATCAGCCTACTACAATCTGTCAAATTTCTTTAATAGATTTTCAACTTTATCGCTAAAGCACAAGGTTCAAAGTTGATTGGGAAAATTTGACAGTTTCGGGTAGCCGGTAGGCCAGTTTCGGTAGGTTGACGTGCTGGCGTCTGCACCATTCATTTTGACAATTTAACAATATTCATTGCGTCATTGCAGTTGGCGAGCAGACGAATTTTTCAAACAAGATGCATTAAATTATTAATTTCCTTGAAAATCTTTCCGATTGTGATAGAAAGTGTGTCAACGTGATTGCTGGTCTTTGAAAAATATTAAATAACACCAAAAAATTACTGGTTTTCATGTATTGCTCCTGTCCATCTAATCAAAAGCTCTTGCAAAAACAAGTACTACGGTACTTGTTTTTGCAAGAGCTTTCATTATCTTGTAGACTAAAAATCTTCTACATTGTGTCATCTATTCTAGTTTCAACTTATCTTTTAAGTTCCTCTTATCTTTTGACAACAATTTGGAAGACTAGAATGTGTCTCTTATTTGTTTTGCTGACTTTTAAGTTTAATCTTTTATGTCCGTTACTTTAGCAGTTAGCTGATCTCTGTCTCGCTGTCTTTCATTCAAGACCAAAGAAACGATGGATGGACTGTGTGAAAGATGATATGTTTGGAAAGAGAGTCTACCGAGATGACGACTAATAGAGAAGTATGGAAGAAAAAGACAAGCATTGCGCCGACCGACGCCGACGCCAAAAAATTGGGATAAGGGCACGAGAATTATGATACCGATTCGGCATCATTCACTCTGAACACAAAATGAATCAAAAGTGAAATAAAATTTCAGTAAAAACCTTTTTAAAAACAAGCTTTTAATGAACTATAAAGTACTAAATTAAACTTATGATAACATAGAAGTTTAGTATTTTCTTAAAAGCTTGAGGCTTATCTTAAAGTGTACGAAGAACGTTCAGGCTTAAGGTTGATATCGACAGTTTGTAGGGAGGTACTTATGCCCAGTTTATGGCAATAGGCATAAGCATAATCAGCCTATATTGTTCCCACTGCTGGGACACAGAGCTCCTCTCTGTGAGAGAGAGTGGGCCGTAATCCACCACGCGGGCCCAGTGCGGGTTGGTGGGGTAGATGCTTATGGCAATGGGACCCGTTCTTAATTCAAATGCCATTTCTCACCAGTAACTCGGTTTACACGCACACGGTTGAATCAGTCTTTAATCTCAGTTTTAACTACAACGATTAACAATCAGCTGTTAGTTGATTAGCCAATGATAAATATGGACATGTATTTGAATTAATCTGTAATTATAAACCCTAATCCATCCGTCCGTGACTGTGGGGACATTTTAATTAATTATTTCGCTTGTAAGGTACGGTGTTCACTTGCGGAAATTCTGTCTGAATTAGAAAATTACATAACATAACATATCATCACGCCCTGTCCCTGTAACCCCCCCACATTTCACCAATTATGTTTAAGTCCCATGTTATAGGGGGGCGAGTCTATTGCCATCGACCTGGCACAAATCCAGACTCCGAAATTCCTTTTGGAAAACGCAATAACATTTTGCCCGACCTAGGAATCGAATGCAGGAGTAGTAGCTCAGCAGTAGCGCTGGCGACCACTAGACCAGCGATGCAAGTTTTCCTTAGGTATTTATTTTTAAGGATCTGAGAAGATCGATGGTGGGGTTATCCCTGAGGATGGCCTAATATATTCTTAAATGGCCGACCAGATTTTCCCTAACTGTGCTTCTTCAGCACATCTAGCATGACCACTTCAATCAAGTTACTCTACGAAGAATAGTCTTATCTCTTTCTATATAAAGTGGTATTTGTTTTCTTAATTTCTGACATCGCGCCGTAGAAATCGTTTCACAATCTGTCAATTCGTTTCTGCGGTTGTCATGCCACACTTGTAGGTTACCTGTGCATTTTATTATTTCTGTGCTTATTAATATTACTTTGTTGTTTATATAATATCTACTGAGCATATTATAGTTCTCCATTTTGAGACAAGTCACGCTCAACTCTCAAAAACACTCACAGCAATTATTTCAAACAAACTAATTACAGGTACTTTTGAGAAGTCTGTCAGTCAGAAAGATGAAACTAGTTGCCCATTCCAAAGCGTAGTAGAGGTTTAGGTAGCCATGGAGAAGAACGGACAAGAAACTCTCTCAACCGTGTCAACGACAGCTAACATTTTTTTGCTGTCAAACGCTTCCCTCTGTTGAACACCCAGCCTAACAGTCAAAACAATCAGTTGACCCAACAATGGCGACGCATAATTAAACTGTAGTTAATAATCTAACAATTAGCGTCATGGCATGAGTAACTATACTTCCTCGTTCTGCGATTCGGTTAAGGCAGAATAAATATTATGTGAAGTTATTACATAACATAACTTCACGCCTATATTTCTCAAAGGGGTAGGCAGAATTGTATAAGTAGTACTTACAACATTTGGCCAGTAATGAGTAAGTTCCTTTTAATAGTAGGGAGATAGCCTACTTACTGCATGATGATTTCCATTGTAGGAACTACCCCATATTTTATTTACATACATATAATTTATTAACATAAAATAAAATCCAAAATTCTTCAATACCTACAGGATGAGACTGAATAGGTTCGACAAGTTAAAATATCTAATTCAACGTGATTCAAAATAAATTTATAGGAAAGGGATGGCACAACGTATCCGTAGGCGAGCGATTTGGCAACGTCATCGCGCGCCTTGTTTTTCATAAGAACGAACGGTTAAAATTAGGTAAGTGCCGCTAAGTTCAGCGCGATGCCAACTTGCTTCATGTGTTGTGAACTCTGCTATAAATGGATTGCTTATCGGACGCCAAAGAAAATTTATTATATTATTATTATAAGTTTTCATAATTTTGAAAAACAAAAAAAAACAATCTGGAGTGACGATAAATTTGTGTCCACTTGAAGGCAATAACTTAGTTTGCACTATCTAAGACGATAATAACACGATTTTTTTAAAGAATTTAGATTTGGGAAATGACAATTTAAAATGATTATGTAGGTAACAACAGTTACTGCACCTCCTATTTGAATTTGTCGCAAGTTTTCAATTTCATCCTGTATACATCTACCTACATCTAACCCGGTATATATTCAGACTCTGAACTGCTACTGAGAAATTCCTGATGGAACAACTCAATAACACTTTGTTTGACCTGCCTGCGAATCAAACTCAGGATATCCCACGTTCAGCAGTG
The DNA here is from genome assembly GCA_963669345.1 of Gortyna flavago. Taxonomy (NCBI): domain Eukaryota; kingdom Metazoa; phylum Arthropoda; class Insecta; order Lepidoptera; family Noctuidae; genus Gortyna; species Gortyna flavago. The sequence continues at coordinate 5,194,907 of OY770152.1, read as the reverse complement.
GCGCTTGCTACCACTAAACCAACAAGTCTTCGAGTATTTTAAGAATTGACAAAAAAAAAATTTTTAACCTAGAGCCTACATTTAAGTCCAGTTGATGGCAATAGGCTCGCCCCCTATTACATGGGACTTATTTAACATACCTGCCGAATTGTGGGTATACCAGAGTGTACTATAGGTACCTACACCTCTGTCTAATCCTTCAGGGATTTCAGGCGTGATGTTATGGTTATGATAGATATTCTTAGCCTAATGTAAAAACTGAAACAGATGTTGGAGAAAAAACACCCAGGCTGAAGGGGGAGTAGGTCAGACGGATCGCACGAATCCTCCCGGAGAGATGGGCGAAGATCGTTACTCACTGGACGCCTGAAGGAGGACCTTGCCGTCGAGGAAAACCACGGCGAAGGTGGTGTGACGATCTGACGATGTTTGGAGTGCCAACAAGCCGGAGATCGCTCAAGACAGGGGTTTGGAAGAAAAAAGGAGCGGTGGGACAACATAATTACAAAATTCCAAAAAAAGAAAAATTCCACTGCACTGCCTTCGTGAACTATAGTCGTGAATATATATTATGTTTACTTACGTCAATCAAATTATATCCAATCTTATTAAACAAGTATAATTACGGAAACCTCTGATTACAATTAAAGAAAATCGAGGACAATTTATTAATTTGTGTTAATTGGTTAAGTATCATTCATTTGTTTGTAGTTGATTTATTGGTTTTGAACAATGGTAGGAAAATTGAGGAAGGAGGTGACATTTTTATGGTGACAATTTTTACACAATTCGTCGATAATTATTATTAATCAATCGATTGCCGGAGGGACAGATGAGCCGGGTTGGTGGAAATGGTGTGATGAATGAAATGGGTTTCACTTTGACAGTTCAACATTAATCAACATCAACATCATCAGATTGTGATTGATAGTTAGTGTATTACGTAATTACGGTGCTGGAGCGGAGACAGGCTTGATGGACCGACGACCATAAGAAGTTGGCTGGGACAGACTGGATGAGCCAGGACAAGGAGCTGTGGTGCAGTCTGGGAGAGGCCTATGTCCAGCAGTGGACTGCGATAGGCTGAGGTGATTATTATGATTTATTTATTCTATTTTATTATGAACTTCTATTTCTGCTGTTTTAGTTTAAATAAAATACACTGTGCTATTTAAATCTGAAATACCTACAATTTTGAAAATAATCCCGCTTTTATCTTAGAGTTTTTTTTTTTTTGAGAGAGACTAGTTTTTATTTCTTGTTTTCATCATGTTTTATTTATTTTCAGATCATAAAATCCAATCGGTTAGTTGTTGTTGTTTGTTTATGAATATTGTGTTCCTTTACACGTGATGGGGTTTATTAAATCTTCGAATTGAAATTGAAACCTACTTATAGTCGTATTTCCCAGAAACAGTTTAAGGTCATATCCTAACATAAGCGATCGTCGCGATCAGCGATGACATTTTTGACACTCATTTGTTCGGATAACTGAAAGGCGCCTTCCGTCGGTTTGGTGTGACAACGCGTTCGGGTTCGCTGAACAAAATGAACGCGGTGATCGTGTGATCTATCGCAGATCTCTGATATTAGGACACAGGTTAACAGGCATAAATTATGGGTTTGTAAATCACATTTTTACGCCTTGAACAATGAGATTTTAGGTGGGATAAATACCGGTATTTGTGTGTAAATGAATAGAGATAAAACAAAAAATTCTTACCGTTTTTATAATCAGACATGTTGACAGCTTCGGTGGTGGTTTCCGGCACCAGGGTTGTCGTAGGAATGGCTTCCTCTGTAAAATAATTATAACATTTATTTTAAAATGGAATTCCTGGTTGCACTTTCGTCTGCCAGTTCAATTTCTTTAACTAGTCTTCATCAAAATGTTGACCTCTGATTAGGCTCTGATTTATTTTTGCCGTATCAATGATTTTGGCTAACAAATACCATATTTTTGCGAAAGACAACAAAGGGGATGTTTGTTAAAAAGTAGGTATGTCACTATTTTAAACTAGTCCTCTTAAACAAGTAACCCAAATAATGAAACTGTGGTACAGTAGGCTGCACCTTTGAGCTGGCCTAGCGTAGTATGGAGCTGTACGGAGAGTTTATAGGTAGGTACGATTATATATGTGTGTGTACATCAATTATTAAATCTAAACTTAAATTTAATAATAAAAAGAGACAAAGTAAAAAAAATAAGAAAACATTTAATTTTTTGTAGGTCTGTATGTTTGTACGCTTTCACGCTAAAACGGCTAACCAGATTTGGGTGAAATTTGGCACATGGGTAGACCATGACCTGTATTAGGAAATAGGATACTTTTTATCCCGATTTTCCCACGGAACCAAGACTTATACGGATGAAACCATGGGGTTCAACTAGTAAATAATAAAAATAACTCACCAGAAGGTTTCACAGCTTCAGTGGTGCTAGAACTAGTATCATTCTTCTCACTAAGACTTTCAGTAACATTTTCAGACGAAACGGAACTAAAAGTCGTCAGACCAATACTTGAAGTCGAAGTCGGTGCAGTTGGTGACAGTGTCACGTTGACAGTAAATTCCAGGATCGGTTGTTGAGTTGTTACAGTTGTTGATGATGTTGGGGCTTCGGTTGTAGTTGTTGTTGTTGTAGAAGTTGTTGTTGGTTCAACAGTTTGTTGTTCTGTTGGTGTGAGTTCTACAGTTGTTGGTGGTGGTGTTTCTGGTACTGGTGCTTCTGTTGTCGTCGTAGTTGTTGTTGTAGTTGTAGGTGCAGCTGTAGTTGTTGTGGTTGTAGTTACGGTTGTTGATGTTGATGAAATAGTTGTTGATGGTGTTTCTGGTTTTGGTGGTATTGTTGATATTAGTACCCAACCTTCTGTTGGCCATTTTTCTGGAATTTATAATGAAGATGTCAATAATTTTAACATTCTCTGTTGAAGGAAGCAGTTCATATTGTAATGCTTATGTAAGATATCATAGGTACAGAGGCCAGCACATCAACCTACCCCCATCTGTAAAATTTTTCCAATTGAATATGAACCTTATTCCTTTGTAATAAAGTTGAAAATCTATCAAAGAAATTTGACAGATTGGGGTAACTTGATGTGCTGGCTTCTGTACTATAATATTCGTTAGCTAAGTAAACATACATAACAATTTACGTCAAGATTTTACGACTATGAATCCTAATGTTATTATCATAACAGAATTATGTATGAACATAATTTAACTGGATGATGTCATTGTTGCTCTGAAAATAATAAAAATTATTCGTACTCCCATAAAAATGTCTGGTAATACTCGTGCGAGACTCATTATTTTTCGTAACAAATTGAGCTATAATTTTGTAAAAAAAAACAACAATTGCTTGTTAAATCTATACGGTTACAGAATACTTCTTTACGCAATTCATGACATTTAACTAAAATAGGATATTGAGGTTTCACAGGGGGACTGACGAAACGAGAAAGACGCTAAACAAATCCAAAAAGAGGATACTTATGATTATTTCTGTAAGTAGGTATGTACGAACACATCAATTAATAGGAAAAAAAGTCAAAAAAAGTTTTTTCAAGGTAACTTTTTGTGCAATTTTACAAGAAAAATAAACTAAGCAATAATCCACATGAATATTCAGTCGGACAGCAGCAATTAAATATGCTTATCTACTGTGAAAAAGACATGTCGTGCCGACCCTAAATCTAAATTGGGATTATTTAGGGCAAAAGAATGATGGAATGGATGGATGAATGGTCTTCTCGTCTTTTTAATTTATTTTAACTTTTTAATTAAAAAATTAAATTCTATATTTAATTAAGAGACAGTTTATATTTCATCCAATCGAATGATGCTTACCTATAAGAAAATGTACCTCATAAATTATGGAAATATTCGACTTAACCAGCTACCATATCCTAAATCCATTTCGACAATACGAATCCAAAAATCTCTAAAGTCATTCTTTGTCCCAAAATTACGGACACACAAATTTGACAATTCTCACGAGAATCGTGACTCGCCGTGCTACTAGCTAGATAAGTGGAACACCACAGTCACGGCAATGACTTCGTGATCGATGCTTGATCGGGTACCGTTCCGTGATGCTTGGAACAGTGCCAACAGATAGAAAGGGTTAGGCTGGCGCCATACGGACGCGTCGAAAAAATAGAATAGCGAGGCGGCTGGGTCAGACTGGATGCGGTGGATGCGGAAGTCTGAGGATCGGGTGATGAGACGCTACTTACAAAATCAGCCTATAATATTCCCGCTACTGAGACACAAGCCTCTTATCTGTAAGAGGGTGTGGGCCGTAATCCACCAAGCGGACCCAGTGTGTGTTGGTATATGTCACATGACATATGTCTTAAAAATTTTAGTTCAAAATTTTTAGGACATGCTGGCGCACGCCAGACGCTACGTGGGAGAGCCCTTTGTCCAGCAGTTGAATTGATTGAACTTAAGATAGGGATTTTCAGTATGCCTCAGAAGTTTTGTATGAGCTGTTCAGTGAAGGTTTCTATCGAAAAGAAGTACATAACAGTGTTTAAAATATCATTCGTATACTATCTATAAATTAGTATTTAAATTAGTGTCTGTTTGTAATATCAAAATCACAGCTTTTTACTAAATGCATATGAAAATGTACACGGTACCTACTTCATCATCATCATCTGCCTAGCCTTTCCCAACTATGTTGGGGTCGGTACCTACTTATTACAAAAAAAAACATTTTACAAATTTTTGTCTGGCTGTGTGTTATGGGTAATCTCCGAAACCGCTGGACCGATTTTGTCGGGACTTTCACTCGCAAATAGGTGATGATATGGAGTAAGTTAGTTACTTTTATTTTAGAAAAACAATTAGGGTTCCGTGTAAAAATTATAAAAAAGGAAAAAATCATTTTTTGTTTTCTGCCATGCACGCGAACGAGGTCGCGGGCACAGCTAGTCCTAGGTAAGATGACCAATTACAAAGCATACATGTGAGTCAAACTGTAAACGGTGTAATATTTCTAAGAAGCAATAAAATTAGGAGTCGACACTTCACCAATGACGAATGATTTCTTCGAAATTAAGGTGCTAATGGATGAAAATGTCATAACAACAATAGAGGATTCATCATTATATATTGGGAAGTCATTTTAGTTGATAAAAACATAAAAGTGATACATGTCACGAATAAAAAATAAGCTCTATTCAAACTTCTTTCAAATTAATATTATTACAAGTTTAACAAATATCAACTTTATTTTAACGTTATTTAGTTGATTTCAGAGTGACTAGCAGTATTGAAACAGTTATAAAAATGTTTGAAGTTGTTACGTATACTGAACTTTATTGTGTAGGATTTAAAGTATTTTTTCCATAAACTCATATTTGTTTACATTTTCTTCAAATAAATCGCGAATGCAGATTAGATGTATACATGGCAGGGACATGCGCAACCTAACTGTTACCATCATGGATTCAGTACATGATTTTGAACCAGGCATTGAAATTTTTCGTCAGTTATTAAATAAAAAAATGATGTTCAGTGCATTTTGACCGCGTAGGTCACTTTTCTATATGAAACAGCTGATTTATTTTTGATAACCGACGAAATATTTCTTTGCTAGGGATCTACAGTCATGTTGTGCTGAATTGATGGTTACATGATGACATTACAGTTTAATGATGTCCTACCACCCTGTATAAATGAGAGTTGAAAAGATTTACAAACATTAACTGAGACAACCTAATAGATTACTCAAAGATAGAGTTTCGTAGAATAGTTATTATTATTATAAGCCTGTGTTGTCCCACTGCAGGGCAAATGCTTCCCTTCCCTTTTTCAATTTTTCCCGGTCTACTGCGATTGTGGGCCAATCCTTTAAGAAGGAGTCTAGCTCATCCCGCCATCTCTTTCTGTGCCTGCCGCGCAGTCGTTTCCTACCATTGGGAATCCAATGAGTGGTGGCTTTTGCATATTGTTGCTCCGACATGCGATAGATATTTCCAGCCCGTTCCACTGTAGTCCAGCAGCTGTGCGGCCAGCGTCCGCTAATTGAGTGCGGTCTTAATTCGAATAATTATAAGTAAGAAAAAAAACCTGTTGTTAAGGCTGCAGATTACTGGGTAGTTACTGAAATGCAATAGAACAATTACAGGCTTACTTAGCTCCTTGACGAGTGAAGTGATTGATAGTCTGACAGACACGCAGAGCTGGTTCTAAAGATAGGAACACGAACGAAATATGAGACAGGTCCCTTAGATATTGTAGATGTGCTCTATTCGGAACGCAAATTATTGAAAAAATCAATGCTAAGTTTAGCTGATACGAGAATGTGTTACAAATTACAATATGTTAAACATATAGTAGAGCTTATGAAAATGGTACAGCATAGGAAAAACTAAGAAATGCAATTATTAAAACATAGTTTTTGTCTGAGTAAAAAGTAGATGATAAGAAAAACATCGAAATACCAGTCACCAACCAACGTTCCCCCATTTCCCACAACGCTGAGAACTGTGATATAAAAAAAGAAAGTGAGCCCTGTATCTAAAGTGAGACAATGTAATGAGTTTGACCCCAGTGCGCTCGTGTACGGCCTAGATACGTGAGGAGAGTCCTAAGCAAGGCGACAAAGGTAGGAATGAATTAAGGGGGCGACGACCTGGACAATTATAGACCATAGCAGTGTGTAGAACATAAAACCACGGATGTCTTTCCCGAAAGAGGTCTATCGGACTATGAGAGTGCAGGACGAGGTCCGGGAGAGTGTGCCTATGTTTGCGCACACACTTGTGTTGCGATTGACTGCTCCGTTGGTCTCGTGGTCACAAGCGCGACTACTGAGTGTAGGGTCCTGGGTTTTCCCGGGTTGGGCAAAGTGATACTGGGTGTTTATATTAGGAATATGAAGTGAGTTTGGAAGTTCGTGATGTGATACCTCCGTGCCTCGGGAAGCATGTTAAGCCGTTGGTCTTGCGCCTAATCTCTCTCCGGTCGTTTCGGATTGTCTTCCCATCGGACTGAGGGAAAAGGGAGTGCACCTGTGTCTGCGCAAACACTTTGTGCTCTATAATATCTACCACGCTGAATCTCCGCTGAGATTGGCCGCTATGACTGAAATGTGGTCAGGAGGACCTGCCTGGAGGAGCAGAGGCATATAGCGGACCCATATTTCACCAGCTGTCTTATTAGTCTATAGGCTATGATCGCAAATCGGGGACAATTCAAGATTCAGGCGGCTACTGAGAGCTTCCTCACAGAAAAGCCAGAGGATTCCGGAATTGGTCTTTTAAGAGGAACTGGGACCACCCCTATGTGCTGATGGTGATCACCGGGGTGGTTTTAGTGAGGTAAAAATCCCACACTCTCCGACCCCACTCACACACACTCCCCGGAGGTCGGGTGCCTTTTGAAGTTTCCCCCGAAAAAAAAAAAAAGTTAGCATTGCCCGAACCGACCGAAGAGAGATCCAAGGTCAGTCGCGGTTGTGACCACTAACGAGGTACTATAATGAAAACAAACTCCTATAAACATCAATCTTCTAAGGTTCAATTGGCGCAATACTAAGCAATTAGCTTCTGAGGTACAGGTTAACGGTGTGCAAGAAATTAAACGGTAGAAGCAAAGAACAAATAATTATTTGTTTTTTATGGCCTACTGCTCCTTGTTCCGGGTCTGGATATTCGTGAATTGGAGACTGTGTCTGTAAACTCAGCTACGATACAGATGAAAAAACTGAATTGAAATAGGTTATCAAAGGTTGGGCATGTGGTGCGGAGGAACGACAAATATGTCACGAGGTAAGTTTTGAGTAAGTAATGATTAAATAAGGCGAGAAATGTTAGACAAATCAATTTAAACAAAGTGTTAAATGCCAGACAACAGACACAATAGAAAATCTATTGTTCGCGGTCACCATTTGACCGCGTGGCAGCGAATGTGTAAGAGGTGCTTTAGACCATCGAACTGAACAACTTTCACTATGGGACCAAGTCTGAAATCACGAAAAAAAAAAATCTGCTGTTTAATACAAAAGTTCAATACCTACTTAACCAAAATGTATAAAACAGCAGATTTTTTTTTTCGTTATTTCTGAGCTGGTCCCATAGTGAAAGTTGTTCAGTTCGATGGTCTAAAGCACCTCTTACACATTCGCTGCCACGCGGTCAAATGGTGACCGCGAACAATAGATTTTCTATTGTGTCTGTTGTCTGGCATTTAACTCTTAGTTTGTCGGGTTAATTATTGAACACCTTATATACCTACTGCTTTTGTGAAAGACGAATAGAAATTACTAGAAAAGGGGTGACTATAAAGATGATTGGTAAAAGATGTACGGAAGGACAACACGTACTGCGCTGAACCCTAATTGAAATAAGGTTAGAAAGATGACGATAACCATTTTGAAGATCATCAAAACATTAGCAAAAAAAATACCAACTTACTTCCAAACACACTTGTAAAAGATACTCTTGCATTTGTTATTGATATAACCGGTAAGTGACTAGTTTAAAGCCCCTACTGTCAATAATGTCAATTGTGTCAATATAGCAGAACAAATATTTAATTGAAACAAATAGGAGTAAAGGTGGTTTTAAGTTTAAAATTGTTAACGATGACAAATAAACATACAAAGCTACAATCGTCAGGCCCTCAGGTCTTTTTTTTATGAAAAGGAGAAACAAAGTTGATGTTAATTATTAATTACTTGTTTTCTATTTGCACGAGTCGTCATAAGCCCGAAAGTCTGACAACCAATCTTACCAAGGGGTATCGTATTATCCAATAACTTGTTATGGTGGTCAGATAGGCAGTCTCTCCATGTAAAATACTGGTACTCAGCTGCATCTGGTTAGACTGGAAGCCGACTTCAACATAGTTGTACCAAGCTATGTCTCTACCCTAACACAATCGTCTTTAAAGTTCTCGTACGAAAAAAATCTACCAAAACAAACAGGAGTCACTTTCGCATTTAGTAGTGTAAATTCGGAAATACCAAATATCTAACCAAACGAGCTAAATCACATGCACGACCAAACAAACAAAATTCACATCAATTCATGTCATTCAGTGTAATGCCCATAGAGTCAATGAACTTGTTTACCAAACGCGTAGGTAGGTGACAATCTGACAAGTGACAAAAACATAGGTGGCTAAAACGAAATGCGGTATTTTTGTGACGTCACACAAATGAGTAATGACATACATAATTATGTACGTCCGTGAATGGGTGACCATCACGTGACCATCTTTACATACCAAGACCCCTCCGTGCCTCTGAAAGCACGTTAAGCCGTTGGTCCCGGCTGTCATTCGTAGATCTTTCACAGTTGTTACGGGTCGTCAGAAGCCCGAAAGTCTTTTTTTTTTTTTTTTTTTTAGGATGGGAAATCATCAAATGACCCCTCCCGCTCTGGGTGGAGCGGAAGGGAGTGTCAGACTCTTACTGACTAAAACCCATCCGTGTTCCTTCCTTAGCCCTTTATGTTCCGGGGCAGCGGTAACCCTTTCGGACAATCCCGCTGTTTCGGACAATAAGTCTGACAACCAGTCTTACCAAGGGGTATCGTATTACCCAATAAATGGCTTGTGGAGGTCAGAAGCTGTCGACCATGTAAAATAATGGTATTCAGCTGCAACCTGGCTGCATCCGGTTAGACTGGAAGAAGCTGACCCCAACATAGTTGGGAAAGGGCTAGGCAGATTATGGTACTATGTGTTAAGCTTTTTCATAGAATTCTTAGAAGGTCATGTTAAATGCTCAAAACTGATAAAGAGAAAACGACAGAGTCGCGAGTTGCTCAAATTTGGAAGCCCCAAAATGAGATGCCTTTAACATTATGGTCAAGTGAAACTGAACCTAGAAGTATCTATTTCTACAAAACAGGAAAGAAGATAAAATTCTACGGTTTCTCACTACATAATCATATTAAGTCAGGGTATCACATCACATAGCCGTTAACTACGCATAAATAACATTGAATAAAAATAATTGCTCTGAATCTAAGTACTTTTGGTGCGATGCTGTTTGCGGGTAGTGCGCAATGTAACACGCAAAACATTGCTTGTGGGTGCATGCAGGGGTCGTGGGGTATTTAAAGTTGTGTTATAAGTTCATAACATACCTTGTTTTTGTAAAAAAAAATCAGTAAAACTTGGAATTTTGAAATTCAATTATCTCTGTATCCAGAACGTTCCCAGACGAGGTTCAGTACAAAAAAAAAAAATTACAATGACGGGGACTACGAGTGACTCTCGGCTTCGTTAAGTGTGTTTTTACACCCGTCTAATGTGTTAGGAAAAACCGGCCAAGTACGTGTCGGACAACGCACAATGAAGGGTTCCGTAGTTGGAATGAATTTATCCCAAGAACAAACTTAACATTGTAGTTGAAAAACATGTTCTCCCATACATTCCAACTGAAAATGTAAGTTTGTACGCACAATATTGAGAGATTTACCATGTTGTTTCATGATCATAGACTTCTTATTAATTTTCCTGTAATCTATAGGTATAGAACTATTTTCAATATTAAAAAAAAAAAATTAGGCTCAGTAGTTTCGGAGATAAGGGGGGGGCGAATGGTAAATTTTCGTCTATTGTCTTAAATAACTTTAATACAATTTATTTTAAAATTATAAAAAAAAAATATTTGAGATCCTCACGATAAGCCCTTTCATTTGATGTTTCACACGGTACAGATTGCGAAACTTTTTTTTTTAATTGTCTATTTACCCCTCAACAATGACTCCCATTTTCAAAACTCATTTATTTACGTTACACGTCTGTGTTTGGGTCACAGAGATTCATATGTGTACCAAATTTTAACTTAATCGGTCCATAAGATTCGGAGCAAATTGGCTGTGACAGACGGACAGACAGACAGACAGACACACGAGTGATCCTATAAGGGTTCCGTTTTTTCCTTTTGAGGTACGGAACCCTAAAAATGAAATGAACGAAATAATTAAAGTTCAAAAATTGCGAAGAGCGTCCATACATAGCAAAAAACCAAAACTTACGAAGAAGCAACTCATCAATTGCGTAGACATAACAGAATAGTTTGACAACAATCTTTCGGTTTACATAACGGATATCAAAAATAAGCCAAGGAGACGCAAAGTAAAAAGTCATCAAGTTTGAATTGATTTTGACTGGTGAAATCATTATCCGATGTTGAAGTATTGGATGAGTCAAATCATGAAACCGTGGGCAGCAGGAACTCTCGGAGTTAACGTATTGAAAAGTCGAAATTGAAAAAAAAAAAAAAAAAGTTTTAAATATTCGTTTCTCATGTAATATTTAACATAACGTTACGCCTGCAATCCGAAAGGATTAGGCCTATGCCTATTATACAGGGTTTATTTCCAAAGACCAGCCATATTTAAGGGTGTGGTACAGACCATCTAACTGAACAACTTTCTCCATGGGACCAACATCGTAATCGCGAAAAATTTATCAACTGTCGCATAGAAAACTTCAATACCTACTCGGCCTGAATTTTTATCTTAAATTCGGCTGGTCTTTGAAGACTAACCCTGTATAGTACACCCACATTTAGCCAGTTATTTTCAAGTCAACCGGACACAAATCCATACTCCGGTTTACTACTGTGAAATTCTGAATGGAAAAGCCAATAACACTTTGCTCAACAGTACAGACCGACGAGGTCGTCACATAATATTGTATTAGTTCTAAGACTTTATTCATAACTAAGGGTTCGTATTATTGTGCTTATCGCAAAAATTTAAGTTTACTCCACGCGTTCGTGCTAGGCCTACAGGCCACAGGCTCAATGATTTTGATCTAAGTTAAGATAATCAGAATTGTAGTGCCAAAGCACTCCTTAGACATCTAAGTGCACATTACAAAAGATAAAATTTGTTTGCTTGACTGTACCCATTCTTCTAGCAATAAATATTTTTATTATTATTTTGGTTGTTAAAATTTAATTTTCTCAGGTTAGTACCTGGTATTTTCAGAATCTCACGGGTGTGGGCTAAGGTGAGATTCTAGTTATTATTTTAATATTATTATTAATTAGTAGATTTATAGATAGTGGCAATCACTTAACAAGCTTTAATTTATGAGTTCAAACTTTTTTGTGAGAAAATTTTAACATTTTTTTAAGTACCCACGACATTGATAATTATGTAATGCTAGTGGAAAATTTTTTGGTACGACATATTATATGTATGTAATGCTAATGAATTATTTTTTGAAAAAAAAAAAAAACAGGTTGCTGTACTGTAATGAATATCTCTACTTTATAAGTAGTTAGAAAGGTTACTAAAATCGATCGCGGCAGAGTAATTATGGGCAAAAACTGCACCAAATGGATAAGATAGGGAAGGGAATAAAATAGAAGTCTTATACATTATAGCAATAGCACAAAATCAATCAATCTGCCTAGCCTTTTCCCAACTATGTTGGGGTCAGCTTCCAGTCTAAGTGGCTGTAGCTGAATACCAGTATCTTACATGGAGCGACTGCTTATCTGACCTCCACAATCCAGTTACTGGGTAAGATACACCTTGGTAGTACTGGTTGTCAGACTTTCGGGCTTCTGACGACCCGTTACGACTATCAAAGATCCAAGAATAACTGCCGGGACCAATGGCTTCCGAGGCACGGAGGGGTCTTGGTATGTAAACATGGTCACCCACCCTCGGACCGACCGCGGCAAGCGTAGCTTAACCTGGTCGATCGACCCGTGTGGCTGTTATTAGTTAGCCACTTAGCCCCTAGCAATAGCACATTCCACAGAAACTTATTAAATCTCTATTCCTGAGTTAATTTTTTTAAATTGAACTTCCACGAAAAGTAGACCACGACATAAACGATAGATATAACGCTAGAGTAATATTGCTAATTCATCAGAGTCTAAATTAAACTATTGAGTATGTATTTCCTTTTTTGTTCTAAGACCCTAGATCTGCTAACTATTTTAATACAAATTGTAAATAAGTAAAGTTAAACTCACCATCAGATTCTGTGATCTTCTCCGGCTCTTTCGTAGCAACCTCTTCAGGAGTCGTCAACGTTTCAACTTTAGTTGATTCAGTAGACACCGAAGCAGCTAACGGAGATGTAGGCGCTTCGGTCTCAGTAGCCAACTGCTCTGCTTCTGTCGTGGAAACGACCTCAGATGCTTCAGTAGCTTGCACTGTTGTTTCTTTCACTGCTTCTGTGACAGTTGTATCGATAGTTGCTTCGGAAATAGTTGTTTTATCAGTTGGTTTCTCCGTTTCAGTTTCAGGTGAAACTTCAGTGGTTTTCTCAACTTCAGACGTTACAGGGTCGGTTGGTCCAATCACTTTTTCTGTTACAGTGGTTAAAACAGTTGTTGGTGGCGGTGGTGGTTCTGTTGTTGTAGTAGTAGTAGTTGTTGTTGTTGTTGTTGTTGAAGTCGACGTTGTTGTTGTTGCTTCAGCTGTCGTTGATGACGCAACTGTAGAGTTGATGTATGTGATGGAAACTGATGATGGACGAGTGAATATAGGTTTTGAGCTTGTTGACTGAGGTAGTATAGTTATGTTAAGTCTAGGTGGAATGGGTAAAGGCTTTTTCGTTGCAGGAGGTCGTTTATTTGTCGGCCTGTATGGTGGTTTTCTTGTAGAATTGTACACTGGCTTCACAGGTCTCGGTTTATCAGTAGATAATGTGTATTGAGGTCTTGTGTGGTTATAGGGCTTTTGTGATGAAGGCCTGAAGGTTGGCCTTGACGGCTTACGTGTAGGTTTTGGTTTTAAGGTTGTGACTTTCGTAACATCCTCCTTTTCAGGTTTATCAGTTACTAAACTATTCTCACCAGAAACTGTTTGGAATGTCGATAGTCTCATAGGTAATTCAGTGATCGGTGCTTCAGTGACTTTACTTTCAGCCTTCATTGTAGTTTCTACGATAGCTGATGTAGTGAACTTAATCTCATCGTTCACAATTTTATTATCGATCGTCGATTGTTCTTCGGATTTCGTTTCTAAATCCATAGCCTCAGTTCTATCTAGAACCGTCTCAGATTTTTCTGTTACTGTAGTTTCAACTTTTTCTGTCGTTGTAGTCTTTTTCGTAGGGAATATATCTGGAATCTTACTAACTGCCGTTTGAACTTTATCCTCAATCTGTGGATGTACGAAATTCGCACTATCTATTGAATTATCTTCTATGTTATTGCCTATTATTTGTGGTAGGATTGTTTTGTCGGGGATTTGGCAACAGGATCCGAAGTAGAATCTATCTATGCACGTCCCGAGGTGGGAGCCGTTGGCTTTGAGGCAATCTATGGCGAACATACACATACCTTCCTGTCCTGTTCTTCTTGATATGCAGGGCAAGTGTCTTATATTTCTAGCTAGAGGCACTGGACCTGGAAAGAGAGAAAGAATATGTTAGCATATTGTTATATAACATGTTAATAAAAAATTTGTGCCTGAAATTTATAGAGATTATTGTAGGATTTCTATTGCTACGAAATAAGCAACGTAACATAAATTAATGTAACACAAGTTACAAACATAAATTCAGCTAGTTGTTGTGTGAAGGTAGGTTAATGTGCCGGTCACAGATCAGTGAAACGAAGATACTGTTCAAATGTATGAAATGCAACATGAAATGTAACATAGCAACAGGGCGACTTTGTTTCAACGAATGTTAGGTACATTTCATGTTGCGTTTCACCAATCTGTAACCGGTACTATAAAACACATATTTAAAAAAATATAAAATAAAAAGATATATATATATATATAGGTAGCCGTAAAATGAGCAGTGGACCATCAACTGATGCAATGTGGATGATGTTGAAACACCCGTAAAAAAAACATGTTATTTTGTTATTCTACAGGTGTTTCAAGCTTCCGCAAAGTACACTGGCCAAAAATCCATGTTATGCAAATGCTTGTATAGTGGAGCCCGAGCAATGCTCTCATCAAGTTCACAATTTTTTTACGTACCTATAATATGAATCACAGGCTGCGTATGTGAACGATTAATTATAGTTGTATGTGAGATTAATTATAGGTATTTAGTTGTACATCCTGAACTACTGGACTCGCTTGACCCTGGGGGCCTAAAAAGGCCACTTTGGCAGAATCATTTCAAATCAAATCACAAAACAATTCATATCACGCAATTTTATATGTGTGACAGTTTTGTATGGAGATTCGTAAAATGCTATAGGTACATACACCTCTGCCTAACCCTTCAGGGATATACAGGATGAAATTGAAAACATGCGACAAATCGAAATGGTTGATTCTACTCATCATTATGAACAACTTTTACTATGGGACCAAACCTGAAATCGCGAAAAAAAAATCTGCTGTTTCCTACATTTATGTTCGCATAACTCGTCAAAATGTAGGGAACAGCTGCTTTTTTTTTTTTCGCGATTTCAGATTTGGTCTGTATTCAATTTCATCCTGTATAGGTGTGAAACTGTAAAACAGATGAATTGCGTGATATGAATTGTTTTCTAAAGTGGCTTTTTTAATAAGTTCGTTCCATATTTTGCTTCAGTGGCTCATACTTGTTTTATTTTGTTTTTACTTTGTGTTTGATTGAAATGATTATTTTAAATATTGACGGTTGTTTATTAGCGCTTGCTCGAATATAGATAATTTGTTGAATAATGTTAAATGTAAATCAAATCTATTTGTAAATAATTTGTATAACTTCTGATTTTTTTGGTTGACCTTACTTTCCCAAGACATCATTTTGTTTATTATATTTGTGGTCCCAAAATACTACTTAATTGTATCTATAGGTGGAATCCGGGACCGCGGTCCCGGTCCCGAAAGCCCCACGACCCTTTTTAGGCCCAGTGGACATCACTTGATCTGTTTTTATTCAGGAATCGGATGTCCATCACCGTGTGACGTTAAAGTAAACTCAACAGTAGGTGTCTGATAGTTTTCCATAGTCAGGTTTATACCTAGATACCTAGGTACCTATTCTAATTCTATATCTCTTCTTACTATGAAATCAGCCTATGACCTCACTGCTGGGACACTGGCCTCCTCTGTGAGAGGGTGGGTCGTAATCCACCACGCGGGCCTAGTGCGGGTTGGTATTATACTAATATTATAAAGAGGTAAAAACAATTAGCGAGTTTGTGTCTAGTGGAAAATTTTCGATCCAATTCCGAAAATTCTTTCACCAATGGGAAGCTACAGTATTGCTGAGTCTGTTTATACCAATGTATATGTCGCAGCCCACTGGTTAAATTAGCCGTTCAGTTAACTGCCTGGCCTTTAGAAGTAGTGCTCGGCTCGCTTCACTCTCTCGGCTCGCACGCGGTTGATCAAAGTTCTAACCTAACCTAACCCATTTGGTCTGTGTGCCCTGCCTTAGTTACTGCGACCAATTCGGCTCGCGCGTGATTGGTTACAGACTTCCAACCTAAACTGTAATTGAATATTATTCAGGCCGTTAGTTGAACGGCCGCCGTTTAGTTAAAAGGCTAGGCGGTTAACTGAACGGCTAATTTAACCAGTTGGCTGCGACATATATATGTCAATGGTTTATACATTTTATGTTGCGCGGACGAAAACGCGGGCAGAAGACAGTACTTATTACTTAAAAAAAAACTAAATTTTTCATATTCCTTTTCGTTTTTATAAAAAGATTTATTAAATGCTAAGCGCCATATACTTTAGTAAATCGTGTCTATTATTGTATATGCCTTCAACATTGTTGTCTGTCAATGACATCGCAATAAAAACTTTAAGTATTTGATACTCTTTTTTTTTTTGTTAGTGCTCATTTTAGAGGTCGTCTTTATAGTGGAAAACAACTATTTGAAATTAACTAGGAGTCTTTTATTTTACCATTAATTTATCAGTACCTTATCGAACACTCCTGTTACTGACTTCAGACCCTGGGCGGGTCTAAAAAAAGTATTACCACATGTATTCAGATCCTGCTATTCATCCAACCTTTAAAAAAACCTTCTATAAACTTCTGTCTTCTTTTATAGGATTTTTGAGATATTCCCGGTCTATATAAAGGGCATTTGGAAGTGTAATTTAAAACTAATAGGTAGGTATCTAAGTTTAAAGTTGGACTTCGCTTGGATTACGCACTTTCCCTACGACCGTGTCAAAAAAAGATCATTTCGAAACTCAAAATTCAGAAGAAACTTGATGGACAAAAAATATTTCATTATTTCTGTCAATCCATGTCATCAGCGACATCTACATTCAGTTATAGTTAACACCTATCGAGGTCTAATGCTAGTCCTCTTATTAATATCAAAGTTAAACGATAGATGGCATGCTTATTAAAAACAGAAACCTAACGCTTGCTCGAGTTTATGCACAGGCCTCTTCTCTGTGAGAGGAAGTGGACCTTAACGCACCACGCGGGTAATGCGGGTTGGTAGATGTCACACACTGATAGACTATAAACCCTTTTGTATTTCAATGATGTCACTTATCTTCGAATTTTGTTTCTAGGACATGCCGGTTTCCTAACGATGCTTTCCTCTTCGACGATGTTTTCCGTTTTGAGAGCAATGGTGATGAAATTAAATACACAAAGTAAGTACCGTCCGAGTGAGTAAGTCCGTAAAGTACCAGCCTGGGTTCTAACTCTAGACCGACTCGTGAGTCGAGGCCGATACCACCACTGCTGCCACCTGTTTGATTGCAAAGACTTCCATAGTGATAGTGATGACGATGCTATGCTGTGGCTCATAAGACCTTTCATGACCAATAAATTGATGTTATTTGTCTACATTTCCAAAATTCACACATTGTGGACCTTGAGAGGAGGAGATTGCTTCCCATCCTCTTTAGATAATTCTGCTTACATATACTTAGCCACTTTTTACGACACCCACCCACAGTTAAAGTACCACTGCCTCATTTATTTCTGGGAACAACACGATATAAAAACACGGTAATAGTATAATCATACGGTTAATAAAACGTCTTCTCAAAGCAGGTTTTAGTTCCTAGCATGTATACAAAACAATTGAGAGGTGTCGGTCTGGGTTGTCGGCAACTCGGCACTGACCATTGAGCCTTCTAACGGGTTACAGCTAACTAGGTACTACGTTGACCGACAGGTTAAATCTGAAAACAAGTTTATTGATATTGTTACGTAGTGGAGATAATTGGGAGTAGTGCAAGCGTGTTTCGTCATTGGAATGGTAGGCGAAATTATTTATTGTGCTGCTGATTTATAAACCTAATGATGTGTTTTGAAAATATATATTTTGCTAAAGCTTTTAGGTGTTAAAAGCGTTGTACAGATTAATAAATAATAACAAAAAAAATGAGCTCTTGCTATAGAAATATAAAATTCATTTAAAATTAATTTTACCTATCTATATCTGTACGTAATAATATGAAACAATATTGCTTTTCGTGTCTGTCTGTGTGATCGCTTAGATCTTCTAAACTGCAAAATGAATTTCGATAATTTAGAGCATTTATTCGGGAATTTTTAATATAAGTTAATAAGTTTTAACTTAGAGCCTCACGTCCCAGCCGCCGCGGGAGACGTCGGGAGCCGCGTGACGACTCCCGGCCACCGTAGGCGCGGGCCTGCGGACCGCGAGTAATGGGTAGCTCACCATCCGATCAGGACCAGGCCCGTGCTGGACGGCGCGTATGTGTTCCACGCGCGCCTCAAAGAGATGTCAGCATCAAAGGAGGGGCCCGTCAGGGCCGAAGCCTGCCGGGGCAGCGGGATTGTCCGAAAGGGTTACCGCTCCCCCGGAACATAAAGGGCTAAGGAAGGAACATGGATGGGTTTTAGTCAGTAACAGTTTGACACTCCCTACCGCTCCACCCAGAGCGGGAGGGGTCATTTGATGATTTCCTATCCATAAAAAAAGGTAAGCACAAAGGTCTCGATGTTTTGACATGTCGCCATTGCACCCGTGTGAAATAAGAGCGAGTCGCTGCTAGATTATAAGTAGGTCTATAGCTTCTACACAATACATTTCACTACTTATATATTTATGACATGTAAGTAATCTCTAAAGCTCAGTTTATACCTTTCAAATCCAAACTACATATTTAAACTACTTATCATACAATTACAACGCAGGTACAGAATTTAAATGCAACGATCACGTAAAACGGAGCCCTCGACACCTAATTACACACGGAATAACTGAATACCCTGCGGCGTGACTGTTTCGCTTAATTGTACTTCCATGAGGATAAATTGAGTATGGCTACTAGATAATTATCTAACCTCAGAAGGATACAGAATTTCTTACTTGAAATTACAGGTAGGTTCGTGGACATCTATATATCTACTAATATAATAAAGCAAAAGAGTTTTTTTGAACGCGCTTATCGGATGACATTTATGTATGATAACGATAATCATAATGATGGATTAGAAAAAATCTTTTTACATTAATTCGCTCGGAATTCTTCGGCTATAGGTTTTTTAGCCAAGCAAAAACGCATTCTCTCGTCTGCTGGACTGCAATGAAATAACCGTCGATACTAAAAACAAAAAATAAGGCCAAAGTAATGACTTGTAATTCCTATGTGACCTCAATTTCGATTTACTATTAACAGTTTTTGACTGAACGTTATCATTGTGCGTGAGCGTGAAAAAAACAAATTAAGGTTTGAAAAGTTTAATATTTAGCAAGGCTTAAATTTTTTTCAAAGTGAAAAAATCTTTTGGCTTTGTGTTTTTTCATTCATTTGGTCTAATTTAAATAAATGATTTGACTAGTATTGACTTGAATTACTGTAATTCTCCTGCACAGTGACACCGTCTCTGTTCATATTCACGTCACAGTACAAATAAAAGTACCGTTCACAAACCAGTCGCGCTTGCACTCCTGACATAGTTATAATTGATAGGTTAACAATTACTGCGATGTATCGTCAGATTTTAAAGGGTTAACTTAAACCGTCGTCTAATCTAATACTGGTTAATTATTAGCCCTACCCCTTAATATTTAAAGGGAATTTGTAATTATTGCATCTTTCTTATCGTAGACGAACTTCTGTCCGCGTCTTAGTCGGAGTGGAAGCCAACTTCAATATACAAATTGTAACAAAATAAACGCAAGTTCTGAAAATAGTAGTTTGTTCAAAATTGACTTCGATTAATAATTGTTCGAAGATAATTGTCAAAGTCAAAGTCAAAGCATTTATTTCAAATAGGCACAGAAAAGGCACTATTGAACGTCAAAAATTATTATGAACATATTGCATTCGTTTAGCATAATCAGCCGATAATGTTCCCACTGCTGGGACAACAGTCTCCTCTCTGTGAGAGGGAGTGGGCCGTAAACCACCACGCGGGCCCAGTGCGGGTTGGTAGATGTCACATGTCTTCGAATATTTTTTTTTTGTTTCTAGGTCATGGCGGTTTCCTCAAGATGTTTTCACCGTTTTTGGTAGCAGTGGTGATTAAATAATTTACACAAACTAAAGCGCCTGTCGGGGTTCGAACAGGACATACAACTCGTAAATCGCGGCCGCATTCGTTTAATTTTAAAGATGACTGCGGGGTTATTACGTAAGACATCAGTAGCAATGGCTTACAGTCTGACAGTTCAACAACATTGATTGCGTTATTTACGTTTTTAAAGAGAAAATTTTTTCGAACATATGAAGCAATGAATCCTTCAAAGTGATTCAGACTGAGATTGATAGTGTTACGCAAGATGCAGGTCTCTACAACTTATATTAACTATCTTACACAACACAGTTCCGTTACTAACAAATATATTCAAATGTTTGTTTGGTAATCAATTACTCCGAAACGGCTGTACCGATTTCGGTGAAATGCACGATGAATCATTACTTAGATAGGATACATATGTAATAGAATATTAATCGAGCGATCTCGAATCAATAAATTAATCAATATGCGTTGTCCATTTTAATGAGTCAGAGACTGATTTAGTTTATTGGTACAGAAACATTAATTATATTGAACGCCAGACCAAACTGATAGATCATGCGTTTATCATAGGTACGCCCGATTTCTGGAACGAAAATTATCGACGCGATAAAATTAAACGCAAGTCAAGTGATGCGATTAGCTGTTGATAATTCTCACCAATTGAATGTACATGTCGCAGCCAACTGGTTAAATTAGTCGTTCAGTTAACTGCCTGGCGTTTAGAAGTAGTGCTCGCCTCGCTTCGCTCTCTCGGCTCGCACACGGTTGACCACAGTTCTAACCTAACCTAACCCATTTGGTCGGAGTGCCCTGGCTTACTGCGACCAATTCGGCTCGCGCATGATTGGTTACAGACTTCCAACCTAAACTGTAATTGAATATAATTCAGGCCGTTAGTTGAATGGCCGCCGTTTAGTTAAAAGGCTAGGCGGTTAACTGAACGGCTAATTTAACCAGTTGGCTGCGACATATATACATAAACCTTCCGGAATAAGATTGTGAAAAACGCATCTAAATCCACTCTAAAGCGTCACAGACATACACGAAAAGTGACTTTCTTACAGCTACAAAAGTGATTAGGAAATAACTTGATAAGTGGGATCTAAAGCCACTACGAATCTAGTGGCCTATGTCCAGCAGTGGAGTGCTGTAGGCTGCTGATAATGATGCAAGATCGCTAATTCCGCGTGGATGAAATAATGAATACTGTTACTACTACAACAAAAATACTGATGAGTAGGATATAGGATATCTTCCTTAATAATGTAGTATGTCGATATGACATGCTCATTTGGAGAAACAACGAGGTAAATAAATGTATTTTTTTTTCCAAAAAATGAGTTAATAATGAAAAATTAGCAATAAATACAGGGACGCGACAATAATAATTGCAAATAAATGTTTTGCATATACCCGTAAATACATACTTAGTATTTCCTATCTTATTACGATCTAGCATTCAATTGGATTGTTGAATTCAAAAATACACAGCTTATGATGACTTACTTACTTCCTTCTATGCACCCATTTCATAATAT
Source organism: Gortyna flavago (assembly GCA_963669345.1). Lineage (NCBI taxonomy): Eukaryota > Metazoa > Arthropoda > Insecta > Lepidoptera > Noctuidae > Gortyna > Gortyna flavago. The sequence goes on along the minus strand of OY770152.1, from coordinate 5,172,996 downwards.
TATTCGATTTTCAAGTTAGATAATACAGAACAAATAACTTGCATTTTCAAAACAAAATATTTTTTTGAAACCGATGGATGAAAAGCAATCTGATAGTACGAGAGCCCACGACCAAAACGATGTCGCATCGTTTTACAGCCAAAACCGTATAAAATCGTTGGTTTACATGATTCATGACTTGACTCGGTGGGCAGTACTGCATCTTATTTGAGTAACACACTATCTATCAATCTCAATCTGAATCATTTTGAAGGATATTGCTAAACCATTGCTTCATATGTTCGAAAAATTTGTCAGCTCAATAACGTAAATAACGGAATGGATGTTGTCGAACTGTCAAAATAAAAGCCATTTCTACTGTTAGTGTATTACACAATCACCCCGCAGCTCTTGACCTCGATGTCGCCTGGTGAAAAGCTATGGATGAGGTCTATGATGGAATAAGTAACCCAGAAGATGCCTATTCACTCTTGCTTTGAAGGTTGTCGGGTTATAAGAGGAACGGAACACAGGAAATACACGTACCATATTTTCTGCCCTTGAAAAAAATAGGCAGATGGTTGTATCACAATAAGTCCGATATTAAAAAGGTCGTGAACAAAGTTTGCAAAACAAGATTAAAATTAACTTGAAACGTAAATAAACTTTTATTTTGTTAACCCAGTGCAGAGGTCTGCCCCCATAATTTTAAAATTTTCCTTGTCTTGTGCTTTCTCCAGCCAATCGGTCAGAACCGAGTCTTAAAAACTTAACACGATGTTAAAAAAAATCTTAAGTAAACTGAATTATCACGTGTCTGGCAACAATATACCGCTGCATCGCCTGGGTTTTCCCATACAGCATCCGTTTAAAACGAAAAGAAAGTGGTGAATCAGGCATCTAGCGAGACAGGCACACCTTATTAGTGGACGGTGTGGACCGATGGACACGCAGTCATTAAAAACACATTTAAGTTAAGGTGTGATCATATTGGTCACATTTTTTTGTTATAATCGATGACTAAGAAAGATTTATAATACTTTTTGCTATTGCCATATGTTTACTATTGAACAAATAAAAAAAAAGTAGATAGCAATACAAGCAAGCTGAAGTGGCAAAGGGCCGGCCATATTAGCAGTAGAACCGATGACCGTTGGAGTAGACGTGTCCTTGAGTGTAGACCGCGAATCGGTAAACGTAAGGTGGGACGCCCTCAGGCTACGTGGAGCGACGATCTTCGCAGGATGGCTGGTAGCAGCTGGATAAGAGTTGCCGAAAATCGAGTTGAATGACGTGCAACAGGAGAGGCCTATGTCCAGCAGTGGACTGCTATAGGCTGATGATGATGATGATGATTATAGCAATAAAAGCATATATCACTAATGGTTTTTCTATTTGTCTCACTTTCTCTCGTATCAATTAATTGCATAAAAAATTGCAGATGGTACGCTGAAATGAGCACAGCATTGTGGTAAGTGATAGCTGTTTTGCGTATACCGCAAATAAACGTATTTTGTTCGTACGTATTTTCTTCTTCTTTCTTTTAATAGGCTCGCCCCATAGGAATGTAAAAAACGACTTTGTATCTATTGCTTTTACTGAATGAACTACAAGTGTAGTAGTGGCGCGGTGGGGAGGCCAACCTAGCGACATCGGGTTCTGATAAATTTTCAACTACCGGGCACATCTCCTTTCATATATCTATGGCTCGCCCCCTATGACATGGAACTTAAACATAACTGGTGAAATGTGGGTGTATGTACACCTCTGAATAACCCTTTGGGGAAATACAGGCGTTATGTTATATGTTATACTGGAATGCGGTATGTTGAAGTGAAAAAAGAAATCAATCCTTTTGCTTTGAAAATGGCTAAAAACAATGACAATTTTTTTTATCGTACCTAATGCTTTTTATCATATTTGTTCTAAGTAAAAAAATCGATTACTAAATAATATTAGATAGATGCAAATAAGATGCCATCACCGTTTCTGAAAGCTTATTAATAAAATGTCATCCAAGCTGATGTTTTGAGTTAATTAGCAGAAATACCGGAACCCATTAAATGACAAGACAGCGACCCAGACAAATTTTCTTTCCTTTCGTAAGCTCTATTATGACTGGCAAAGACAAGTCTTGATATTAAATCATTTAACAACTAGTTCAATGGAAAAGTCTCGGAATTTACCCACATGTCTATCTAGCTAATACGTGTGGCTAAACTAGAACGCTAATTTGGATGTTATTGGGCAGACAAGTAGCTTGATATCCGAAAAAGGGTCTGAATACTTTTCATACAAGAAAAACAAAACATTTCTCCTTATCAAACCCACAGACGCACCCAGCACAATTAAATCTCTATGAACTAAAACCCGACCCCATTTTCAAAGTATATCACTCAAACCTGTCACCGCAAGCTAACCAAGACAAGTTTTTCATTAATATAACATAGTTTATCGCTCTCTAGAAAGCTAGGCTTCCTACTAGACGATACGAATAACAGTAAAAACATAGGTACCTAATAATTGCAGGCTTAGTACAAACTATAAATAAGAAACGGGTTGTATGCGGATGTAGGGACTGGATTCACCCATATGGCTGCAGGCATTAGGAAAAGTAGGTGCAGTTCTTCTCTAGTTGTTACTTGGATCCACAGTGTTTTGTGACAAATAAATGGCGGAGATATACCCTTCAAGATGTGAACTAAGACTGTTAGCAAAAATAAATGGTTGATTGGTTGTTGTTGTTTTGTTAAATCAATCATTTATGCTGACATGAAAGTTGACAGAATCGAATATTCTTTATTATGTACACCATAAATATTACAGATATATTTATGTAGAAATTTTAGAAGGGTTGACACAACGGCAAGGGGTGACAGCAGATTGACACAACGGCAAGGGGTGAAGTTAATGAAATACGTGATCAGGCAGGGGCTTCTAGATTCAAAGAGTCAAGAATATAGGTTGGCTTTATCAAATGTTATCTTCAAGAAGAATACACACAGTCAGTATTTGCACTTGCAAAACTTAGACAGACATAAATAAGTCAGCCAATTAATTAAACTAACAAAATCCTACTTCCATAAATCAAAATAAATTAAAAACTCGTTGTGTGGAACCGCCTTAACACCCAAATAACGCAAGTTAAGTAAAACAAACTGAGTCACAGATGTCCTCCGGTCATTGGACTACTTTCAATACATATTCACGATTACTTTGAGTTCAGAGCCATCGACTGTATACAATATTCATTAATAAAATATTAGTATTATGAAATTAGGTAACTATATGGTTTTTCCCAATGGGGTATTTTGTTTGTAATGAGTTGGGATTGTGTTGTTGCTAAGCTGCGCTGGCTAAAGACTACTTGACATACTAATGCATACATTTTTGATGGTATAGTTTCAATGAGCAAACGATCCCGTAAAAAGTGCTGTGAATACAAAATGATTCGTAGCGAATATGATACTGTCACGAAATTGCGAAAGTCCTAAGATTCGTCGTCTTCCGGGATAGCATGATCTAAGAAAAGCTGATACTTTTGAAAAGATAGCAAGCTTTGGTAGGCTGTGGTAAGCTAAGCAGGGTCAAAAACACAAGGTGCGCTGGAGATATTTCGGAATCGACACTCGTGGATGCTTCTCTGTAATTTATAATTTACTTTGATCTAAATTCCGGTTGTAGTGTTCTAATACGATTTTGATTAAATTTTCGCTGTCTGAAACAATCTTTTCAGAGGTGTATAGGTACATTCTAGCATTGGATGGTTTGTACGATGATACCTTCTTATAAAGCTCATCTTCATTTGTGTAGAATTTTCCCAACTAGGTTGGGGTTGGCTTCCAGTCTAACCACATGCAGCAAAATACCAGTATTATACGCCTTGGTAAGACTGGCTGACAGACTTCGGGCGTCTGATGACCCGTAACGTTTGTAGAACACGGAACATAACTCTCTAAGTACCAAAGGCCGTCGTATCTCGTTCCAAGGAAGTACTTAAAAGCAAGTTAGAAGATAATCTAACTACTGATAATATCATACTGCGCAAACCTGCCTTCGGACCCGATAGTGAGCACTGAGCAGTCGCTCTACTTCAAACCAGACTCCCATATAATGTGTTCAAGAACTTGTAATGTGTTTGGAAAACATGACCGGTTTCTTTACGCAAATCTGGAACTATTTGAGATGGATGGGGAGACAGAGGTGTCGCTAGGTCAAACATTCTAGGGTTATATGTAAGTTAATATGACAGTAATTAGTGTTCGTGGACCGTGTGAAAGATGATCTAGCTAGAATGGGGGTGGCTATCGAAATGACGACTGGTAGATGGAGAAGTTTGGAGGAAAAAGACACGTTTTGCCGACTCTAAATAAATTGGGTTATAGGCAGGAGAATGATAATTATTATTTGTATTCGTATTTTAAGAAAGATTTCAAGTTTTTGAAGCTGCCACAGAGGCCACAAAAAACGAACAAAAAGATGAAAATAAGGGTCGTTTCTCAGATGGTAGCAAGTGCAGAAATAAAAAGATTGTTACCCAGAGGGGTAATTGCGTAACCCACTATTAGTAGCAATGGGTTTAATTTTGACAGTTTAACAACATTCATTGCGTTGTTGAGCAAACACGTTTTTCGAACATACAGAGCAATAGATTAGCAAGCTTCAAAATTATTCAAATTGAGAGTAATAGTGTGATGCAATGAGAGTGCAGGTAAACCTAGATTGTAACCCTACACTAGTGGGGGGAGGGGGTATTTTAAAGTTGTTACATTCCTTACGTTACGTTTTTTATGTAATACACTTTACGTGGTCATAATTCTTCCACCACGTAAACGTTATCCGTCACATTGGCATCAGCACTTGCTATCGTAAGTTTCCACGTGGTTTCCACAGTAGTCGATACTCAAAATAGATCCATTCTTCAATTAAACCGGTATCATAAAGTGGCTCCTAATGTCCATTTCTAGGGAAAATTCCCAACCTAGCGTTTGGGAATTTTTAGTTAATTAAAAAAAAGTTAATTAACAGCTTCTATGATAAAGCTTTTCACTTTGACCTTGTCTGGGCCTTCAATAAATGATATTTGACTTACAAACACACGCTCGCATCTGACAGTAAGATAGACAGGTCCAGCCGACATTCCTAGTAATTAACAACTAGCATTTAAAGCCAGGTGCTTCTGGTTTGTGTATCACGTTTATTTGTAAACATTTGGGACATACTCGTACTAAAGGCTCTTCCCCTCCGGCGCGTTACTGTCGGTCGATAATATCGGATGGGATAATGCGATATTGTTTTCAGTACATTTTGTGTTAGGATGGCCACGAAGTTACACACTGCTGCGATAATAACGACGCAATAGAAGTAGGACACTTGTCTTCCTCCGTCATGCGATATTCCGATATGAGTTCTTAGACCATTTTGTATTAGGACGCATACGATCTTACACACACCTGCGTTAATATCGTAGTAAAGTAATGTTGGTTACACTTACACCTAGAAATATCGGACGCATCCGATTCGACCGATAATAACGCGCGTGTGGGGGAGAGCCTTAATTATTACATTGTTATACAGATGTAAATAGCAAATAGGTACCAGCTTGTTGTAAAATTAAAGCCTTGGACAAGTTTGAAACAGGTTTGAATATTATACCTTTGTTGTTGATTAAACTTTATTTACTTATCTAAAATATTAATCAACTAATTACTGCAATAGGAATTAATATATATTAATTTAAACAAGCACCGTCCGATGTAACTGAATTACAATTCAATTAAAGTTATAACGATTTTCCCCATCGTACAGTTTTTGTAGCCGAACGAAAATATGCTATTGGTACCTACGATTCCACTTGCCTTATAAATGTGATAGTTAAGATGTTTAGATGTTGAGACGTTTTTTACTTCATCCTCATCATTTCAGCCCGGAATCACCCACAGCTGGGTAGGTACAGCTGCCTCCCCTTTCGTCTGACATACCTACATTACTTCCCGGTTCTGTACATCTCTCATCGCAGTATCGTTTGTTACTTAATCACGCAAAAACGGCTGAACGCATTTAGATACATACAGATAGGTTAGACAGTTTACAAGGCAATACAGCATTCTCATCTCACATCCACAAAATATAAAATAATCTATCTAAAAGATAAATATAATGTATAATAATAATAATCAGCCCATAATTTTCCCACTGCTGGGACACAGGCCTCTTCTCAGTGAGAGGCAGTGGGCCGTAATCCACCACGCGAGCCCAGTGCGGGTTGTCCCCACGCTCAGCAGACGCGCTTGGAACCACGAGACCGACGGGGCAGTCAAAATAATGGTACATAATATAATGTCAAATAATGAGGTAAAAGAAGGGCGCAAATGAAAATTTAAAAAAATTAAATCGTAATTTGGGAGCACTTAATAATCATTTACATCATAGTCATCATCAGAATTATTGCCACACTTCCTGGTCGGCAACCAACGTAGTCTTAGAATCTAACAATTAAATCCAATCGACTCGTTAATCAAAATCGGCATTCCTAATCGATTCGAATGCCGATTATTTCGGAAAGCGAGCCTACGCGGATGACACACTGTCAGCGACCTAGTTGCTGCTCCTGGTCGCAAGGAAGTGAAAGTGTGGTCGCTGGTCACTGCCTACGTCGCGACCGAAATGAGGATAATGGCCCTGATTGTTTTGAGTTTTAAGATACCTGTCTTACACTTGCTTTTTACTGTGTAAATAAAACAAGGCGTCTTTCGACGATTAATCGTTGGAAGTAGCATTCTGTTTGCTAAATAAGATTAAATTTCCATGAGACGACCTTAAACATTATACGGGGTCGAATTAAATTAGCTAACGAAACTCTGCAGAAATGATAAACATTGTAAAGCAAAAAAGAAATTAACAACACTACCAGCGGTCGCTGACCCCTAAAAAAATACATAAAATATTTTTATTTTTACCCTGTGTACTAAAATACTAAACAGCTTTTGCCCGCAGCTGCGCCCAGGTCATGGTCTACCTGTGTGCTAAATTTCATCTAAATCAGTTCAGCCGTTTGCGAGTGATTGAGTAGCAAACATACAAAATTTCACATTTATAATATTATAGTAGGTACATGACTCTCGAAAAGGATTTTTTTTAAAGTCAACCCCTTGACTGCCCCTGAGTATGTATAAGGGTGAAAATTCAACCCTAACAACGATCAACACAGGGCAGGTGATGCGGACGGCAGGGCAAGTTCATAGTTTACAGTTGGTAACAACATGCCAACAGGAATATGAAACAACTACAAAATAACATGACACTTCATTTATCGTCTAATATATATTCTGTAAAAATGTCACTGTATTTTTTTTTTTTTTGAGATGGACTGTTTTCCCACCTCACGCTTGGGATTGACACTGTAGCGGTATCTACAACGGTGCATGCGAACAACGCGTCATACTGACGTCACGCAAAATCCTGCATCTCGCAAGCAGAGTTTACCGCGCAACTAGAATAGATACAACGGCCCGCAATTATCATCGGGCAATTGCCCGCCAGACACAACACCCACCTGTAGAGTATGAGTGAACTTTACACCCTGTTCCTCATACCTCTATAACACTATTGACAGCTCACTTCACCTAAATTTACACGGTGAGTTAATTACAGAATAGATCAGCTGTTGTCTTAGAGAGTACAGTAACCCCATGGTCAATACATAAACATGATTAACTTTCGTTCATATAGTTAGTCAAAATCCTAAGCCGGATTAGGACTTGCTTTACAGCTATAGGATGTGCCGACTATAAATGTATTCATTATTATTTGAGTAGGCCAAGGACGAAATAACTAGGTCACTTTTCCCAACTATGTTGGGGTCAGCTTCCAGTCTAACCGGATGCAGCTGAATACCAGTATTTTACATGGAGCGACTGCCTATCTGACCTCCACAACCCAGTTACTGGGTAATACGATACCCTTTGGTAAGACTGGTTGTGAGGCTTTCGGGCTTCTGTCAAGCGTAGCTTAACCTGATCAATCGACCTGTGCGGCTGTTATTATTTAGCCACGGGCCCCTCATTTCATTCAGTAAGCATATACCTACGTAAATAATCGATTGCCCATTAGTTATTTGTTGAGTAGGCTCATCATCATAGATTTTCTATTTCATACTAAATACGTTACACCTACCAGAATGATAATAGGTACTGTAGAGGTACGAGGGACAGGGTGTAAAGTTCACTCATCCTCCATAGAACAGGGACTAGTACTACACAAGATCAAACTGGTTGCGTATTTAATTGTAAATTTATTCTAATTTTTTGGATATTGTTTTACATTCTGTAGTTGCTCTGACTCACACCCTGACTTATTACTTGTATTTTTATTTTTTTATTTTTATTACTTGTATTTTTATTTTTTGCATGAAAATCGTTTAATTTTACCATATTTGTAAATATGTGAGCACCATGTATCTATCAGATAATTAATTTATATGTCATGGTTTCATTTTTAATTCTTTTACCTATCGTGGTATAGTAATTTTATTTTAGGTGCATCGTCTTCACATATTATTTGTTATATAATTGATGTACTTATGCAAAATGTTGTAAAACATTTTAAAAGAGTAACGGTGGAGTTTCTTGCCCATTCTTCTCCATACGAAAACTACCTTTTGGAATGGGCGACTAGAATCAAATCTAATTCATAATAATTTTTGACGTTCAAAAGTGCCTTTTCTGTGCCTATTTGAAATAAATGCTTTGACTTTGACTTTGACTTTGACTTTGGGAGGATCCTCCGACGGTGTTGTGTCTGGTGGTGTACTGCCCGACCATTGATGTCGGGAATGCTAGTTGCGCGGTAAACTCTACTTGCGCGATGCAGGATTTTGCGTGACGTCGTCGGTGATGTGACGTAGTGTGATGCGTAGTTCGCATGTGGTGATGTAGATGCCATCACAGTGCTTTACAATGTATATTAATATGGTAATTTCGCATCAGCCGATAGCCATAATTCGGTTTTCTTAATTTATTTTTACGATCTTATAAAACATAAGGAAGAACGGCATAATCTTGACAGATTGTTTCAGTTCCTCAAAGATTATTATGATTATTGGCAACACATTTTAATTTTACGAAATATTAATAAGAAAATGACTAATAAATTAAATATTTAATCAGAATTGACGACTGTGACACAGTTTATTACTAGTATGGTCGTCAACGTAATCTCTTATAAATATGTGTATTCATTGCCATGATTTGTACAGACGCCAGCACATCAACCTACTACAATGTGTCAAATTTCTTTGATAGATTTTCAACTTTATCGCTAAAGTATAAGGTTCAAAGTTGATTGGGAAATTTTGACAGTTTCGGGTAGGTTGATGTGCTGGCGTCTGTACATAGACTAAGAGAAATTTGGGATTTTAAGATATAAATAAACTATTATTATTATTAATAATAATTGCTCACCTTGCGAATAATCCATGTTGAGTATCACAGGCCCCGCCCTCACAGAGTTCAAACTTAACAACACTTGAAAGAATAACAGCGCAAAAGTAAAATTTAAACATAGCCCTCTGAAATTGTCAACTGATTGGAACAAAAAACACTTTTTATGTACATCGTCACTGGATTTCTCACAATTATCACTTTCGTTGGTCTGTGGATGGCTGTACGGCCATGTACTTAGAGGTGGGCCCATTTTGTTTGCTTGTTTTTTCCTTGCTATGACTGTTGCATGGTTTTAGGCAATGGGTTGATGGTGGGACCTGGAACAAAGAAAATGGTGGTTAGAATTCCAATAAAGAAATTAGCTCCCGGGTTCAGATAGCCTGATTATTTAATTTGTTACCAAAACTCTTGTCAAATGATTTGAGTGACTGTATGCAAGTGCCGTTCGAAGACTGAAAACAATACCGATAAATTGTTGCACCGAACCGCACGTTACAAAATTTTGTTTCAGTGCGGTTAGTGGAAGTGCTCAGGTGCCGTTCGTACAAGTGCTGTTGAAATTAGGAGGGCAATTCTCGTAATTTTAAGAACGTTCACAGTCTGATCTCAATCTCAATCTGTCAAAAATACCTCTAGTTTCCCTACATTTTGACGAGTTTTTGACATTGGTTTGTCGCTGAGACGAGACTGCGACTAGATTTTGAACGTTTTAAATTACGAGAATTGGCTTTCAGTGCTCTGAGTAGAATACCTCGCTAATATAACTGCACTGTCATCAGCAATCAGCGTCTGTACTAGAGTCAAAGAGGTTAGTCAGTAAGGTTCATCTACTGTCTATTTTTAACTAGCTTTTGCCGCGGCGGGGCTAGTAAACAAAGTAGCCTGTGTCTTATGTTAGCCTGTGTGTTATTGGATGGCAAAAAACCCACCATCAAGGTAGTAAAAGTCGCTTTATATTTCAATACCAGATGCATCACAGACGTATTGCCAGTCCAGAGTCAAATTAGAGGGGCAATTCTCGTATTTTTTTAAAATGTTCGTTTCTAATCTCAATCTGTCAAAAACACCTCTAATTTCCCTCCATTTTTGACATGTTTTTGACATTGATTGTCGCTGAGATTGAGACTAGATTTTGAAGGTTTTAATTACGAGAATTGGCCTTCTGAAATGTCTCAGGAGCTATGAGCCTATAATATCTCTCTACCTCTGCCTGTTCGCATAGAATTGTTAATAATTCATATCATAAGGAAGCAACATGATACCCATAAAATTAATTACCTAAACACTAAATTAACATAAAACATATCCTCTAACTAAGCACTTGGAAACCTGCTTATCCCCTTCACACAACACCCATACCACAAACCCGTAGTCCAGGAAACGCTGCGAGTACAGTTAGCGACGACGTCAAGTATCAACTCCTGCGCAGAGCGGTCAGTCGCGAGTTCAATAAGCTTAGGTACTTGCTATGTGTAGAATAGTTTATCTTCGCAGGATGACTGGTTGCAGCTGGATGAGAGTTGCCAAAAACCGAGTTGAATGGCGTGCAATAGCAGAGGCCTGCTGCTATGTCCAGCAGTGGACTGCTGTAGACTGATGATGAGAATACTTTATTAAAAAAAAAAAAAAAACAGCGGCACGGTTCGACCGATCAGGTTAAGCTACTCTTGCCGCGGTTGGTCCGTAAATGACATGGGTGACCATCCTCACATACTAAGACCGAGGGGTCTTGGTATGTGAAGATGGTCACGTGCCTCGAAAAACATGTTAAGCCGTTGGTCCCGGCTGTCATTCGTGGATCTTTGACAGTCGTTACGGGTCGTCAGTAGCCCGAAAGTCTGACAATCAGTCTTACCAAGGGGTATACTATTACCCAGTAACTGGGTTGTGGAGGTCGCTCCATGTAAAATACTGGTATTCAGCTGCATCCGGTTAGACTGAAAGCTGACCCCAACATAGTTGGGAAAGGGCAGAAGCAGAAGATGGATACGAAAACTACCTTTTGGAAGGGGCGACTAGAATCAATTCTATTTCATTGTAATTTTTGACGTTCAAAGTGCCTTTTATGTGCCTATTTGAAATAAATGCTTTGAATTTGACTTTGACTTTGATGATGATATAAAATAAACATTACATTACTGTTTTGAACGTAAAAAATTACCTACAATCAATTAAATTTAGAAAATATTATTGATTGTAGGTTCCTTCCAAAAGGTAGTTTCATATGTAGGCCGACCGGCTTAACAGAGACGTTGCATGAGGTAGCTGCGCGGTGCGGGAGGGGTGATAGCTGTCACACAAGTTGACGAATCACTGAGCTCTCGCACACGTCATCACACCCCTCCTGCACCGCGCTGCTACCTCAGGCAACGTCTCAGTTAAGCGATCGGCAAGAAACTCCATAGTTCTTTGAAAATGATTCACAATATTACCACAGCAGAACAAACTGAATACTGGAAACATTTTTGAAGTGAAAGTTCTTTGGCGGCAATTCGATAATTGGACGAGAATTGAGAGTGAAATTTCAAGGATGCGTCTCGTTTAGGCATATTTCGTTACACGAGAGAGAAGAAAGATATAACTCTCCCTGTCTCTCGCACTAAATCCCTCTTAGTCTTTTAAGAAGTTTCATATCTATCACAATTACTGCAGGCGTTTTTTAGAGTTCCGTTCCTCAAAAGGAAAAACGGAACCGTAAATAGTCCGTCTGTCTGTCCGTCTGTCAAGACCCTTTTTCTCAGGAACTCGTGAAGTTATCAAGCTGAAAGTAATATCCAATACTCAAGGCTGCAATCCCTTGAAGCAGTGAATAAATCAAACTTCTAAGTCTACGCAATCAAAAGATACGGGCGTTTGTGTTCCGTTTAAGCCGCATATTTTGACACTCGAAAGGGAATCATAACCTATAGGGTACTTCCCGTTGATCTAGAATCATGATATTTGGCAAGTAGCAATGTGGCACAAGTAAAGGAAAAAATCCGAAAACCGTAAATTTGTAGTTACATACCTACAATTGTACGGAACTCTCGATGCGTGAGTCCTACTCGCACTTGACCGGTATTTTTTTTTCAGTATATTTTATAGAGGATCTAACATGTCTACGGATTCCTTTAATTACTTCAAAACCCGTTACATAAGACCAGCTCGATTAATCCTAGATAAGTAACCAGTCTCAAGGAAATGCGCAAGTAATCGCTCCAGCCAGCCTGGACTAGACCGCTAGGAAAATAACTCGACTACCGTTAGTCGGCTGTCATACCGATGGTGTCAATTAAGTACACATTGTGGTGAATACCGTAATATCTGGAGATTCTAGACGACTTTTTTGTATAGATGAGATTATAAAATAATCTAAGGCGCCTGGTTGATGGTGCTAGAGACAGATATGGGTAATCCCATCATCTGCCTAGCCTTTTCCCAACTATGTTGGGGTCGGCTTCCAGTCTAACCAGATGCAGCCGAATACCAGTATTTTACATGGAACGACTGCCTATCTGACCTCAACAACCCACTTACTGTTTAATACGATACCCCTTGGTAAGACTGGATGTCAGACTTTCGGGCTTCTGTCAAAGATCCACGACTGACAGCCGGGACCAATGGCTTAACGTGCTTTCCGAGGCACGGAGGGGTCTGTATGTGAAGTTGGTCACCCATCCACGGACCAACCGCTTCAAGCATAGCTTAAATAATATTCCCACTGCTGGGACACAGGCCTCCTCTCTTGTAGTGGATGTAGATAATAACCTACAACGCGGGCCCAGTGCAGGTTGGTAGATGTCACATGTCTTCGAATGTTTAGTTCTAGGACATGCCGTGACGAAACCCTCACGATGTTTTCCCAGAGACATAGTCTTGTCCCCTTATAACTTGCAAATACTGTACTACACATGAACACAGGTGATTAAATAAATAATTATTTGTTATTCGTTTCAAAATCTCTTACAATTACAACACAAGTAATTTATTCGAGTTTATATGTCTTAAGATGTATCATCTCTCTATGCAAAGCCGTTTAATATGATTAAGCAATCCATCATTCAAGATTATTACAAGTTATTCAATCACATACGCAAGAGCAGACTTTGACAAAGTTATAACATTTATAACGTCGACATCTATCAAGTTTAACTGAATAATATAATAAAGCGATGTCCCAATTACATATAAATGTGCATTTAACAGGGATTCCTATATAATTATGGCAATTATTTAGAGTTATTTGAGTTAAATATTTTTTTATTTTATGCGAAACATCGTTACGTATAAAAGACATCAACGCGTTCGATTGCGTGTTGAATTAATTTTTCCTAAATGGTAATTTGGAACGCGAATTAATTCAATAGATTTGAATAAATAACGTTACATTTATGATAGTTTTAACGTTACTTTTATTCAGTGCTGTTTTAGTCAATCTAAAAGCATTCCACACTAGGGTTGTGAAGAACACTGAACGCCTCTGAAAGCACGTTAAGCCGTTGGTCGCGGCTGTCATTCGTGGATCTTTGACAGTCGTTACGGGTCGTCAGAAGTCTGAAAGTCTAACATAGTCTTACCAAAGTGTATCGTGTTACCCAGTACCTGGGTTGTGGAGGTCAGATAGGCAGTCACTCCGTGTAAAATACTGGTATTCAGCTGCTTTCGGTTTGAGTAGAAGCCGACACCAACATAGTTGAGAAAAGGCAAGGCAGATGATAATGTTTTCTATGAAAATCCTTTAGACACGCACTGGGCCTACGCGGTGGACTACGGCCCACAAACTCTCACTGAGAGGAAGCCTGTGTCCCAGCAGTGGGAATATCATACGCTGTTTATGTGTTTGGTACTTCAGGCCTGGTGTTTCATAGGTAATTCATAGCATTTCAGAAGGCCATTTCCCGTAAATAAAAACTTTCAAAAGCTAGTCGCAATCTCATCTCAACGACAATCAATGTCAAAAACTTGACAAAAATGTAGGGAAATTAGAGGTATTTTGACAGATTGAGATCAGACTGTAAACGTTTTTAAATTTACGGGAATTGTCCCTTAGGTGTATGTAAGTACCCCAAAGTTTCCAGCGCGTAATTTCGGCAGATATGTAGCTATACTAAAGTAGGTCAAAGGAAGTCTGCACAGTGTCAATATAAAGTGTTTTTCAATGTTATTCTGACTAACAATGGAGAAAGTAAGTTTGTCTGACTTAATGTTCTGTTTATAGGTCTAACTGTAACTTTTTAATTACTTTGTGCTAGTCTTTAATAAAGCTAGGGAGATTCAATCTGAGAGGCTATACAAGTATTTTTAAGAACGTTCTAATCTCAGTCGCAATCTGTCTAAAATAATAATTTACATACATTTTTCAAAAAAAAAATAATTCATTGTCGATGAGATAAGATTGCGTTTGCGTTAAGTACGCGAATTGTCCTTTTTAAAGGATAAAGGGTGTAAACCATAAAAATTAAGTAACTTCAAATATTTGTTGTCGCTCGACCAGTAAGGCCCAAAAAGGCCGCGCGCTGCGGTCAAGCGTGTCTGTATGGGAGAGCGTGCGGTCATGAGGTCGGCCGCACTTGGTGATGGCTCCCACTAGACATGGCTTGGGTGCGGGCGAATGTAGGTACGAGTATGTAGTAGAAAGCTTGGGGTTTTAGTCTTAAGGAGACTGACGTAATCCTTCATCCTTCCTAGGCGAAGGGTATCCATGTGAGGATTTTCCCACAGCAAAAGAAAATGAAATATCAAAGTTAAGAATACGTCATCTCCGCAAACAGACGAAATATCTCGGAGATTAAGTCTTTAAGGCATCCATACTAATATTATAAATGCGAAAGTGCGTCTGTCTGTCTGTTACCTCTTCACGCTTAAACCGCTGAACCGATTTAGATGAAATTTGGTATAGAGATAGTTTGAGTCCCGGGAAGGACATAGAATCGTTTTTATCCCGATACTCCCACGGGATCGACACTTATGCGGGTGAAACCGCGGGACGCTGCTAGTACAAGCATAAAGCAGCATTTATCCAATTAGCGGGAGTTCCCGTAGTTACTTAATTATTTACTCCGTGGTTGTGGAGGCCCCTGCAGTCGCTTCTTGTTAAATACTTAGCTGCCTCCGGTTAGACTGGAAGCCGACCCCAACGTAGTTGGGTAATGTCTAGGTGGATGATGAGTTAAATATTTCCCCTTACTCTTTAAAACAACGGAACCATTTTTAACCGACTTCTAAAAAGGAGGAGGTTATATGCTCGACTTTGTTTGTTTTTATATAAATGTTCACCGATTTCTCCCTCAATTGTGGACCTATTGAATTTTTTTTTTATTTTATTTGAAAGGGTAACTATCTCTCGAGGTGGTCCCATTGTCATCAAGTTGGAATCTGATGAGAGGATCCCATGGAAATCGAGGGAAACCTTAAAATTTTATAGGCAAACCTATGGCGATTTGGATATTTTTTATAGTAACTTGTGCATTTGTTCTCGGGAATTTGGTGAAGTGGAACTGATGATTAAGACCATAGAAGGCCAACGGAACTACTCAATTATAAGTGTTTTCATATTTTGTAAAAGGCGATGAGCAAGTTGACATTAGGCTATTGTAACTTGGATAAAATATAAACAGCCCCACAAAAAAGCGAGAAATAAAAACTTTTTAACGAAAAAAAAACCGACTTAAAAAAAAAAATACAAAGTTAAAAATTAATTTCGGAAGTCGGTGTCAAAAAACGAAAATGCGGAACGAACGACACCGACTTCCGAAATGAAAGTTATTTTTCACATTGAAGTGTTTTTTTGGAAGTCGGTTTTTTTTTTTGTTAAAAAGTTTTCGCACTTAAACACAAGACAAGCCAGTCACCCCCGCCTTCACAAACTTTCTCACACATTACTAACCTTTGCCGAACCGACTAACGGTTTACCGAACGACTGACATACATACCATATACATGCTAATACCACCCTTATGTCTATACTCATTAGAGTGATGAAACTGTATAATTAAAGTTGCTGGTGTGCCAAGACGGTGCGCTCGAATTACATTATCACCTTTATTCTGATACAAATAAGGGTTATTGTAACTGATTTTTGTTTCGCAGATCTGGGCCACAGTTTTTGAGTTTTGTAGCTATTAGTTTCAGGTGATTGAGTTAGATTAAACATTTATAAGATAGGCAGTAGCATTTGCCCGCGACTTCGTTCGTGAGGAAATCAGCACAAAATAATTACCTACTAAAACCTTCCTGAAAGTATGTAGATCACGATAATGAAAGATACATCAAAATTGGTTAATTAATTTTTGAGAAAATCGTGGACGTATAAACATACATACATAGGAGTCGATACAGAACCTACTTTTTTGCAGCCGGTTAAATATATCACTATTGACTTCTTTACAAGCTTAATAGCATAATCAGCCTACAATGATCCCACTGCTGGGACACAGTGTCCCTCTCTTCGAGAGAGAGTGGGCTGTAATCTACCACGCGGGCTCAGTGCGGCTTCGTAGATGTCACATGTCTTCGAATATTTAGTTCTGCAGGTTTCCTCACAGTAAGTCGCCCCGACTTACGAGTTGTAGATCGTTAATACTGGGCCACACGTTACCTAAGACCCCTTTTTAAAGGTCTTATATAATACAAGTTCTTTGCCAGATACTTCGTCGGCGTAGATTTTGATCTTCTTCAAGACTTACGAGTTGTAGGCCGTAGAGAGGTGAAGAGACCGAAACTTTGTTTTTAACCGACTTCCAAAAAAGGAGGAGGAGGTGAAGGAGTCGGTGTCAATAAACGAAAATGCAGAGCCAATGACACCGACTTCTGAAATTAAAGTTATTTTTCACTTTGTTATTATGTTTTTTGGATGTCGGCTGTTTTTTTTTTTTTTGTAAAAAAGTTTTTAATTTTTCACATTTTAGTGGAAGAGTTTGTAATTTATCTAAGTTACAATAGCCTAACGTCAACTGCTCATCACCTTTTACAAAATATTGCTGTTCATTTCGAAAAACAAGGGCTTGAAAGTTTGTATGAAATGCCGTACGGCGTAAACGCTCCGGACTGTTACTAAGAAATTCCTAACAGAAAACCTAATAACATTTTGTCCGACCTGGGAATTGAACCAACTACGAGAACAACGAGGCAGTTGAATGCAATTATTGGTATCAGGACGATAGCCCATGCGATTCCAACAGGGAAGTAAGCTGATTCTTAATTGTTGTGTCAGTTACGACGGTTTGATTTAGAACTTGCTGTGATTGCTCACTAAGATCTAGGTTTAATCTTAATGAAATATCTGAGAGAAATGTCGGTAGTGATGTAAGAGATAGTTGAAAGTAGATTGCATTAGAGATTGACGTAGATATGGTAGATTTATATCTAGTTTTATACATTGGAGCTATACAAAGCGAAATAAGTTAAGCGCTGATATGGAGGTTGAAAGCATCGCGAGGAAACAGGCATGTCCCAGAACGAAAAAATCAAGGACACGTAACATCGTTCAATCTGTGTGGTTCTTTCTTCAAAAGACTATTTCAGACACCAATCTACATGGTCTTCACATGATCTGGCCAAGATTTTGTCTGACCTTTAAAAGAGACTGTGACCTCTGAGTTTGTTTCGGCCTTTCTTCTCAGAATAGTCAGATAGGAAACGCCGAACTCATCTAGTTTAAAAAAATATGATTGACGTGTAAAAGTGTTTGTACAAACCTACTTACAGAAAATAAATCTTTTAAGTATCTACCAACCTGCACTGCGCCCGCGTGGTGGGTTATGGTTCACGGTCTTACGCAGAGGAGGCCTGTTTCTCAGCAATGGGAAAATTATAGTCTGATTATGCTATAGAGGTATATGGACTCTTCTCTTAAGCGTTCGTTTATACAGGGTGAAATTGAAAACATGCGACAAATCGAAATGGGAGATTGTACTCATCATTATGAACAACTTTTCAACTATGGGACCAAACCTGAAATCGCGAAAAAAAAATTAGCTGTTTCCTACATTTGTGTTCGCATAACTCGTCAAAATGTAGGGAACACCTGTTTTTTTTCTTCGCGATTTCAGATTTGCCCGTTTGGTCCCATAGTAAAAGTTGTTCATAATGATGAGTACAATCCCCCATTTCGATTTGTCGCATGTATTCAATTTCAACCTGTATATACCTGGCATGTACCTACCAATTTAATATTTTACAGCAATCCATATTTATTTTTACATGTGTCATTCTAAAACCTGGATTACCTAATTTAAGACATCCGCTGACTCCTGGAAAAAAATCTCTTATTGACTGGAACTGTACGATAACATCACATCACGGCCCGTGTGGTGGATTACAGCCCACTCCCTCTCGAAGAGAGGAGGCCTGTGTCCCAGCAGTGGGAACATTTTAAGCTGATGATAAACCTTGAAGTTTGAACAATGAAACAAAGCTAACATTGTTATATTTTTGTTATTTTTTGTAATGATTTTGAATATGTTTTGGCTTCGTCATCTGTAGGAACTTTTTGCGGATGCCTTCGACCTTCGTTGCGGTTTGCACATTGTTCTCTGTTTTACGTACCGGATTTGAATTGGGTGTACCTAGGGTCTGATCGGGTTATAGGCTGAACTCGAAAATAGGCAAGTTCTGACAGAGCTAGGAAGACAATTTGTGTTAGATTGCATATTGCTGTGACTCCTCTAATGCAGCCCAAGAAATCATGAATTTCAAGAGTGTGACCAGTTATTAACTTCAAATTGTATAAATAAAAAAAAACTGGGTGTTACTCATTTTCCCGTACAAGGCAAACTAAGATTAATAGATAATTGGAGAAATGTGGTACAACACCACAACGTTACCTTTCAAAGAATACATGAAGTGAGCCATGTTTATATCTAATCTATTGACACTAATGATTTCATATTGAGACGTTGATCGGAAGTAAGATACGATATTCAATTACTCATATCAACACTCTCACACGACATTGAATTTTAATCACAAAGATCAAGACACCTTTTCCCTTGACGACATTTTTAGGTTAGTTCAACGACCGATCAGGACTGATCAGACCATGATTAATGATTTGCGATTTCGTTGACGATAATGTTTGATGATTTATTTTGTGCAGTTTTCAATGAATCTGAGTCATCCAGGAAGATTTCTGAAATATCTAGATGTTTTTACTGACTGAAAGCTATTCTGTCAAAATCTCCTTGATGTGAACTGTCAATAGTAAGTTGTTTGCAGATTTTCTTGTTTATCTCTCAAAACTTTTTTGTTTTGTTTTTTATTTTATTGTATGTGTGTATATATGTATTTATTCTTATATTTTAGTTATAAATATTTACTAAGTTGTTTTCTGTTATTGCACCCACTGTGTATTGTCTCTGCTTCACCCTAAGGTAGACTGGTAGAAAATGCCCAAGGCATTAAGTCCGCCTTTGTACAGTTTTTACTTGTGCATAAAGTTTTAATAAATAAGTGAATAGTGTCAATCCTTATAAGCATCAGGTGGAGTGACTGCTCACTTCACTCAAATTTTCCGGTGAGATTTTTACAGAAAAGATCGGTTAGAAAGGAGTTTTTTAATTAATTAATTTTCCTCTTGGAGATTTTATATAATACAGATAGTGCCATTTACGAAGACGCGCCTCATTCTTGTTCCTAATCGCTTACAGTAGAAGTGTCCAACATTCCGCTGTGTTTTAGCTTTTCGTGTTTACTAACTATCCACTCATAGGTAATTAGTGTGTATCGACAAAACTAAAACACTAGTGGAATGTTGAACACTTATTCTGTAAGCGATTAGGAAAAAGATTGGGCCGCGTCTTCGTGGATGGCACTATCTTAACCCCCTTACTAATAAACGTATTTTATCAGGTGAATAGTTACATACCGATTGCTCTCTTTCAGTCGTCAGTAATTTGACTTTCGAAAGAAGAAGACAAAGCGTTGTGTAACTATACAGACGCTATACAACGTTTATTAGTAAGGGGGATAATGTACAGACGCCAGCACATCAACCTACTACAATCTGTCAAATTTCTTTGATAGATTTTCAACTTTATCGCTTAAGTATAAGGTTCAAAGTTGATTGGGAAATTTTGACAGTTTCGGGTAGGTTGATGTGCTGGCGTCTGTAGAATGCTTGTGGAAATTGCAGCTTGCTTATTCTGTGAGCTATGTTAACAGCTTTGGTTCTCCAATAAACAGCAAAAATACCAGTAAACTGCAAAAATACCATACAAAGTAACATAATTACAGTTAGTTAAAGTGCTCCTACAAAATATGAGTTACTGCTAAAATCTCCATTGTATTCTAATGAGCATGTTTATATGCATGAGTTATAGGTAGGTAGGTGCGCATGTCCGGTCGGGAGCTCGGCCAAAATGCTGATGGTATCTACTGATGATATGTAATTGTTTCACACGCGAAAATTTTGAAAATGAAATGACAAGAAGAGGTATGTAATTTTTTTTTCTTATTTTGAGAATTGTTTATTTAATTACATAATATATTTACATAATTTAAAAAGTTAACACTGTTAAAATAATAAATAATCAAAGCATCGAAATGTAAGTCAGTATTTCGGTCTCCTTGCTTAATTCCCTTCATTTGACAGTGGTGGCTGTAGTATATTGTCTTAGAAATTACATCTGGATAGGTATACCTACCCATCAGATTATGTTGGTAAGTAGAAGATAACTATTACAATAAAATCCGCAAAGAAAAAAATAAACGAATTAAGTTCGCCTCTGTACATGAAAAGTTTGTCTTTTGTACATCGTTCTCACATATAATGATGTAACTGTCATAGTGCGGGTTGGTAGATGTCACATGTTTTCGAAGTTTTGGTTCTAGGACATGCTGATTTCCGCACAATGTTTTCCTTCACCGTTTTTAGAGCAGTGGTGATGAAATTATTTCCACAAAGTAAAGCGGTTCGAATAATAGAACGGGTGATCAAAGGCACCAGATTGACACATCTCAGTGATCTGATTCCTTTGAAACAATCTCTCACTACGATTCTAATCAGCCTACGGTACCGATACGCTCTGAATATTTTGTAGAAACAATTACACTAATACCGAAACCGATACCGCTCTAAATTCAAACACCATGGAAGCGAGAACGATACGGTATCAAAGTTTAATAAGACTTAGGCCCGCTTGCACCACAAATCACTTAATACTAAACGTATTTAATAAACGAACTTAAAATTATCGTTCTGTTTCTGTCAATTGTGTTTAATTAAGAAAACAGACATAGATCATGGAATAATCTCATCATCATCATCTGCCTAGCTAGCCTTTTCGCAACCACGTTGGGGTCGACTTCCAGTGTAACCAGATGCAGCTGAATACCAGTATTTTACATGGAGCGACTGCCTATCTGACCGCCACAGCCCGGTTACTGGGTAATACGATACCCCTTGGTAAGACGGGTTGTCAGACTTTCGGGCTTCTGTCAAAGTTCCACGAAAGACAGCCGAGACCAACGGCTTAACGTGCTTTCCGAGGCACGGAGGGATCTTGGTATGTGAAGATGGTCACCCATCCGCGAACCAACCGCAGCAAGCGTAGTTTAACCTGATCGATCGACCCGTGCGGCTGTTATTACTTAGCCACAAGCCCATAATAGAATTCTAATTGAATGAAGCTGTAAACTCTTCAACTTATATACGGTTTTTTTTTTGTTTAAATTCGTTTTGTTGTTTAAGCCCAATTCTGGAGGAAGGTTATTTGAAACTATTTAACATCACGCTACGACCCTTAGGAGCAAAGGAAAAATAAAAAAGGTCAGAAGGAATGCCAAACGAAAACGAGGTAATAGTGCGCGAGGGCGATGCAATGCGACGTGGTGGGTTGGGGGCCGAAATTTCACGGAGACGAAGTCGCGGGCAAAAGCGTATGTTTTAAATATGTTTAGCACTAAGCCCATAGCTGTGGTGGCTGTGGTGCAGGTGAATCTACCATAAATCATCTAATCAGCTCACATCTCTTCATCTCCCTGCCCATGTTATCCTCTCCCATTCTCCCTATCAACCGTCACGCTATCATTCACTCCCATCTCTTCTATCATTCCTCACAAAATCCATCAATCTAATCAGCTCTGTATAGGAATCACTTCTAGCTGGATATACCTTTTAGCTATGACGTAAGCTAACCTAGGCTAACACTTCAAATAACAAAATAAAGAAAAACAAATGAGTACACAAAATGAATGAACTATCATTTCAAACAAATGAATTAAACTGATGAGTCAGTTGTGTACCTATGCAATAAAACAAACAATGATCTATGAAATCACTGACTGTTGCTAGGTCTGCCTGTATTTTGTACTTCATTATTTTGTTAATACAAATATCAAGGATGAAAGTAGCCTAAGGCACCTGTCCAACCGACGGCGATTACGAGTTGGCGAGCAAAGAGCAGCGAGTGCGCGATGGCGACGAGCGATTACTGAAAGTCTGTTACGCAATTAGTGTACTAGACTAGAACACACACTTTCAATTCAATTTCACAGCGTCTAGTGCAAAGTCTAGCACTGCTAGACCTTATGCCCATACGTTAGTAGAAACTTCCTTTACACTAGGTGCATTTTAAACCCACAGCATGCAGGTAATTTCAGTAACAGTTATTACATAAAACGGCTCGATTTCTCCTATAAAATGTAGCAATATGCGGGTAGAACATAATGGATGAAATAATTTCATTGAAAAAATAAATCTGCTGGGGTTTTGTAGATACTCAATGAAATCATGTTGCTGTATTTCGCAATACGCGAAAACATAAAGAAAATCGCAAAATAGACAGATAGAACAAGCCTGTAAAAATTTCGGGACGGTAAAAAAAACATGATATACTCGTATCTATATTTTTGACAGAACATCGTGTAAAAATTTCGGAACGGTAAAAAAAATCGTCCGGTACATATGTATTTTTTTTTTGTTTTTTCATAATCTATTCTAATATAATAACGCTGAGGAGTTTTAATAAGGGGTTTTAATCCACATGGATACGTCAACCCCATTGTGAGTTCATTTAATTTTGATTGTTTGAACGCGCTTATCTTTGGTCTGCCTGTCCAATTTGAAATTCTATTTGCAATTTTTGATAGCCCAAATTCTTAAGGAAGCTCTATTCTATTTAGCATAACGGATGTAAAATAAAAATACACTTAACGAAGCCGAGAGTTATTTTGTACTCCCCGTCATTGTAATTTTTTTTTTGTACTGGACCATGCCTGGGAACCTTCTGGTTTCGAAGATATTGGAGGTCGAAATGCTAACTTTTACTGACGTTAGTTTAGTTGTTCAATTAAAGCCGAATATAAAGAACTCAGAAAAAAAGCGTAATAGAGCGGGCGAGAAACGTGGCTTTTTAGTATATTGTGGTCTCTTACGACAGAAGCTAGTTTTCAATAAGTTAGGGGATTCCCTAACTTGGTGGAAAAAAAATCTTTTTAATCTCTAAAAGCTAACAGTCTTAAAATTATAATATGTACAAGTATATAAAAAGAGGAGGGGAAATAATTAAAGGGCATAAAAAAATTCGTCCGCATCGCTATCAACAGGAAACGTGCCTAAAAGGCTGGCAGCATTGCCACGTTGTATGGCAATGCTGATTTTTTGGCCAAAAAATAGGCCAGCCCTCTGGTCACGTGAAGAGTCGACCAACATCTCTAATATATAAAATTCTCGTGTCACAGTGTTAGTACCATACTCCTCCGAAACGGCTTGACCGATTTTTATGAAATTTTATGTGCATATTCAGTAGGTCTGAGAATCGGCTACTATACATTTTTCATACCCCTAAGTGATAAGGGTGAAACCGCGGGGCGCAGCTAGTTACATTGTATAATTATTAACATTCTAGTGATATCTATTTTAGAAGTATGCATTACATGTATGCATGTTTATTTGTATGTATTTAAGTAGGTATATTCTCATATTATTTGTATTACATGATTAATAGTAAGTGAATTGTTTTTGATTACCTATGTATGTTATTTTCTATTTTACTCTCATAAACACGATGTCGACATCTCTTTATCTACTTTCCTATCGCAGATATGCTGGAAGAGGTTTCTATAGAAATAAGCATCACATTTCTGTTCTTTTTTTTTCTTGTCTGTTTATATGTGTGTGTAAAACAAATAAATGATGTAGATTCAGCACATAGTTTTGAAGCTAAGTCATAAAAAAAATAAGGAAACTTATTGTAGTTATTGCTAGGTCAGTTTATAAGATCGCCTTCAGTGTTCCGATAAAAAATAAGATTGTCATCAGTAATAAACAAATGAATGAGATTATTAATGTTTTTCAAAATCATTTTTATAACACAAGTTAATCCCATAGCTGATTACATACGCAAAACATTAAAATGACATTCCATCTTGTGTTGCGACAAACAAATGGACTATAAGAGAGAATCTTAAAGATATTTGTATAAAAATAAACCTTATATGGCCACTTTTAAAATCCTATATTCACCCAAGTCCATCCTTTCCAGTAAGGAAGGCTCAGCCTGGTGTTAACGACCTCAAAAACCTGCTATCTTCACGTTATCTTCAGAAAGTCAATTGAATTCTTGCAAACGGAATAAAACCTTCACAGTCATATTATTACCCGGCTGTATAATTAAAGATCGTAGACTCGATTTTTTTTTAAGTTCAAATTGAATTCTTTTTAGTAACGCTTCGAAATTTAAAGGCTGTTTGGCGAGAATTTAAAATTGGAGGAAGCGTTTGTCGCTTTTTTTGTTCTTCAATTTATTGTTTGTTGTTTTTACGCTAGGTAGCGTAATTAAATACAAGCATGCCGAAAAAAAATACAACGAGTGGGCTCGTGGCTAAATAATAACAGGCGCACGGGTCGATCGAAGGTTAAGCTACGCTTGCTGCGGTCGATTTGTAGATGGGTGACCCACCATCAAGACCCCTCCGTTCCTCGGAAAGGTCCGGCTATGAGTCGTAGATCTTTGAGACTTTGACAGTCGTTACGGGTAGTCAGAAGCCCAAAAGTCTGACGACCAGTCTTAGGTACCATGGGGTATCGTGTTACCCAGTCACAGGGTTGTGGAGGTCAGATAGGTAGTCGCTTCAAGTTAAATACTGGCATTCAACTGCATCCGGTTAGACTGGAAGCCGACCCCCAACATATTTGAGGAAAAGGTTGGCAGATTATAAATATCCTGATTTTTTTACCAAATCAAAAAGCTGTAGTAGTTAAATGGGTCATCTTTTAGGTCGGGTCAATTTTAAGATCATCTTCTGATAGATTAACCGTGTTTTATTTCCATTTAATTTCTTTATAGACACTGGCAACAACTTAATTATTACATCCCACACTAAACTATCAATCAAAACCGAAAAAAACGTTAAAAAAAACTCCATTAATCGTTTCCAAAAAGAAAGTAGCTGATATTATTAAGTTAGTAGTAATAATAAAAAAGAATGTCATAGTTTCTCGCTGTGGACAACAAAATCGGTCATCGCCGGCTCGGTTCGGATTCCGTACGGGACCGAGTTTCGTTCATTTCACTGACCCACATTCACAACAACGGAACGTTGAGACGTCACCTTAAGAGATAACGCATTTCGAATTCTTTGTCCTTGAAAAAGATAGCAGGCTAAGTAACTTAAAAACCTTGGTCAAAAAAAAGTTTTTGGAAAAAAGTTTTGTGTGTTTATGGAAATATTGGAGCGAATTTATGTCTCTGGTTGCAATAAAATAAATAAACAATTTAGCCGTTTGTTATGCAGAAATATATTGTAATTTATTTTCATTTAAACATTTCTCAATATTGAAATGCATCAATCAGGCTGAATGTTAAACCCATTTGCCATATAAATGTTAAGATAAAAAGTGATTTATAGTTTTAAAACGCGTTTCCTAGCACAAGTAGTAGTTAGCTACGGTCAAGAGGCTTTCCTTCGATAAACGAGTTGATTTTATTTCTCAAGTACGGACGGCAGTAATAGGAAGAGCAACAACCTATGATTGCAGGGCCGTTATTCCCGATCGTCTCGACCGAGCACTGATAAAAAAAAACGGCAAATTCTTTCAACCATAGCTCCTTAATGAGTGCAATAGTAAAAAGTAAAAAGTATCGTTAGAAATTCGAATTGTTATTCGAAGCACGCAAAAAAAAACAATTTAATATTTATGTCGATCGCTGTCGTTACAAAAGCGCCAAAATTATGGCTCATAATTACGAATTTTAAGGGTCATCAAACGCAACGGTGCATTGAAATCAATTTTTTATATTCACCTGTTTAATGGCCACCAAGACGAACTCTCACAATCACAGTGAACTCATTATCCACCGGCACTGAGGATTTAACAGTTATTCGTACTAAAACCGATGATTAACAACTCAAGACATTTGTTTCAAGCTCTCTTTGTTTAAAAAATAATATTTTAACAATAAATAGCGTAACTTTTTAAATGTTAAAAATAACTTTGACAGTTTCGCGTGCGCGCGCTTTTTATTGTAACTTTTTTTGTTGGGTCGATGTAAGGCACAGGCGTTCGCCGCGTCAGCCTTGACCGCTACACGACTGCGGTCTCACTGAACGAACTGTCTTGGTGCACAGCGCTTGTGCTCTCGTCGGGCCATGTAAACAGCGTTGCCATAGAGACACTTACCCAGTTACATTGGAGATTTCTAGTTCCTTCCAATTTGTACGAGAAAAAATAACCTGAAATAACACACATGGCAACATATGGCTACACGTATTTCTAGGCCACCTCTAATAAAGTCCTTAGGACTGTTTCAAATATCAAAACGATTTTCCCTGAAAATTCTTGTCAAAAAAAAACAAAAGGGTTTCATAACAAAAAAGTCTAGCACCTAAAATAATTACGAACCTCCAAGGAGGTTTAACCACTACATCTGGCAACACAGCATGTAAATGACTTTCCAACAGTTAGTTTTCGCTCGGTTGCACCGATTCCGGTCAGCTTTTTTTTCCGTTTAGCTTGAAAGAAAGCTTATCGACGTGGGTAAGCCCCAAATCTTTTGAGCTTTTTGGAGATCCATTAAGTTGGTAAAAAAGCTTCATAGCCCCTGAACTTATTTCAGTAGAGAAGAAAAAAAAAACCACCAGCAAATCATCATCTGCCTAGCCTTTTGCCAACTATGTTAGGGTCAGTTTCCAGTCTAACGGGATACACCTGGATACCAGTGTTTTTCATATATATATATGATATAATATATACGTTGTTGAACAGACACTTTTTTCAAAAATATGAAGCAATGAAATAGCAATATCCTTCAAAATGATTCAGATTGTGATTGATAGTGGGTTACCAACGCAATTAGGGTGCCGTGCCATAGGAGGCCTGTGTCCCAGCAGTGGGAACGTTATAGGATGATATGCTTACGGTGCACTGAAACAGATTGAATTGAAAAGTTTTTTAGAAAACGATGGCGAATTCTAAATCACGATGAATCTAAGGTCTACTCAAATCCATAAATGATAAATGTTGAAAACATTATAAAAATGTCTGAAGTTGTAGCGTGAACTTAACTTTATTGTGTATGAATTAAAGTTATTTTTCCAAAAACTCAGACTTGTTGAAGGCTTAGATTCTGTGTTAAGTATTTTTAACTCTCATTTTCTATTCATCAACTTCTAAGCCTATGTATATGTCGCAGCCAACTGGTTAAATTAGCCGTTCAGTTAACTGCCTTTAGAAGTAGTGTTCGCCTCGCTTCCTCCCTCGGCTCGAACGCGGTTGATCACAGTTCTAACCTAACCTAACCCACTTGGTCGGGGTGCAATGCCTTAATTACTGCAAGCAATTCGGCTCGCGCGTGATTGGTTACAGACTTCCAACCTAAACTGTAATTGAATATCATTCAGGCCGTTAGTTGAACGGCCGCCGTTTAGTTGAAAGGCTAGGCAGTTAACTGAACGGCTAATTTAACCAGTTGGCTGCGACATATATATGTAAGCATATCTCCGGAATACGTCGAAGGTGCGTCGTAAAAGCTAACAAATGGATTCTCGATAGCACTGGCGCGGACGCAGCATTACTTATTGATTAATAGCATCCTCCTGCAAGCTGGCCAATTAACTAGTCAAGTATATTATGCAGGTTTATATTTATAGTGACACGTGCTTATGCCCGCGGCTTTGTTCCCGTTGAGGTTGGAAGTTATCCGAATAGAAAGTAAAATAATCAGCCTTAACGTTCCCACCTGGAACAGAGGCCTCCTCTCTGTGAGAGTTAATGGGCCGTAATCCACCACGCGGGCCCAGTGGGGGTTAATAGATGTCACATGTGTTCGAATTTTTGGTTGTAGCATACGACGTACAACTCGTAAGTCGGGGCAGTTTCCACTGGTCCATCACTGCTCCACAGCTGGAACGTGCAATACCGGTATATAGCAGTTCCCATGTCCTAACACAGGTGTACCTGTGTGTTGTATTTCTTGAGTTCGATCACAAGCAAGCACTTAACTGTGTGTAAATTATTTCATCCCCAGTGCTCTCAAAACGGTGAAGGAAAACATCGTAGGGAACATGTCCTAGAACAAAAATTCGAAGATATGTAGGTACCTATGGGACATCCACCAACCCGCTCTGAGTGCTTACTCTCGAATATAATTCGGATAGATCGACAGTGGAATTGTCAGTCAAACGTCAGAAATTGGCTGGACTCACTGAGTCTAGCCAATCCCTGACGTTTAACTCAACCAACTGACGTTCGACCAATGTTGATCTATCGGAATTTTATTCGAGAGTAAGCACCCTGGGCCCGCGTGCAGGTAGATTAAAACGAACTCCTCACAGCGAGGACGCCTGCCTGGTTTTTGCGTAACACAGTTGTAGCAACAGCTTTCATTTTGACAACATTCAGCTTTGAGTTCAACAACATTAATTTGCGTTGCTCTAAACCGTCTCCGGACACAAGTAGGAAGATGTAAGTTCAACCTGGTAAAGTGGGGCTACCTTGACGGAACGACAGAAGGGTGTGATTGCGGAGCTATGTCGCAAACCATGCTCCACCTCTTATCCTGCCCTCATCATCATCTGCCTAGCCTTTTCCCAACTATGTTGGGGTCGGCTTCCAGTCTAACCGGATGCAGCTGAATACCATTATTTTACATGGAGCGATTGCCTATCTGACCTCCACAACCCAGTTACTGGGTAATACGATACCCCTAGGTAAGACTGGTTGTCAGACTTTCGGGCTTCTGACTACCCGTAACGACTGTCAAAGATAATGACAGCCGGGACCAATGGCTTAACGTGCTTTCCGAGGCACGGAGGGGTCTCGATATGTAAAGATGGTCACCCATCCACAGACCAACCGCGGCAAGCGTAGCTTAACCTGATCGATCGACCTGTGCGGCTGTTATTCTCACCTCTTATCCTGCCCTCTGTGTCCCAAAACATGCAGTTAAAGTGACCTATGCGCTGCCACCGACAGAAAACAAGATTTAAAATACAGTCGTGCCAGCGACACGAAGAAGAAGAAGATTGCGTTATTTACGTTGTTGCGCAGACAAATTTTTCGAACATATGAAGCAATGGATTATCATTATCCTTCAAAATTATTCAGATTGTGTTTGATAGGGTGTAGCACAATTAGGGCGGTGTTTCCCAGCAATGAGAACATTATAGGCTGATTATGTTCAGCCCTTTAATCGTGCAGGTAACAAACAGTCAGACAGGGTTACCCACTTTCCCATTTATAATATTATCTAGTGTCTATTTATGGAACTATGGAAGGGTGAATAAGTGCTTCAGGAGGCCTACCATGAACTATTTAAAAACGATTCAAAAGCAAGACATTTCAGTTTAGGTTCTTAAACTGTATCGCTCACAGTCGTACCATGACGTCCAATACGCTCAGCGGCATTTGGATCGTTGAAAGTGAATGAAAGATCGCAATTCGTTGTTGAACCGCGTTTGAAACGTTTCTGGTGAAAAAGAGACAACGCTATTATTATCAAATAAGTTTGTTTTGCGCACATTTTAGTGTTAGACACGTTCAGAAGCAAGTAACATTTTATTTGTTCATATCTCAATATCATTACTTTATAGTAAAATTCCACTAAAAATCTTTATTTTCATCAATAATTAACCAAACGTTTCAGTTGTTAGAGACATAGTAACTTTTATTGAATCGCTTATTTTGACAGTTAGCGTTTCAGTTGAGCTGCTATAAGGACGTCATGGTACCAAATACAGTACAAAATGAAATGAATGAAACCAAAACTTGCGACTCAGTTTGGGATAATCGCTGTCAGATGGCACGGCCTAAATTGAACCGTTAAACTGACGAATTAGAAGAACGGTACGAATTAGAAGAACAGTTCAGTTTAGGTCCTAAAGTGGATCGCGTTAATAGCTCGTGGTAGGTATGCAGTACTCTATGATTAGTTAAATAAACGGTTTTAAAAGCTTTCTATGGTCTGCATTAAACATATGTGACAATAGTGTAAACAAACCCTGTTTATTTAGTTTTTTTTTTACGATATCATTCACTAAAGGGAATTAGAAACAGATTTTGTATTCAGGTTTAAGTATAAGTAAGTAGGTAACACATATGGGACTTTACTGATTAACAATTTTGAGAGGCAGATCCTTCGCTGGAAGTATTGACCTCAGCAGTCAATATCCGCACAAAAAATCTGCTGAAGGTTTATAACCGACTAGCTTCTGCCCGCGACTTCGTCCCCGTCTATTTTCTTGCTCCACCGACCCACCACGTCGCATCGCATCGCCCGTCTGTTCTATTACTTCGTTCTGACTTTTTTTCTTTCTACTCGAGATGTTAAAGCCTTCGCCTATAGCCTTCCTAAACAATTCGGATAACAAAATGCAAAAATAATTTTGTAAATCCGACTGGTAGTTCCAGAGATTAGCGCGTTCAAACAAACAAACTCTTTAGCTCTATTCCTAGTACCTAAACACAGATAGATATACTTATATAAAGATTGCAAGTGCACAATAATAGTAGATTGTACAACTAGTGCATAAAAGAAGCTATTTTACTCCGAGTCGTTTCAGGCGAGGGTGGATAGTAAGTCAAGGGGTAAAATGGCTCGTTTATGCCCGAGTTTATACACTCTGCTTTTCACTTAAATTGCGAGAAAATGAAACAGGCATACCTATAATATTAACAGTATTTTCACTGTTCAAAAAAGTTGCAAAATTGAAGAATAGCAGCTAATTCCCGCCACGAAACTATTTAAAAGTTTTTTTTTTATAGTTTTCAACATATCGCATGCTTAATAGAACATTGACCCATTAGTAGATAGGTCAGAATTATGTCCGGTTTTTTTTTTTACTCAGATCTCATCAAAAGTTGATTATACTTTCAAAATTCAAGCATTCATGATTCATTAATCTAATCAAATCCAATCAATTTTAATTTTATGCGTCAACAAGGAGGATAAGTCCTCATAGCGAGATCTTCTTTTGCGCTTTCCCAAAAATCGTCTGTTTTGAGTTAAGTCAGTATTCCATTAAGCATGCGGTGTGTCATTCGACTTGGGTACTTCATACTGCCAAGTCATAAAAACGTTTCTTTACGTTTTTGAAAATAAATAAATGAGAGATTTTATCTGGTTTTATTAAATTAACGATAGCAAACACGGAAGTGACATATAAAATTAAAGCAAATGAAATAAAATATTGACTTTAATCTGCGACGTCTTATTGTGCGTGTGACTGTTGGACCTAATTATCTTAGACCCGGAAAAAAAAAACTTTATGCACCAGAACATAAAAAGCGACTTTATGTCGCCTCCGCACAATATAAAGACGAACTTTTTAAGCATGAGAAATGAAAATAAAATTAATGAACCACTTTCTACCTTACTTTTGGAGACCACGCACAGCACAGACTGAAAACGTTTGCTGTCTTTGTGTGCATTGAATAAATGGTTTATCTATCTATCTAACTTCTTGCGAATGGTACAATACATGCAAAAGCTCAGTTTCCAAACGCATTTCCATGTAATGTAACGTTCCTACGAATGCTCGACGCTGTGTTCGACGTAAAGCACACGGGGAGTGTGCATTTACCTGTCACATTTGTTTATAGCTTGCGTTCATTGTTGAGATTGTGCGTTCTCGCGTTCGTGCCTTTGCTTGATACAATGGTAGGTACAGAAATACGCTCTTTGGTTTTTAAAATCAGGTTGTAACAAAACATTGACGGCCGTGTTCGAAGTGCGGTCCGATAAAATCTAAAAGCTGCGAATGCTCGATGTTCTGTTATAACTAAGTAGTTACATGCTCTAGTCTGTACTCACGTAAATCGCACAGCTTAGTGATCAAACCCCAAAAGTTTTTATTCTCTGTGACTCACAAGCATCATCATCTGCCTAGCTTTTTCCCCAACTATATTGGGGTCGACTTCCAATCTAACTATGGACCGACTGCCTATCTGACCTCCACAACCCAGTAACTGGATAATACGATAGATACCTAAGTACCCCTTGGGTAAGACTGGTTGTCAGACTTTCGAGCATCTGACGTCCCGTAACGACTCATCATCTGCCTAGTCTTTTCCCAACTATGTTGGGGTCGGCTTCCAGTCTAACCGGATGCAGCTGTATACCAGTATTCGTACGTCCCGTAACGACTGTCAAACAAATAAATACTTAGGTCAATGCTGTCAAAGATCCACTATTGACAGCCGGGACCAACGGCTTGTAAAACGGTCACGGACCGACCGCGGCGAGCGTAGCTTAACGTGATCGATCGAGCCGTGCGGCTATTATACTTAGCCACGAGCCCCTCTGTGACTCATAAGCATAACCTCAATAAAACTACTTTCTTCGCATTTTTTTACACAAAATCTCCATACCTAATACTCTGTTTATCTCAAATATTCGAAACAGAATGACTCAAACCAATAATATTACATTCCTAACACAGTTTTAATGCATAACAGTAACTGTCACCTTCTAAATATGTAAGAAATGTTACGGTTTTTTAATTGCAGCTAATTTATTCATAATAATTACCTACGGTTATTGCTAAGGCTCCGCTGTCCGTCCATCTGTCACAGAGCTGTATCTTTTGAATCATATCTAATAGGTAGATACTTGAAATTTTCACAGAGTACCTACCTACTGCTATGGCCGTTATAGCAACAAATAATAAAAATAAAAAAGGTTAAAACTTTAAGGGAACTCGCATACAAGAAATGTGTTGTACTTAATCGGCGTTTCCTGCGGTAGGTATGTACTCGCACTTGGCCGCTTTTTAGGTTAATGGTTGTATGTAAAATAATCATATTCTGCATGATTATGATTTTATTACAGTGGAGTTCTAGGACAATGTAGGAACCTCTCCTATCGAGTCACCTACATCTTGAGTGCTGTGGATAGATTATCCAGGGGGCCTAAAAAGGCGACTTTGGCAGAATCATAAAACAAACAATTCATATCACGCAATTCATATGTATGACAGTTTTGTATGGAGATTCGTAAAATGCTATAGGTACACCTCTGCCTAAACCTTCAGAGATATATGTATAGGTGTGAAACTGTCAAACAGATGAATTGCGTGATATGAATTGTTTTATGATTCTGCCAAAGTGGCCTTTTTAGGCCCCCAGATCTAAGCCTAGCTAGGTACCTACATGAACAAAGTTAGTTAAAGACGGGGCGAAACTTTGGATTTGTACCCGGTTAATGTGGCAAAAGCAGTGCAGTGTGCTTGAGCAGTGGTGGTCCAGTAGAGCAGTGGTAGCCCAGTAGAGCAGCGGTGTCTCAAAGATAACGGCCGTGACTTACGATTAGTAGGTCGTGTGGTCGAACCCAAGTAGGCACTGCTCTTAAAACGGTAAGGAAAACATCGTAAAGAAAATGGCATGCCCTAAAACCAAAAATTCGAAGACATGTTATTTCTGTCAACCCGCACTGGGCCCGCATGTTGGTTTTTGACCCAATAGGTACATTAAAGGTTGATTATGCTCATGCTGATGTGACAAAAACAAGTGAAACATAATTGCCAGTGTGAATGTGTGAGTGACATAGGTACTGCTTACCTCTGCCTACCCGAGAAATACATACGTAATGATGCTAGGCCTGTTTCTGAACGAAACTAAAAACCACGAGTAAAAGTGACAGCCGTGACACCTGTCAAACCAAAAAAAAAATTGTATTGTCAAAATTAGCAAAACAATTTAAAAAAGCAGTGTAAATTTTGCAAGTTTTAAGGACACTACAATGAAATAAAAGAAATACTTTCAGACATATACAATAGCAACGTTTATCTATTGATTAGCAAGGTATGTTTGTCAATTTCTTTTAATATTTTGAAAATTTCTACACTAATTCATGCACGTGTCACCGAATGTAGAGAACGTGCTAGATTTAAGTTTTTACTATCATATTTATTTAAATATAGTTTTAAATGTTTTTCCCATGATAAATACTCGTTTTATTAAGTTAAAATGATTGTAATAATAATTATAACCTCAAAAATGTAAACAAATACATGTGAATAAACTGTAGGTTATGTATCATTAAAATGATAAATAAGTTAAATTCTATTCCATAAATATTAAATCTGATAAATATATTTAATATAAAGGATACTAGAAATTATTTTTTAAGCTTAGAAAAGTAAGTTTTATTTTATAGAATAGAATAAGTACATATTATTTATTGATGGCGCAAATGGTCAACTAATAAATTGATCAATATTAAAAAAATATCTCTACAACATACCCCTAGGATGTACAATAACGAAATTAAATAAAACATACCACAGATTTTGCCTTTTTTCATCAACATTATAGTTAATTACCAACAAAATTCAACAACTTTACCTACCTACCTACTAACTCAACCTTATTTTTTTTATTCATAGGCTTTTTTATTTATTTTATTTCTATCAGTGTGTCTAGTGGCTAAATAATAACAGCCGCACAGATCGATCAATCAGGTTAAACTACGCTTGCCGCGGTCGGTCTGTGGATGGGTGACCATCTTTACACACCGTGACCCCTCCATGCCTCGGAAAGCAGGTTAAGCTGTTGGCCCCGTCTGTAATTTGTGGATCTTTGACAGTTGTTACAGGTAGTCAGAAGCCCGAAAGTCTGACAACCAGTTTTACCAAGGGGTATCGTAACACCCAATAACTGGGTTGTGGAGGTCAGATAGACAGTCGCTCCATGTAAAATACTGGTATTCAGCTGCATCCCGTTAGACTGGAAGCCGACCCCAACATGTTGGGAAAAGGCTAGGCAGATGATGTGTCTAGTTTGTGATATTCCTGTGTGAGTCCCAATACAAACTTTTTCTTTCTTTCTTTTACAGAATGGACACATCAAGACCTCATTCCCCTACCAAACAGAAGCGTAAAAGGAAATCCCAACTTAGGCTGACAACTTCTGAACATAAAAATATGAAGTTAGGTACACCAGACACCATTCCTATTACAACAGTAAAAGCTCCGAAGTTCCCTGTGTTGAAACGCAAACCTGAAGTCAAGGAGGAAGACTTTGACTTCGGTGATAAATATCCGATATTAAAAAACCAAGACCTGGTTAGCAAATTCCTGAAAGTGCAGATGACTAATAATCAGAAAGGTATGTAATACCAATAATAAATTGCATCCTAATTTATGTAATACATTATCAATCTGAATCATTTTGAAGGATATTACTAATCTATTGCTTTATATCATATTTTAATTATTTATGTTCCTTTGTTTAGTTAACTATATTAATTTGCTTAAGGCATTGACTGCCAATGCGGTCACCGGTGACCGCGAACAATAGATTTCCTATTGTGTCTGTTGCCTGGCAGCCAAGGTGTTAATTAACTACATTAAGTTGCTTTGTTTAGTTAACTACATTATTACTGTATGTTACTCAACTAACATACTAACTTCATGTATTAAATATTTGCATGCCATTATTACATGGCGGAATGTGTCTTTGCACTGAAATTATATATACTTACTTGTCATCTTTTGTACAGACGCAAACACATCAAGCTACTACAATCTGTCAAATTTCTTTAATAGATGTTCAACTTTATATCTAAATCATAAGGTTCAAAGTTGATTGGGAAAATTTTACAGTTTCGGGTAGCTTGGTGTGCTGGCGTCTGTACCTACCACATTTTATGCAAATAAAAGATTTTGATTTGATTTGATATTCGAAAAATGTATCTGTTCCACAACGTAAATAACGCAATGATGTTGTTGAACTGTCAAAGTGAAACCCATTGCTATGCGTTACTCAATTACCTCTTTTTTTTGGGTGGGAAATTATCAAAACCCGTCCGTGTTCCTTCAGTTGCCTGTGACAGGGGCCACGGTATCTCTTTCGAACAACCCGCGACTCTGGCAGGCATCGGCCCTAGCGGACCCCGTCAGTTACTGCTGACATCCCTTTAAGGAGCGCGTGGAACACAACGCGCCGTCGACCCGGACCTGGTCCTTACCGAAGGCGAACTGCCCATCGCTCGTCCGCAAGCCCGTACTTACCCTGCTGGACAGAAGACTATCTTGGACACTAATCTGCATGTTAATCTTCACATTATCTGATCAAGATAATGTTGGTGGACCTCTAAGTTGGTTTCAGTGTTTCTTCTCAGAGAACTCAGATTGGAAAATGCAAACCTCACGCGGCTTTTTTTATTTCACGTGATAACGTCTTATAAATCGATGAACGCCGGCTGCACGCACGAAAAAGCATGACTCACTGTCACGTTCCGCCTGAGCCGAGCGTGCAAGCGAGAGCGCGGTACAAGCTATAGAGAGGCACGATCGGCCTAAGCTATCGGCTTGTGACGTTGACGTATCTATCTCTTATGACGTTATCACGTAAAATTATCGTCCGTAAACCGACTTTACAGACAACCAATTTTTTTGTATGTGAATAGGCTTTTGACCTGCAGTGGGACAATAATAAGCAGGTGTATTACTACTATTATTTATAACTAGCTGCGCCCCGCGGTTTCACCCGCATAAGTTTCGATCCCGTTGGGATATTGGAATAAAAAGGCACCTATGTATTCTTCCTGGATATAAACTATCTGTATGCTAAATTTCATCCAAATACGTTGAGTAATTTTTGCGTGAAAGAGTAACAAACATTAATTTCAAATAACACTTGATTTCAGGCCGCATCCGTCAAGCTGTAAGAGAATCTCTGCAAGGCACATCCAGTATACTAGAACCAGAAATAATACACAGTAAAATTCAATCAATTCTCAGGAATTCGACAGTCCTTACTGATTCGGAATTAAGACGTATCCGCATACTCTACAACTTACTAAAAACCTCTTTAAAAGAACAAAAGCTATCCAGTCAGAAACCTAAAAAATCTGAGAAGTCTAAGAAGAAAATGGACGGCGATACCTCAAAACCGAACGATAAGGTTAAAAAAGAAAAAAAAGAAAAAACTGAAAAGTTGGAGCAAAAAGTTCGGGGTCCAAAGAGATATATTGTGTTTTTAGGGAACTTGCCACTTGATGTTGATAAGGATAAGGTGAGATTCAGAAAACATTATATTTGTCTATGACCTTAAACCTGTGCCTCCCAAAGGAAGCTAGGAAAAACTTTAAAACACAGTTTTTAGGGTTCCGTACCTCAAAAGGAAAAACTGAACCCTTATAAGATCACTTCGTTGTCCGTCAGTCAAGACCCTTTTTCTCAGGAACGCGTGGAATTATCAAGTTGAAATTAATGTCAAATACTCAGGTCTGCAATTCCTTGAAGCAATGAAAAAATCAAACTTCTAAGTCAACGCAATCAAAATATACGGGCGTTTATGTTCCGAAATCAAAACCAATAGGGCACTTCCCGTTGACCTAGAATCAAGCAATGTTGCATGAACAATATTGCAGTGTTAGGTTAAGTGTGTAGGTTAAAAATACTAACGTAGCTGTCAAGAAATATTGTTACTAACATAATTGAGTCCTTTGTTACTTGTAAATAAATATATCGAGACCCCTCGCCCCTTGGCTCGGAAAGCACGTTAAACCGTTGGTCCCGGCTGTCATTTGTAAATCTTTAACAGCCGTTACGGGGAGAAGCCCGAAAGGCTGACAACCAGTCTTACCAAGGGGTATCGTATTACCCAGTAACTGGGTTGTGGAGGTCAGATAGGCAGTCGCACCATGTAAAGTACTGGTATTGAGATGAATACGGCTAGTCAAATGATGATGATACATAGCTTTGATAAAAGATGCGCGTGATCCGACAGCCTAAACTCCATTTTCTGACAGTTCTTATTATTTTTTCCTTTGTTACAGATAATAAACCACTTCGCAGAGATGAACGAGCAGATCGTCGACATACGTATTCCGAAGGTGATGGATGGCAAGAAGAATGCCATTGCCTATTTAGAGCTTAGCAATGAACCTAGTTATGAGGTATGTTCTTCATCATCATTTGTAAAAAAATGGAAAATTCAAAAGTGCACGACGACGCATAATGCTCATTTGATCGTATAAAAAACCATACATATTATATTATTAGTCAGTTTTTAGGGTTCCGTATCCAATGGGTAAAAACGGGACCCTATTACTAAGACTCCACTGTCCGTCTGTCTGCCTGTCTGTCACCAGGCTGTATCAACCGTGATAGCTAGGCTGTTGAAATTTTCACAGAATGTGTATTTCTGTTGCCACTATAACAACAAATACTAAAAACAGAATAAAATAAATATTTAAAGGGGGCTCCCATACAACAAACCTGACGTTTTTGCCGTTATTTAATATGTAGTGTTAAATATTGTATGGTGGTACGGAACCCTTCTCGTGCGAGTCCAACTCGCACTTGGCCAGTTTTTTTTTATTATGACGTGTATTATCAAAGTGATTTTGGTATTATTATGTTTTCTGTTAACATTGATGTCAGTTATCGATTTTATAAGATTCATGCGTGACCGCCACTTATAAAAAAAAAGTTGAGCGTCTATGCCACCCTGTATAATATTTTAACATAACAATTTGTCTCATTACTGGTTTTGTTATGTTATATTGTTTATTTTTCAGTTTGCGTTGTCAAAGCATCATTCCATGCTTGGAAACAAAAGAATAAATGTTCTGTACACAGCGCCAAAGAAGGGGAAAATTACAAAGGATAAAGCTAAGGTATAAAAATTTTTTTTTTTAAATCTGCGGCTTGGGCAGTCACCTTTTTTTTATTTAGCCTATGTTGTTCCACTTCAGGGCAAAGTCTTTCTTCTTTTCACTCCTCTCTGCCTTGAGCTAGTGTGGACCAATCCTGTCCGTAGGCGTCAAGCACGTCTCGACATCTTCTCTCGGATCTGCCTCGATGTCGCCAGACATTTTCTGGGATCCAGTCAGCTTAGCGCTGTTATGGCTGCGTGTCCATTGACGCGGAGAAAGGCTGCGGAGAAACCAATAGAAAAATTAGACAGAAGAGGAGCAGAGATTTTTTGCAATCCTATTGGTTAATATTTCTCCGTTCCTCCACTCTGCAGCTTCGCTCCTCGCCAATGGACAGGCAGCCTTCGGGATTCAATTCCTAGGTCTAGTAAAAAGTAATTGTGTTTTTGAAGAAAGAAAATTCGCAGTATCATATCTACCCGATTTGTACCCGATTATTGTTCGCGTCAAACTGTATGGCGGCTCTGAAGTGCGCTAAACGCTGCGCAGTACCTCACTCTCACTCCCGTTGACACGTGAATTTGTGACTGCGCAGCGACTCGCCTCGTGTTCCGAACCGCCATTAAGTTTGAATTGGGCTCTAACAGCAGTAGTCTTACCCCATATTACATAGTTTTGTCGGCGGGAAGGTGGTGCTACATTCCGCAAGCAAGCTTGGAATGGCTTGGATCTAGTTATTGCGGAATTAAAACGAAATATTATTGCATAAAATTTTACTGCTGTGGAATTTCGCCTGATTCCATAACTTAATATTACAATTGGTGAAATGCGGGTCTAACTGACTTCCACTGTTAATCCACTGAATACCCCTTCAAATACTGGCGTGATGTTACATTAATCTAAAATTGTTTTCTTTACAGGGCAAATCAGCAAAACTAATAGCCCTACAGAAATCTGGCAAGCTAGTAGGCAGTGTACCGTTGGCCAAGAAACGCAGCCAACGGCGCCTGAAAGCGAAGCAAGCTCAAGCGAAACTAGCTGCCGAAAACGCGTGATTTTACCCTACAGTATAGCTTTTATGTACCTAGTACTTTTAGCACGAAAATAGGAATCTTGCTGCCGAAAACACTTGAATTTACCCTGTAGTATATACCTTTTATGTGCCTAGTACGTTTAGCACGAAAATAGGGATTTATCTGGCTGAAACGCGAGATTTTACCCTATACCATAGTTTTACTATACCTAGTACTTTTAGCACAAAAATATGGATCTAGATACCGAAAACGATTGAATTTACCCTGTACTTTATTAGCACGAGAAAAATAATGGATCTTCGTGACGTCGTCGTTAAGTGTTTTTCTATAGGCATGTTACATAAATTTAAAACATTATATTATTATGACATAAGAAAAGATAAAAAATCTCGCAGTTGTGGTGTTTATAAGATTAAATAGATTTTATACAGTATTTTTATCTCGTGAAGCGACACGCGCAGTTAGGGATGTGACAGTATACATAAAAAATCAATTATTAATTAATCGATTGTTTTGTCTGGTAATAAAATCGATTTTATTAAAATAATCGACTTTTCACTATCACAGAATTCACAGCTCAGTTTTATTAATCTAATAATCAAAAAGTTGTACATTAATTTATATTTCACACAAAGATTTTTTTTTTATTTCTCCTTTCGAGGAAGAGAAAGTGAATGTAGTGTAGTGGTAGCCCGCGAAATTCTAATACCCGGTTCAAAAGATAACAAATCTAACTTGGAGAGATAGTATTGATGATTCTTATGGTCATAATAGTTAGTGGTTCGCTTCGCGGCACTTTGCGGCTTCGCGCTCCTGACTAAAAAGCTGTGTTGCGGCTGTTCCAGGTGAAAAAAATCGAAAGTGAATAAAAAATCGATTTTATTGAAAAATAATCGATTTTTCATATTTATTTTCTATAATGATTATTTTTTCACATCCCTGCCACGCGCTTTTCTTGTGGTAACCAAGTGTACAGACACGTCATGTGTGCGTGCGTGTCTATTAACATGCATTTCTTTTACAAGAACGTGACATTAAGGTAGCGAGCTGAAGCGCGACCGCGAGGAATCGCAGTGAGGCATCTTCGGCGTGTAGTTACTCTAAGTTTTCACGTCGACATTTGTACAGCATAGACCAGTTGTTATTTAATTTAATTTTCGTGCTAAAGGTACTATAGTAATAATAAAGTATTTTTCTTATGACAACAAAAAATTGGTGATAATATTATATCATAAATATTAATGTTCAACATCTAAAAAAAAGTGTAATATTTTAATAAAAAATAAATAAAAATTGTTTAATTCTTCATACAGTTTACGACTTTAAAAAGGCCTTATTCTGTTAATTCCAGATTAGAAAGAAATTACTGACATGAAATTGATTAATTACTGTTTAATTAAAACAAAAAGCAATGTATTAATTGAAACTGTATTTAAAATAGTATCATTATTTATTGTATGAGAAACAACAAAAACTTTTTTTTTTAATACGAGTTTGCAATAATAGGCGTCCTATTTGCAGTCCGTTCGCAGTTAATTATTTTACCTCTGACAACAGCAACCTTATTGGAATCAGAATAAAGATTTGGAAAGTGATGCAAAATCAAAGTAATATAAAAAAAAAACTAAAAAACACGCTTATCCAATCTATTGAACTCATCAAAACAAATCATATGAGCCCAAACTCGGGGTTTACTAGTAGCCACTGAAGAGTCCCACTATCCACCTGGATCCATCATCAGATCAGCTCGAAGATACCAAATTATAGTTTTGTCATCCGAACTACATGTACATACAAAGTTTCATTTCGATACGACGAATAGAAATATTTTAAAATTGTCTTCTAAGATTTTTTACATTGTCTTTTAGTTACAAGTAAAGCTAATAGAATCGTGTTAATAACTGTGAATAGGACGCGGGGTTACACTTACTTTCATTTACGTAAATATATTAGCATTATCTGGTTTTTTTTCCTACCAATTGGAGGCATATTGGAAACGCTAAAGACGCGTGTATACTGTATTGTATGTACTATAGTACTTGATATACTGAACTATTTTATTAAAATGACTTGTTTTATTTGAATTTCAACTTCTACATTAAAAACATCCTTATTTTTCTAAGTAAGCGGGGGCGGTCAGACGATATAGCTACGGTTTCCTATTTGTCATATGTCATTACACTACTCAACAAAGTCTAGGGAACAAGCTGACTACTTATATCAACTTTTTCGTTTTTGGTACCATTTTAGATTTTCACATTCATATTAATTTTTATTTTTTTACTAAGTAGCAACCCTTTTATTTAATTAAACAATTAAAATCTGTATTTTATTACGCTTCTTTTGATATAAAATATGTTACTAAAAAGTGTTCAAACTCAAATAATTACTATGAAAACCCTTGTTCGCCCTAGATTGAGTAGTGTATAACGTAGGGTACCATAAATTACTTGTCATTTTTTGTTATAAAAGTGTCCCCTACCCCATATACAGGATGAAATTGAATACATGCGACAAATCGAAATGGGAGATTGTACTCATCATTATGAACAACTTTTACTATGGGACCAAACCTGAAATCGCGAAAAAAAAACAGCTGTTCCCTACATTTATGTTCGCATAACTCGTCAAAATGTAGGGAACAGGTGTTTTTTTTTTCGCGATTTTAGGTTTGGTCCCATAATAAAAGTTGCATCCTGTATACTACAATCACCGTCACCGCGTGGAAGCTTTAAAAAAAAAACAAAATGGCGGCGGGTAGGATATGTCACAAAGGTTCGAACCCCTCTTATTTTACTTTAATTTCTAAAGAAGAAAATGCCTGCGGCTTAGAAGTCCAACAGCTATATTGAAAATTAAAACCATGTGCTCTATGCTTGTGGGATTGTAGAAGACAAATGGATAATAGCTAAAAAAATGCCTAAAAAATACAATCAATCTGCCTAGCCTTTTCCCTATGTTGGAGTCGGCTTCCAGTCTAACCAGATGCAGCTGAATACCAGTATATTTTTCTGTCTGAAAAATACAAATATGTATTACATTATATTTTTAGTACAGCTGATAAACCTGTGTGATAAACTTATAATTTGCAAACAAATATAACACTGTCAATTTAAGACTGATTTGAACCCATGACTAATCGGTCGCTTGCCAACCCTTGGGCTTCTGAACAGAGTAGTCGCTAACAAAGTTGTTGTATAGATGGCGCTGTACGCAATCTTCACACAAATACTGTGAAATGTAGGGAATCCTGTATCGCGCAGTTAAAGTTTATTTGTTGTTTAGCACATATACAAAAATGTTAGCAAGTTTGTTGTACTTGCTTCGGCAGTACATATACTAAAATTGGAACGATACAGAGAAGATTAGCATGGCCCCTGCGCAAGGATGACACGCAAAATCGTGAAGCGTTCCACATTTTTTGGACAAATTTGGTTTGATTCAGAACAATAAAAAGTATAATTTCGTATATATAGGTATAAAGTAGGTACCCGTCACGAGAAGCTATAAATTTTGTAAACACACATTCAGGGATTCGCAAACTTTAGATCAAATTAAAAAAAACAGTTTTGCAATTTGTAAATTATTAAAATTGTTCGTGGCTCGTTAGTCACATCTGCTGAGCATGAGGTCCTGGGACTCCTGGGTTCGATTCCCAGGTCGGCCAAAGTGTTTCTGGGTTTTTTATTATCTATCAGGAATTTCTGAGTAGCAGCCCCGGGTCTGAATTTAAGTGCCCGGTTGATGGCTCGCTTCCTAT
Organism: Gortyna flavago; assembly: GCA_963669345.1. NCBI lineage: Eukaryota > Metazoa > Arthropoda > Insecta > Lepidoptera > Noctuidae > Gortyna > Gortyna flavago. The sequence goes on along the minus strand of OY770152.1, from coordinate 5,128,760 downwards.
TACACTGGCTAAATGCCTGGTGTGTGTGTAATACCGAACGAGTAGGTAGAGGTGAACCCACTGACCTCTAATAAACAATACGTCAGTGGGTGTACCGTATACCTGTCTAACCCTTCGCTGACTACAGGCTTGATGTTATGAATCATAATCTGCCAAGCCTTTTCCCTACATATCGTTCATTTGGAGAAACATCGACGTAGCTGCTACTTTTTTTTTACGATTATGCTTTAATCATAATGTAAATACGCTTTATAAGACAAGTGCTTTGGCATATTTAACTCATTTGTGGGATAAAATAGATTTACTCGATGTTTCTCCAAATTAGCGATATGTTGGGGTCGGCTTCCAGTCTAACTGGATGCAGCTGAATGCCAGCATTTTAAATGGAGCAACGCCTATCTGACCACAACACATTGTCATTTACTGGGTAGTACAAGTACAATACCCCTTGGTAAGACTGGTTGTCAGACTTTCGGGGTTCTGACTACCTACCCGTAACGACTGACAGCCGGGACCAACGGTTTAAAGTGCTTTCCAAGGCACGGAGGGGTCTCGGTATGTAAAGATGTTCACCCATCCACAGACCAACCGCGGCAAGCCTGATCGATCGATCTGTGCGGCTGTTATTATTTTGCCACGGACCCCTCGGTGTTATGAATATTATTACTTACTAGCGGGGCCCCGCGGTTTCACCCGCATAAATGTGGATCCCGTGGGAATATCAGGATAAAAAGTAGCCTGTTAGCTACCACCATACAAAATTTTATCAAAATTGGTCCAGTCCGTTTGAGCGTGAAGGAGTAAACACACACACACTCACAAACTTTCGCCTTTATAATATTGGTGTGATTAATTAAGATTATGCTGGCATCTGATTACGGGACATATCGCATATCGCTTTCAGGTTTTAATTATGATCTCTCCTGGCCGTGCTGTGCCAATTAGCGGGCTTGTCGAATCTAAATAGTGTTAATTCAGGATGGTAGGAGAGCTGTCTCATTTGTGCACAAAATAATACCACAGGCGGAAATAAACGGATTTGAACCTGTGACTAATCGGTTGCTTTGATTGCCAACCTCTCAGCAACTGAACTTAAGTCACTCAAAAGGACGTTGTATAGATGGCGCTGTACGTAGTCTTCATATAATGACTCCCAAATGTAAGGAATCCTGAATCGCGTTATTAAAGTTTTTTCGTCGTTTAGCACATGAACAAAAAATTTTAGTAATCAATTGTACTTGCTTCGGCAGTACATATACTAAAATTGGAACGATACAGAGAAGATTAGCATGGCCCCTGCGCAAGGATGACACGCAAAATCGTGAAGCGTTCCACATTTTTTGAACAATCTCGATTACCTAGCCTAGAATATTATAAATTGCTTATTATATCTAAAGTACGTTTTCATACGGTTCTCAACTTTTCAGTAATGGACCATGTGATTCATGAGGAAGGTTTAGGTGTAGTATTGTGTAAATTGTCTGAAATATGACGATGAATTTGAAGATGTCGGAAAAAATCATGCCGACTAGGAGCTTAACCGATGCGTGCAAACGGACACGATGCACATCACGAAACTGTTCACTCAGGTATCTATCTATACAATAATACCCCAGCGGGTTATTGATTCGGGTTAGGTTAAAAACCCTACAATAGGTTCCCTTTAGTCTATTTAACCTATGGTACTGGTATGTCGCTAACATAAAAATATGCAAGCCTATAATGTTCCCGCTGCTGAGACCGGCGAGAGGGAGTGGGCTGTAATCTAACCACGCGGACCCAGTCACAGATAATATAATACTCTAGACCCAGTGGTGTATATGTCGCAGCCAACTGGTTAAATTAGCCGTTCAGTTAACTGCCTAGCCTTTCAACTAAACGGCGGCCGTTCAACTAACGGCCTGAATGATATTCAATTACAGTTTAGGTTGGAAGTCTGTAACCAATCACGCGCGAGCCGAATTGGTTGCAGTAATTAAGGCATTGTACCCCGACCAAGTGGGTTAGGTTAGGTTAGAACTGTGATCAACCGCGTTCGAGCCGAGGGAGAAGCGAGGCGAACACTACTTCTAAAGGCCAGGCAGTTAACTGAACGGCTAATTTAACCAGTTGGCTGCGACATATACGTTACCACAGCAAGAAAGTGTCTCCTAGTGCGTGTTGATAGCTGTCTTCAATATTTGTTCTAGAACATGCCGGTTTCCTCCACATTTTCCTTCTTTCACCAGAGCAGTGGTGATGAAATTATTTACTCAAAAGTAAAGCGCCTGCCTGGGTTTGAACCCACGACCTAGAAATCGTAAGTCGAGACCGATACCACTTTTCAGTGGTAGAATGCTGGCCGCAAACAGTTTTCAAGACACTAATGAGGTCCACTTTGCTTATAGTCTTTGCTAAAGTAGTAAGGATAAGGGGTATTTTACACACAATAAAAAACGCAAAGTTATCTTAACCGTATATTAACTCAAGCTATAGAGCTAGCATTGGACGCGATACGGGGCCACAGATCCGCGCACTCCTTAGCCACAGGTCCAGTAATTGCAGAGCCCTTCATCTCGCCCTTGTTGTTCACTATGACGCCTGCGTTATCTTCGAAGTATATGAACACACCGTCCCGCCTTCTGAATGGTTTCCGTTGCCTGATCACCACTGCAGGCATTACCTGACAAATTAAGATAAATGGGTTAACATAACATGAACTGGGGAAAATTTATAAAATTGGGAGACAATCTAATATCTTTAAGCGATACGACCGCCCATTGTGTCACCCTATGTAAATGACTACATTATTTATGGTGTATTATTTATGGTGTACATAATAATGAATATTTTATCACGTATTACGGACACTCAAGTATCCAAAGTAAAAATTAATATCTATTTGCGGAATTGGTTGAGCTTGACTACTTCAAGATTTATACAGATTAATTTCTCTCAAAAGTAGAGGACTGTGACTCAGCAGTGGGAACATTATAGGCTCAATGTTATGTTATAAAATTCACAGTACATTTGAGGCATGTTGAAACACATAAATGTTTCGTAATACTGTTTCTCTAGGCTCACACACTCAAGCCTAGGTTCAGAATACAAGCAACAGCACAATGATTTTGTTTAATACACGAAACAAGTGTCAGGCATCTAAACTGATTCTTAATTTGCTACACCAAAATGACCGCTGCGATCATTACATTAATGTCATGTTGGCAAAAGGAGCTTGATCACAGCTATCATTTTAGTCTAGCAAATTAAAAATCCCGAGTTTAGTTTGTTTTTAATTCAAATCAATTTCATACTTTTTTAATGCAGAGAAAATAATTTATTTATCAGTAGGTTCTCAGTAAAGAGGGTTAGAATAGAAATCAAAAAATTATTTTCAATATATCTATCAATCAAAACTCAATTTGTTTATAATATTATTGTCAATGGAATTGCTCAGTCAGCCAAGGCATATCAACAGACTGCTTTAACAGTTCAGAAAGTTTAAATTAGCGAAACCCTATGGCGTATCATCATAGCAATTCCATTTTATACAGTTTCTTCAACGTTAATTTCAAATAATCTTGTTGTGGATAATTATGGGACATATGGGGATGCATTCTTGAACAGCAATCAAACCAATTACTACAATATCTTATAACGAAACAAAAACTGAACTCTCACAAAAATTTAGTTGGGCTTTAATGAAGCTCTCCAGACCAAGTGAACTGCAAACATGTATCATAATAGAATGAGGTTTTAATGTACTGTCTTGAAATCTACTTAATAGACTGGGTTAAAGAAAGTTTTTTTTTATCATCCTGGGTTTCACTGGTCCACAGAGTTTAACTTATTTCTTGAATTTACAATCTCAATCTATTTACATAATAAACAGCATTATATTCTAGACAAATAGAAATGTATTTTAGTTAGGATTAATACCTATATCAAAACCAAATTAAATACAGTCTTGTTCACTCTAGAATCTAGGATTTCTTGGCTTCTGTTTCTTTTACAATTCAGGAGTTCTGGTCCATTCCTTGTTAACAAAAAACCATGCCATCATAACCATCAAATCCTTCTTCACTGTAACTATGCTAAGATCATACCTTTTTCCTAAGTTCAGGTTTGCCCTTCTTGACGGTGGCGACGATCATGTCTCCTGATCCGGCAGCAGGAAGCCTGTTCAGGCGACCCTTGATACCCTGCACAGCAATCACATACAGGTTCTTTGCTCCTGAAAAGTTTAAAATTAAGTTATTGATTTTGCAAAAAAAAAAAGGTGGTTTTTGAGTTGGTAACCTATATTTTGTTACAGTAACAAATGAGTAACAGCCTATTTGCAGTGTATGCAGGTTTTTTAAATGATTTTCTTCTTTAGTTTTTTTAATAATACTGAATGATCATGATAAGGCTTACATTCAGCCTACTATTAAGAATAACCTCTTTCTCTTTGTTTTGGTATGATTATGACCATGAACATGACCACGTTCTAGCTGTTTTAGAATCTAACCTTCAAATATTACCAAGGAGGTCAGGTAGTTTTATTTAGTTTGCTGCTAGACTCCAAACTATGACAAAAACAACCATGTTTTTGAGGTCAGTGTCATGTTTTTCGTAAAGATGTCCTAAACGCAATGAATTTAAACTGTTCATGCATAAACCACTTCCAAACAGTGTGTTGGCGCCAATGTAGTCACAAGACTACACAGTTTGCCGAGCAGTGGAGTTCAAAGTGAGGTTACCCATTTGTTGTTTCAACAAATAAGACTGAACAACTTCAGACACAGCCAAGGAAGAAATCATCATAATCAACACACATAGTGCGTCCGAAAATATCATCATCAGTGTTCAGTCAAACGTGCCATTAGAGGTTATGTTAGTTTTGATAAAATAAACTCGTGCCAACCTGTGTTGTCTGCGCAGTTGATGACGGCTCCTACTGGGAGACCCAAAGAGATGCGGAACTTCGCTCCCGCGGAACCACCACGTCCTTAAAACAGAAAAACCACACTTCATACATTTTTCATCACAACACTTGTCTTCTACTCACGGAATACAAAGTGAATATCGGAAATATACGTGGCTTCTATAAAAATATAATACTAGTTTTGCTTCACACATGCTTTCTAGTAGATTTTAACACTAAATAACATGATTAAAATGGATATTTTACAATTTCACGAACCTCTTTTAGACATTTTGTTGTGTCAATTTTTTGAGAGGAAATTAAAAGAACGCGAACCTAGCAGCACATCAATCACAAGTACTAATTCGTTCAGAAATGTAATGCCGGTAACCTACATGAAGTTAGCATCAAGTTGCGGAAAAATATTGCAAAATCCAAGATCAATTGATTATATTTGCAATAGAATCTCAGGATTTTCAAGGATGAAATAATTCTAGAAATTCTGAAGAGAAATAATTTTTCATTTAATATCAATAATTTATTATTAAAATCAAGTAAATCAACTCACACAAACTCATACTATTTCCATTTCCGAACGAGCTATTGCGTTCCATTTCAACAATCTCCATTTCGCAGCGTTCAAAATTGTAAACTTAGAGCTTTCTTTTCTATTAGGTGATAAACTGATGACAAACAAAATTTTACGGAAAAAGTATTTCAATACCGTAAATAAAACTTAATTATATATTTCTCCTTTTACTTCATGATGAAATTCAGCCACAATTGTAAAGGGACGTAACCAAAAACTGTTTGTCATTTTCCGTCAAATTCGTTGCGGCTTGTCATTGTGTGAGGTTCACTATTTTGTTATAAAAAGTATTTTATTAGTAGAAAAACGTAGATTTTATTGTTACAATGGCATTTATGGGCGATATGATGAACCCGGCGCCCTTCTGGCAGAACGGTCCTTCTCCAGGAGCCTTCTACAACTTCCCTGGTAACTCATCAAGTTTCGGACCTACCACTCGCCCTGTACAGGAATTTAAAGCTCAGTAAGTATAATTTAGTAGTATTCTTTGTGTTTGTATGAGTTTCAGGCACTTGTAGAATTATTTCCGCTGACCTAAATTCGCTTCTTGTCGAGAAATATGACTTGCGATCATCGTCATATTTTGTTTCCTTTTGGACAAGAATTTTACCTACCAAAGACGACACTCTGACCAAACGACTGGTTCTGTCTCTTTAGAATTACTTAGCTGAGCTACTATGGCATGATTCAATAGAAATTAAAATAGTTCTAAAATTAAGAAGCTTACTAAGATCTAGTTGAACAGCTGTCATCAAAAGCAAAAGCTGCACCTATACCAGAAAAAGATAATGTCGTTACCTCAAAAATATACAGCCAACCTCTTTCTATTCCAGCTCAGCCACCCCAATTACAACAACAACAACAGTAATCGGAGTCAAGTTTGACAAAGGCTGTGTGCTTGCAGCTGACACCCTCGGATCATATGGCACACTCGCCAGATTCCGTGACTGTCCCCGTATCACTAAGGTGAATGATCTGATCTTGCTCGGCAATGGTGGAGACTACGCTGACTATCAGTACTTGAAGGATATTATAGAACAAAAAATGTAAGTGTTATTCTTACTAGATTTGTTTTGTATTTCATCCTATAGAAGAGAGGTGCAGCAATAAACGAGGCTTCACAGCACTTTTACCTAAATCTCACTGTGGATGAGGATATAAGGCTGGTATTACAGAACGTAACTAAATACTCAAGCATTACTTAAAACTAGTTTCAACCGATGAAATGGCTTCAAACGAGTATTAATTTGTAATGTTGGAGTCTTGTGTGACGTGCCTTTATTCATGCCTTCTATTCCCAGATGTTTGTCAGTTTTTTACCCTGACTATGTCCATTCCTTTGCAATATTCTGTTATAATTTCTATGATAAAATATGATTTTGGGGATGCAATCACAATCGTATAGCGCTCACACCCTGGTTGCTTAGCAAGTTGCCAAAGTTCCAACTTAGGGCTTGCCAAAAATTACGAAACACCATGCAGCGCTTCGAAACAGGGATCTAAGAAATGGCTACCAAGCTAAAATGGTTATAGTAGGTTTTTTTAATTTTCGTTTTTACTTTATCCTTTTGATGGATTCTTATTTTGTAAATGTGAGGACTTTGTAGGCCTTGAAAACTTTAGATCTGTACACCATTTTTTATTTTATCAAGTACCTGGTACTTGTTGACAGGCCTACGCTGTCCTCCCATATCTATTGTAATTTGAAAACATTGTAAAAGCCAACTATTTTTAAAAGAGTAACCGTGGAGTTTCTTGCCTCTTCTCCATTGGAAACGACCAATTGGAACCTGGAAGTATATGTATTTAGGCCTACATACTACACAGTTGAAAACAGGCCCAATTAAATCCCTACTCAATGTCCACAGTATTGATGAACAATGCATCGGAGATGGTCTGCTCCTGAAGCCGCGTTCTATGCACTGCTGGCTGACCCGTGTGCTATACAACAAACGTAGCAAGATGGACCCCTTGTGGAGCAACTATGTTGTAGCTGGTATGCAGGTATGTCCCATTTTCCACCACAATATCAATTTGTAATATAATAAAAATGTTTCTCATTGGGTAGGTGTCCAATATGAAACATTTTAAAAAGATGATGTTTTTTTTCTGTAAGTAGGTCTATACAAACACTTTTACATAATATAAATAAATTCCTTTTGGTTTCAATTTCTAAATTGGTATAGTAAAATAATGAATTAAGTACTAATATGATTTCGAAACACAATACTGCACTCCAAAACAAAAATAGTTGACGTGGCTCAAAAGGCTGCTCAATTAAATGGGACTGGGCAGGACATGTCTGCCGTATGCCGGACAAACTATGGGCCATAATAGCGCAGAATTGGTGCCCTGAGACAGTGAGGCGGGGTCGCGGCAGCCCACGTACGAGATGGCGGGATGAGCTGGATAGGTTCCGTCAAAAGTGGAACTAGTTAAAAAAAAAAAAAGGTTTTATACCCATTTTGGTGTATTTTCTATTTATTGATTATTGAAGCTCAAACTGACATATTTTAAAAAGCGTTTGGGGCAAGCAGACTGTTGTGTCAAGGAAAAGTGTAGTTTTGTACTGAACACAAAACAAATTTCAAGCCATCACTTTGTCAGAGAATACTACACTAACTACTTTTTATTCACCATCATTTATGTAATACTAGCTTCCGCCCGTGATCGATAAAAACTATCCTATATCCTTCCTCGGGATGCAATTTATCTCCCTGCCAAATTTTATCGAAATCCGTTTAGTGGTTTAGGCGTGAAAAGGTAACATACAGACAGACAGACAGAGTTACTTTCGAATTTATAATATTAGTATGGATTCTTCTAATTTATTCCCCTACAGGACGGCGAGCCCTTCCTAGGCGCCGTAGACAAGCTCGGCACAGCTTACGAAGACGCCGCCATTGCGACCGGCCTCGGCGCTTACATGGCGACGCCTCTCGTACGTGAAGCAGTCAGCAAAGGAAACCTGGATGAGGAGGGTGCTAAGTAAGTAACCCAGGACCAAATCAATCTGCCTCGCCTTTCCCAACTATATTGGGGTCCGCTTCCAGTGTAACCGGGTGCTGCTGAATACCAGTATTTTTCATGGAGCAACAGCCTATCTTGCCTCCTATTGTAATTGCTGAGATTCAGGCCTCCTGTCTGTAAGAGGACTCCCTGAAACTTGACAGCAGACTTACTTATGACTCTTTAAAAAATTGCATACAACCATGCTATTATGAGAGCAGTAGTTGCCCAGTGGTAATGGCCCCGACTTATGAGTTGTAGGTCGTGGGTTCGAACCCAGAAAGGCACTTTAATTTGTGTAAATAATTTCATCATCATTTCTCTCTCAAAACGGTGAAGGAAAACATTGTGAGGAAACTGGCATGTCAACATGTGACATCTTCCAACTCTCACTGTATTAGTGCACTCCCTCTTGAAGAGAGGAGGCCTGAACATTATGGGCTGATTATGGTATGGTACTATGTAAAGGATGTGTTTTTTTTTCGGCCAAACTTGTACCGAGGTACAAATTACAAATGAAATTCCTTGCAATAAATTGTGATAGTAGCAGTATTTAAAATCCTCCAATATTCGATTGATTAAGAAATAAGAGAATGTAAAAAATCACTACCTCACATCGTAACTGCGTTCAACGAAACGTTCATAACAGCAGTGACAGCTGTCAAGTGTCAAACTATTCCAATTGTCAAAATAAATATTATGATTCCGGTTGTTTTAGACTACAATATTGAATATTGTATATTATAGATGCATTTTATATTAATTAGTCTGTGATCACATCAGTCCTCACTCCCCAGCGAATACATTTCATCATCGATAAAACGATGGTGCCATTAATATAAAAATGGAATGGAATTGTACCATATAGGAGGCATGGACCTCCTATCAGTGACGGTCATCGGTCTATAAAATGTTGTATGACAGTCCAAGGGACCTAAAATGTGTATTTGTTCGTTCTACATACCCATTCCATCTACTTTTTGATTCTACGATAAATACACGTTAAGTATCTGGTATTCAAGGGCTCTGCTCATCAACATTCAAACCGCCGTTTAGGTATTAAACAGTTGGTTTATAAATGTCAAACTCCTTAAGGAAAGAATAGCCAAATCAACAATTATGAAATCACACACGAAATAGCACTCCAAGAGATGGGAAACCAACGAACGAGCCGAGGAACCGAAACGGAATTATGATAAGATGTTATTTATTGGTAAACAAAACAACTAATTAAAAAAAATAGATAATTATCGGCCTTGGAGCACAGTCTTTTGGCCTTTCAGAAAGCTAACCAAACGCATACAATATCTGAATCAATTAATGTCTTCTTTCATTCTTATTCGCTAAATGTTTCACAAAAATAATGTTTTATATAACCAAAAAAACTTTTTTTTAATACAATAATAAGATAATATTCAATATACTTTTAGGATAATTTCTTTATGTTACTTTTATAACATGAAGTAACGAAACGCATCATCGGAAAAATATAAAATGAGATTGCCAAATTAATTCATGGGTTGCAAGTTATTAATATCTTTGAACGACAATTTCATGTGGTACAAATCCTACTAATATTATAAACGCGAATGTTTGTAAGGATGTTTGTTACTCTTTCACGCAAAAACTACTGAACGGATTTCGATGAAACTTCACAGTAATATAGCTTATACATCAGAATAACACATAGGCTACAATTTATAAATATTTTGTGTAATTTTTTTTTGCCCATACGATAAGTATCAAGTAAGTCGGAAAAATTCCTGCCCTCTGAGAGCTATCTTGGCGTGCGCTGCCTAAACCGTTACAGCTACACGAAGATAATGTATCGAGGGACTGTTTGTCTTAAATAGTTCTAAATAAAAGTCCGCGACAGCATATATCTACCTTTAATGTGGAAGCCATTATATCCAAAATAGTGATCCATAAATACATTTAAATCGGATACTTTTTTTACAATGCACGTTTTAGAGTACTTAGTTAATTCTTATGAAAATTAATACATTTATCGCTTTCGGTATTTAATGTAGATAAACTTTGTCTTTTACACCAAGCAATTTGGACAAATTCTTTAAAAGTTATCACGATAAGATTGACCTGAGGTAGAGCCCCATAGGAATTAGCGGCGCGGCGGCGCACAGAGCGGTGAAGGGGGGGGGGGGGGGGGGGACCCGAAGTCCCGAACGCGGGCAGGCAGACGCGTGAGGCACAGAGCACTTTTACAATACCTACGCTCAATCTGAATCATTTTGAAGGATATCGCTAATCCATCGCTTTACCTGTATATGTTCGAAAAATTTGTCTGCTCAACAATGTAAATAAATAACGCAATGAATGTTGTTGAACTGCCAAAATGAAATGAATGAGTAGGCATAATTATAATTTTTAGGTAGTATATTTTAAGAAGAGCCCGAGGGGCCCGTAGCTAAATAATAAAAGACGCACAGGTCGATCGGTCAGGTTACGCTACGCTTGCCGCGGTTGGTCTGTGGATGGATGACCATCTTTACATACCGAGACCCCTCCGTGCCTCGGAAAGCAAGGTTAAGTGTAAGCCGACCCCAACATAGTTGGGAAAAGGCTATGCAGATGATATTTAAAAAAGAAATATCAAATCAAATCATATCACATTTCATTACTTAGATTATTACAATTGTTTTTTTTTTGTTAGTTTAAGATTAACGTATAGGTTTAGGTTGTGTTGTAAGTAGGAAGAACATAGATTCGTTTTCCTCATAATTGGCTATTGGAATTGTTTTAGTTAGTTTGAAAATTACTACGGATTTTGTGATTTTTTAAATAGTACTTACAATAATGACTCGAAAGCTTAAGTCTAATATTTCATAAAGCTCTAATAAAGCTCGAGCTATAAAAAAAGCTAGACTTAACGAGACGTCTCAACAAACTGAGCTGCGAAGGTTTGAGCAGGCGGTGCGTCAGGCGCACACAGAGCTTATACTGAGACAGACACCAGAACCGTTCCAAGATCGTCGTCAACAACATGCTGAGTATCTGGCATTTCAACGAGCTGCTGAAACTTCAGAACAGTGTCAACCTAGACGTCAACGGCATGCTGAGTATCTGGTGTCTCAACGGGCTGCAGAACACCAGAACAGTCCCAAGATCGGCATCAATAGCATGCTGAGCATCTGGTGTCTCAACAGGCTGCATAAACACCGGAACAGTCCCAAGATCGGCATCAATAGCATGCTGAGTATCTGATGTCTCAAAGGGCAGCGGAGTCACCGGAATAGTTCCAAGATCGGCATCAATAGCATGCTGAGTATCTGATGTCTCAAAGGGCAGCGGAGTCACCGGAATAGTTCCAAGATCAGCGTCAACAGCGTGCTTAGTATCTGGTGTCTCAACGGGCCGCAGAAACACCGGAACAGCCCCAAGATCGGCGTCAACAGCATGCTGAGTATAGTGGTGTCTCAAAGAGCAGCGGAGTCACCGGAATAGTCCCAAGATCAGCGTCAACAGCATGTTTAGAATCTTTGGCAAGGAGATAGATAACATCCCAGGGAAGGACATGGGCTACTTCACCGGTACTGTCCCGTGGATAATTTCCGATATCCACGCGGGCGAAGCCGCGGGCAGAAGCTAGTGTATAAATAAATCCAATATATTTTTTTTCAGAATCTGCAATTTTTTTCCTGTATTTCAGTACTTTTGTTCTTAAGGTACATTGTTTGGCCACAGTTGTATGAAAAAAGAAACACCTCCTTTTACGCTTTACCCATTTTCTGTTCAGAAAAACTAAAGTGCACTCTTTATTCCCCAGGGCCCTAGTCCGCAAATGCATGGAGGTTCTCTTCTACCGAGACGCGCGCGCATTCCAGCGCTACCAGCTGGGCATCGTGACCGCCGCAGGAGTTCGTATCGAAGACCTCGCCGAGCTGAAGCACGACTGGTCGCTTGCGCACATGATTCACATGAAGTAAATTACTGTCTGTTTTATTGTAATAAATATGGTTTTATAACATTTCCGTGAATTTTATTACTCTCGAGTAAGTTTTGTGGATAATAGATGTAACAGGATCTTTTGGCCCGTGGCCAAAATCGGAACTAACGCCGCAATCTAACAAAAAAAAAAAAACAACAATTTCACAAATTAATGTTTACCAGCAAAGGTTATTCGAGCTCCAAAAGATCCTTGTAGCTGTGTAATATTGTGTTATAACTATTTAGAGGGGCTCGTGGCTAAGTAATAACAGCCGCACGGGTCGATCGATCAGGTTAAGCTACGCTTGCCGCGGTTGGTCCGTGGATGCGTGACCATCTTTACATACCAAGACTCCTCCGTGCCTCGGAAAGCACGTTAAGCCGTTGGTCCCGGCTGTCTTTCGTAGATCTTTGACAGTCATTACGGGTCAGAAGCCCGAAGGTCTGACAACCAGTCTTACCAAGGGGTATAGTATTACGGTATTACCCAGTAACTGGGTTGTGGAGGTCTGATAGGCGGTCGCTCCATGTAAAATATTTGGTACTCAGCTGCTTACGGTTAGACTGGAAGCCAAAACCCCAACATAATTGGGACAAGGCTGGCAGATGATGGTGTTATAAATATTTCAAAAGTTATGACTACAATGGATAGGTACAGTCAACCGCACATTAAGTGGCAACAATGTGACATTGACATCTTTATATCGTAGCAGTATGGGTGATTTTCGTAGTGCATGTGTACCACTGATGTCCGGTTGACTGTACCTTACTTTTTCGTGTGATATCTTCATTGATACCCTACGTTCGGAAGAGCAGTAGGATAGGTATATTGGATCTATGCCGTCAACTTCGTACATCGTCACACAGAAATGCGGCGCATACGATGCTGATAAATGTACGACCACCTGTACATTACCATTTTAAATGTTCAACGAAGAGGCTTTCGAAAAAAAAAACACTCATTATTATAAAGAAAAGCTTATATTAGAGATTATTACATCTATAGACAATTCAGAGTTACGCAAAGCACTTTATTTACTTGTGAAATAAATAAATAAGTAATATCAATAAGCATCTATTTAATAATAAAACATAGGTACTTAGTATTGGTAACCTATTGATCCCGCCACCTTAGTTTTTGGTGATTCGATATTTATTTAATTAGATTCAATACATTCTAAATAAGTAGTATCATTCTGTTCATAAAGACAAAGTGCGATACATAACGCTGTTCTGAAGCTAAAGATACAGTCAGTTACCTTTATAAACATTGTTTTTTCAACACGGGTTCACACCACACGGGTTTATATATAATGTGTACTGGGTACATGACATAACGCGTGTTTTACCCCGAAAGGTTAAGCAGAGGTGTATTTATAGCATGTACTGCATACATCCTCAACTAATAATAATGTGTTCTAGTATTTACGTTATTTTCACACATTTGGGTGTGTGAAAGAAAACCCCAAGGAATGCACATAACTTAGGGGTATGCAGAGATGAGAAGTGTTCCTATACACCGTGTTCTTCGCGTTATGCATAAACTGTGTCAAACGCTTCTATAGCCTTTACAAATTAAACAAACAAAGGAAGCAGTACTTAAAAAGGCTTCGTTACAAAGATATTTGTAATTTCATTAATTGAGCTATGCACTTATGCAGTAAGAAAGGGTCTTAACTTATTTTTTAATAATGCAAATACGTCGTTGCCAATTCGGGTAAAGAGGCATGCATATCGGGTGATTTATGTCAAGGTTTGTATGAAAATTAACAAAAAAATAAGAATTCATTAATGTGTCCATTATGAAAAATGCTTATTTCCATGGTCTGAACATTTGGTCGAAGCTTATGTATATCGTCCGGAACACGGTGAGGAATACCTCTCATTACTCTACCAACATTTTTGCGAGGATAATATGTAACAGGGGAGAGCCTATTGCCAGAACATGCACAAACATTGCACATAACAGCAAATCATCTCGATCTCTTTCTCTAAATTATCTCTCTCAGCACAGAGCACGAATGACGAACACGCCTCGGCGGCAAGCGGCACTGTGAACACGTTCTATACAAAGCAAACTTGTCACTGTTTTCTCACAAGACAGTCCTTATTTTACTTTTTGATCTTTATTCTCATTCTAATTAGGCGTACATTATACAGAAATGGCGTAAGGTGAAGGTGCGGCGCAGGCATAATGCCGCTTCAAAACGTTTTCATACAGTATTATACAGCGTACTTGTTTAATAGAGGTCAGAGGGTTGCTGGCTTGACAAGTCTGTCAAAATCATTGTGATCTTTATCCACGTCACAATAAGGTTGCATTTAGGTTGCTGCTGTTAGAGGTACTGAACGAACTGTACGACACTACTTTAATGACATATACAAAATGGCGTCGGAGATAGAAGTTGTGCGCTCAACTCACTTTCTGTGCGACGAATTTATTATTACTGCCGTGATTCCGTGTTCTGTGTCTCTTACACACAACACAAAATAAAAAACAATGTTCATAAGTATAGCTTATATTAATAATTAGATTCTATCGCCTCTTCTTGTGGACCTTTGAGGGTCCTTTCACGAAGCACCAGTCCACTGATATCGACTGGCCGAGGATGTCCGCTCCGTCGAGAGCTTCGCGTGCGCTCTGGTGAAAAGAAAACAGGATAAGGAAAAAGATACCCCGTGTCCTCATATAAGCGGTCGACGTGGACAGTTTGTTCGGCGAAGCTGAACGCGTTGTCTTTGCCTTCACATTTTCTGAACAAGTGATCGTAACGATCGCGTATTCGCGCGACGGTCGCTTATATGAGGACCCGGCATTATGAAAGAACTAGCAGCGTCCCGCGGTTCCACCCGCATAAGTTTCGATCCCGTTGGAATATCGGGATAAAACTATCCTAAGTCCTTTCCCGGGACTCAAACTATGTATGTCTATACCAAATTTATATCTAAATCGGTTCAACTGTTTAAGCGTGAAGAGGTAATAGACAGACACACTTTCGAATTTATAATATTAGTATGGATTCAAGTACATTTTTTCTGAGAAAAGCTAGTAATAAAAATATGTTTTCTGCCAGTCATCAAAGTGTCTTTCGATTTAGCGTCTGTACAGAGACAATGCATAGACGTTGCTTTTTCACGATTGAATAGATGGCATTAAGTCCGCCTCTGTACATTTTTGTGCTTGAAGTATTAAATAAATAAATAAATAGAAAATACGTCGTGTTGACGTGGCAATAGCTTTGCAGAACGTCTCAATCAGAAGTAATTTAATTTTTGAAGTGAAAACTTCTTTAGGCACGTTGGGCATTTTTTGAGATGGAAAAACACCATTGAACTCGCGACACTGTTACCGTTACCTCTGTTTTAATTTTGACAATTATAAAGACATCAACGCGCGGTACATCTTCTTTGGGAAGAATGACCTTCAAACATATTTACTTATAAAATTCCTATGCTTTTAAAAATACACACGTCATTGTTCAAGTTTTCACTTCTGCCAGCACTCCTGGAGTGCTGTTTTTTTTTTAACTAGTATATGTACTCACAGCAGCCTGCTTGTAGGTCTCATACTCCACTAGAGCGTAACCTTTGAGGAAGCCAGTACGTCTGTCCAGGTTCAGATGAATGTTCTTGATCTCCCCAAACTCCGAGAATTGGTTCTGTAAAAAGAAAAAGATAATTTTGTTTGAACAACCGGCCAAGTGCGAGTCGGGCTCGTACATGGAGGGCAAAAAAACCGCGTAAAAAACACTTTTTTTTTGTATGGCTGAAATAAAATTGTATACAGTTAAAGATTAAAGTGGGTCTCCCTTTAATTTTTAACTTTATTTTATTTGTTGGTATAGTGGTAATAGAAATACACACTGGTAAACTATCTACCTCCATATCTCTCGTATTTTGTCAACACAACCTCGTACATACCAATTATTGAATAAATTTCTTAAAAATCGATTGATTTTTTGATTTCTAGTCACCTACCTCACTTTGATACTTGAAAAAAAAAAAACAAGCACTCTACGAAGCAGTTTTGTCAAAAAGTACAGAGGCCATCACATCAAGCTACCCCAATCTGTCAAATTTTCCCAATTGAATATGAACCTTATTCCTTTGTAATAAACTTGAAAATCTATCAAAAAAAAATTGACAGATTGGGGTAACTTGATGTGCTGGCCTATGTACTACGGCGTCTACGGCAGTTTGTACAAGTTGTACAAACACACAGCGCTGGACAATCTAGTGTCCATGGTCGCAGGTGGCAGGTCGGACAACCGGAATTTTGCTTTGGATACTGTAGTATCTAGGTATAACTATAAACTTAAAAACTTTAAAATTAATAACGTGCATGCACTTGCCTCGGCCTCGCGTGACGTCAATATCGGGGGAATCTCTAAGTAGAAGTGTAGTGTGTTGCAAGCACACATCGTCCATTCATTGCGTAAAGTTATAGGCGAGTTCCAAAATATGATTTCAACGAATCTCGTACATAATCGTACGAGGATGGATGTAAGCTAGTACCTCGTACCAGGACCTCTGAATCTCGTACATGTATGAGAAACCTCATACGGATGGCAACACTGAACGGAAGGAAAGTGGAGTCTCTATAGACAGGTAAGGAACAGAAAGAACTGGAAGGGGTTGGAGGAGCGCTTTGCCAAATGGCACCCAGAGACTCAGAACTGATATCAAGAGATTTTACGACATACAACATTTCATACAAAATTTCCATCCCTTGTTTTTCCAATTGAATGAACCAATTTTAATGAAAGTTTATATGCATAAACAGGATACAAAGGTCTAAAAAGTTAGTAAAGAACATTTTCGAAATGTTTTATTTAAAAAAAAAATACTTGAAATCTCTGTTTCTATGGAAAATTTAAAATCGGTTTAATTTGGTTGTAACACTATTTTTCGAAAATTTTAACTAATTTTTTAGACCTTTGGATCCTGCTTATGCGTACGAAGTTTCATTAAAATCGGTTCATTCATTTCGAAAAACAAGGGCTTAAAAGTTTGTATGAAATGCAGTATGTCGCAAACTCTCTTAAATGTTTTGTACTATAACTATGACACTGAAAAATGGCTATAAATAAAATAAACATTTACCTGTATATCTTCTTCTTGTGCCTCTTCATGAACATTGCTGACAAACAATATCCAGCCTTCCACTGAGCGCTGTGGCCCTGGTGTGTTGCCATCACCCTCAGGGGCCAGGCTGTCATATCTAGAAAATAGAAGAAAGAAGGTTTTACATCCGAATATTGTTTATTATTTCTGCAGGTATAGAAAGTATAAAATTGGTCAAAATAAAAAAAAAGTATGTAAGTAAGTAATAAAAATTCCTCCTATTTTGTTGTTTACATAATTTTTAGGCGTAAAAATCGTGCAGAAAGATTTTCTCAGTTACCTGCCCCTGTTGCCTCTCTCTGAAACGCCTCCGCTACCAGCTTCACTGCCAAAACCTCGTCCCTTACGTTTTCGCGCCTTCTCCTTCAAACGGGCGATTCCCTCTGAAAAACCCAGCAAATATTACTCAAATAAGTGTAAAATTACAGCAGAAGTACTTATACAGTATAGAAATGGCAGGAATAACGGAATTTTAAGCCTAAATGGAGTTTGTTGAACTCAGTTCAACGAGAAAGTTAACCTAAAAATGTTAGTTTTAATTGGATGGTTATTAGAGCAATTATAGCATGAGTAACAACGATAATGTCTCTTATTGACAAGGGAAACCTACACAAGACGGATAAATGCCGAATTAACTGAGCAATGCTATTCAAAATGATGCATCAAAACATTCACAAATTACTTACGTTCGCCATCCTCGTCTACCTCAAATTCCTCGGAATTCTCAATATCTAGCACGTCTGCCATTCTTATTTGTCTGTTTAGCTTCTAAACTAAACTATTGTTATATCGCGTATTTTCGTACGATTTTCACGTAAATAAACGTGAATTTCAACAAAATGACTTATCGGTGTTGCCTTGCCAGTATTTTATTTTAGTTAGTCTGTTTTTTACGTTAGAAAATAGAAATTAGTCAAGAAAAAAAAAATGTCAAATTATCATCCATTTACTACCCCGATTTCAGGAGGCATGACTAACGGTAATGAAAAATAGAATAATAAACATAATTATAACGTTAATAACCCAGACAAAATAATACTCCAACTGTCGGAGTCTTATTCTGGGTTATTTTGGTTGGATTGGAGTAGGTATGCAACAAGTTATTAACATTTTTAGAGTACAGCCATACTGTCACACTAGTTATTTAGTTTTGCCCAAAGAGTATAATAATAATACGGGAGATTTTGCCCGTTGACAGAGAATAGCTGTTTTTTATCTACGCTTTTGCTAACTTTTTTCAAACCTATTTACGATTTTTGAAAGCACCAGCACCGCGTTTTCGTTCCTGCAAAAGCACAGCTATTAACAAAGAGTTTGCATGTTACAGCAGTCTCAATACAGGAATCGTTAAAAAAACAACAAAATGTCAAGAATTTTGTGACAACAACAGTTTCTTTCATTTTCATAAATTATTTTAGGCTAACTGAACGTTGAAAAATTCTGAAATGAGTGCTTGTAACGTTGGAGAAACGCGAAATGATCCGGAAAATATAGTTTCTGGAGACTGGACCTCAAGATCAAGGTCATCGAGATCTCCTGCAACAACTCGATCATCATCCCCCAACAGAGGAGAAACAATTTTTGATAAATACCTTGATATTATACACTCGAAATCTAATCTTTCTGTGAATGACAAATCGGAGCCTACTGAACGTCCTTTTGATTTTTTCGACGACGAAGAATTTGCTTTTGGAATTAATTTACTCAATAACAACGTTGCGTGTGTCGGTGATAACATTACCAAACTCATTCAAATGGGTAACGTCTCAAATGTTATTTCTAGCTTTGTTGTAGAGTACTAGTAGCGTACACAGTCTGTCTGCCGCTTGGGGCGGCAATACTACATGCCTTGCTCGTGATTTTTTGTCCCACATTAGATTTTCAACACACTGCTCAGCGCCGAGAATTGAAAATCCAAATCAAAATCCAGTGCGCTATAAATCACCCGTGCTTATATGGGCATAATGCCAAAGCAAGCCACGCCAGCTCAAAAAATTGAACAGCCCGCTTCGGATAGGTACGGTTTTCTTTGTCGTATAGAAATAGGAGTTACTTTAAAGACTTATGTAAAAAAGTTTGAAAAACAAGAGAATGAAGGTTTAAATTTTGCATATGGGGAGGCCCCTACATTTACAACTACAAACTGCCTTTTACTTTTTATATTTTAGCCTTATTTCGGTTTTTATTAAATAATACATCTCGGGATTGAGGGCGGGCCCCAGAACAAAACCGAAGGCCCGCGGTAGTTTTGGTAGTAAAAAATACTACCAAAAGTCAGTCTTTTTTTAAGTAGGGTGTTGTAAGTTGTACTCAATCTGGTAATACCACACAAAACAAAGTGACAGCTGTCTGTCTTCTGTCAGTTAAACGTGAAATCGAATTTTGGGTTTTGTGAAGTATCTATTTTGTATTTTCAATAAATAGTATTATAATATATAATTTACTTATTGCTTAGTGTTAAAACTTAAATAACATGCCGGAATTCCATCTTACGGATTCCATAATCACTCAGCTTAACGGTAAGTTAATTAATGAAATATCGTAACTATTTTGAACGTGAAGAAGTTACATAATTTTGTTTGCAAAATTGATATTGTTTTGTTTGACACATATATTTAATTTTAGCACCGCGGTGTTTTAAATAGTGCCATATTACTGGTGATGCGTCATTTGGGACTTTCGGACACAGTGTAACACTTCGTATAGCAATGAAACTAAGAATTGACGAGCCCTTTGAATTTGGTAAAATATTCTGTTTGTGTGTGATTTCGAGTATTTTTTCTGTTAGAAAGTGTTTGGTGTATAAATGTGGTTCGTTTTACAACCCAATATTAACTTGCAAGTCGTGTTTTTGATTTATTGATGATAGTTTTTTAAGTTTTTCGTACATAACCTCACTTTGCCGTGTCTTAATCCCACAGTTACCAATGTGACATAATATAAACATAACCCTGTTTCAATCATTTACAGTAGAATATAATTTCCCCCCTCCCTACAAAATAAATCTATAAACAACTAATAATGACTGTAGTTTGATACTTAACAAATTTTTTTAAATATTCTTAGAGATAGGCAATATCTACCAGATATGATTTATCTGGAAAGTATTTTTTAGAATTTATAACAACTATTATTTATTATTTTGACAGTACATAATACAAAAAGGAGTAACATTATAATACTTGTGTATCTGTAGTGTCTGTTTCACCACCTCTAGATAAGTTCCAGTTAAATAATCTGCAAAATAAAACAAGTAGGTTAGTTAGAAAGATGAAGCTAGTTGCCCATTCCACAGCATAGCAACATGACGCCGACACAGTGATCACTTTGTGCACAATAGTTAGTTTTTATAATTAAAATATGTATGTTTAGGTGAAGGTATTTATCTATGGGCATGCGTCGCCTGAAATAAATGGGTTATTATTATTATTATAGTAGGTTTGTAAGGAGACGAATGAGCAAAAAATTCTACAGACTCTTTTTGGTGACATCACCATTATGGTGTTATAGGACATGATGATATCATCGTTATTCATAAGGCGATTGTGTAAGATTCTAGTTAGTATTATAATATCTTGGCAATAGTGTCTAAAGAGGTGAGTGCTTATTAATATTTATGACCAACTAGCTTCTGCCCGCGACTTCGTCCGCGTGAAATTTCACCCTATTCACCCCCTATTCTCCCCCTATTCTCATATTCCCTCTTAGGGGTGGAATTTCGAAATGACTAATTGGTAAAAAAAAAAATTTCTACCGTAAAGTTAAGGGGGCGCCGACCCACTAGTGGCGCCCTCATGGTTTGTTTGGTTATTTCTTTTATTTTAGAATGAAAATGCAGAATATAAGCATGTTAAGTTGTGCTCTTAATGATAATACATTAATATTATTATAAACTGTAGTTTTACTTTGTTTAGTTAAATTATAATCATAGAAATGGATAATAGTGGCCACTATTATCCATTTTAAGGATTATAATAAGTAGATCATTGACACATAGTAAAATGAAACCCAAAAGTATGACAGCTAGATGTACCAAGCGGTATTGTGGTGCTCATTAACTGGGTTGGAGATCAGATAGGCAGTCGCTCCATGTAAAATACTGGTATTCAGCTGCATCTGGTTAAGACTGGAAGCCAACCGCAAAATAGTTGGGAAAAGGCTAGGCAGATTGATTGGTCTGTGATATTTGGCACTGTATTATAACAACAATTTACTTTACCCTTTCTAAATAGCCAGATTCTTGCTGGTTCTTTTTTAGTGGAGCAAGTTTATAGGTAAAATTCTTTATTTGCCATAAAAGAGTGAAACCCCAGCTCCAGAATTAGGTACTTAGACCTGTAGTATAGTAGACAGTGACGAAATAAACAAACGTAAATATTCCTCTGTTTTAACTCCTCTAGGCTGACCTCCATTATAAATCGTATTATTTTAGTTTTCAGGTTTTCAGTTAGGGGTCGTCCTTTAAGCACGTGCGGTTCGAAAAAGGGGAGATCAGAAAAAAATCATGATTAATTACGATGTGAAGGGGTAATGTGATTGTTATCACGTGTATTTTTTCGTGGGACGCAATTTTTTTCTTTCAACACCCACAATTCAATTCATTATTCCCATTTACATCGTAAAAACCAGAGCCACCGAATATAACTGCAATAAATACCGACTAAAAATAGACTCTCAAAATATCACATCTTTTCAATAAAAAAAAAAATACGCCTGTCGCTGGAAGGAGGGGTAAACTAAAACCTCTCGAAATCACCTAAGGGCCGGTTGTTTCAAACGGTTGGTTAACGTAACATACGTACGTCAAATATTAACGAGTAGGTACGTAATCGTAATTGTTTGACGTATACGGTAAGGCCATTTCCCCTAAGACGACCCACTGACCCATAATTCTGTAATTGTAATTTGAAACAACGCTTTTTTTTGTTTGACGATAGTTAGCGCCATTTTTGACGTATATACGCGTGCGTCAAGTGAACGTGAAACAACCCGCCCTTAGTGGCCAAAACCTCACTTGATTAAAGGATGGCCCCTTATGCAGATGACACTACTACATGATGATATTACATATAATTATGTTTCTAAGTCCACTGTAATATAAAAAATGTGCAACGTGTGTTTGACTAAGTAAATAGCTAGATTACAAACATAAACTTAAAGTCCATACACAACTGGATATTTTATTGTTGTTTTCGCCTATTAGTTGATAACTTTTTGAATGCCAATCCTTGGACTCCGCTCCTCTCAACAACGCCGCGCGCTGGCGGCAGTGAACGAGGGGTGCGGGGACAGCGGGGAGTCAGCCGGCTGACGGCCAAGCTCGGGCAGCGCGGGCCCCGACCGTCAGCTGCTGCATGTCTCCACACACGCGTTTATTAACGCCCATTTTCTTGTTTACATATTAAACCGACCTTTTACCGTTTGTAATTTCGTTTCTCTTCATAATATACTTACATGTTATACCTACAGTCCATTCAACTCTCATTTTGCTCCACCACGGCCTATGGTCGCGATCATGGCATTCAAAAAGTTGATACCCAAACATTTCCCACCATCACTTCTCATGTGAACTAATCTTAATGAACTTACAGCTCAGGAGCCATGGCCGGACAATGTCAAGCTGTTCCAGCCATACGAGGTAGAACAGATACTACTGCCAGATAATGCCAGCTGTCTTGCTGTGCAGGCTTTCTTGAAGGTAAGGAATTACTGAACTTGTTTAATATGGAAAAATACAAGATGAAGGCCCAGTAGTGATGGCTCAGTGGTAACGGCCGTGACTTATGAGTTGTAGGATCGTAGGTTCAAACCCAGACAGGTGCGTTACTTAGTGTAAATTATTAAGGAAAACATCGTGTGAAAACTAAACGAACCAAAAATTCGAAGACGTGAAATCTACCAACTGCGCGGCTGCTGAGCGCTGGGTCCTGGGTTCGATTTCCGGGTCGGGCAAAGTGTTATTGGGTTTTTCCATTAGGAATTTCTTAGTAACAGCCCGGAGTTTGGAAGTTGGCGGTGTGATATCCCCGAGCCTCGGAAACCATGTTAAGCCGTTGGTCCTGCGCCTGATCTCTCTCCGGTCGTGTCGGATTGTTTGCCGTCCCATCAAAATATGAGAGAGTGAGGGAAGAGAAATACGGTCTGGAAGACTTTATAGTTTAAACTAGCTTCTGCCCACGACTTCGTCCGCGTGAAATTTCACCCTCCCCCATTCACCCTCTTAGAGGTGGAATTTCGAAAAACCCTTTCTTAGTGAATACCTACTCTTCGCAAAGAACACACCCTCGCCCTTCAAATTTCATGTCTCTATGACCAGCGGTTTAGGCTGTGCGTTGATATATCAGTGAGTCAGCACTTTGATCTTTATACAGGGAGATTTTTTAATCACCATCCAAATTTTACAGTGTGTTCTACCCATGATTATGAAAAACTTTCACTATGGGACCAACTCTGAAATCTCGAAAAAAAATCAACTGTTTCATACAAAACCTACTTGACCAAAATGTATGAAACAGCAGATTTTTTTTTCGTGATTTCAGAGTTGGCCCCATAGTGAAAGTTGTTCGTATTCATGGGTAGAACATCCTGTCAAAATTTGGATGGTGATAATATACCTTACTGTATATATAGATGGACCACGGTGATTCTACTGGCGTAAATGGATAATGATGATTAGGTACCCTAACGAATACCATCCTAATAAAAACTTAAAATAATGTATCTTTCTTCCCCAGATGTGCAATCTCCCCTTCGAAGTGGAAATGCGTTGGAACGCAGAATTCATGTCTCCTTCGGGCCGCGTGCCCTTCATCAAGTGTGGCGCCTTCGTGGTGTCAGAGTTGGAGCCGATAGTACAGTTCGCGGCGAACAAGGGAGTCTCCCTCTGTGGACGATTGAGTACCGAGGAGAAGGCGGAAATGAGGGCCTATATGAGTCTGATTACTAATGTTCTGGTTAACGCTGAGGTTGGTATTATCGAATACTAAGGCTTAAGTTTCATGAAAATGGTCAAAAAGTTGGTTTTTAAAGCAGTGTTCTCCTAAACCGTAAATAATTCTGACCAAAAAAAAATAGTTATATTTTAGTCTTATTTTAAAACAGTCATGGAACTCAAATCATAATTAAACATGCATTAATGCATCAAAAAAATCTTCAAATACACCTCTGACATGTCTTTAAAACAGTTTATCCCATCATTCACAATTTTAATTATAATTAAAAATATACCATAAAATTGCTAATTCCATGCAATTGCTAAATGCATTCAGTGATGGATTATTTATTATTAAGTAGTTTGTTAATAGATGATTGTTTCATATTTTGCAATGAATTACCAGCGTTGTGTCATCGCGCTGGTCTTTCTTTTCTATGCAGTCCGATAGTGGTCATGTAGTCGCCTTAAAGAAATAGGCTCTTTCTTGTAGTTAGGGAGTAGGAAAAAAAGAATGTTTATTGCAATTACATATAGTTGCCGGCACGTAACTTGGAAAGGTTTTGGCGAAGTGGGAGTAAGTTAGCGCATGTACAGAGGCCAGCACATCAACCCCAATCTGTCAAATTTATTTGATAGATTTTCAACTTTATCACAAAGGAATTACGTTCATATTAAATTGGGAAAATTTGACGGATTGGCGTAGCTTGTTGTGCTGGCCTCTGTACACTTAGTGCAACAAGAATATGCTCACATTTATTGTTTGTCATTGTACCATGGTTATTGCCATAGAATATTTTGAAACATGTCTGTTTACAAGAAAGTGAAAGAAAGGAAAAATGGATCTAACGACTTTTGCCAAGTTACTTGCCGGGGACTGTACAATGAAAACACACAATGAGTCACCACCTCAACTCGCCACCACTTAGCAAAACAAAAGAATTGAGTATTGAGTATGATATGTTACAAATTGCCTGATAGTCCTATATTTTTTCAGCTCTACATATCCTGGGTGGACAACGAAACCTTCAACGCGGTGACAAAAGTGAGGAACTCCTCAGTTTACCCGTGGCCATTGGGATGGCTACAGACCAGGGCTAAGAGAAATGCTGTCATCAAACGGCTGAAAGCGCTGCATTGGTATGATAAGACCTTAGACCAGGTTTTAGCTGATGTGAGTACATCTATACATACAATACACACCGTGTACATACAAATAAATAAAATAAAATTTTTGTTTGTTTGTAATGTCAAAATAACAGCTTTTTACTAAATCCATATGAAAGTATATACGGTAATTGTAACGAAAAATCAATTTTTAAAATGTTTGTCTGTTTGTTCCGGCTCATCTCCGAAACGGCTGGACCGATTTTGACGGGACTTTGGGGTTCAGATTTCAGATTTATTTATTTGCTAACAATGTAGGTACAGGTATAAGATGGTACATGGTATAAGATGGTACAGGTATAAGATGGTGGTTTCGCGCACAACAGTTAAAAATTTAAATAGTGATAAAAGATTGATCCTTTTCAATGGAGGTGTGGTACAGACGCCAGCATATCAGGCTACTACAATCTGTCAAATTTCTTTAATAGATTTTCAACTTTATCGCTAAAGCTTAAGGTTCAAAGTTGATTGGGAATATTTGACAGTTTCGGGTAGCTTCATGTGCTGGCGTCTGTACCTACGCCTTCTCTAAGCGACACTATTGACCTGACATCCACGGGAACGAGAGCGCGGGCACAGCTGGTTAATCCACGGGAACGAGAGCGCGGGCACAGCTGGTTAATAAAAAAAAAATACTTCAAGGGCGGGTATGAGTAATAAATATGGTTAAAGTAGCCATAAACTCCATTTCAAGCAAAGAACAGCATCCTAATTGCGTAACGCACTATCAATCCCAATCATTTCGAACGATAATCCATTGCTTCATATGTTCGAAAAATGTGTCTGCTCAACAACGTAAAGAACGCAATGAATTTTGTTTATCTTTCAAAATGAAACCCATTGCTACTGATAGTGGGTTACACAATTACCCCACAGACTGATGAATTCGTTTCAAACTAAATAAACTTCAAAGCAAAGTTTTTTTGTTTTTGAGTTTATTTAAATGTGCAATTACATAGCGACAACAGAGTGTACCCTGCCTCGCCTCCCTAGCGCAGCGGTACTTGGGTTTGAAGGTACTGCCTTCCGTAACAAGAACAGTGGTAGCCCAGTCGCGGAAGTTGTAGGTCGTAGGTTCCAACCCAGACGTTCGCTTTACTTTGAGTAAATTATTTCATAACCTCTGCTCTCAAAACGGTGAAAGAAAACATTATGAGGAAACCGGCATGTCTTCAGAAACGTGTGACATCTACCAAACCGCACTGGGCCCGCGTGGTGGATCACGCCCACTCCTTCTCACCGAGAGGAGGCCTGTCCCAGCAGTGGGAACATTATTTATTATTATGAGATTATTACAGGTCGATCAGGTTATGCTACGCTTGCCTTGCCGCGGTTGGTTGGATGGGTGACCATCTTCACATACCAAGGAACATTATAGGCTGCTTAGAGCAGATAAAATTAAAAATTGTGTGACAGAATTTTGATGATGTTGTTAAACATTTTCAGGTGGAACAGTGTTGTAACTCACTCAGTCAACGGCTTGGTGAAAGAGATTATTTCTTCGGGAATGCGTGAGTAGATTTTAAATAATATATATTATTATAATTAAATTTAAATTAAATATTTTTTATAATTAGTAGTTTTAATATACAGGAAGACTTTGAATTCATTGGCAATATTTTAGTCCAAGAATCTAATTGAGGAACGAATAATAAACTAATAGTAGTAAGTGTTCAAAAATAATAACTATGATATTTCTCAAAATGAACAAAAAAATCAAAAGTATCAAATGGTGATAGCGCGCTATAAAATTAATATTATTAGGTGAGTGCCTCGTCCCCCGTCCCCCCCCGCCGCACACTATCACCGTCGCACGCGCGCCATTCAATTTGCGCGGGACGGCACACGGTGGCGGCGCATCGTCGGGCCGTGGCGCCCGGCGATTCGCATTTAGCAGGCTAGCAGCTTCGACTTTTCTACGGAACTAAAGTGTAACACGTACCGGTCTACATAAATTAAATTGTTTAGTTCTTGACGCAGTTTAAAACACTTAATACGACACACACTAAGAAGTTCCGAAAATAACTAAAAACTTGATTGAAAAGCACAAAGCACATTTTCACCCATAAGAAAACAAGTTTCAAATGGGGGACCCGCGCCGCTTCTTCATAAATCAATGAAATGCAGAAAACAAAACTCACATAACAATAATTTGTAATAGTCGGTACCGTTGGCGCAGTGACTGAGCGATAGGCTACTGCGTTATGTGTCGCAAATTCGATTCCCGCACAGAAAGATGGAAGTGAGATTTGGATTATTATACCAACAATACTAGCGTAGGAAATGTTTTAAAAAAGAATGAGAAAGGATTGGAAAATTGGAAGTGATTTAAACTGTGGTGAAAATGTTGAAAACAAAAGTTATTGTTAATAAAACTTTCAATTTCAAATTAGATACAATGTAACTGATCGTTAATAAAAATCGTCGAAAACGACGACGACGTTCGTCGTAATTTCGTTCGTTTTCAGTAACCAGCATTTTTTTTTGTCTGCATTAAAGTCAATTAAAGTGTGGAAAAATTATAATCCCAATAATATCTCAATTGAATTCGCTAGTAAAACTTTAAGTTTTAAAATAGGTACCTAATGAATGACGTGTCTGTTGTGCCCTGCCTGCTGGCTGCACGGCGCGGCGCGGCGCGGCGCCGCGCGCCGGCGCGCGGCACTTCCTGTGAGTGAGCTCACTCAACGACGCGTGTGTGTGTGTGTGTGTGTAGATGTTTGGTAAAGTACCTAGACACTGCGATAGCCGCGCGCGATCATTGGCGAAACAGCTGATAGGGACTTGGAGCACTTTTGAATTGAATTTACAAAGTAGTTTTACTTACTATGAAGTTTTAAATTTTAATCACATTAATTTAAAATCGTAACTACGGCACAATAAAATATTTTATTAGTGAAATAACAATATCAAGTACCTACCTAGTTAATTTTAAACTTTTAACATAATTTTGGCGTATTTAAATGTTGTCGTTGTTGTAATAATAACATGCGGATAATTAATTATTGAGTCTGGCTGTTTGTGTGTGTGAGATTTGTGTTTGAAACCTAGTAGGTATAGCAACGTTTAAAATAAACTTAGTATGTACTTACTTACCTACGTGTACTTTAAGAGGTGCTCAAAATGTTCACCTCCTCTCTGTACACACAGCTCAGCGCGGCGCCTATGGTTCACCTTCACATTTTGCAACACAAAAGTACGCGATTTAACCGTCTCAAACGCCGTTAGAATCTTTTCTTTTCTGTTCCCGGCTTTCACTCTCTTGCTCGTAAACTAGTCTTTTAACCTCACCCCACAAAAAAAAGTCCAAGGGCGTCAGGTCAGGCGACCGCGCTGGCCAAGCTACAGGCCCGCCGCGACCAATCCAACGTTCACCGAATTTACGATCGAGGAAGGCGCGAACGTCACGCTGGTAGTGAGCCGGTGCTCCGTCATGCTGATAGTACAGCTCGGACTGATAACTCTCAGGCACGTTCTGCAGCTGTTCTTCTACGGAGGTCTCTAACAACCGGAGATAGCGCTCCCCGGTCAGTCTTTCTTCAATAAAGAAGGGACCTATGATACAGCTGTTAACTATGCCTGCCCACACGTTCACTGAGAAACGATTTTGAAAAGTGTGTCTTCGATTTACGTGCGGGTTCTGCCCACGCTGAGCCCACCAATGCTCATTGTGGACATTAAACAGCCCGAGTCGGGTGAACGTTGCCTCGTCTGTCCACAGGATATTTTTATCCAGATTTTGTAATAGCCAATTACAAAATCGGACCCTGGGCGTGTAGTCAGCCAACGCCAACTCCTGCACTTTTTGGAAATGGTAAGGGTGCATTCCAGAGGCGTTTAACAGCTTCCAGACAAAAAACTGGCTGACGTGAAAATGTCGCGCTGCCTGTCTAGTGCTGGCCTGTGGATTTCTCTGGAAGAACCGCTTTATTTGCCGATGCAGGGTTCTCGGGTACACCGGCGCTCTACCACGTGCTTGAGCATGCGGTGGTACGTGGAACGATGCAAAATCCAGCAGGTTTTGCGTGGATCTCAAGATTCGGTCTCGTGATGGAATCTGTGCATCAGGGTAGCGGCGGTGAAACATGAGACGAGTTCGCAGCAAACTGTGTGTTCTATCGTAGAATAAAACCATATCCAGGTATTGCCGGTTCGTGTACACTGCACTACGTGGTCGAGGCATGTTAGCTGTGGTTCACTGCAATCCAATAATTTTTCACCAATTACACGTAATTCACTTGACCGAATAAACACGAAACTGGAGCGGCGCGGATCGCGCCCTGGCGCATGTGGGGGCGGGGGGCGCGGGGGTGAGGGAGCGACGCGCGCGCTTGTAGTTTGTTCTTTTGCCGTATTGGTGGCATTTCTTTTGAAGGACATAATAATATCTACTGAATGAGAGCTAGTACGCTGAGCGTTAGTAATAATAACGCGTAGTAAATTTACTTCTCGTCGAATCTTGATAATTAAATTTTATTTAAGTTTAATTATTAGTATAATTTTTTTTATTTTTTTGTCTTCTTTATTAATTTCGGTCTTTATGTAAGTAAATATCAAGTAATATCACGTTTTTTAAATTATTAATTTAACCATTTTAATATTTGATATTGTTGACTCAAATGAAGCAGTATCATGGTTAGAATACGTGGTTAAAATTTTGCCAATGAATTAAATTTCATCCTGTATTAACCTAATTTAGCATAATACGATAGTCTTTTTGGATGTAAAACTTAATTGCCATTCTGCTTAAAAGTTTATTGACATATTTTTAAATTAGTTATGTTAGATTTAGTATTAGTATTATATTATAAGTGGTATTCAACGAGACTGGCATGGCGATATTCTGAATTTCTGAATCCCTAACCTACATACAGTCTGTGATTTTTATTTTTATTGAAATAAGGTTGCTTTTGGGTTGCAAACACTGACAAGTCTGTCAAAATCACAGTGATTCTTATTTTAGTTACAATAAGGTTGTCATTGGGTTAATGCTGTCAGAGGTAAAATAATGACAGCTTTCCTGTACCAAGAATCACATAACGACTGCCGTCGTCGACCAACTGACGTCATTATTGCTTGCAAGAGATAAGGACAGAGATAATAATCTCTCGCTATCGTAATGTAACTCAGTAAAGGTCAGGTTGTTTACATGTTTTATCTCATCTAGTTGGCTGCACTTTAGGTAAGTCGACACCGAGGTACAAAGAGGGTAGAAGAAAACTTAGAAACTTGACTCTGTGGCGCACCGCTCTCACTAATTCGGAAACACGAAGATTACCGAAGCACATAGCCTTTTCTATTTACCTTTACCTTTCCTGATTTCCCCCCTTTCTTCCCTAGCCCCACTCCCCTAGACGCGCTAATCTATGGTCACATGCGAGCGATCTTAATGGGTAACGGATTGAGAGCCGGAGCACTCATCAAACGAATCACCAGCTCTTTACTGAGGCTTGTGTTGAGGTGCATCAATTTGACGAAAATGACTTTGACGGTATGTTGTTTTTTTTTTAATGATAAATTATTTTATTTCTGTAAGTAGGTTTGTACGGTCACGTCTCACGAATGCACCCGGGGAGATGGAGTGTCACCCAAAGAGAGTCACTCACTGGACGCCTAAGAGCGGTTCTGCACTAAATCCGATCCAAATCCGAGAAATCCGTGTGAAAGTGACCATAGTCCTATTTGTATAAGGGCACAAGATCCGAACTCTATCCGTCCGAATTTAGAACTTTCCCAATTCGGATTGAAGTCGGATCTTTAATTCGGATTCGGAATCGCCCTGAGGCAGGACATCGCCGTCGAGGTAGACCACGGCGGAGGTGGTGTGACGATCTAATATCATTTGCAGGGCCGACACGGCCAGAGATCGCAAAAGACAGGCAGGTTTGGAAGGAAACAGGGGAGGCCTTAGCCCAGCAGTGGGACACAAATTAGGCTACCAAAAAAAAAAAAGTTGGTTTGTACAAACGCCTCTACACGTCAATCATATTTTAAAAACTAGATGAGGTTGGCCTTTCCTATCAGAAGAAAGGCCGAAGCAAACTCAGAAGGTCACTTTAAAGTCTAGACATAATCTTGGTCAGATAAAGCTTTGAGTTCTTCTTCCCAGTTAAGAGCGTTTACGACGTACGGCATTTCATACAAACTTTCAAGCCCTTTATTTTCGAAATAAATGAACCGATTTTAATGAAACTTCATACGCATAAGCAGGGTACTCTCGAATATAATTCCGATAGATCGACATTGGTCAAACGTCAGTTGGTTGAGTTAAACGTCAGGGATTGGCTAGACTCAGTGAGTCCAGCCAATCCCTGACGTTTGACAGACAATTCCAATGTCGATCTATCGGAATTATATTCGAGAGTAAGCACCCAGGATACAGGTCTAAAAAGTTAGTTAAGAACATTTTCGAAAAATAGTGTTACTGCCAAATTAGACCAATTTTAATGTTTCCATAGAAACAGAGATTTCCTTCCAGTTTTTTTTTAAATAAGACATTTCGAAAATGTTCTTTATTAACTTTTTAGACTTTTGTATTCTGCTTATGCGTATGAAGTTTCATTAAAATCGGTTCATTCATTTCGAAAAACAACTTGGAAAGTTTGTAAGAAATGCCGTACGTCGTAAACGCTCTTAATTCCCCTTTCCACTCTCAGCTTCAAGAAGAGTACCTAGTAACGCAAGCGTTCCAAATCTCCCGTCGTCGACTATCCCCTGAACGTACCACGTCGGAGCGAAGCACGAGGATCCAGCGATCGCGAATGAGTATGAGGAATCCTACCAAGGATATTGCGGTTAATAACTATAATAATAGAGATATTTTTGGTAAGTTTTTTTTTTTAACAAATTTTGACTTTATTTTTCGTTGGTCTAGTGGTCGCAAGCATGAGTCCGTAGGTTCGATTCACAGGTCGGGCAAAGAGTGTTATTGGGGTTTTTTATCTGGAATTTCTATTCTTTATCTAGCAGCCTGTGGTCTGGATTTGTGTCCGGTTGTAGGCTCGCCCCCTATCACATGGGACTTAACTCCCCCATATCTATGGTATAGTTTTCTTTACATAACATGAACGCATGCCATAGAGTCCGTATTCGGGGAACACTTTTTATTAGTCAATAGGGAACGATTGCGGTAGACCGAGAACCTCCACCGCACATTTGGAAGTTGCTTTGAATGCTCATTTTCATTGGGTATGAATTTCCGCATGATTTTTGCCGATGTCCGCTAAAGGGATTCTAAGAGGAGTTTCATTACCCCGCCTGCGGGCAGTTCCCGCATGCTGTTTATCGACCGTTTTATCGACTAATGAAAATGAGACATTAGGCTAGATAATTAACAGAAGATCACTTTATTAGTAATCTTCACACTTTAAATACACGATAATCTTTCAATACAGGATTCAAACCATTTGCTTCTAAGCAAATAATAATAATGACATCTAAGGAAGGCACAGTAACTTGCCAGTATCCGGGCCAAGCCAACGACACAGACGACCCAGTTATCGACCAAGAACTATACAATTCAATGTTCGCAATAGTCGAAGAAACTCTAATAAAAGTCGATGAATTAATAATCGAGAAATTTGTAGAAAAACTCGATATCGAGGAGAAAAACGATTCGTTTGTTGTCATACCTTTTCCGAATACGAACGAATCGAAATATATCACGGTCGAATCGAAAGTTAGCGAGTATTTGGATACGATTGAAGAAAACGATTCGACGGAGAATTCTAACTCGCTAGAGGTGTGCAACGATGATGACCTACAGATAATAGATGAGGTTGATACTGATAGTGATGTGCATGATGTCGATGACGAAAATAAACTGGCTTTGAAGGAAAAATCGGCATCGCAAAAGACTTTGGTTGGAGATCGGGCCAGGTATTTTTGTCATTTTAAATTATTTATTTTTTACTAAATAATATGTAGGTGGGTACCGGTGTTGAGTAGCTCGTGGCTAAGTAATAACAGCCGCACGGCTCGATTGATTAGGTTAAGCTACTCTTGCCGAGGTTGGTCCGTAGATGGGTGACCATCTTTAGATACCGAAACTCCTCCGTGCTTCGGAAAGCACGTTATTAGTCCCGGCTGTCATTCGTAGATCTATTACAGTCGTTACGGGTCATCAGAAGCTCGGAAGTCTGGTAACCAGTTTTACCAAGGAGTATCGTATTAACCAGGCACTGGGTTGTGAAGGTCAGATAGGCAGTCGCTCCATGTGAAATACTGGTATTCAGCCGCATCCGGTTAGAATGGAAGCCGACCCCAACATAGTTATGAAAAGGCTATCTTAGTTTAGGCCATATGACACAGGTTCCAATTAATCTCCGTGTTATTTCATGCCGCATCATGGCGTGTTCCACGTGTAGTTTAGTTAAAAGACTTCCCTAAGGGGCCGTCTCCACGAGCGAGACAATCGCGGCGATATTATCGCCGTGCCACTTATTTCTGTACACCCTTAGAACGTGTCTCCACACGGCGATATCATCGCGGCGAAAATTTTATGGCACGACGAGACTATCGCTGCAATTCTGTCGTCTGTGGAGCTGGCGCTTAAGACATTTCTGCTCTTTCGAGCAGTGGTGGCCTAGAGGTAACGGCCGACTTACGAGACGAGGTCGTAGGTTCGAACCCAGCCAGGCGCTTTACTTTGTAGGAATAATTACATCACGCTGCTCTCAAAACGGTGAAGGAAAACGTGAGAAAACCGGCATGTCCTAGAACCAAATATTCGGAAACGTGACATCTACCAACTCGCACTGGGGCCGCGTGCCCACTCCTTCTCGAAAAGAGGAGGCCTGTGTCCCAAGCAGCGGGAACATAGGCTTATTATGTAAGACATTTCAACATAGGCTTATTATGTAAGACATTTCAACATAGGCTTATTATGTAAGACATTTCAACATAGGCTTATTATGTAAGACATTTCAACATAGGCTTATTATGTAAGACATTTCAACATAGGCTTATTATGTAAGACATTTCAACATAGGCTTATTATGTAAGACATTTCAACATAGGCTTATTATGTAAGACATTTCAACATAGGCTTATTATGTAAGACATTTCAACATAGGCTTATTATGTAAGACATTTCAACATAGGCTTATTATGTAAGACATTTCAACATAGGCTTATTATGTAAGACATTTCAACATAGGCTTATTATGTAAGACATTTCAACTTAGTCTCTTTCGTGGCAACGAAGCTGCGATCATGAAAGAGCTCAAGTAACATATAAATGATGATGTTTATGAAAAGAGGAAGGTATTTTATCATAATTTTAAAAGTAGACAAAGATTGACGTCCATACGTGTGTTATAAGTACAGGAAGATTTTTTTATCACCATCCAAATGTTTACAGGATGTGAATATGAACAACTTTCACTATGGGGCCAATTCTGAAATCACGAAAAAAAAAATCAGCTGTTTCATACAAAAGTTTAATACCTACTTGACCAAAATGTATGAAATAGCAGATTTTTTTTTCGTGATTGATGGTGATGAAAAAATCTTCCTGTATTTTGCTTTTTTTTTTTTCTTGTGCAGCAATGTAACTATACACCGAAAGAGTACACCAGTATTGACTAGTAGTGAGAATTGTGAACAGCAAGAACAGGAACAAGAACAAGATCAGGATTCTGTAGAGAATGCTTCTGATAACTCATCGTCTGTTTCACGCTCAGCTACGTACACAGGTTTATTTTTATTTTTTTCATTTTTCAACACAGAGGAAACCCCTTTTCCGAAGTAATTTTTTCTATTTTTTTTTTGCGTAATTATTATATTTTATTATAACTTCAACTTATTAGGGTTTCAGTGCAGTACGACCCGAAATTTCGTATCGCTACGCCGTTTCGTACTGACATAAATTTACCACCATTACAGATTCTTCCTTTACGTTAAAAACGCCACAAAATGAGGAAATAAGCGTTGAGAAGCTACTTAACTATCTGCGCCGGCGAAACGCGGCGTATAACTACAAAAATGTGGTGGCCGACATTGACTAGTTACTAGCACTACGGAAATACAGCACTACGGAAATGCAGAATACGACAATTCGGGTTTCACGTTTTTCGAATACGAAATGGCGTATTGTGCAATTTTGATGTTTCGTTTGTTGAGAAAACAATTTTTATGAAAATTTATAAATTAATAGCAAGGGAAATTAGGCACTGAACATGTAAATTGAGGGGCTATGTTGAAAAAAAAATTGTTTTTTCTATTTCATGTAACTTGTTAAGTATGTGGATAGGGATTTAACATTTTGGCCTGTTTTTTGACTCTGGTCTAGTATCGTGTAAAATGAATACTTATACGATTCAGTGATTTTTTTCTCGATACAAAAAAATTGCAAAGTTATATCTATTTTTTTACTTTTTTCGACATCACGG
This sequence comes from Gortyna flavago, assembly GCA_963669345.1. Classification (NCBI taxonomy): domain Eukaryota; kingdom Metazoa; phylum Arthropoda; class Insecta; order Lepidoptera; family Noctuidae; genus Gortyna; species Gortyna flavago. Next base: position 5,092,719 of record OY770152.1, on the reverse strand, counting down.
CGTGACGCTTAAGAGTTATTTAATGGAATTTACTTTAAAACATAGAGAATTATCATATCAAAGTTTACTCAAAGTAGTTTTATATTTAATTCATTTATTTTGTTAAAAAGGAGTAAATTCATTTTGGCACATCTAATCTAATCTAATTTAACAAGCCTGTACTGTCCCACTGCAGGGCAAAGGCCTCCCTTTCCCTTTTCCACACAATTTTGGCACATACGTTGTTTTATTCCGAGCGCACGCACATTATAGCCGTCTCTCTTGTTTTGCGCTTCAAAAGTAATTGCATCACTCGCTCGCTTAGTAGGTTTTCGAGGATTTTAGATTTTCGAGGTAGCCCCTTAAGTCAAAACGTTGCTCTGATAATAATATACTCATATTCATTTTATTTAAATTCTGTTAGATAAACCAAAGGTGTCATAGTACCAAAACTATAATTACCGTCGTTTTATTTTTTTGCCATGATAGCTGCTATATAATATACGTATTCTGTGAATTTTCAACTAGCTAATTATTTAATGTTACTGCCCTGTGACAGACAGATAGACGGCGTAGGCTCAGCAATATGATAACGGGACCCTATGACTAGGCCTATGCCTATGCCGTCTGTGTTTAGGTACGGTACCCTAATAAAAACCTTATATTTTATTCAATCCTTATTAAACTACCACTGTTATTATTACTACTACTACTACTATTACTGTTCGGTCGTTAGGTATATTATTTTGAAATTGTTTCTATTATATTCTGTTCAGTTTGAGAGGCAGTAACGATAAATTGTAGGCATGTGTTTGCAACGGTTTTACAATAACATAAACATGTATGAGACTATATGCGTTTCAGTTAGCTTTGCTTTTTATGTTTTCTATTAAATTATTTGTTTGTCTTAATGTTTGTTTTATTTAAAATGCAGAATGGCAAATTAAATGTAAGTTTTACATGTTTATTTCGTAATTTTAGAAGTGATCATCTATATTAGTTTTAATTGTCGTACTTTAAGAGTTGGTTACATAAAAAATGCCTTCATTATTAATACATATATCATTATTACATGTCTCATTGACTAGGTTAATTTCTTAATTATTATTAATAAACATGTATGTGTAGAATACATTTAGTGCTAAAATTATAACTTACTGTAGTTTCTGGTTACCCCCATGGAAAGAAGGCGTGAGTTTATGTATGTAATATAACTTAATAATGTAGCAGCCGTTATAATTTCATGTTTTTTTATTTGAGTTTAATCTTTTATCCCATCGTTTTAGTGATTTTAATAGAAAATATTGTTTTGTCTTGTGTATGTTTTTATTTTTTCAACCGATACTGTAAACGTTATTTTTAGTAGGGCTGATTTTTCAATCTACGGATAATTTTTTTTCGTAGAGTAAAATTGACGTCAGACAGATTTTGTATGGAAGAACTGTCAAAAATTCAAAACTATTCTTCGGATAAAATTATGTGTTGGAAAAATAAGCCCTTAGTTATTAGTCCATAATTTATTACAAATCAGTGATCACTCTTAATGAACTTATTTATTCTTCTTTTATTTACAGACCCACCGAGCTCGACGCCCTTGTCTTTGGCCACGTCTTCACAATCATAACCACGCGGCTTCCCTGTCGCAAACTGGCAGATACCGTCCGCAAACATGAGTCCTTAGTAGCTCTCGCTAAACGGGTCGACGAGCAGTACTTTAAGAGACCATAGCGTCAAGTTTTCAAGGACATCTCGACCTCGTTCACTAGTCCTTGAAACCCCTGCCCTTGTAGTAATTTTTTTGTATTAGATGACATTTTTTCTGCTGTTTTTTCTTTTTGTGGGATTTGGTGGGAATGTCTGGTGGTCACTCTATGGTTAGTGGTGACGAATTACGGGAGAAGATAGGAAATATTTATGATGAGCTGACTCCAAGGAACATGATAGTAGCACAAGACATAAGAGTCATATCAGTGTTGGTTCCTCATTAGCAGCTTTTTAAGGCGTTAATATTGAACTACACTTTGTTTTATGGTGGTAAATGCTGGCGGTATATCATTTCAATACTAAATAAAATATGCTGCTGATCCTTTCAAAAGATATTTTCACAGACATTTCCACTGAATTATAAACTTAAGCACCATTTTTGCTTAAACTTTAAAATAGCTTTCGAAGTATAATAATTTCCGCCATTAATGTAAATACTTTATTAAGGGCTGATTTTTACATCGCCAGATAACTTTTATTCGAGGAATAAAATTGACGTTTGACAGTTTTTGTATGAAATAACTAAAAATTTTAAAATTCCTCGAATAAAGTTATCAGATGAATAAAAAATCAGCCCTAAGTGTACTTTTTTCTTCTAGTAGAGAAAGAGGCCTGGCTTAATTTCGTTGTAATTTGTATAAATACTTAGGATTCTTTCAGTTTCAAGTTCTATTACTTAAATAGTTCTTTGTAATGCTATGTGAGTATCCCTACTTTTTTGAGACGCGTTTCTGCTATGCAAGTAGCTTGTTGGAAGTTGTATAGGTAGCGGAATACAAGCATATTTTTTTGTCCTGATGGTCCTACCTTGCCCTCGATCTCGCCTGATAGAAAGCGATGGATGAGGTCGACGATGAAACGAGCGTGCCCAGGCGATGCTTGTTCACTCTTGCTTTGAAAGCTGACGGTTTATAGGTGTTTACGCATACGAGAACATTCACTTGCTGTGAATGTTTTCAATGTGTAAGTCGCCTGGTTGCATCTAATGAGTTTATACCAACTGAAGATATTAAAAGCATGTAAGCTTCTTGAATAGTTGAAATGCATCTTTAGATTTTTCTTGGACTAAATTGCGAATGCATCGCGTCTATTTACAAATAAGAATGTATGAGTGAAGTTTGGTAGTAAATCCGACTTAACACGACATTAAGTCATAGTCAACCATAGAAATAGTTGTAGTTAATTATTCTAAGTAGATTTTAATGTAGAAAAATGTACATAATATGCGTTTTATCTATGTAAATTATTGTTAGTAGGAAGTAATTTAATTTCTTAATAAGTAAGTAAGTAAGTAATATTAAACTTAGTAGTGATATTTCTTCAGATATTATTCAGAACAGGAATATCAATAAAATCAATGGCTTCCAATAACTTCAGAAAAAGGAAATGTTTCATCATTAACGATAGATTTGTTTTATAATACGCTGCTCCCATACACTCATTCATAGCTCTATAAAATAATTAAAGTATCTGTACTCGAACGTATTACAATACTGTTGTATATTCACTGTGGCATATGTAATGTACCCTCATAATTTGAAAAAGTATTACCCTGGTTTGTTTTTAAAATTAGAAAATAGTTTATATGCGAATACTAGCTTTTTCTAAAATTAGTATTTAGAAGTCTTAAGCTTAATTATTTTAGCTTATAAAAATGTCTTGCGACATAATAAATTATTGATAAGTAGCTCTGAGTATATAGAAAAATGTAGATAAATAAACTTTGTATAATTATATATTATATAAATAGTAAGTAAAGGCATTTCAAAGTTGTCTCGATTTTTACTTCTCATTTAAAACGGTGCATTATAACTTATAACTGTCAAAACATTCATTCTGTTTCACTTTATCAATTTCATCCTTAACTAGAAAATTCGGCACTAACCAGCAGTAATATCGTTATCCCGTTTTGTTTTAATATTAATTATGGCTTTTAGAAAATCCTCTTAGAAAATAGCTTGTGGCTTTTATTTGGCGACTGGTAGGGCTTAATTATTTTATTTAAAAATTGTACTTTCGGTACTTAGTAAGTTAAATGTGTAAGTTATAAAAAAAAGTAGGAGTTAAAACGTTAAGAAACACAAGAGCGAGCGAAAAGTGGGGTAAAAAGTAGATATTGTGTATGTAATTTAAGTAATATTTAGTTTAGGGGTAAAGTGCACAAATAATTTATATCTTGTATCACTAATTCACTAATATTCGTTGAGCTGTACAAAGTCCAAGTCAGGGGCCATAAAGGAAAGTGTTTAAATCATTGCTCCAGTACGGAGTCGTACTGACAGCCACGTCCCTTTAGGTACGGCCTCAGTATTTAATTAATTTAAGTCATTTTAATGTTTGGTTTGTTTTTATATGGGTAATGCAATTTTATTGTGAGTATAAGCAAATTAGATTTTGTAACACAGTATAAATCTGTTTAAAATTATTTTTATTGACATGTTTCTAAATCTGTATTTAATTTTTCATAACATCTTAGAATAATCGTTCACTAAAATACATGTAAAATAACATTATTCATTGATGATATTAATAATCAGACTGACATATCGAAAAATCACCCAAAACGCGAGTTGTCGTATTACGAAACCCGGGTTGGCGTATTCGTACTGTCGTAGTTTCCGGATAAAGCACATCACTATGCATATAAAAAATATAGTTTTTATACTTGTACACATATAATACAAGTTTTATAATTATAAATTCATATGTATATTTAATCCATAGATATTACATTGTCTCATAACTTTTCATTGTTGGCTTAATAATAATACATTTGGGTCGAGTAGGTATTGAAGGTAAGTTTTGTATGGGACAGTTGATATTTTTTTCGCGGTTACGATGTTGGTCCCATGGAGAAAGTCGTTCATTTTGATGGTCTGTACCACATTCTTAAATTTGACCACACAATAAAGTAGAATGTGTTTAAAATAGAGGTGTTGTGTAAGCTTAGAACTAGTTTTCTGAAATGGTCATGAGTAATTGTTAGGTAAATGAAAATCAAGATTATTATTTTACTGAAAGGTGCGACCGATAATTAAACAGAAAACTTTTCAGTAAGTACCTATGTGGTTATTAAAACAAAGGAAGACGGCTAATGCGGCCATCCTTCTACATAATTAGAATAATTACGTTAAATATAAGTTTTTCTAAAATGATTCTACTAATAGGATAATAGTAATAATTGCACATTATTTGTTATGTTTTTATTTACTTTTAATTTCGCAAAAGTGTTCATTTACTTATTTATATGTTAGTGTCAGTCTGTTACGGCATTTTGATATTAAATTTGTAAAGATCTTGTCCAGTTAAATATTTTCAATTTATTGTTTTTATAGGAATTATTGAAAGAATTTTACTCTGGCCAAACTAGGGTGAATTCCGCGCGGGACGCGGGACGAAATTCTCTCGCGACGAATGTGTCTTGAATGGAGGTGTTCAAAATTTCGCCAATACCGAACCGAGTCAAGGAAATACGTCCAAAAAAAAACCGTTTGCGGTTTGGTGACCCCCTCAGATACGAAGTCCACGATACTAGCACGCCCACATACTCTCGAATATAATAAAAAAGAGAGAAAGTCGCAAACAGCGGACATAACGCTTTTTCTTTACGTGACGATTTCTACCAGTCCTAAAGCAAGCCGATCGCCGCGCGCAGTCTCGTCCCGCATCCTCGCTGGATTTCCCTCGGTTTGAACATGCAGTATGTCTCAGGCTAACCCCTGTGCCTCAGGCTTCAACGGCCAGTGGTTTACGCAAATAAATAACTCGTTTTTAACGCTACGTCTATACAAACTAACAGTTATAAAATCTACTTACTCGATAATCATGTTTCAATTTATTGCACAAACGTGTCCAGAAAATATTTGTCTGTATGATTAGCCATTATTACGTGTGTTAAAATTACTTTTCTTTGGTAATATTGTATTCTACAGAGCATTTAAAGTACACTTTGTATTAATAAGCATTTTTTCTTGTTGTGTTTGCGTTTCATTGTGTTATGCATAATTTGTTTATAAGTTCGAAATATAATGTTGTTATCTACTTATATTTTTTGTTTTATTGTGCTCTCCATAAGACGACTCCGATCGCGCAGTGGCGCCCTCATCGTTTGTTTGATTATTTCTTTTATTTTAGAATGAAAATGCAGAAAATAAGCACGTTAAGACCCCGTTCACACGGAGATGATCAGTACGTTTTTTTTCGGTAAAAAGTTGGGATCACACGTCAACATCCCAATGTTCATACAGTTAAAAACAAATGCAGTATGAAACTGCCATGTGATCCCAAAATTAAATAGTTAAATAACGTACTGATCGTCGCCGTGTACAGGGCCTTAGTTGTGCTCCACAAGATTATACGTTAATATTATTACAAACGGTAGTTATACAAATTATTTTGGTATTACGTTACGTTTGCATGAACTACGCATGCTCCGCCGGCCGATAAAACAACTAAACTCAACGTAACATTGCTTTTGAGAGCGTTCCTCCTATGCTAGTGAAGAGTAAAAATATTTTTTTCCTTAACTCGTTGGCTTAATGTAGTTATACTGATGTCTGCAAGCCGCCCTCTATTCATAACCAGCGTAATCATAAAGGGGACATCATTGTCCTCGGTTAAAAAAATACCAATACAACGCACTTTACAAAAGCACGAGGCTGTAGGTCATAATGTCACATAACTTGCCAGTTGGACGTCAGGTCATACCAATCGTGAACTTTTAGGGTCACGCATCACGTTCTTCAGTGATGAGACAGCGGGAGAAGTCTCGACAAAGTTTTTCTATGAATCATAATAATATAGCATAATAGATACCTGCATGCACGGCTACACATCAAGCCAGTCCATTTCCAGTTTTAGCTGACCTCGCATTGTATAGATTTTTCGTACAATCAGAAGTCAGCTTACACTGGTTAGGTATAACTTTATGTGTAGCTGTGTGTAGGTACTAGAAGTGCCCTGCGGTTTCACCCGCATAAGTTTCGATCCTGTGGGAATATCGGGATAAAACGTAGCCTATATGTTAATCCAGGCCGGGTGTCCCGACCTCCATACCAAATTTTATCACAATTGGTCCATCCGTTTGAGCGTGAAGAAGTAACAAACATAAACACACACACTGACAAACTTTCGCCTTTATAATATTAGTGTGATATAATAGTATGGATATGGATTACAAGGTTTTATATCTAGGTATACTACTATACGTAACCTATGCTGTTTCAGCTTTTTGCCAAAGTTTTGAGCACCACATTCACACAGAATAGTTGATCGCTCGACTGTACACACCGCCGCGCCGGCGAGTACTCGTTTGTAGCAGCAACCAGCAACATGAACTTTCAAGGAGAGTACTGGCTCATCGACCCTCGCTTGGTGGGCAGGACACTCGCCGAGAGGGTCAGCGCACACAACTGCAAAATGCTTGCGTATGCTCGAACAAAATTTTGACTGCTTGACCATGCAGGCGGCATGCTCGCCCCTCCGTGAGCAAGCTCCGTTGAAAATGCTCTGGGTTGCCAGGCGAGCGTGCATGACCAGTTTGATGCCAAAATCCGACGTTCGTGTTCAATATGGTTGATTGGGACTTAGTAATAAGTAAGTTACTAATTATCGCCTTTTTGGCAGACGAAGAGGAACATAAATATAACGTATTCCACATTGGGCACCCACTTAAATGGCATCTGAGTGAATGCACCTGACACACAGCGGCACATTCACTCAGGTGCCATTTAAGGGGGTGCCCAATGTGGAATACGTCGCCATCTTGCAAGCTCGAGCATCAAGTTTGGACATGTATTTAATTTTGCAATGTCATGATTCATTTTTCAGTAGTCTCAGAAAATGCTCTGCTCTGCTCTTGGTGTGCGCTGACGCAGAGACTCACGCTTGGCATATACGTATACCAGCGAGAAATCGCTCACCGTCACGCACTCTCCAACTCGTTTAGTTGTTAAGCTCTACTCATATCTCGTTAATCGCTGGCGGTGAGACAGGTGTGCCTCAAGAGTGTATGCTAATCCCCCTGTTCTCGAAAAGCCCTGGTGATCGTGATGTGCCCATACATATCTACATCGGAATAAAACAACACAAGTCTGTTATTTTGTCTTTATTGATTATGTCTGCAGTGAATGGGAATAAAAACAGATGGAACTCATTTATAAATCGATATAGTACATAATATTTAAAGGTTTTATAACTACCTACTCCTACGTAACCTATACCTGTTTAAGGATACTGTTTCGGGGTTTTTGCCAATTTTGTTTTGAGTTGATCACCATAATCACACAATTTTAATAGCGATCAAAACAAGTGTTTAGTGCACAAGTGAAAACCGTTTCTAAAAAATTTCAAATGGTAAGGTCAAAATAAAAATACCAAAATAACGTTACTGTCTATTTTTATTTGGTTTCCATCACATAGACATTCGCAAAGCACGTTTCTCACAATCATACTAACTCATCACATACTCGCTCCGAAATTAACTTACTTCCTATGTCTAAAATGTACTACACATCCGTCCAGAGAAAAAAAACGAAAAAAAAAAGAATAAATTACAATTTTTTTCTCTCACACATAACGATAACATAATTCTTTACGATTTTTTTTATGCCAGAACCCAAATTGGAATTCCGCACGCATTCTCACTATTAAAAAAATATAACTGTCTATTTTCTGCTAGAAAATGCGTTGGGCATAGACACGAAAGATTTGTATTTAGAATCTGTCATGTCTGGTTGAGTTCTGGCTTTAATCTAGATAGTTTACTGAGTCTGGGTTGGCTGTCTAGAATCGTCTGGTTTGGTGAAGGATCATTTGGCGAACGCTAAATGTGGATAAGCCAAGGCCAATGGCGGCGAGAAGTAACGCAGACCTCGACATCATCTTCTCACGGTTCGCTGGCTGAAACAAGAAGAGAAATAGGTTAGAATATCAAGAAATTAAGATTCCAGAAAAAGGGCCGAAATTACTGCTTGTACTTAAGTGGACCAAGGTTACAATCGGGGTATAGCCAGGGGGCCAAGTTTACTACATTACGAAAGTTGCAATGGAGAAACCATTGCGAGTTTTTGACGGATTCGCTATACTAAATCTGTCAAAAACATGTAAACCTACTTTAGGAACTATATCTAGGGGATTGGGCAGCAGTTGGTCCAGCGTAAGGCCGTCGACGATCTTGTTGACAATATACAACAAATTCGTCATGACCATCTTCTCCTTGACGGTAAAATGGCGAGATTATTGCAACGATTGTAAATTAGTAGAGATATGCCTCGGTCAGGTGGCGCGCGAAAATGTTGGAATGCATAATTTATTCAGATTTCATTTGCAGTGTCATTTTGATTTCACAGTCATAACGTTATTGAAAGTATATGCCAGCGAATTGCAACATCCCCTTCCGCCGGTGAAAGGTGAGTATAGGATAAACACTGTGCTGTGTTATCCATAAGTACTAATATTATAAATGCAAAAGTAACCCTGTCTGTCTGTCTCTACGTAACCTTTTCACGCATAAATCACTTAAACGATCGTTTTGTAATTTGAAAGATATATAGCCTGGGACCTGGAGACGGACATAGGCTACTTTTTATTCTGATCGCAAACGAAGTCGTGGGCAACAGCTAGTATAGCAGTAACAGTCTTGAAAAAACCTTTTTTATACCCGTCTGAGTCTGAATATGGTAGACCAGAAACCAAAATTAACACTGATCAAAACAGCCATTGCAATAAAACATCGTTATGATTCTCATTCCTAAAGAGCAATACAAAAAAACTAAATTCTTTTGCGAGAATACCGATCGAAGTTGATGACTAGGGAACGCGGGTGTCCTTGCTTAAGGCCACAGTTTCCGAAGGACACATCCTTCGTCAATGTCCTTGAAAGATCAGGTGTTAACACTCCGAACACTGCGCATGTGCAAAAATATTCACATATTTGTGTGAACCTCTGTTGTTTTTGAGAATGGACTGCACAATGAGCTATTGTTTATTGTGATTTTAGAGGAGAAAGTAATTACGGTATTTAATGAAAGTTATTGGTATGTAGTATGGATGAACTGTGTGAATGGTGATATGGTTAGAAGGAGGTGACTACCGAGTTGACGACTAATAGACTAGTATGGAAGAAAAAGACACGATCGCTAACCCTAAATAAATTGGGATAAGGGCTCATAAGGGGCAGGAGAATGATGATGATTTTGGTAAAATCGAAAGTCTCGTTTTGACGCATTAATTCTCTTACATCACAAATTCTTTAGTACCTACTGGTAATTTTCAACACTGGCCCACGTTGGGCGCCACTTTGGGTAGGCAGTTCGAAAAATAGAAACCCGAATGACATTAATTCAGTACTTTCCAGGGAAGAACTTGCTGTCTTAGTTACTTACTCAAAGATATGACTTTTTTTCCAAGTATAGGAAATAGGACATCTTCTGAGTTGTCTTAAAGTCCAAAAACATAATATCTAATTAAATTGTTATTTGGAATGTCTAGAATCATGTGCTGTTTAGTGTTAATGGTTTATCGATACATTATAACACGGGTGGCTAAGTAATAGCGACATTATCAGGTCTAACCTAATTACAGCTATCTGTAGACACTAGAATATACATTGAAGTGCGATAAAATAATAATGAAGCTGTCTAGTACTTTTGCTGTTATCTATAAACGTTAATAGATGACAGGGAAATGACATGTTACTTTAAACTACATTTTATTTTTATATGGCTTAGCGCGCATTCTACGAAAGTTTTATACCTAGAATAAGTCTTATCCTGAGAATAATTATTGAATTTTTGACAGTTAGTCCATACTAGAACTGTCAGTCGTCAATTTTATTCCAAGAATAAAAGTTATCTGACTTTGGTAAAATCAGCCCTTATTCTACCAAACTTTTATACCTAGAATAAGTCTTATCCTGAGAATAATTACTGAATTTTTGACAGTTAGTCCATACTAGAACTGTCAGTCGTCAATTTTATTCCAAGAATAAAAGTTATCTGACTTTGGTAAAATCAGCCCGAATGAAGTTCTTTGATCCTAGTTGCATCCATTTTCATTTAGCTTAAGCATAATTAGTGTATAATTTTCCCACTAAGTAAGGAATAGAGGACACATGCCTGCCTCTATTTCATCGTCTATTTTCATAGAAAGAAGAACATTTGAAAGGGTTGTTAGTAAATCTACCTTGTATTTCAAGAACCCATTTTGACTTCCTAAATACAATGTTTACCAAGTTATTCTAATAAGCGGAATTAAGTTTAGTTTTTTCCGGTAAATTGCGTCGCAGAAGACTCCAAGAATAGCGCACTCCGAACATTCCGATTTTGCCAACTTGCTTTTAAAAATGGCGTCAAATCCGCTCCCTTTCATAACATTTGACAGTGAACAAAATAAACACCAAAATAATCGGACATACGCACTGCCCCGACAAAAGAAACCATACTACAAATAGTTGGACATCCGTAGGTAGCAGTCATATGACTTGCTCTGCTATTTATATTCGCCAGACTTGAGATTCTGCCAAGTGGCGCTATGGCGTTAAGATTATGTTTTAGATGTTATATGAGAATGGGCAACCAAAGAAGGGATTTCAAGATAAATCATGTAGTCAATTAGCATCTCGCATGAAATTATATTTATTATTTCTGTAAATAGATCTAAGATAGTTTTACACGTAAATTGTTTGGTCAATATTTTAAAACTACATATAATATGGCGCCGGCATTTCGTAGCTGGCTGATCCCTGAGAAGATGTCGAAATGCTGATTCAAACTCAGAGGTCTCTTTTATCATGGTCAAGCTCTAAATCATTAGGTAGGTATTAATGAATAAGAATGTAACTATTTTTTTTAACAGGTTCAAATCGGACATGCTCGTAAGCTGCTCTTTTGGGGTGAATAGTAAAATCATAATTTTAACTAGCAGCCTAATTGCGTTACATACTTTCCAATCACAACCTGAATAATTTTGAAGGATATTGCTAACCCATTGCCTATATGTTCGAAAAATTTGTCTACTCACCAACGTAAATAAAGCAAAGAATGTTGTTGAACTATCAAAATTAAAGCCATTGCTACTGTTAATGTGTTACGCAATTACCTACCAGCTCCATAAAAGGTATATATTGGAGACAGTTTTGCAAATGTGACAACGAAATTCAGATGATGATTCAGGTTTCAACATTTCTATGAGATTCTGCTTACAGCCTCCTTTGTTGGGTGGGTGAAAGTAATATTCCGTAAAGAATCAGACTGCTACAAATATACATATATAACATACTAAAATTCAATTACTGTAAGAAACAAAGAGATTAATCGTCTCATAACCACTTCAAATGGCTCATCCTTATGTCAACTTAAATTAATCCACTTCTAAGCAGCTTTGAACAAGGTGGCACTACAAAGACTATTGAATTGAAAAAAAAAACGTTTTAAAATTATTAAAAATAAAAAACAATTGAATAAAATCAATTAAAAACCTAGCATCAGGTGGAATGACAGCTCACATCACCTAAGTTTTGACGATGAGATTTTTACAGAAGAGACCGGCTGATCTCTATCACTGACCAAGTGATCATGGCATGAAATCTCATGGCAAATCCCAAGATAGTTCGAAAAAAAAAGGGGTAAGATTTTCAGTCATTTTACCACTAGTGTTACCAGATACGGCTGATAGAGGAAAAAGAGATTTGCTGCGCCGACCACAAATAAATTGTTTGATGATGATGTTACCAAGTAAAAAAAATATATATTGGCAGATTTCTTTCTTCCAAAAGCTCTTTTTTTAGGCTAAAAGAAGCCTGGGCAACATAATATAATAATCAAAAATAGGCTGATAATCAGCACTTTTTGAACGTCAAAATTACATATAACTGTCCCCCATAACGGCCGCCCTTTACCACTTTGCTCTAGCTGGGGAAAAAAGGGGCTCAACAAACTCCCCAGCAGCACAGCTGTCTTCAGTTACAAGAACTTAGACTCTACACAATAGTATGCAATATAAAACAGCATGCACGGTATCTTCAGTTTCCATTCCCACCAAATTCATAAGAATATGAGTTATTTAAACAAAGCAGTTATAAAAATAAAAACAATAATATTCTAGAACTCAAAACAAAGAATGTCAAATGATGAACAATAAACAAATTGTTCTACAACATTATGATCTATGTGAACTTAGCACATTGTTTAACACATACATATTACGTTACATAACGAACTTGGCAAGGATAATCTACCAGTAATTAGTAGCCCCAATACTAATAAACGTTGTATGGCGTCTGTATAGTTACACAACGCTTTGTCTTCTTCTTTCGAAAGTCTAATTACTGACGACTGAAAGAGAGAAATCGATGATCGGTGATGTTTCATCTGATATAATGCGTTTATTAGTACGGGGGTAGATGTATATAAAAATGTATTCCTGCTATTTATTAGTAGGTCAGGGGTAGACATTATTCTCGCCTTTTCTGATAAGCATATCTAATCTGCAATGTTTTCAGTCACTGCTGGGACATAGGTCGCCTCTCTGTAATCTACTATGCGAGCCCAGTGCGGGTTAGTGGTTTTTGGTTCTACGACTTGCCGGTTTCCTGACGATATGTCCCTTCGCCGTTTTGAGAATAGCACGCGTGGCATGACCAACATAGAAATTCTATGTCATTTTGTCTATTCTTCCGTGGACAAAACCTGTTTCTATATTTAATAATGTGCACACGGCTACACATCAAGCTATACATTTTCCAGTTTGTGTTGACCTCGCATTGTATAGGTTTTTCGTACAATCAGAAGTCAGCTTATACTGGTTATGTATAGCTTGACGTGTAGCCGTGTGTATACATAGTAAAGTGCCTGTCTGGGTTCCAACCAACGATCTACAACTCAAGTCGTGGTCGTTTTCAGGGCGTCCACTGCTCTAATAAAGGGAACGGCTTTCTCTAAAAATCAGGGCTGAGAAGAAAATAGAATATACGATCATTCCAGCTAGAAAAAATGATCCCCAGGTGATGCTAAATTAATTGTTAAATTTTAAGCGAGTGTTACCATCGCAGGGAGAACCCAGGTTCTCCCTCATCCAGATGAGGCTGGCACAAGTGCGCCTAACACCAGGTTTGGGTGAAGTTTGTCTGTGGGTGATGATGACGAGGAGAGAGTATGTTCTGCCATGAATATAAAGTGATGGAGTCCTGGCTATATTTGCCGGAAGATTGATGTTAGTTAGTGCAAGCGAGTGGATGACGCATTGCAGTAATACATTGAGGGAAGCTCCTCAGTCGAAACGACAGGGTTTTATGTAATGAAAAGGCATTGCAATTATTTGAGACCGGTACATTGCAATGGGTTTACTCTTAAACACGGAATGCCCCAAGTCCAGATCAACTAACGGGCTTAAAATTAATATTCTTAACAAAGCCGAGTCACTTGTTCTTCCCGCTTTTGTGATATTTTTTTGGACCTGGGAACCCTTTAGGCGCGATTGGTCCAATTCGCGATTAGTCCAATGTTCAAAAAGATGTCCAATTCGCCGTTGGTCCAATACCTTCTGGTTTTTGAAGGTCAAAAAAAAGTTACATTTTTTTTTAGGTTTTTTTTTTAATATGTTATTTAACTTAACGTTAAAAACTCCCACGATCCCTGTACTATTGCATGCCACCCAGTATGTTTTGCGTGAGTAACATTGTGTAATACTGTAAACAGCGAATTTTCACACCAAAAATAAAAGTAGCTTCCCACCGATTATTTTTGCATACAGTACTTAGTTTGATGTTCAGAATGTGTCAATGAAGACTTCCTGAAGATCTTGTTACAACCTGTATGTGTCACCTTAATTCACTTTTTCTTGTTATCACTATAAAAGTATAGTATAATAATTAAATGGACTTCAACATTGACACATTAATTTGTTTATCATTTCTCATAAAAACGGGGGTATCGGAAGTTTAAATACATTATAATAAAAACAATAGGTAGTATAAGTTATTGTATGTAATTAATGAGAAGTCTGATAAAATTGGATTGACCTTTGCTTTTTATTGTAATAAATAAATAAAAACTATTCAGTTCAGAAAAACACGGTGTCGGTTAAAGTATCTTTGATATTTTCTCTGCTGTGTATGTATCTAGTTATTCAATCAGTCTGACTAGCCTTTTCCCAACTATGTTCGGGTCAGCTTTCAGTATAACCAGCTGAATACCAGTTTTTTACATGGAGCGACTACCTATCTGACCTCCACAACAAGTTACTGGGTAACACGATACCCCTTGTTAAGAATGGTTGCCAAACTTTCGGGCATCAGACGATCCGTAACGACTGTCAAAGATCCACGAATGATAAGCGGGACCACGGCATGTTACAGTGCTTAACGTGCTTTCTGAGGCACGGAGGGGTCTTGGTATATAAGGCTGCATTTCCACCAAGAGATGTGCGAGGATGTGTGGCGAAGGATGTGTGTGAAACAAACCAATAACATCGCTTCATTTTCATAGCTTGAACTAAGCGTTGTTTTTGGTTAGTTTTACACACATTCCTCGCTCATCTCTGGTGGAAACGCAAAAATGGTCTCCCATCCACGGACCGACCCCGGCAAGCGTAACTTAACCTCTTTGATCGACAAGTGTGGCTTTTACTTAGCCTCGAGTCTGTTTATGTAGTTACTGTTTTACTATTGGTAAGCAAATTGAAAACTTTACTAGCAGATGTATTTTCCTGTATTTACGCAGACTTGCTTCTAGATTCTGAAAACCTAATTAGTAAATCGGGCCAAGGAATCTTCTACTTAATAAAAATCTTACATTCACGGACAGAATCAGCCCAGCCAAAACCGCTGGCTCTAGAAGCTTGAAATTTTGCACAAGTTTCTTGAACGAAGGTGAGCGATAAGGAAGGAAATCGTTAAATAGGCGATAGAAGTTTGAATGGAAGTGTGTAATTTTTTTAGATGGGAAATCCCATTGAGGACATGCCTTGTGTGTTGGTAAATCCTAAAATTGATCAAGACATTAGACACTGGTGCCGATTCCCTTGCTCACAAACTAAACTAAATTTAAGTTCAGTGCATCTTTTTCTTTGTATTTCATTAAGAAAAGGACAGAAGATAAATTTTAGTTTAGTCCTGTCAAAATAATCCTGCTTCGTCAAGAGCGGGAGAACTTATTAAATTATTTCCCAACCAAAAAGAAAAGGGTCGTCGTTATCAAAATCGATAAGGAGGACTTATCATACGACGATTTAAAATTTCACACACCATGAAAACTTTCGAACGATGAACTGCCTAAAGACGTGGCTTATGTGAAAATTATTGTACAGGTGTAACGCATGTGAATAAAATAGTGATGAATATAAATATTGATGGATGGAGGGGGAGAGCAAGGCTCAAGACCAAAGAAGAGATGGCTGGAATGGCTGTGTGTGTGTGTGTGTGTGTATATGAAAGAGAAGGAGTGAGTGATAGCGTGACGGTTGACAGGGGAGAATGGACGAAGAAAACTTGGTTGCGTCGACCTCAGTAACATAGGACAAGGACAGGAAAAATACGACTTTACAGGTATATATTGATAAAGTATCCTGCAATAATAGCATCAGAAATTTTCATTGCCAGTTGCACTTCTCCTAGTGTGCAACTAATTAGAAAACGCTGCGAAAAGACAGACGGAAATCGATTTGCTCGTAAATCTACAACGACCCTACACACCAAGGCTGCTTAGACAGACTTAATTAAGTCCTAATTTATGCATTTCAGTTAACTTAGCAACTATTCTGAGCTATAAAAAACTTTGTAACGTTTGGGGTCTTTAGGATATAACCTTTCGGACCTGCAATATTGAATATAAGGTGATATAATAAAACTTAGATATAATTACGTAAGAGATCATCAATTCCAACAAGTTTTCTTCTTGAATTCTCTCCTGTCAACCGTCACGCTATCATTCACTTTATTCTCTTTCATACCTTTACTCGCACAAGCCATCCATATTTTCTTTGGCTTTCCTTTCCCTCTCCATGCTCTTTCTCTCTCTCCCCATCTTTAGAGATAGTCCATAGTGCGTTAAAATGTAACGTTAGTATTACAATATACTATCGTTATAAATATGGCGATAGGTTAAAATAGGTAAGACCTATTTAATTGGGCAGCGGGATTGTCCGAAAGGGTTACCGCTGCCCCGGAACATAAAGGGCTAAGGAAGGAACACGGATGGGTTTTAGTCAGTAAGAGTCTGACACTCCCTTCCGCTCCACCCAGAGCGGGAGGAGTCATTGGATGATTTCCCATCCTAAAAAAAAAAAAGACCTATTTAATTTGGTCTTTTGGTTTGGTTTGGTGAAAAAATTATTAATATAAACGAGTAATAAATTGAGGGATACATAAATAGACAATATCACTACGCATCTGCTCAAGTATCAGCAGCAAGAGTAAATAAAACAAATAAAAATCTCGACCAAAACAAATGAAATCTCAAGAGAATGACATAAAACATCCGAATTGCGTGCCATAATCTGAAATAGCAGAGAATTGGATGACATCCAAGTACAATTATTTCCGAATTTCCACTATTTAGTTCAACAGCGATTTCTAGCTAAATAAAGATTTTCCGAGAACGTAAGAATGTATCAATAGAATATTGCCGTGGTAATTGGTAACAAAAGTATTTGTATTTTTAGTTGTAGACAAATGTGTTGTCCCATAGATAAAGAAAATAATGAAAGATAGGAAACTACAAAAAGACGTGCTGCACCAACTACAAATAAATTGGGATAAGGGCAGAATGATGACGATGCCGATGATGATAAAGAATGAACCAGAAGAGAAAAGCACAAAGTGTCCATCAATTAGTGTAACCAGCCTTTAATGTTCTCACTGCAGAGACACAGGCCTCTTCTCGGTGAGAGGGAGTGGGCTGTATCTAATCCACCACGCGGGCCCCGTGTGGTAGATGTCACAAGTCTTGGAATAATATACCAATTGAAAGTTGTTAGATCTCATGTAAACGAATATTATTAGCTGTTTTGGTAAGCAAACCAATCAAGTATACTTACGGAAACATTAGCGCGAAAATATCTCATTGCTCAAAACACAGAGTCAATTGTACAATGAATGTTCACAAAATATTGGATGAAATAGACATAAGGAAATATTCCGGTTTTCATTGTCAGTTCAGTCGTTTATTCTTTTGAGTTGGATTTAACTACAGGGATATTTTTCATTTTCCTGTCCTTATCCTTAATTTGGGGTCGGCGCAGCATGTCTTTTTCTTTCATACTTCTCTATTAGTCGTCATTTCTGTAGACACTCCCTTTTTAGCCATATCATCTTCAGTCCATCCATGGTTTCTTTGGTCTTACCTTACTCTTAACCACATCTTAAATGGGTTTTTACTAAAACTTTTTATTTTATCTTCACCTCTATCAATTACCATTCTGGTACCATGTTCTTTAATTTTTCGTTTCTTTAAAACAATACTATCGACAAGTATTTTGTTGATTTTTTCATATAATAATGTCGATTGAATGTGTATGGCGATATATCCTGCCTTTTAATTATGTTATTTAACATTGGCGATTTCTCGAGTGAAGACTTCATTGTGAACTCTTAAAAAATTCTCCTTTCAGGCCAGTCCAAATCTTCATCGTATACTACTACATGTTTGGCATATCACTATCTGCGAAAAAAAGATCCTAGCTACTCAAAAGTGGTTTCTACCAGCCGTTATAAAACCATTTTCCGAATAGAAACATTGAATTTCCCAATAAAAATAATGTTTCCATACAATAAACATTTCAATTTCCCTGCTGGAATACTAAGAGAGTTCAACGCACTGACTAGGTGATAACATTAACGATCACTACGTGAAGACCTTGAGATCGAACGACGGCGCGAATCATGTGCGATCAATTTCCGCGTTACAAATAAAGTACATACAAAAGGGGGTACATAAATTAGGTATGGAATATTTAGAATTTACACTTTTAAAGTCGCCGAATTTGAAAATGTCTTTTGAAAGATAGATGTTACAAAGTAGCTAAACATAACACAACATCCGGTGAAGGAAAACATCGTGAGAGAACCGGTATGTCCTAGAACCAAAAATTCGAAGACTTGTTATATCTACCAACACAACGATGACAGCCCACTCCCCTCGAAGGGATTAGGCCTGTGTCACAGCAGTGAGGACATTATATGCTGATTATGTAAACTTCGCCACTCACGTTTGGCCATTATCTCACCTGATGGCAAGATGGTGCACGCTTACCTAAATAGAAGTATCATATTCACTAGATTTGAGGAACTCCTAACACGTCATTCATTTTTGACAAACTGTTACGGAAAATATTTCATTTGTATACTTAGCAAGACACATTCCGTGACATAAAAGATAATGAATGCAATCTCAAGAACGTAATGGACGCCAGTTGCGTCCAGCATTCCCTATTATTCCTAACTTCCTATATTTGGGAACGTTTTGGCAATCATCCCAATGATTCATTTTCAGGAATGATGAATGATATATACAAGTAATATCGGCTTTATCAGGGTTCCCCGAGTTTATCATCGTTTATTTGTAGTTCGGGTTTCCCTAACATTTTTGATATGAGAATCTGGTTTAATTTTGGCGCGGCAACAAGTTGGTTTTGCGTAATATCTGACTACAAGGAAGAAACAATTTTATTTAAGAGCGTTTACGCCGTACGGCATTTCATACAAACTTACAAGCCGTTGTTTTTCGAAATGAATGAACCGATTTTAATGAAACTTCATACGAATAAGCAGGATACAAAGGTCTAAAAAGTTAGCAGATAACATTTTCGAAATGTCTTATTTAGAAAAAGATAACTGGAAATCTCTGTTTCTATGGAAACTTTAAGATCGGTCTAATTTGGCTGTAACAGAATTTTTCGAAAATGTTCTCTGCTAACTTTTTAGACCTTTGTATCCTGTTAAGTTAGTTTTAAATCATTTTAAGCCGAGATGACCACTAAAAATAGACAAAGACATATTGCGCCGACCAAAAATAAATTAGGATAAGGTTAGGAGAATGGTGAATCATAAGCCACGGGCCATGGATAAGCTAACATCAGTATTGCCTTCCCATAAATTTGCCCTTTAACTTCTTGTATAGTAGATTAGTCGCACGTCAGAGTAACACTTGAGCTGGCCTAGCATAGTACGGGGTTTCAATAAAACAAGAGGTCAGCTTATACTGGTTTTGTTACCTAACGTACAAATAGATGCACTGGACACCCATCCGTATTATACCTACAAACCTAGTACTGAAAACAAGGGAATTCAATCCACCTGAATAAAAACCGGTTTTCACCCGTTTTGGTCTGCTGACTTTTCTCAACGACAATCATAGGAATGCCACGACGAAGATTATGAAGATAAATGGCAAGCTACTATAATTTACCGTACTTATTAGGTAAATAATAAATTAAAAGCGTCTGCTTGTAATTTTGTGTCCATCGAACTGTTCGATAAGATTATAGTATCGATAATGTTGATAAAAGTTTCAGTAGAAATGCAATACAGGTATATCAGGGCAATGCTCGGGTTTTCCAGGTACCAATTGATAAAGCTGTTGACGATGTAAAAATGATTGATTTTGTTGGATTCATTAAAAAAGAAGTTTAAATAATAGACAACGTAGCTGTATTTTAAGATTTACAGCATTCCAGTGACATAATAACAGTTTTAAATCATCCTGAGGCAAATGTAAACTGAAACATGTAAAATGATACAAAATGTGGCTAAATCAGGGCAATGGAAATGAATCTAATATGTTCCTTAGGCGAAAGACAGCAGCGCGAAGTAACAGAGATATTAAAGCATATATCAAAAAGATACGCAACAAGAAAAAGTACAATATATACATAACTAAACAAAACACACAAAGACTTGGCACAATCAAAGATTTAAAAATATATTTGGTTGACTACAAGGCGCCAAGTCTTATCGCACACTTCACAGGCTGATTGAAGACGGTGATAAGCGTCATTACGAAATCAACGAAATATCTTTTAAAACTATACCTACGTTTCTTTTTATCAAATGATAAGGTTGAGGAATTTTGCTAGGTGGCCGGAGACTATTGAAGATAGGTTCAAGGTTTCGAATATTCTGGAAATTGTTTTTGGGTTACGTAGTTGGATGCTAATTCAATTTAGTGTCGTTTTCAGTTTAACGTCATTAGCGTGGGATTCAGAAAATAGTTCGGCATTGTTTAAAATGCGTATGTCTGTTAATTTTAATTCTTGGATAATTTCTGGCGTTCTTTTGAGATTGAGAAACTAGATACCGACCCGGTTGATGGCAATAGGCTCGCTTTCTATAACATGGGATTTAAACATAAGTGGCGAAATGTGGGTGTAATAGTAGGGTTAGTCTGCCGAACCGTTCGGGGATTACTGGCGTGATGTTATGTTATATCGACCTCTGTCCTATGATGTCTATATCTTCGGTTACCACAGTATGGCAACGCTAACTTTGTTTTCTGATTCAGAATTTCCTTAACAGTCGTTTTTATGTTTTAAAACACGACGTTTAATTGTTTCTTAAAATCTCATTATTCTGTGTTAAAACAAGAGATAATTTCAATGCACGAATTTAAAACTTGTTATTTTTACGTTTTTGCGTATTTAACACGAACGTAAGTATTTTGGCGTTCATCCATTGTGGAACGGCCTTCATTGAGCAAAACAAACCAAATTATTGTTTTCAGTTTTCATTCGAATAATAATAAATTTTTCTTGGTGTCAATAATTGGAGGTTTATTTTTCGTTTTAAAACCAAGATTAGTCAGGTTAAGGATATTATTTTTGTGAATTTTCCAATCATTACGATTAGGTATAAATTCACAATATTTTTGCTAAAACTAGTCATCGTCGTAGTCGTTGCCGGACCAAGCTGGATTTAAATCCGTCTAACAAATAAATATTGATTCCATGACAGTGTTTTCTTTTTCATGAGCTATCTTTAAGCATATTTGTCACTCTCTTAACTGTCTTCATTTATGTTAATCATATCTCAATCTTTGTTTTTTCCATGCTTTTCATCTGTCATCCCATCATCATTTTCTCCATAAAACTCATACAATTCTATCTTTTAAAAGCAGCAATCTTTTCATCTCCTATGTCTACCTCTACATCAGATAGTAAATTGACCGATCAGTCTGCGTTATCAACTGCGCAGGTCTCAGTAGCGTTTCATTGACTCTCGCTATCTTTAGCTATTATATTGGCGCAGTAAACATTATGTCTTCCCAGTTAGTTTGTTGCGCGTGTCACTATTACGCGTAATTTTAAAAGCTTTTTTGTGCGTAGGAAAACTTGAATTGTTGAGATTTGCATATATTTGAGAATTTCAATATTTATGTTTCGTTTTATTTAAGTAGTTAAGAATGTGTCTTCGAAGAGAAAATATGGCGATGTAAGCTTCAATTTGACAGTAATTCTGCAGAGGCATTAAAATATTGCTAAGATAGATATAAATTACATTTGAGTTTAATTTGCTAAATATTGCTGAAACTTCCGATTGAACAGCTAGCTAGTGTAAAAGACATAGGAAGTTGGATTAGAACAGAGTTCCGAATGAATAGGAAAAGGACAGCGACCATCAACAAGAGCCTGCCGACAGTCAATTACCATATATATCAATATAATATTACAGGAAGATGTTTCACTCGGGCAATCTTTAGATGAAAACCAAATCTTATAAAAGTAAAAAAGGTAAAGAACTCTGTAGTAGGGGTGAAAGAGGCACAATAAAAATAAAGATAGTGTTGATATGCTAAATGAGGAAATAATGGGGATATCTTCAACTGAATAGACCAGTTTAGTAGCGTTTACAAGAAAACTATGACTAATAGTATTAGGTAACTACGCAATTTAGGTTGTTAGCAGACCTTGATAGTGACACTAATGTAAGCTAATTTAGCGTCACGCCGTCAATTTTACGTCACGTTGGTTAAAACGCCTCCCGTTTAATAGATATTGGCGCTATTTCAGTTATACATATGACGTAGATTCATGTACAATGTTGTATAGTTAGGTACTTGTAACATTGTCGTAATCAACCTACTGAGCAGTCCACTACTGGACGAAGGACTCTGCAATCGCACGCCATATTAGCCGAATCTCGGCCACTCTTATCCATATCCGCTACTCGCTACGTCTTAAAATCATCGCTCCACCTAGTCTGAAGACATCCTACTAATGTTTTTAATTTGCTGTCTTCTCCTAACCTTATCCTTAAAAATACTTCTATACCAAAAGTCTTGCACGCTATTTAACTATATCCTCTGTCACTCTTAACTAGCTACAGCCAAACATCCTGCTAGGATTGTCGCTCCACCGACCCTGAGGACGTTCTACTCATACTTGACGATTCGCGGTCTCCTGAAGACGTCTACGCCAAAGTTCTTGCGCGTCATTTAATTCGATCTTCGCCCGCTCTCATCTAGCTGCTACCACTTTCAGCCACAACGCTAAGATCATCGCTCCACCTATTCTTAGAGCATTCTACTCTTATGGTTTTCTATTTTCTGTCTCCACTCAAGAACAGGTCTACCCGAAAGGTCACCGACGGTTCTACGACATATATAGCCGGTCCGTTGGCTTTCCGGCTTGCTTAGCCTCAGTAGGAGTTTGTTAAGAGGCGAATTGGCAACACTATCAGCTGTACGACGCATCATCAATCATCATTTGATAAGCCAACGGTCTTTGATCGGTACTTATAACATCTACGCAGCCGCTACAAAAGTCGCGAAGGCCACCGAATTCGCGTAAATGAAATATTATTTTTGACAAAATCGTCGCCAGAAATATACTTCAACGTTTTTCATGTTTATCGTTACAATAACGAGGTATGTTTATTATGTAGATACTCTGTGCACTTTGTAACTGATAAACATGGAGAGCTGCCAGAATTATTTTTGTTAACATGTCACTGACAAGTCAGTCAGCGAGTCTGTCAAAGTGCGTTTTTGGTGAGTAGTGTAATAGAACGCATTTTATTATTATTTTTAGGCATTGGAAAAGCCGGACGAAATAAAAGGAGTAGAGGATCATAGCCTTCTTTAGTTTCTGTCTACCGCCATGGGCTATGGCTTGACCATGAATCAAAGTCGATTGACCTTACGGGTTACGGTGAACTCAAAAGATTAAGAAAAATTCAAGATAAGCCCTATTTTCAAGGGGTCCTATTTTCTCGCGACTCATTTTGAATTGGGATTAAAATATATGCTAGCATAATGCTATGATAGCCTAGCCAGTCGGGACTGGGTGGAACCAGAACGTAAACAGGATTGTATATACAGTATAGTCCCGGAATAAATAGCAAGACAGTTGCTTTTCATAGCAACCGGGAGCAGTAAACTGCGCATATATTTTTTTGCTGTCCCCCTACGCAGACAATTTAAGAATATAAATAAATGTGTTTTTCAATGACGTTCACACTCAACTGTTTTAAATTAAAAACAGCAGAATGCGCACAGGCAACGAAGCATCAATTCTTTTCAATTGCTGTGCAAAACTATAATCATGAATGAATCAATTCAATATTGTTCATTAGGAGTTGTATGAATCGATTCGAACTATGGAATATAAACCTTATTGGTTCATGTTCCATACTACAAGTTGATGGCTTATTTAGTGATGGCAAAAGAGAAACACAAATCCTGCTCTGACCCGGAGTAAATTGGTATAGGAGCAAGACTGACGACTGGTATAAGGAATGAAGTGAAAGCGAAAATATCTGGTGTAGAAATTCTCTCAGAAAAACAAGAAAATAGAGAATGCCAAATTAGAAAAGCTAGGCTAAAATGAGATATCCAAACATTCGGTAGAAAACATTAAGTTAACAGATGGTCAACATCTCACACACCAATCGTCCAAAAAAACTGAATTTATGATCCAAAAACCGTGCCACTGAAAACAATTCCAGTGCCAAAATGCATTACACGTTTTCGTTTGCAAAATCCTACATGTTTGCAGCTATATTTCTTGAAGACAAGGCCATTTATAATACATTCTCTATCTAAACTCTAAATTAAACACAGTTGGCGCTCATACGAATATCGGAAGTAGGAAGTTTTGTTTATATTTACTGATCAGGAATCAGGAAAAGGCCATGGCGCCAGGCGGCAATATTCTTTGTTTTATGGTGTAGTTATTTTAGCTGTAATTTAAAGGATGAGATCTCAGAATGTGATTTCCTAGAATGTGGAACTGTCGTGAATGATTATAATTGACTCATGGCTAGAAACTGATTTACTCGTTGGTGTAGTGCAAGCGCTACCTACTGCTGAACATGAGGTCTTGGGGTCATTCATCCAAGATAATCTCAGAAAAACACAGTTACTTATTAGTATATTTTTTAAAACAAAACTCAGCGAATGATTTTCCCCCATCAATAAAGGAAAATAAACAACTGGTTGAAATCTGAGTCACATTTTTAACCACGTTCAAATTGCGTAATTATAAACGTGTTAGAGATTTGATTAAACGTGACTTGAATTTGTTCGGTCAATTAGCCTTGCCTAGTATGGCTTCTTAGGCCCTTACTGTTTGTTTTTCCTGTTTATTCCCGGCTATAAGTGACACAAATCAACTACTATTTATACTAGCCGTGGCCCGCGACTTCGACTGCGATCCAGGATTAAGACTACCCCATGTCCTTCTACAGGTCCCAGGCTATCTATCTGTCTAGTTTCATAACGATCGCTTCAGTGGTTTAGGCGTGAAAGGTAACAAACAGACAGAGTTACTTTACCTATAATATTAGTATGAATGTACCTAAATTAGTTATCAACTACATAGAAATCAACTAGGTAAAATCCTAAGATCACTTATTTAGATGTCTATGGGGGAAGCCCACCATAAACTATGACAACCACATTTTAATATTCATAAGTTGGCACTGCCTCGTTCTAAGTTCAAATCAATAGTCAGCTGTTAGTTTCCCGCGTATTTCTGACGCATGCATCAGAAATACGCGGGAAACTGCAGCTGACGTTATAAAACGTCAGTGCGACCTTTACCGATATCCTAACGATTAAAGTATTCGAGTAGGTTGGTATTACGTAACATATTATGTAATCGTTTTATAATTATAATACCTACCTACCTATAAAATTGGTTATTTACCTTTTTATTTTATAACGGTGTTCTTTTAACTGGAACTATCCAGAAATTTAAGTTATTTTTATGGACAGACAATTTTGCAGTATTTTTTGAGGGCAATGGCCTGATATTAAATATATTTTAGGCACAATATCTGATTTATATAAAGAAAGCCTTGCCTTGGTTCCGTTTTGAGTTACTATCAACGAAATAGAACCGGTCGAAACAAAGAAAATCAACACCACAAAGAGCTTAGAATCTACAGATCACAGCTCCTTAGTCCGCATTCGTCAGTCAGTTCCTCTCACTAGCATAGCAACAAGTTTTAGAATGCAGACGACCTTGGCTTATCGACGAACTTTAATGCAAAAAGCAGACATTCATAATTATTAAAGGTGGCTGGTCGTTGTTTAAGGATTACATTTTGTATTGTGGTAATTTCCTGATGATTGAAGACTGATGAAATGATTTAAGGTGTGTGTAAGTCATTATAGCTAGCAAGCAATGATTGCTTATTATTAAGGCACTAGAAGGAGACGGATAAACGGATTCTCGGTTACTTTGGTAACAGTGCCCATCGGGAACCACATAATCTAGCAAAGTTGGTGGTGATAGGCAAGGTAGATGGGGAAAGACCTCGCGGCCGGTCACCTAACCGCTGCTCAGACAAAGTAACCGCCCTCACTGGACTCTCTGTTACGACCTCCGTGGTTACGACCGCCCTGAGAGAAGCTGAGAACCGAACGAAATGGAAGAACATCCAGCATAAAGCCACGAAGGCCTTTCAGGGACACGACCTTTAGTAATGAAGTACGCGACCAGGAAGAAGAAGGATATGGTGGGTTGAACAGACTGACCTCAGACCTGCTGACTGGCTTCAGATAGCAGGAGAGAAAAATAAGTGGAAGGAGCCAAGGAGGGCAAGGGGAGGCATTTATCCTACAATGTGAAAATGCTATAAGCCAAATAATATTAATAAGGAACGCTTTGTATCCAGCAGTGGAATATTGAGGGCAATGGATGCTGATGATGTTTGGACATCTTCAATATTTAGTTACTATTCCCATCTTAAGTTTTAAACTGAGATTCATTTCTTTGATAAAGAAAGAATTAGCCTTAAATGCTTTATTCCATTCAAATATTTTCAGATGTTTAGCTCCCCTGAAGAACTGCCAAATAGGTAGATCGTTAATGGCATAATCAGCCTATTATGATCCCACTGCTGGGACGCAGGCCTCCTCTCTTCGAGAGAGAGTGGACTATAATCCACCACGCAGGCCAGTGCGGGTTGGTAATGCCACATGACTTCGAATTTTTAGGACAGATTTCCTCACGATGTGGTAATAAAATTGTTTACACAAAATATAGTGGTGGCCCATTGGAAACGGCCCTGACTTATGATTTGTAGGTCGTGTGTTTGAACCCAGACAGGCGCTTTACTTAATCGTTTAGAGGTATATATATATGCAACTTTGCATTTAAAAAACTAATGTGACTAAATGTACAGACGCCAGCACATCAACCTACCCGAAACTGTCACATTTTCTCAATCAACTTTGAACCTTATGCTTTAGCGATAAAGTTGAAAATCTATCAAAGAAATTTGACAGATTGTAGTAGGTTCGTCTGTACCTTTAAGGAATATTTTTTTGGTATTTCTTTAACATGGTCATAAAGGTAAATTAAGTAAGCTTGTCAAACAACAGATTTACTTGTTGCTTCTGTTTCAGTGAAAACCATTGTGTTATCAAGACTGTCGCCATATTTATCATCATGAAAATCATGAATGACGGGTATTTCCTAATGATTCAAAGGACAAGTATTTTAGATGTTAAACATTTTTGGATGACATCCAAAAGTTATTAGTTTACGCTCATTACACAATGTATCTTTAAAACTGTGATTCATACTGAATTCCGTTAAACGTCAAACTTGTGGTATTTATATGTATATTTGTGTTGTCTCCGGAGCAAATTGTTGCTATGGTCAAAATTTGCATTATCATTGCGAAAGTTGAAGATGTTTTATTACTCAATCACATCGAAACTACTGAACCGGTTTAGATGGACGGTAGAATGCTTTGAAATCATGCAAAGGGTATTTTAAACCCCAATCAGTGGTATGATGCAGGCTAACAGTTAAAAATATTATGTAGCTTATGCTGAAACCATAATTTCAGTAACTGGATTGTGGAGGTCAGATAACTCAGATAGGCAGTCGCTCTATATAAAAGGCTGGTATTCAGCTGCATGCGGTTCGACGGGATGTCGACCCGTTAGGTTGGGAAAAGACAAGGCAGATGATAACTAAAAGCCTGATTGTCTTTAATCAGTGAAGAGAACAGAATTATCATCCATCGTTGTCTCGATGATAACGTGTTCAGGATTAGCAACACCTTTGACCTCTGATAAGAGACTTTGCACGTATAAAATCACTACTATAATGCATGATATCTCTTGCCCTTTATTAGTTATTTATGTAACATCTCTAATAAAAAAAAACATTAATGAATCAGTAGGTTATCACGCTTTACTGCCAGAGCTAAAAATAGACTCAAGACTTCGCTATTTTTGGATGTAATTAATTTTTTATGGCTTTACAGGCGTTCTGTTAGGAAATTGCCTCTGATCTATCAACCCGCACTGGACTCGCGTAGATTACGGCCCACTCCATCTCACCGAGAGGAGGCCTGCGTTCCAGCAGTGGGAACATTATAGGCTGATTATGCTGTGATGTTTAGAATTCACCATCGATATTTTTGGGATCATCGATATTTCTGAATCTGTGCAGGACCAAATTCAATTTGATTTACTATCAAAATATTTCAATTAATTTTACCCACTAGCTATTGGTTGACCAGCATCGATCATGAGATGTAACAGGCTTTCAGTGACCGAGGGATAACCCTCGCCTGGTATATAGCAGTGTTCATAATCTCAGGTAATTTCCATTCCATCGCCGCTTAATCACTTTAGTAAAATGTATTTTAAGTTGATTTTTAAGTGACCTTTGTAACAAAAAGATCCTAATACGTATTTGGTTGCAAAGGAATTTGAACTTTGTTTAGTATGACATTCAGTTTGTTGTTCGATAACTTGAAAATTATCTCAAATTCTTAATTCAATACGTGGAGTTGTAGACGCTAAATGACGATTTAGTTATCAAATCACATTAGTATTGAACTAACAACCAATGAGTTTGTAAACCTGAGTGCACGCGACTTGTCCGCAAGTCACAGATCGGATTGCGTTAATTCAATTGCCGCGAACGTGACAAAGCAAGCTAGGCAACATGTGCTATACCTATATCTAACTGCACAAGTGCACATGTGTCACTGCATCCTCACAATGTGGGCTATTCATAGATAGGCTGGTAATTTAATGGCGGTTCCGGGTTCCATTTTTAAACTCAGCATGTGATTGTAGGTAGTTTTTTTTCCTTATTGGATTTTATGGTCAGAGATTGATTTTATTATTTTGGCATCACAATATGTTTAACATAAAATGTTGTCGATGGTTGAAAGTGAAACTGCTTTTGGTGTAATGATTGGGGGCAGTTTTTTTTTTAATGATTCAATGCTTTGTATTATGAATATAGTACTGGAAATTTTGCCTTATTCATCTTGGTCGGGCCAAGAACACTACCTAATGGGACCCCGTAGTTAATATGTAGACTTTTATGGACTAGACTTCTCAATTCAGTGCGAAAACAAAGGATGTATTCTTAGACCAACAATGGGCAAGCAGGAAGTACCTACTAACACAAAATGATCATATATTCACTGAGTTTAACCATGGATACAATATCGAATGAATGAGCTGAAACAATAATAGTTTCATTACAATGAAAATAGATCTAACCTTGTGACCTTAGCATTTATAGTATACGCAGTAGAATACAAATAAATTAATACAATTAAACTTTCGAGTATTCAATTGACAGATGACTCATTAGCGGCGCCAATGACCAGATGAATGAACGTAGGCGAAACAAAGGTATACTTAAAACAATCATCTAAATCCTTACGTTTTCCTAACTATGTTGAGGTCGGCTTCCAGTCTCTAGGATGCAGCTGAATATCTGTATTATAAATAGATCGACTGCCAATCTGAGCTCTACAACCCAATTATTGACAACACGATAGTCCTTCGTAAGTCTGGTTGTCAGACTTCGGTCTTCTGACTATATGTCAAGGATCTACGACTGAGATGAGTCTAATGGCAAACATTGTCAAGGTATTTTGAACCATGTGCCGTGCATCTATTACTGTCATTTTAACCTGTCCTGCAAACTGCTATGGTAGTAGCGCCCGCGCCCATTACAATAAAGAAGCACCAAACTCATATAATATTCCCCAAAAATAAATCATAGAAGTCTTGAAATAATGATAATAACAAAGCCAGACCAGAACAATAATTATAGTCAAAATCAAGTTTTAAAACTCTGTTTTTATGTGCATGTTAATTACAAAATAACTAGATAAGAAGCATGGATTTTTAACACTTCATTACCTACTGAGTAACTTAGGAATTAACCTACTTTGACGGTACAAGTAATTGTTTTTGTCTAATATTTTGTTGATTTGAACAAAGGGGTATTAAATACAGTAATTTTGTATGACAAATGTTATCATGTAAGATGGCATTTTTAGCAGTATTACTTGGCAGCGATATATTTAGATTATGTATAAGTACTACTACTAGCTGACCCGGCGAACTTCGTACCGCCTCGGATTTATTTTTTTATTTTTTCCCACGTTTTAATACTTAGGAACCCTCACAGTCGTCCCCAGAACCAAAGTTTCATCACAATCAGACCAATGGTTTCGGAACGCATAGAGGACAAACATACCAACATTGATTTTATTTATATAGATTTTGGCTGTCTAATAGTTTTACAATAAAAATTGTTAAAATTTTGTTGCTTGAAAGGATGGTCTGTGTTAATGACTGGTTAGAAAGGGAGTGACTACCAAAATAACGACTAAAAAGTATGGAAGAAAAATACATGTTGCGTGGACCACAAATAAATTGGGACAAAGTTGCCTTTAGATTTCCCTCTAATTAACTGAGTAAAGTACTGGAACTGAGAACTGACCTATATCTGCTTCTGGTTGTACCTACTAGTACCACTACATTCAACAAACAATGGATGATGAATCAAAGAAAATATTATTAAGAAATCACAACTTTCTGGTATTCATTCATATTTTCTTGTATAAACCTCTTTTGTGAAGTCCATTGTTTTTTTTATGGTTTTCTTTAACTCCATTATCCATTGAACCTAAACTGATTGTATTTTTTATCACCATTAATTACATTTGGTTTTTTACAATATTTTTTAGGTAAGTAATTCTGATAAGACTAAATTACATGATTCAATGCATTTCAAGCATTTAAAGTGTATGAAATCTAAACTAAAAATATAAATAAAGAGAGAAGATTTGATTTTTTGTTTTTTGTTACAATCTCTCATTTAAATGGCTGAATGGTTTTGGATGAAATTCCGCACATGGGTAGACCATGATTGGATTAGGACATGGGATACATTTTATGCCAATATTTTTTCAGGATCAAGACTTATGCGGGTGAAACCCAAACACCCAAAACCTTAATTGAATGGTTTATTCTTCCCTTGCGGTAGGCTAACACCCGCCTGGTTTGCGACCACCCTCCCACCGGAGTCCGGCGTCAAGCAGCCTGCTGTGTTTCGTCGTTCCAGTGCCTTCTCGGCACGCTCATTCCATCATAGACCTCATCCATCGCTTTCCATCAGGCATGAATGAGGTCAAGAGCAGGACCACTCAGCAATAAAAAAAAAACACCGTTTGCAGCTAGTTTAAAATAATGAGTGTGTGTCAACCACTTCATTACCGCTAATGACACACAATTGATTTATCTATTGTAATGGAATTAGCCTGCCTAGACCAAATAAACATTAAACATTTCGGGTTTATTTATAATTGTTGCTTAAAGTTACGCAATGATTAATATCTGTGTCCTTTCAGATGTCTCTCAAATATGAGCACAAATTCATCATAATCTTCCTACTCTTGTCCCATGTTACTTGGAGTGTGTGCAACACATATTCTTCTTCCATTTTCCCTGTCAACTGTCACACTATCATTCACTCCCTTCTCGTTCATATCATTCCTCACACAATCCATCCATATTTTATTTGGCCTACCTCTTCCTCTCCATCCATCCAACATTAAATATTCATGACTCAATATTCATAAATAAACCATTTTGTTTGCTAAACGAAAGTTCATATTTATGCAACTTTTGGATTGGAGTACCTAGTTAAGCTAGGATGAAAAGATTTGTCAATGTTAGTAGCAGATCGGACTGTCCAGATTACACAGGACATGCATAAACACTCTTCACTGATGAGTGCTCTTTAAAGGCACCTTCAAGACATAACATAATTAAAAACTAGATTCAACCAGCAGTCTCTGGTTGAATCGCAGTGGTGGCCGAGTGGCCGCGACTTACGACTTACGAGATGTAGGTCGTAGGTTCGAACCCAGACAGGCGCTTTACTTTGTGTAAATTATTTCATCACCAAATCACCACTGCTCTCAAAACGGTGAATGAAAACATCGTTAAGGAACCGGCATGTCCTAGAACCAAAAATTCGAAGACATGTGACATCTACCAACCCGCACTGGAGCCGCGTGGTGGATTACGGCCCAATCCCTCTCGCAGAGAGGAGGCCTGTCCCAGCAGTGGCAATATTATAGGCTGATTATGTATAGGTTTGTCACAGAAAAATACTAAGTATCCCAGCATTGGGAGAAAAGTAGACAACAAAGGAGATCTAGAAACAGTTTATACCAATTTTCTCTGACTTCTTACACAGTAGTCATACAGAAATTATGAGAAACTAGAAGTTACAAGTATACCTTGTCCGACATTTAAATGCTTTTTCTCATAAAAAATTGGTAAAGAGATTCATAGCTTAAATAAGAAGTAAATAACTTTCTTTCAATGACATACTTTATAAATTTGACAACATTATGTAAACAATTATTTGGGTACCAAATGGGGAAAAAAAGTACAAATTATAGGGTGAATTTTAAAATGACATACCTGCGAATATGTGAGCCTTAGAGCGTACTGGGCAATTTGAGTCGTTCTCATTTTGTCCAAACTGTGGTCCAAACCAGTGTGTGGCTGCAAAACAAATAACTAATTCATAATCACGCAAAAATTACACTACAAACTCTTTTATATAATTGCTAACCTATGAAAATTTTAATAATGTATCAGAGATCACTCGCGAAATTTTTTGTCAATGTCCAATTTATTTTTGTTATTACTTTGTGTGTGTTACGGTTGTTTTCACACGGTATTTTATGATAAATTATTTAATTTTGATTTACGTACATGCACCCGCTGACTACTGCGAATGAAAGAAGAATCTAGATGACACTAGATGTCACCACAGAGCATGTAACCTTTGATGCAGTGTTGCCAACTCCAAAAGTTCAAATTATCGAGTTCCCAACTTCCCACGTCGAAATTATCATTTTGTGGGCAAAATTATCGTACAACATACATACAAAAGACACTATTCCAAAAAAAAAAAAACATAGAACATCAATTCAAATTGATAACAAACGACAATGAATTAAAAAAAAGTAAAAGTATGCCAAGTTTCACTACTGCACTAGTGTCCATCTATTGTATGTACCAACATTTCATAAACAAATCGCCGACGGAATGTATCACGCACATAGAACAGGAGTGTTTATTTACTATTTATTACTTCCTGTGCGCACACGTGCCCACAACATATTAGCCTACAACATTAGATAAAAGCAAAAAGCAAATACAAAGGTATCGTAACACAGGAAAACAGGATAAAACGCGGAGTTTCGGAGAGAAATGTAAGGGAGAGGAAAGAGAGAGAAACACTTACAGTGACATAAACATACTTGTAAAAGTGACATTGACGTTTTGTTGATTTTTTATTATTGTTTAATTTTGTCTGACAAATACGTTTTGTTAATGGAACTTTTTTTTTTCAATACTCAAAATTAACGCACATCAAGCTACCCCGATCTGTAAAATTTTTCCAATTGAATATGAACGTTATTCCTTTGCAATAAAGTTGAAAATCTATCAAAGAAATTTGACAGATTAGGGTAGCTTGATGTGCTGGCCTCTGTACGTTAGACATTCACTATCGTACAGCCAGCACATGAAGCTACTACAATCTGTCAAATTTCTTTGATAGATTTTCAAATTTATCGCTAAAGCACAAGGTTCAAAGTTGATTGGGAAAATTTGACAGTTCGGGTAGGTTGATGTGCTGGCGTCTGTACATCGTACCATTGACCAAATTATCGTACGCCCCCATAATTATCGTACGGGTTGGCAACACTGCTTTGATGTCACTTGAAATGAAATTGAAACATTGCCATAAAGAAAAATAGAATAGAATAGAACAATTGACTATTGTTTGACAGTTAGTAAAACAAAGTGTTGCCATAATCGGAAACAAAGAAACCACTACTTGAATTAAAAGTGTATTTTTGAAGAATGTTCAACTAAACCAGTGCAGCTCGATTCTAACTCTATGGTGGCTCTAATGTACGCTACTCGCTGCGCAGTACCTTACCCCTCAACCCCACAGACAGGTGAATTTGTTGACGCCTCATGTTCCGAGCCGCCATAAAGTTTGAATCGGGCCGTAAAGAACACCGTCATGCATAATACCAACTTTTATCTTCTTTTTGCTGACATATTATTTGAAATCGTCGTGCTCGTAGACTACGTTCACTTTTGTTAAATGCTAAAAGTTAGTTCTGTTCAGATTCTAGTCATAAATCATTATAATGCTAATGCATTATATTGCTTCTTCATTACGTGCAACTGTCAAATTCTGCTGCTGAATACATGTGCATACCATACCCAGCCTTTGGCCTAAGGGAGGCAAATCAATAGAGGGGGAGCAAAATCAAGAATCTCCCATAATAAATAGGAAAATTCTTGCTTTTGCAGACATAAAAATCATAAATGTATGAGAATAGGGGTGGCAGTCTATATCCAGAAGTTCCCCTTCCGCCCCTAATCTCTTTCGGGACGCCCTAAATTAGTCTTTTGAATGACGTCTCTAAAATTGCTTCCTTAACCGGGGGCAAGTCAAAAAAACCAATATAACAAAATCGGGTTGTATGTACAGTTTGGTGTTGCAGCTTTTTAGTTTCGCTGGTGGATCACATAACTTAATTTTTTTGGTGTATGTCCACTGACCTCATCTAATTTTAAAATATTATTGACGTGTAAAAGTTGTTGTGTTCTACTATTAATTCTACTTACAGAAAAAAATATCATTTATCATTTATTTATTTATTTATTATATTTTACAGAAAGCTTACAAACTAATAACACAATTAAAAATAATTCGTAAGCAGGAAAATTATGGCTATTATTCTGCGGTCTATTTTCTGCACTTTCCGTTACCATACCAACTCTTAACATTTTTAGGGGTTGATTTTGGGCCCGACTACTGTTTCGCATTTACCGAACAAAATCTACTAAAAAAAGTGAAATAATTTTTTATGGTAAATTGGTAACATTACAAAGAAATGCTACCATAAAAATTCTGAATTATTTTTAATTAAAATTATTTAATCCCAGAACTTGTTTGTAGAAGTTGACGTATCGTCAAAAATATTATCTAAGTATCAATTTCTGAAAACTATTTCATTTATATAACATTGTTAGAAGAAACAAATAAAAGTACTTATTGGTATCAGATTAGTGTAAGATGTTTTCGGTAGATGGCAGTCAAATAAAATGATCAAAAGCGGAAAGAGGGCAGTCTAGAACTACTTGGTCTGTGAACAGAGACACAGATAATATAATACTCTAGTAACAGAGATATCTAAAAGTACTCTGTGGTGAACGTGATATCTGAAATTATATGCCCTATTGATGGCATTAGGCTTTCCCCTATTACATGGAAATGTTTTTGTCTTCTCATAGCATCATTTTCTATTGGATTTTCAGTAGGAGCTTCGACGAATTAAAAACTCTCGCAATATTAGGCCTGAATTCCTGTTACGCTGACGTCGCTGCGTACGGTCGGTCACGTACGGTCAGCACCAACATACGCGCCTCTGACGTCAGAGTCGCAGAATGGTGCTTAGAACACAATTGTATATTCACACGCGCAAGTACGAGTACAAGTAGTAATAGTGTACAAGTTGTACATTATTATTATTATTTTAAGACTAGACACAAAGCTCTGCCAGTACCCTCAGAAATAACACGCGCAACATTATATAAATTAAATCATCCTTACGAATTTACGACCATATTTTAATCATCTACAGTGATTTTATATTCATTATCTTTTACTGCATCATTCCTTACGCACCTTTTTGACACTCTATTAACATTTTCAACTATAACACAATGCCCTAAGATTCCAAATCGCTTACATCGAGATTTCAAGAATAGTTTTTGGAGTTTTGAGCTCTGTCGGTATTTGAACAAGGTTCTTACAACAAAATAGGTAGTTTAGTGCTATCAAAAGTAGTTTCGTACTAGATGCTGAGCAAACATGGCTAGTTTACTTTTGAGCAGTATCTCAAGAGATATAAAGATATGAGATAAGGAATGGGGACGAGATAGGGAGGCTGAAGTTAAACGTGCCGGAGAAATATTACAATTAGGTACTTACATAATTTGTACCTACCACCTTAAACCTACAAAACCCACAGTTTTGCTATGTAATAAAAACTAACCTATAAACAAGAAAATACTCGGAAGCCCTTTATGTGTTTTTAGATTTGTATCGCCCGGGTATTGAACCTTTGACCCTTACAGTAAATAATCACTGAGCTAATGCGTCAACCGCTTAGTTATTTCTCCTTATACGAAGCAGGAAGGCGGGCCTCACTACAGTTTATATTTACAGTCTACTAGCTGTTGTCTGCGACTTCTTATGCAATGCAGGATGAAAAGTAGCCTATGTTCTTACCCAGACCATGGTCTATCTGTGTGCCAAATTTCATTCAAATCCGTTCAGCCGTTTTAGCGTGAAAACGTAACAAACAAAGTCACTATCGCATTAAACTTACCTAAATAGCAGTGCCCCGCGGTTTCACCCGCATAAGTTTCGATCCCGTTAGAATATCGGGATAAAAACTATCCTATGTCCTTTCCCAAGACTCAAACAATTTCTATTACCAAATTTCATCTAAATCGGTTCCGCATTTATAATAATAACTAGCTGCGCCCGGCGGTTTCACCCGCGTTTCGATTTAGGGGAAAAATAGATGTTGGCCGATTCTCATAGATACCGGATAAGCACAAAAAATTTCATCAAAATCGGTCAAGCCGTTTCGGAGGAGTATGGCAACGAAAACTGTGACACGAGAATTTTATATATTAGATATTAGTATGGATATTAGTTAGGATTGAAGCTAAAATTTATCCCCTATTTTTAACATCTTCAGGAAATGAATTCTGAAAAATCCTTAGTGCAGCTCAGCTACAAAAGTTACTCTTCTGAAAAATGTCATGCTTCTAGATACAGCGGTGCGGCATCTGGCACAGGAGCGTGGGGATTGGTACAAGAAAAGAGAGATCCCAGAGCCCAGCCCTATGACTATGTCTCTGTCACCTCTGACCTTGACTAGAGTCAAGAGCAAACCCATCTTAAAAAAAAAATGGATGATGATGATAATGAGATCCAGCTGTTTAGGGTGTGCGTTGTCTGTCAGTGAATTATTATGGATTTTTGTGAAGTGGACCGGTACATCGCAGTCAGCAAGCAAGCAAGCGTGGCGTGTGGTGATCAATGCTCGACATTCTTTTTATTTCTGTATAAGTATTCGCATTCATTGCTCATTCTTATTCTTTCTGTTTAAGTCAACAACGTAAACAACGCAATGAATGTTGTTGAAATGTGGAACTATCAAAATTAAACCCAATTGCTACTGATAGTTAAATTGGCGCAATTATACTCGCAGGTCTTGCTGGCTTTGCAAGCTTCTAAACAGCTCCCGAAAGTCTACTAAGGAGGCTGACCTCATCATCATCTGCCTAGCCTTTTCCCAACTATGTTGGGGTCGGCTTCCACTCTAACCGGATGCAGCTGAATACCAGTATTTTACATGGAGCGCTGCCTGTCTGACCTCCACAACCCAGTTACTGGGTAATACGATACCCCTCGGTAAGACTGGTTGTCAGACTTTCGGCTAAGGAGGCTGACCTATTGACCATAATTATCTAAGAGTAGTTGCATTGGTAGTCAGTTTCACTTTAGTTGATAAAATTCAAGTAGAAGGCAGTTGCATAGGTAACTATTATAACTAATCCGCTGTTTGCCAAAAATTCTCAGCTCATTGATTGTCCAGGGTGCGCCCTAGTCAC
Source organism: Gortyna flavago (assembly GCA_963669345.1). NCBI lineage: Eukaryota > Metazoa > Arthropoda > Insecta > Lepidoptera > Noctuidae > Gortyna > Gortyna flavago. The sequence goes on along the minus strand of OY770152.1, from coordinate 5,054,473 downwards.
ACAAAAATACCTAGCTATTTGCAAGTAAGGCAATGAATCCTTATTGCGACAGGCTATATACCTATATCTTCTGCGAACACCAGTATCACCCAATTCCCTGACTTTTGGAGATAAGTACTGATAACAGATTAAAGCTTCTAAGTCTGATAGTTACGGTTTAATGAACTCCCAAGAAGATGAGCGAAATACATAAATTTTCCAGCTTACTATCCACAGTCATTTGGTTCGAAAAAACACGATTGTAAAACATTGCTAAGGCGCCATTTTTCCAATATGGTGGCGCGAGCGGAAAAGATACGAGGCGGCAAAGTTGAAATTCGGAAAGAAAACATCGGAATCTACAGGGTGAAATTTGAATCACTGTTTTCCTCTTAAGGGGTCATTGTAATCATCATTCTTCATCATTCAATCTTCTTCTGCCACCTCGGTCGTTATCTCTATAATAAAATTAACAAGATTCTTCCTATTTATGACCTTAACAAGATTAAATGTAAAATGAAATTAACTAACTGGATCCAGGAGTTAAGCTACCTTGAAACTGAAAAAATTCTAGCTGTCCCGGTATAGATCTTCAAATAAATTAGTTATTTAATTTACTAGGTATATACTTTTCACATCAATATTATTTATTTATTTATATGTCCAGTCAACAGAAACTTCAACATTCTCACTCACTACACAAAACCACACTCCACACTTTCCTTCATCCCCGCACAATACTAACCATACTAACACTATATATGTAGATATAGATTTAGAATAATTTCAATAATTGTTAAATGACTCGCGACCACTGTCTGATTTGGAATGTTATGTAACCTAAAGGGTGGAGACCTGGTGTCCTGAAATACAGGCCCCATGCCTAGTTTAGGCACCAGTCTCCCGCAATATACTCACTGTATCCACCTGTTCCCTAAAAAAAATATGTACTCAATGTGTATTGTGGCGAGAAAAATAAATAAATTATTATTAAAAATTATTATTACTATGGGACCAAACCAGAAGGCCAATTCTCATAATTTAAAACGTTCAAAATCTAGTCGCAGTCTCATGTCGGCGACAAACAAATGTCAAAAACTTGTCAAAATGTAGGGAAATTTGAGGTATTTTTTGACAGATTGAGACTGAGATCAGACTGTGAACGTTCTTAAAATTACGAGAATTGTCCCTCAGATATCGTGAAAAAAATATCAGCTGTTCCCTACATTTAGGTATGTTCTCATAACTCGTCAAAATGTAGGGAACAGCTGATTTTTCTTCGCGATTTCATGTTTGGTTTCATAGGAAAAGTTGTTCATAATGATGACTACAATGGCCCCTTAAGAGGAAAACAGTGATTCAAATTTCACCCTGTATAACATCATTTTCAAAACATTTAAATAAACCATTTTAGGTAAGTAGGTACCTAACCCATTTAAGTTCGCTGTAAGATAAATAATAATAATGGTGTCTAATGGTTTAATTGAAAATTTAATTGTTACAAATCCTGTTCATTTTGATAAACTCTGGATTGGTGCCCGATTACTGTCGAAATGTGGGGGTAGATACTAAACTATTAAAGGAACTACTGTGCCTTAACCCTTCTGGAAATACAGGCGTGATGTCATGTTATGTATTTATAAAATACCAGCACCCTAATTGCGCAACATCTGAATCATTCTGAAGGATATTGCTGATCCATTACTTCTTATGTTCGAAAAATGTATCTGCTCAACAACGTAGGACCTCAATAACGCAATGTATGTTGTTCAACTGTCAAAATCAAAGCTATTCCAATTGTTAGTGTGCGCAATTACCACGCTGCATGGGATCAAAATCAAATACCATAGTAATAATTATTTGTTGGAATACAAGTCTCTCCGTTACTTCGGTAGCTAGCGTGAAGTTTGTTTAGCTGTTCCCGACCGGAAGTCACGCTGTCACCGACGGTACATATTGCTAAACATTTGGTTTAGAAACAACGGTTTTATTTGAATAAGGAACCACAAAATTACCCGCTATTGTTTTAAAACAGACTACTGTTCGTCCAATGGTTTCTTTCGACTTTTGCACGACTCATAGATAATGAGAAGAGTGCTTTACGATCGATTTTTTTTTTGCCTTTTTTCTGCTGCTATTTAGTAGTACACAGAATCTACTAAATTTATATACCATTGTAGATAATTAATTTAATTGAGATTAATTCTGTACTTATCAAAAATATTTCAAAAAAATATCCCGTCAATCGAAGTGTAAAACCTTAAAACTCATAAACATCAGAATCTTGAAGTCTAATGAATCATGTGCCCTATTTGAGGCAAATTGCTTGAATAACAATAGATAATACTCCTTTGCCGCCGTTGGTCCTTGGATGGGTGACCATCTTTATATATCAAGACCTCTCCGTGCCACGGAAAACACGTCGTTACGAGTCGTCAGAAGCCCGTAAGTCTGACAACCAGTCTTACCAAGGGGTATCATATTACCCAGTAAAGGGTTGTGGAGGTCAGATAAGCAGTCGCTTCATGTAAAATACTGGTATATTCAGCTGCATCCAGTTAGACTGGAAGCCGACCCCGACATAGTTGGGGAAAGGCTAGGCATATGATGTTGGCGATCTTTGAAAATGATCCCTTTTCCTCGGTCCCATTTAAGTGTTATATTAGTCGCTAATTTGAAAAAGTAGAAAATAACCTCCGTTGAAAACGAGAAACTAAGTAGGTAATCGTTCGCTCCAAAAACTAGCCTACCAGCATCTCCCCGTAGATTTCTCTTGAAACCATCTCAATAATAACTAGCACGATTTGCAAGACGTATTACATAAGCCTCAGCTATGCAAATACGTGTGCGGTCATGTTATAAAGTTAAACCTTAAGCTTTGGAGCTCGACAACAATGGAAGAAAATTGAAAGTCACTAAAACTATGTTTCCTACAGCCGGTACCCATTTTCCTGATAAGAATAATATTATGTAAAGCTGTGTTCACACGGAGTTAGTGGAGTTTGTACCTACTTATTATTGAAGCAACGATGTAAATGTAAGTATATGAAAAGATGTCAGCATAGTTTACTGAATTTTACATAATTAAAAATTTGTACTGGGTATATTTTTAATAAACATATTGGCGACCGGTAATTAATATTTTATCAATCGGTAGATAAAGGCGTGAAGGTCCGTTTTAATAGGTCGACTATGTTACTTTCAATATATTAAAGTGTACTCTGTGTTAGTTCTGTGTTTAGTGTGTAGTGTCTGTGTGTTGTGTGCTCTTTGATTAAAACGAACGTTTTACTGAGCATACGCTAAATTACCACGTTTTTACTCCGTGTATATTACATTCGTGTCTAGGTAAGAAGGTGTAGGTACAGAGTGTAGATAATGAAATCCAAAGAGAAAGCTATAAGTAGGTATAAGAACTATAAGAAGGAAAAACTTGAACGAATGAGACTATATGTCTCATTCGTTCAAGTTTTTCCTTCGGTCGGTGTTTTAAATTATGTTTCACTTCAAAAAATTACATGTTTATTTAAGTAATAGTAAAAGAATAGAATGATAAAGATAATTTAAGTATTTGTCATCTTGTGTCGCATCTTGTTGGGTTTTTTAAATTGAAAAAAAGAAATCAAGCGTATTATTAGTTGGCCTGTCCTATACCTGTCAAAATCAACAATTGAAAATACAATAATATCAAATTGTCAAGCATTACTGTAAAAACAGGTGATTAAACAACGTCCGTCTGATCGCGCCCTATCTCCATGTCCTAGCCACAGGTGTGACGTAACAGGTATACTTGTATATAACACTCGACAAGTAAGCACCGACGCCATTTTATTCTTGCCGCCATCAGTGCAAGTTTCCAAAATCAGTTCACGATACTTTTTACTGTAATTATCACTAAAATTAGTTCGTTCTAAAAGTTAAACACTCCTAAATTAACAATTAGAATAATTACGTTATTTTCTTCTGTCATTTAGAGTTTTTAACGTGTTTTTTCTTAATTTGTAAGTCAATCGAGTGGTGTTCAGTCATTTTGAGCGGGAAATTTGGTTAAATTACGATTGTTACAAAATATTATTGATAAAGCGATATGATTGGATTGTTTTATCGTAATATAGATAACAATTAAAGTTTTCTGGCCTGTGATTGGTCACATGACGGTCGGCAGGGCGTCGTAACGATGGACCAACTAATGAGATAAACATGTGATTCAAGATGGCGGATCATTTGAGGGCGAATCTCGCTGTGGAAGTTTTTCACTTTGGGTAAGACACTTTTTAATTTTAAAGGTTTTCTTAAATGAATTGGCGATTCAAATGAATCAGAAGCTAGAATTTAATCATAAAACATTTTTGTTCTTTTTTTCTACTTTACAATTTTTTAAGAATTTCTTAGTTCCGTCAGAAAAATGTCTTGCTATCATAGCTAAAGTCAATGAAACAGTAAGTGTACACACGGCTACACATCAAGCTATACAGAACCAGTATAAGCTGACTTCTGGTTGGAAGAAAAACCTATACCTACAATGCGAGGTCAGCTAAAACTGGAAATGTATATCTTGATGTGTGGCCGTGTGTACCTATCTCGCAACTGCAATTAAGTCATCATCATCATCTGCCTAGCCTTTTCCCAACTATGTTGGAGTCAGCTTCCAGTCTAACCAACTGCAACTAAAATTAAGTACCTACCTAAATTAAAATTCATTTTTATATAATTGTAAAAATAAAACAGAATTTAAGTGAGTTAAGATAAACTAAATAGTTTTGTGAGTAAAACATTTAAATTAGGATCTACTTGTGGCTCAGGCCAAGAAAAAAATAACTTTGAACTAAGTAGGTACAGAGGCCAGCACATCAACCTACCCCAATCTGTCAAATTTTCCCAATTGAATATGAACCTTATTTGTTTGTGGTAAAGTTGAAAATCTATCAAAGAAATTTGACAGATTGGGGTAGCTTGATGTGCTGTACAGAGGTACATAATCAGCCCTATCAGCCATTAAAATTCAAAGATTCAAAGACTACATCTTCTTCTTTTTCCGTCTCTGGTCTAGTTATTTGGGGTCGGGTCTCATCACGTTTCTGCGCCAAGTTATTCTATATATCTAGAATTAGCCTTGTGAAAAATAGTGATGACTCTGCTTCCCCAGGGGCTGTGTTTGATGCCACAGTCAAGGGCGACTTCAAAGACTTTACATACGCCATCTTATTAAAAAGTTTAAACCATAAAGCTTTCCAAACATTTAAAATTAGAACTTCTTTATCACCGCAATTAACGTTTTTAAAAAACAAACATTTGCTTTAGCACAATCTAATGCTCGGGGTCACATTGCCAGTTCAAATAAAAACGCCATATCTTAGATTATGAGAGCAGTCGAAAGATAACGCTATCATTGAATAAAACACTATTTAGTTAGTTTTATGTGGTTAAATTTATGATAGCATGCTTATTTCCTTTCTAGATTGTTGTTGATTACTTAATCTTTGGCAGGTTATAGGGAGAGAGCATAATTATGATGATGATGAGATTCCCTTTTCCGCATTTAGACTCCCATTCGATCCGTTGTGCGTGGGAGGGAGAGAGCATATTTTCTGGATAAGTTAGTTGAAAAGATTCGTTAAAAGTCAGGAAGGGACATGGACGCGAAAAAAAATCTGCTGTTTCAAAGCGCAATACCTTTTTTTAAATCAGCGCTCTCAACGGTGGAGGAAAGTATGGTGAGGAAACCGGGCATGTCCTAGAACCAAAAATTCGAAGACATGTGACACGACGGCCCATATCTTCCTTTCACAGAGAGGAGGTCTGTGTCCCAAGCTAGGAATGTTTTTGGCTGATTATGCTAAAAGTCAGGGTGACTGTCTCGTTGATCAAGTGGTTGCAAGAGCTCCTGCTGCGCATGGTGATCAGTCAGACTCTGGGTACGATTCCCCTGTCTGACACAGTATTATTTGGTAAAAACTTGAGTTTTTCTCTAAGGGGCTGTTCATTTAGGTATATTACGTAATATCACTAAGACAATGTTCCGATCCTCCCTCCCCCGTACGAAAGAAAAAATAAGACTTGAATGAACCCCTCCCCTTTGAATCTTACGTAAGATCTACCAAAATTGCAAAGAAAGAGTATAAACTAATTTGTTTTTAAACTAATTATTTTTGCTTACTTTTGTAATCTAAGAACAATCTAGACCCCTCCCACCGCCATGTAAGAAAAAATAAGACTTGTTTGGACCCCCTCCCCTCTCAAATCATCTTACGTAATAAATGAACAGCCCCGGACAAGACTTAGAGTAAATAGTGAAAAAGATCTGGTTGGCAATAAAAAAGATCCCCCAATACTCTTTCCAAAACTTTTTCTTAACTTAAGAATGATGCTGCAACCCATTCTTTTAAAATAACACACAGGTACAACACTTCTGCCCCACTATTCTTATTATAGTACTAGCTGTGCCCGCGACTTCGTTCGCGTGGATGTCGGAAAACAATAGGTAATGTGTCGCTTAGGAAAGGTGTAAATGCCACTCCTTCATTGAAAAGGAAGAATCATCAGATCTTGCTTGGTAACGCTTTCCTTACCTAGGGTTCGCTACCACGGCCTTTTCGACTGCAATCACTGCGTCTTCATGGTTCATAATGACAATGCGACGAAGTGTCACTTTGATTTTTGAGAATAAATTAAAATAAAAGCGCCTGCTCGAGGCTGATTATCTAACCAAACAGCCATAATTATGTCCATTTTATTTTGCGTCTGTCTTAGAATACCAACTTGTAAAATCATATCACCATTTTATCTAAAGTATATCTGAGATTAGTAGGTGAAGTTTGAAGTTAGTTTTTCTAAGTCTTGGTTTCTTCTCTGTGGTAAATTTAGAATTTCTTAACTTGGTATTGAAGATATCATATATACCTACCAATATTATGCCTTATAAAGCATCGAGATATCTAGATGATAAAAGGAAGAATACATTAATGGCAGCAAAAGAAACCCATTAAACTTTGGTTATATTTGACACCGGCCGTCATTTAAACTTCGAAGATGAAACCCATGAAAACTTTAGACATGATTTTGATTTAGACCTTATACTGCCGAAAACCAGAAAAAAAATTGTAAAGATAATTACAAAAAAATATAACCGACTTCCATAAAAAACCCTACAAAGTGCAAAATAACCTTAGTTTGGGAAGACGTTGCGCGTTGGCAAGAAATTACAGACTTCTGAAACCAAAGGTCTATTGCACTTTGAAGTGTGTTTTTAAGTCGGTTGTATTTTATTTTATTTCACACAAAGTCGTGTAAGCTTATATTGAAAACCATGAAAACAACACATGATAAAAAAAGAAAAAGAAAATTGCAGCCGCCATCTTCGATTTTCATTTTGACGTCACAATCGGCTTCAGCACTCTCGAAAACCATGAAAACGACACACACTACGAATTTTTCGATTTGCAGCCGCCATCTTGGACTTTCATTTTAACCAGTACTGAAACGGTTTACCAACAGTCGATTGGTCCATGAACCGTTGGTCAACACCAATAACTTTTCATCCAAAGGACTTGTGACCCACGAACGTTTCCCCAACAGAACTCTACGTCAGTGAATGCTTAATCAACAGAATGTTTTGACCAATAACTTTTCACCCAAAGAACATTTGACCCATGTCAAATAGAACTAAGGATGCAAGGGCGAGCGAAGCGAGCTCGGGACTTGGGGCACCCCGACTCGGACAGGTAGGGTTCGAAGGGATGATGGCGGCTCAAGTGGCCTTGTTCTTTGGGTGAAAAGTTATTGGTCAAAACATTCTGTTGGTTTTTGGTCAAAGCATTCACTGACGTAGAGTTATGTTGGCAAAACGTTGGTGGGTGAAAAGTCCTTTGGAAAAAAGTTAATGGTTTAAAGATAATGTTCACCAACGGTTCATGGGCCAATCGACGGTGGGTAAGCCGTTACAGTTTCATTTTAACCTCACTATTGGTTTCAGCACTCTCAAAAACCAATAAAACGAAAACCATAAAAAAAATGCAACCTCCGTCTTGGATTTTCGTTTTGACCTGCCTATCGGCTTCAGCACCTTTGAAATCTATGAAAACGACATCCATGACAAAAAAATCCAAACAAAATTGCAGCCGCCATCTTGGATTTTCATTTTGACCTGACTATCGGCTTCAGCACCCTCGAAAACTATCAAAACGACAACCATGACAAAACATTAAAAAAAAATGGAGCCGCCATCTTGGGTTTTCATTTTGACCTGACTATCGACTTCAGCACCCTCAAAAACCATGAAAACGACAAACATGATAAAAAAAAATTGCAGCCACCATCTTGGATTTTCATTTTGACCTGACTCTCGACTTCAGCACCCTCGAAAACCATGAAAACGACACCCATGACGAAAAAGTTAAAAATTTAGGCAACCGCCATCTTTGATTTTCTTTTTGACCTCACTTACCGGAGTCAGGATCCTCGGAAACCATGAAAAATAGCTCTCTCTCTCTCTCTGTGTGTGTGTGTGTGTGTCTCTATCTACCTATTACTTTGAAAAATGAGTCATAACGCTTTTTCGTTATTTGACGATTTCTCCCTTAGAACTCCTACCGCAAGCTCCATGTAAGAACTTCGTTAAAAAACGCTCTGCGTTACTCAACATTCTATATCAATAATTATCTAACTTCTTTATCGCTCAGAACACCACATTAATTATTATTATCTTACATTAAACTCACTTTTTCTTTAAAATTATTTTAGCGCCACAGGCGCCACTAAATAAACCATCAATGGAAAGTGATTTTGTTTAATATTATAATCATTATCATTACTTTTTAAAATAACATAGACATAAGTAGGTATCTGTGTTATTTCGTCATTTAAGTAAGCATAAACTAATAGGACGTGATTATTCACATCACAACAACAATATGTTTTCGTTAGTAGGTACTATATCGCGCCAATAGATGTCGTTACGTGTTACTAAAAAACGTAAAAAGTTTTTCTAGAATACTTTAAATTGATTATATCTTTTGATAGAGTGAACCGATTGCGATGAAATAAAAACTAATAACTGCTCCGAGTTCTACACCATATTTGAGTATAAAAAGTAACCGTATTGGTTTGGTACTTTTTACGTTGACCCTGTTCAAATCAATAATCTGTCACATCCAAACAGACAAACAGACAAACCGACAAACCGACAAACCGACAAACAGACAAACAGACAAAAATTCCAAAAATTGATGAAATGGCATCTGTTGGTTATCCTTTAACACCCCAACTATTTTTTTTGGAAATATTTTCAATGTACAGAAACGTCTCGTCTACAGATTTATTATATGTATAGATTCCCGGTTTTTTTAAAGGCATGCATCCTGTCCATCTCATACCGCAATTTCTTTCTGGACCTGGTGCGTGGCAGATGTGGCAGTTTACTGCCATTTGGTATTCACAGAATAGTCGTGTTCGCTTGTGGCTCTTGCCAAATATGATCAGCCCAGGTCCACTTTAATTTAACAACTGTTTTACCAGCACCATTTCACTTTTTCTTGCCGATGTCCAGCTAAAACCAAACCACCTACCACGCTACTTAAAAAAAAATCTCTGGAAATTCCCAATATTTTCTCCGTTCAGAAATACAGAAAAAGAATTGTTTCACAAACTGAGCAAAATGGTCAGTCTTGCATCAATTTCGATCAGAGACTCGTATCGATAAGAGACCTAATCAAGATGCTTATCGATTGATATCAGAAACGTGGTAGATAGCCGTGCAATTGGTAGCGTTTACTTCTCCCACTAGGTCGGAGTATTTATTACCTAAATTTTAAAGTCATCGTGATATTTCTGTCGTAATTTGGCAAGGTCGTATAACCACTTCATCTATCTATACTGATAATGAAGCTGAAGAGTTTGTTTTTTGTAAAGTGCTAAAGTCTGAAAGTGCCAGTCAGATTTCAAGAATTATTTTTGCATTTGATAGCTCGATTCTTGAGGGAGAGAGATCAGGCGCGGGATCAACGGCTTTACTGAAAACAATTGGGCCAAAGAATCAGCATTGCTATCTAACGATGGCAATGCTGCCAGCCTTTTGGTCATGATGTCCAATGAGATCTTCTCTTTTGATAGATACGTGCACTTCCTTCTTTCTACAAGTCCTACTATTATTATAAACTCGAAAGTTTGTGAGGATGGGATGGATGGAGGTATATGTTACTCTTTCACGCAAAAACTAATGAACGGATTAAAATGAAACTTTACAGTAATACAGCTTATACTTAAGTTGTAAAAACACATAAAATACTTTTTATCCCGATATTCCCATGGGATCGACCCCTAAGCGGGTGAAACCGCGGGTCGCTGCTAGTAGTTTATAATTATGTATTAGTGTTAGCTTGTATACCATATTGTATTTAAGATTTGTCAAAATAAATATCTAGTATCTAAATATTTATTTTATCTAGTATATAGGAGTATCTATGATTCAGTACCTACACATTCAGCGCAAACACAATATAGGCTAACAGTACTGTAGACCTACATACCAAGCAATCTGCACAAAGAAGCACCTGCGGTCCTGCGTAAAACATACATTTTAGTATCTAGTAAATCAGTACATTTATGAGTAACGTTAGGATCCGGTCACATATTCGTAAGTCTTGTGGCCTCTAGAGTCAATTTTATTGATTGTCACATTCAACCGGCGCCCTAAATGCGCAATACACTATCGATCACAATCTGAAATATCATTTTGAAGGATACCTATTGCTAATCCATTGCTTTATAATGTTCGAAAACTTTGTCCGTTCAACAACGTAAATAACGCAGTGAATGTTGTTGTTGAAAGCGATTGTTACTGTTAGCGTGATTCGCACTTATCCTGCCGGTATTGTATGGAATCCTGTTGAGTGTTGACTCTTCTAAGTTCCTGCATACCTACCACGAGCTCTTAACGCGATCCACTTTAGGACCTTAACTGAACTGTTCTGCTAATTCGTACCATGACGTCAGTTTAACGATTCAATTTAGGCCGTGCCATCTGGATACCTACCACGGGCTCTTAACGCTCATTCACTTTCAACGATCCAAATGCCGCTGAGCACATTGGACGTCATGGTACGACTGTGAACGATGCAGTTTAAGAACCTAAGCTGAAATGTCTTGCTTTTGAATCGTTTTTAAATAGATCATGGTAAGCCTCTTGGTCATCAATCTAACTCGTTGGCTGTATTTATTATACATAATTCAGACCACCAAAATAAGGACGATGGTAAAAAAATATATAATTATATGTCGACGGTTGAAAGGCGATCTAAGCGACATTTTTTGCAATATTGAGTTATATATCTACATATTCGGAATCAGCAAAATTTTCTCCGTCTTTTGATCCGTCCCCCTCCAAGTTTTACAAAATGTCGCAATCAATTAGCCTTTCAACCGTCGATGTATAAAAAAAACGCATTAGATAACTTACAAGAAAAATAATCAGCTAACGAAAATACACTAATGTGCCGGCAATTTATTATTTTAGGTCAAAATAAAATCACTTTAATAAGTGTTTGTTTTGCTTTGATATCTTTGGTTAGACGTACTGAGCGCTGTGTTAAAATTTGTCCATCTATTTTAATGTAGGTATGTAATGGTGAATCACAACCTTCAAAATAAAAACTTGACTGGACGTCTTTTGGCTGAAATGATTATGATGCCGTTGTGTCACCACTGTGCACTGCTCTCCGCTGCTCTCTTGGCGCCAGCGTTCGTGAAATAGGGAATATGTGTGGATTATCAATTGTTTTTCTTGGTTAAGCAACTCCTGAGAAGTCGGTTTTTACTCTTTTTTGTCAGTCAACAATAAAGACCCCTTTTCTTACATCAGTTTCAAAATGGTGGTCAAACGTGGCATTATAAATCGGCGCCAGAGTCTTCAATTTATAAATATGTTCGTCATTTTGTCATATTGTAACCGCAGTTCATATATGTTATGTATAACATATGAACTGCGGTTTACATGTGTCTAGTAATTGATTTTGTACACAATCTTTATTGGGTATTCAAAATGTGGTCAGTTTTTGTTAGGCTAGTAGTTCGTGTCCTCGTGGGACATCGTTTAAGTCTTGATATTTGTGTTTCTGGCCATCAGTTTTCACCTACTTAAGAATATAATAGAATAATAAGAATATATAATGGTGGAGTTTTTTAAATAGGAGCTCGTCCGGACCACGCACAATGAAGGTCCTTGAAATGAATTTACCCAAGAACAAACTTATCATTGTAGTTAAAAATCATGTTCAGAATTATAGGTAGGTGCAGACGCCAGCACATCAAGCTACTATAATCTGTCAAAATTCTTTTATAGATTTTTCAACTTTATCGCTAAAGCATAAGGTTCAAAGTTGATTGGGAAAATTTGACAGTTTCGGGTAGGTTGATGTGCTGGCGTCTGTACATGGCAGACCTTTAATTCGATCCAGCCTCTCCCTAGCTGTCCTCCTCCAGCGACGCCCTACGCCGAGGTCCGTACCCCACAGCGGATGCCCTTAGCGTGATAGTCGTTTAGTTTTTATTTTTTTTTTATTCCTGGCTGGAGGCCTTAATTTATTGTGGCATCTACAGGCTAATCCGGTTCAGCAGACGACAACCTCCTTGGTTGACCAGCGAGGTGCCATTTAAAAAAAACAGGTACAGAGGCCAGCACATCAACTTACCCCAATCTGTCAAATTTCTTTGATAGATTTTCAACTTTACCACAAACGAATAAGGTTCATATTCAATTGGGAAAATTTGACAGATTGGGGTAGGTTGATGTGCTGGCTTCTGTACATACCTCCTACTCATCATGCTACGTCTACTGCCTGACAGTATTACTTTCTAGTTCTGTCTGGAATGTAAACATTTCAGCTTTTGTCTCTGATATCTCTGTGATGTCTCTGGTGTTGTCGATGTATAAGCGCTGTTGGACACTTGCCAGGTTGGTCCTCACCTTGTTTGCCACTAAATAAAAATCAGCCTAGTCTTATCCCTTATATGTTGGGGTCGGCTACCAGTCTAACAGGATGCAGCTGAGTACCAGTATTTTACATGGAGCGACTTCCTATCTGACCTCTACAACCCAGTTGCTAGGTAATACGATAGCCTTTGGCGAGACTGGCTGTCAGAATTTAGGGCTTCTGACGACCCGTAACGACTGTCAAAGATCCACGAATAACAGCCGGGACCAATGGCTTAACGTGCTTTCCGAGCCACGGAGGTCTTGGTATTTAGGTATAGATGGTTACCCATCCACGGACCAACCAGGCGTAGCTTAACCTGTTCGATTGACCCGTGAACAAGCCCTTTTCCACCAAGTAGGTAGGTATCGGGCCTGCGGACGGCGAGTAATGGGTAACTCGCCGTCCGATCAGGACCAGGTCCGTGCCGGACGGGGCGTATGTGTTCCACGCGCGCCTCAAAGAGAAGCCTGCCGGGGCAGCGGGATTGTCCGAAAGGGTTGCTGCTACCCCGGAACATAAAGGGCTAAGGAAGGAACACGGATGGGTTTTAGTCAGTAAGAGTCTGACACTTCCTTCCGTTCCACCCAGAGCGGGAGGGGTCATTTGATGATTTTCCATCCATAAAAAAAAAAGTAGGTAGGTATAATTTATAAACATGAGTAGTGTGTATATAGTTTACCAGGAATTACAGTCATCTCTTTAACAAAAAGTAAGTTTGCAGTCCACCGTCTCTGAATCAGTCGAACCACGTTCATTCCCAAACTATTTGGACAGCAGTATTTTATGAATCATGTTTGTGTGTCTGTGGCACTTGAGCACTTCAAATAACACCTGACTAATGTACACCTATTGTATACCTTATTATGTTGAGAGCAGGGTTTGTTTTATCATGTAGCTGCTCATCAGCTGTTTAAATATGACCTCAGAATGGTAACAGACGCCAGTTAGACTTGAATTGTTTCTTTTGTCATTTATTTTGTATCAGATTTTAAGTAATAAAGTACATTTAAGGAAGTTTTACTCATTTTGCTATGAAAACTAAGGATTAGAAGACAGCATAGCATAATTTATCAAAGAGGCGAAAGCTCCTGGATCCTTATGCCAACCATACTGTTAGAAGAAGCTAAATCACATACCTACATGCTCAAACCAAATAAAAAACCAAGACAGAGGGCTTTTTTTTTAACGTGGAGAAATGCTCATGCGTTCTGCACTACCAAGGGGAGTAGTGCAGTTATGTGGGACTCTAACCCACTAAAACTCCACTGTGTCCTCCTCTGCGCTTACGGCGGGAACACGGGCACGCGTTAGCACTCATCCGTGAACCCGCCGCGGCTGTTCGTCACCGGACCCGTCAACGGTAAAGTGAAGCCGGTTTCGTAAACATGGGTGTAGTTTGATTGTAAATGTGTGCGTCTGAGCGTGTATGCACAGAGCGGAGGTGTAGTTTTGGCATGCTTCACTGTATCGTTATCTCAGGACTCTGTCTTGGCTTTTTATTTGGTCTGAGCCTACATGATAACATAACAAACATCACGCCTATAATCCCCGAAAGGTTAGGCAGGGGTGTAGGTACCTATAGTACACGTGCATTTCGCCAGTTATAATAGGAAGCAAACTTATAGCCATCAACCTGGCACAAATCCAGACTTCAGAGTCTGGATTTGTAGTTTTATTTTTTATTTGTATTTTTTATTTGGCTGCTACTGAGAAATTCCAGATTGAAAACCGCAATAACACTTTTCACGACCCGGGAATCGAACCCATGCTCAGCCGTAGCACTTACGAACACTAGACCAACTATTAGATTGTTAAATCTAGGCCATAGGTACAATTGTAATCAGTATCAGTATACTTCTAGCCTTCTACCAAGCCCTACAAAGTGTTGATCGTAAAATGTTCGCTAAATATAACATTAGCTAAGTCACGCTTCTACGATAACTCGTTAGTATCAGTGGTAATGGAAAACATTTTGTTTTGTTATTTTCAAAAAGCCAGCATCCTAGGCACTTTCATAGGTACTTTCAATTACAATCTGAATCATTTTGAAGGATATTGCTAATTCACTGCTTCAAATGTTCGAAAAATTTGTCTGCTCAACAACGTAAATGACGCATGGAATGTTGTTGAACTGTCAAAATGAAACCCATTGCTATCAATTGTCATTTTATGTGTGTTACGCAATTACCCCGCGGGTTCCTATAAACGAATCGTTACATTAGAAATCCTATTCTTAAACTTACTCTGTCAGCCAAACCTTCCCCCTCATCTTATAAAATGCATAAACACTTTTCAAAAAGGTACAGTTAAAACCTTCTTTATAAAGCAAGTTCAACAAAATTTAAAAAAAAAGAACCGCTTATTTTGCAACCGCCGCCCGACGACGCCACGTCAAAAAGAAACCAACCAAAACTTTAAAATAACTGTCCAACTAATTAAATTAGTAACACCACGAGAAAATGTATTAGTTAAACTAAAATATCCTTCAAAATAGGTCACATAATATAGTTGCATAAGGCATTACGTATTCCTTTCTTTGCCTGACAAAACGTTAGCCGTCATGTCGACAATGAATTCGAACAAAACGAATGCAAATGGCGGGAAACAAAACAAGATGGCCACGATTTCTAAGAGTTAATTTGCTTCACAAAGACGAAATATGCTTTTTAGTTTCAAGACTACCGTTTAGAAGTGGATGAGTTGTTTGGTTGTTGTTTTAAAGGCGGTTTGTTAGATTTCTCGTTTTAAGCAGCACCTTCTCTCTCTCTTTTTTTTCTGCAACCCAACGTCATTGTTGTTCTTTACTTAATTTAAATCTATGAAAATAAGGCCCTAATACTTTATTGAACCTATCGGTTTATAGATTTAACTGATTTTAATGTTATAGTGGACAATTGGTATAAATAGGTCTCTCCTGAAATTGATGGTACAGAGACGCCAGCACATCAAGCTACTACAATCTGTCATATTTCTTTAATAGATTTTCAACTTTATCGCTAAAGTTTGAAGAAAGGTTCGAAGTTGATTGGGAAAATTTGACAGTTTTGGGTAGCTTGTACCTACCTAAATGCATGCAAAAGTAATCCATCAAAGATTTATCACATGGCAAATGGAAATCATAGAGAGAGCTTGTCTTAGGAAATGCTGATGTAGCTGTCCAAAAAACAAGTCATTACTTATTCCCTGAACTTTTAGGATCGAGCATGGAGCGTTCGTTAATCCTTTTTTACCTACGAAAAATTGCACGCTTCCGCTTCACGCTTTGCGTATCTTTTCCAAATGTCATATCCATTGCGTTTTTTTAAATAAAATAAAAGCTAGACTGTCGAAGGAGGGTTTTGAGTATGACGGGTATGGGTTTTGGCTATAGGAGTAGGTAGGGGAAGATCAAAGAAACGATGGATGGACTGTGTGAAAGATGATATGGCTAGAAAGGTGGTGACTAATAAAGAATTATGGAAGAAAAAAAACATGTTGCGCCGACCCCAAAACAAATTGGGATAAAGGCAAGAAAATGATGAAAAGTTAGGCATTGCCAGAACTATTCCCAATATCGTAACTAACGTCGAAGCAACGGTTCTTGAGCAACCGCCGCCAATCAAATTAGCTCTCCGTGAGCCTCCACTTGACACTTCAATGCGTGCTGTGATAATTGACGCCTATACACGTCAGTACGGTCAAGCAAGTCAATGTAGCTCTTGAACTACGAAAACCGCCCGAGCTGCAACGAAATAAAAGCGTTGGCAATGTCAAAATGTTAGGATATAAGTACGTGAGGTTTGCTATAACTGCACTTAAATGTGTCTTAGTTATAACTAGCTGTGCCCGCGACTTCGTTCGCGTGGATGTCGGAAAACAATAGGTAATGTGTCGCTTAGGAAAGGTGTAAATGCCACTCCTTCATTGAAAAGGAAGAATCATCAGATCTTGCTTGGTAACGCTTTCCTTACCTAGGGTTCGCTACCACGGCCTTTTCGACTGCAATCACTGCGTCTTCATGGTTCATAATGACAATGCGACGAAGTGTCACTTTGATTTTTGAGAATAAATTAAAATAAAAGCGCCTGCTCGAGGCTGATTATCTAACCAAACAGCCATAATTATGTCCATTTTATTTTGCGTCTGTCTTAGAATACCAACTTGTAAAATCATATCACCATTTTATCTAAAGTATATCTGAGATTAGTAGGTGAAGTTTGAAGTTAGTTTTTCTAAGTCTTGGTTTCTTCTCTGTGGTAAATTTAGAATTTCTTAACTTGGTATTGAAGATATCATATATACCTACCAATATTATGCCTTATAAAGCATCGAGATATCTAGATGATAAAAGGAAGAATACATTAATGGCAGCAAAAGAAACCCATTAAACTTTGGTTATATTTGACACCGGCCGTCATTTAAACTTCGAAGATGAAACCCATGAAAACTTTAGACATGATTTTGATTTAGACCTTATACTGCCGAAAACCAGAAAAAAAATTGTAAAGATAATTACAAAAAAATATAACCGACTTCCATAAAAAACCCTACAAAGTGCAAAATAACCTTAGTTTGGGAAGACGTTGCGCGTTGGCAAGAAATTACAGACTTCTGAAACCAAAGGTCTATTGCACTTTGAAGTGTGTTTTTAAGTCGGTTGTATTTTATTTTATTTCACACAAAGTCGTGTAAGCTTATATTGAAAACCATGAAAACAACACATGATAAAAAAAGAAAAAGAAAATTGCAGCCGCCATCTTCGATTTTCATTTTGACGTCACAATCGGCTTCAGCACTCTCGAAAACCATGAAAACGACACACACTACGAATTTTTCGATTTGCAGCCGCCATCTTGGACTTTCATTTTAACCAGTACTGAAACGGTTTACCAACAGTCGATTGGTCCATGAACCGTTGGTCAACACCAATAACTTTTCATCCAAAGGACTTGTGACCCACGAACGTTTCCCCAACAGAACTCTACGTCAGTGAATGCTTAATCAACAGAATGTTTTGACCAATAACTTTTCACCCAAAGAACATTTGACCCATGTCAAATAGAACTAAGGATGCAAGGGCGAG
Organism: Gortyna flavago; assembly: GCA_963669345.1. NCBI lineage: Eukaryota > Metazoa > Arthropoda > Insecta > Lepidoptera > Noctuidae > Gortyna > Gortyna flavago. The sequence goes on along the minus strand of OY770152.1, from coordinate 5,036,464 downwards.
CGAAGCGAGCTCGGGACTTGGGGCACCCCGACTCGGACAGGTAGGGTTCGAAGGGATGATGGCGGCTCAAGTGGCCTTGTTCTTTGGGTGAAAAGTTATTGGTCAAAACATTCTGTTGGTTTTTGGTCAAAGCATTCACTGACGTAGAGTTATGTTGGCAAAACGTTGGTGGGTGAAAAGTCCTTTGGAAAAAAGTTAATGGTTTAAAGATAATGTTCACCAACGGTTCATGGGCCAATCGACGGTGGGTAAGCCGTTACAGTTTCATTTTAACCTCACTATTGGTTTCAGCACTCTCAAAAACCAATAAAACGAAAACCATAAAAAAAATGCAACCTCCGTCTTGGATTTTCGTTTTGACCTGCCTATCGGCTTCAGCACCTTTGAAATCTATGAAAACGACATCCATGACAAAAAAATCCAAACAAAATTGCAGCCGCCATCTTGGATTTTCATTTTGACCTGACTATCGGCTTCAGCACCCTCGAAAACTATCAAAACGACAACCATGACAAAACATTAAAAAAAAATGGAGCCGCCATCTTGGGTTTTCATTTTGACCTGACTATCGACTTCAGCACCCTCAAAAACCATGAAAACGACAAACATGATAAAAAAAAATTGCAGCCACCATCTTGGATTTTCATTTTGACCTGACTCTCGACTTCAGCACCCTCGAAAACCATGAAAACGACACCCATGACGAAAAAGTTAAAAATTTAGGCAACCGCCATCTTTGATTTTCTTTTTGACCTCACTTACCGGAGTCAGGATCCTCGGAAACCATGAAAAATAGCTCTCTCTCTCTCTCTGTGTGTGTGTGTGTGTGTCTCTATCTACCTATTACTTTGAAAAATGAGTCATAACGCTTTTTCGTTATTTGACGATTTCTCCCTTAGAACTCCTACCGCAAGCTCCATGTAAGAACTTCGTTAAAAAACGCTCTGCGTTACTCAACATTCTATATCAATAATTATCTAACTTCTTTATCGCTCAGAACACCACATTAATTATTATTATCTTACATTAAACTCACTTTTTCTTTAAAATTATTTTAGCGCCACAGGCGCCACTAAATAAACCATCAATGGAAAGTGATTTTGTTTAATATTATAATCATTATCATTACTTTTTAAAATAACATAGACATAAGTAGGTATCTGTGTTATTTCGTCATTTAAGTAAGCATAAACTAATAGGACGTGATTATTCACATCACAACAACAATATGTTTTCGTTAGTAGGTACTATATCGCGCCAATAGATGTCGTTACGTGTTACTAAAAAACGTAAAAAGTTTTTCTAGAATACTTTAAATTGATTATATCTTTTGATAGAGTGAACCGATTGCGATGAAATAAAAACTAATAACTGCTCCGAGTTCTACACCATATTTGAGTATAAAAAGTAACCGTATTGGTTTGGTACTTTTTACGTTGACCCTGTTCAAATCAATAATCTGTCACATCCAAACAGACAAACAGACAAACCGACAAACCGACAAACCGACAAACAGACAAACAGACAAAAATTCCAAAAATTGATGAAATGGCATCTGTTGGTTATCCTTTAACACCCCAACTATTTTTTTTGGAAATATTTTCAATGTACAGAAACGTCTCGTCTACAGATTTATTATATGTATAGATATAGATGAGCAATTTTATTAACACACGTTTTTAGGTAATTCTTTTCGAGGTTCAAAGTGATGAATTGGAGGCCGATTGAGGGCCTGTCTTTCTGAAAACTTTTGAAAAGATTCCTGGCTCACCTTGCGCTCTTCTATGAACAGTTTTACGAAACTAAACCGCTGACCGGGAACGCTAAATCGGGTATACCTACTCGGCTCCCGTCGTCGGTCGGGGACGCTGAATCGTCTATACTCGGGTCCAGTCCACTTCTATCGTGGGTCATACATAGCACACAACTTCGTTTGTTTTTTAAACCACCACAATATCAAGAGTTTTCAAGGAGTGAATCGTCAAAACGTGCCCAAAAGGCTGGCAGCAGTGCGCCGTTGTATGGCAATGCACTAAAGGAAAGCACTAGGAAGTGGTGAAGGGCGGGCGTTTTGGGCTACTGTCTTTTGTAATTTTGACGTTCGGAAAGTGCTGATTCTCAGCCTAGTTTGAATAATTTATTACTTTTGATTTTGATTTTTGATTTTGAATGCTGATTCTTTAGCCAAAAAATAGGCTTCTCGTGATGAGCCCACCAACCGCTCAAACAAATAAGTTCCAAAGGGATTGGAGTATTTGCGCCGTTTGAGGTTTTCCGCCTGCAGCAGCCGCCCCAGCACAGCCCACCGTGCCTGGAAGATGGGATGGCGCAAGGGTGTCGACACACGTTGCATCCCGCACCAAAGTCCTACCTACCTTCCAAGGAATCATGGTAATTCCGTCTGGTCTCTTCTCATCTTTAATGGGGTTAAAAAGAGGATGAAAGTTTGTATGGAAATTCATCACTTTTGCCGATGTGAAATTCCATCGGGAACATTACCTACTTTTTTTTTACTTTTTATTTTGATTGCATCGAATAACTTCAAGTTTCTACCATGTGTATAAGTATTGACCATGCTGCAATCGTATAATAGCCAAGAATTCTAGACTGTCAGTCGTGAGGATAATTTATATTCGATTGTCTCAGCGTCTTTTGTGTTTGTCACTGTTGTAATGAAGACCATTCATTTCATATTTTATGTTGGTAAGACCGTTATTGCACGAGTGGATTAAAATAGCTACTACCTCGTGGTTAAATCGATCGAAGGTTAAGCTAAACTTGACGCGGTCGGTTAATGGATGGGTGACCCTCAATTACATGTCGAGACCCCTCCGTGCCTCGGAAAGCACGTCAAGCCGTTGGTTTCGACTGTAATTCGTAGATCTTTGACAGTCGTTACAGGTAATCAGCCCAAAAGTCTGACAACCAGTCTTAACAAGGTGCATCGTGTTTCCTAGTACCTAACTGGGTTGTGGAGGTCAGATAGGCAGTCGCTTCATGTAAAATACTGGTGCAGCATCCGATTAGACTGGAAGCCGAACCCAACATAGTTAAGAATAGGCTAGGCAGATTGATTGATGTATGGCAATACTTGAATGTAGGTACGTCCAGCATACCGTGTACAATTTAGAAACGGTGATACGGGTCAAAAGTTGAAAAACTCGAAACGTCCAAAGCGTAGGCTCTTGTGGGAACATGAATGTTTTGACAAATAATCAAGTAGACCAAGAAAAGGCGGGTATAGTCAAAGCCAGAGGGACAGGGTTGGCAAGCTACATAACTTGAGTGTGGACAATTAAACGGTCGGTGTTAAAAAAGAAATCAGTCAAATTAACATACCTCAGTAGTTATGTAGTCATAGAGAGTGAAAAGAAAGAAACAGTTTATTGGGACTCGCACTTGACGTATGGGTATATTTCATTCTTCTTCGGATCCGCCATGAACCTTTATTAGTCCTTCAAAAATGGTTGCCACACAGTAACGTCATTCGTTACTGGGAAAAGGGCTTTGATAATTCTGAGGAGAAATTAAATTTGTAAAGTTAGTAGTTATACTAACATCAATGATCTTTGAATGCCTTGTCCTACAAGTCAAATTATTTTAAACAATTGACAATACGATATCTCTCAGTGCGAATTTCACCAATGAAACTGAAGGTGTGATCACCTTCAGTTTCATTGGTGAAATTCGCACTGACACGGTTTGGATTGTGCTGATGCACAATCCAAACCGTGTTCAAGAGCTGTCAGAATTGATATTTCAAAGAAAATAATGGCACTGACAGCTTTTAAACGTGGCTTTTATGCTGATCGCGTTCAGTTTTATCAGTAAAATTCGCCCTTAATCATCAATGGCCTTGGTAGGTAATCTCTTATCTTAAGCCAAGTTACTCTCAATATCGGTATCTTCGACAGAACCAACCCTACAGTCCCGTTAGACCAGCAGTACAACAATTAAAGTCAAACAGTAGCTGACAAACATGTCGGCGTGTCGAGCCACTTAGCACCTCCGTACTGAGCCCCATATGTCATCGGCAATAAGTTGACGCAAAATGTCAGAGCATACGAAGGTTAGTTTTTGAATGAAGGTGGGAAGAAGTGTACGCTCGAAGATATATTAAGCTAGCTATATATTTCCTGTATAAGCTGACCTCTTATTGGACGCAGAACTTATACATTGCGAGGTCAGCCTATACTGGAAATTTATTTATATTTAGTCTGATGTGTGGTCGTATGTTCTAAGTGCGAGTGTCTTCGTTTCGAGTTGAGTGGCGTGCGATTGGAGAGGTCTAGTGTCTGGCAGTATAATACTGTAGTCTGATGATGAGTGGCTTGGTATTCTTAGACTGTCCGGTGCACAGTGAGCAGTGTTAGCAGTTATGCAGTCATCATTACATTACCTTTGGTGACTGGCTATAAACCCTATTTTATAAGACGTGATGAGCAATTTTCGCTAATATTCTATGTCTTCTGAGTGATTTTGTAGTATTATGAAAGTGCATCTTAGGTTCCAAGCCCTAAGTTCCAATTCTCAGTTTTGCTAAAAAAAATATACTGACCAAGTAAATAATTTTCTTAGACAACATATATCACACCATCATCATCAAGCCTTTTTTCAACAACTGCTGAGTATGTAGCCTGAGGGGTGATTGCGTAACCCATTAACAGTAGCAAATGGCTTTAATTTTGACAGTTCAGTTCATTTAGGTTGTTGAGCAGACAAATTTTTCCAACATATGCAGAAATGGATTAACAATATAGGTACTTCAAAATGATTCAGATTGTGATTGATAATGTGCTATGCAATTAGGGAGCCTCGATCAAGATCAAGTTCCTCGATCTTCTGAACACACATAGGTAATTAGGTAGGAACATTTTGTATATTACCATAAACTTGTTCCAGAGTGCAGGCGTATGATATTTTAACCACATGAATTAAACTATATCCCTTCTTTATCGCTTTTAGGATACAAAGTATTTTCTTATATACTTAAGATATATCCTGAACCGCCTGAAGAAAACTCTGACGCTACAGCCACAGTAGGACAACAAGTAAGTTTTTACCAGAAGGTGAATCAACAAAAGAAGAGAAAACACAAGAAGAGAAGATGCCTATAATCTGTTAATGAAGAGAGCTATCCGTCGACAGTATTGCCAGTAAACACTGTCATGGAGTTGCTCTCTTTATGAACGGTCGCTGGCTCGACGAGAAGAGAAGAGATGATTCAGAAGATGGAAAAATGTAGACTGTAGGTACCTAAGTATATTTTTTTTTCAGAAAAATGTTTTTTTTTTTATTGTGATTAAGTACGTGTAATTTATTTACGTAATATGAGGTCAAATTTAATTAGCTAGCGAAACTCCGCAAACGAGGTGGGCACCGATATCTAAACACGACAAAACAAAAAAGAAGTTAATTTGATGACTTTTTTGTGGGGTCATTGACCGCAGTTTGTATAGTTACTTGTAACATCAGTTAAAAAATCTGTTTTTTTTTGTAAACTTCACAGCTGAAGTATTGATATGTATCAAAACACGATGAAACAAAAGAAAACAGATTTTCTCAACTCATACTTCAAAAGTAACAAAACTCCCAGCGGTCGTTGAACCCAAAAAAAATACTTCACATATTTTATTCTATCGTAATAAGATATCGACACCTCTCACGATTCACATCTTCAGAGTTTCGGTAGCTAATTTAATTTGACCCTTTCAGTAGGTACAGCTTTTTGAAATTGTATTAGTTAACTAATATTTCGTGTATTTATTTATGTAAAAGTAAGTACCTAATTAATTTTGTTGTTATCTCAGTAAGTACTTACACCATTTTAAAAATTGTATTAGGTTTAAACACGGATTTAAATGTTTTGTTTTGTTATCGATGACCGTGGGTGATTCATTCGATTTGCAGTCAGTAGCGTATGGACCCTCCTATCCAGGCCATCGAGTTCGGTCTGAGTCCATTTGAGTATGCCGAAAGAGTACATCAAACCGGCATGACCCAACCGTTGACGGCGCGCACCTTGTTTCTGCCTGTTAAAAGACTTGTCCATTTTGGACCAACTGCGAATTGGACCAACTGCGAATTGGACATCTTTTTGAACATTGGACCAATCGCGAATTGGACCAAAATTACTGGTAAAAATTTAAGTAAAAGAATTTGTTTTTGTAAGTGCATATATCGCTCATTTGGAGAAACATCGAAGCAAATGTATTTTTTCCCATAATTTAGATAAATATACGCCAAAGAACTTAGAAAGCGGAAGCGGAACTGGATGCAGATGGCGGAGGACAGGGTGTTGTGGCCCAGTTTGGGGGAGGGTGGCCTGCGATAGGCTGAGTTGATTGACAGAATTTATGACAAGAAAATATAGACGTAAAAAAAAAAGTAGGTACTAGTTACGTTGATGTTTCTCCAAAGCGATATGTTACGCGATATCTCCTATTATTAATATGGATAGGGTATGCCTCAGGGGTGGTCACATATATTTTTTTTTTTTTGGTAGTTTTTGAGTTAAGCTTCAATAATACGTATTTTTGCCACTCAGGCACCAAAAGATACCTAATTCTAGCTGTATACTTTTGCGAGCACCTAGCAACAGCAGAAGCTATCTATAAAAGTAGGCCAGAAAGAAAACAGGTTGATTTTTTTTTTTTAAATGTCGAATTTAGCCTGTCAAGATATTTTTTAATTCATCTTGCAGACATAATATTATCTAGTAGGTATACTACGTAATTTTATGTAAGTATACTTACTAATATTATAAAGAGGTATTGTTTGTTTGTATGTAGGGGGTAATCTCTGGAACTGGCAGTCGGTTTTTTTTTTCATCTGGTAAGCCATTGAGCCATTGAGGAAGGCTATAGGCTACGAATAACATCACGCTACGAATCTTAGGAGCCGAGCAAAAAGAGAAAATAGTCAGAAAGAACGAAGTACTTAATAGCGCGGGCAGGCGATAGGATGAGACGCGGACGAAGTCGCGGCCAGAAGCTAGTATCTAAATATAATTAACTCATTTAAAAAATAGTTACTTATTTAAACACTGATAATGTCTGTCTTGTGTCTTCTATCTTTATGATACTGACGTCTCTCAGTTGGAATTATTAAATCTCTGTCTACATAGTCTCATTTGAAATGTCAACAGAAGTTTGGTACCTATTTTGTTATGAAATAAATAACTTATGACTTATGGCATGAATAACATCTTTGTAGTACGCAATAATTTAAACTTAGCTTCTGCTTCCCAACGAAAGCACTAAAAGTAACTACTTAGATGGACCAAAAATAAAAAGTCATTTATTCAAACTAGAATCAGCATTAACAACTAACATTTTTATAAAAAAATATGTTTTTACGTAAAAAGGTTTTTTGTGACCATAGACACATTTTTTTTTTGTAATAAAAATGTTAGTTGGAACCACTTGTTTAATAGAGATCAGTGGTTGGAACCCTTTTATTCCAAACGGTCGACTTTTAGAACGTTAAGTAATTTTACGACATTACCCCAAAACGCCCGCCCTTCACCAGTTCCTAGTGGTGAAGGGCGGACGTTGATTGACCTTTGGTCCTACACCGCTTAAATTATTTTTTGTAGATCATTCAGCAAATAGTCACCCAAAAACAACAGCAAAATTCGTCAACATTCTACCCAAAAATACCTAACCTAAATACCTACATAATTCGCTTCCATAAAAATGATCCTTTATCAAACAGAGTCTTCTCGTGATATTGCACACTGTGTGCCCAGAACATTCTTGTGTTATCAAAGATAAGTGCAAGATAAAGCGATTAAATATATGTACCTAAGTACCTATCTGTATCTAGTCACCTGTTTTGAGGGGTTTTGGAAATGAGGTCGGTTTGTGAAGAAGTTGTTTGAATAGGTTTACTTCTACGTAAACATATATGTAGATACAGTCAGGGTTATATCTATCTGTATACTTATAAAAATTAAACGCTGTTATTTCATCATCATCATCATCAGCAGCACCAGTCCACTGCTGGAAGTGCTGGACATAGGCCACTCTTATTGCACGCAACTCGATTTTTGGCATCCTCTCATCCAGCTGCAACCAGCCATCTTGCGAAGATCTGCTGGTCCTGCTCCACAACCACAACTAATTGATTAACTCTTGAAAATACTGTTGGAGCTGTTGAAGATTGTAAGACTATCTTTGCATTGTATAAACTCAATTTCCTTTATATTGTATAATTGCATAGCACAAATGTGAGTTCTATGTACTGTAGTGCTACCATTTACCGGGTAATGATAATAATGTCTTTCGTTGACTTGAATGTGCCCTGGCGGCTGATAGTATGTCATGCTCACTAAAATGTCTCGCTAACGGTGGCGTGTGTGTTGGATCATTTAGCTCCCTTCAAAATGGTTGAGCTGAATGGTGCTGATCTATGCGTCATGTTCGTGAACGGGCGCCGTCAGTTGGGACTGGTCATCACTTGGCTGCCTCGGCTTATTTTTAATTGTTTTACTTTTGGATTATTGTTTTGTTAAGTACTATTTGCTGTACTCTGGACACTTTAACGCGTACGTATATTTTTTTTTACATCGTTCTCACATATAATATTATAAATTCAACATTAATGATGTAACTAATATTTTTGTAAAATATAATTTAAAAGAGTGTCTTGGAGTTTCTTGCCGGTTCTTCTCCATAGGTACCTACGCTTTGGAATGGGCAACTAGCTTCATATTTTCTGACTGACCTATTGACAATTCAAAAGTGCCTGTAAATGGTTTAATTGAAATAAATGCTTTGAGTTTGAGTTTGAGTTTGATCGTCGCTCCACCTAGCCTGTGTCCTACCTTACGTTTACCGATTCGCGGTCTCCACTCAAAAACACTTTTGTTACTTGCATCAATTGAAAACGGCTACACCGATTTGGCTATTTTTTGTTTTAAAATGTTTGTAATAGTACGAACTAGGTTTTTATGGAAAAGAAATGGATTAAATATCATAGAGTATCATTCTACCTGATGCTACGGATGGACCCTATTGACAGCTCACTTCACCTAAGTTTTCACGGTGAGATTCTTTCAGAATAGACCTGTCACATGCAGCGTTAACTAGGTCATGAAGAAAGGAGAACTGACTCTGTTGTGAAAAAGTGTTCTTCAAACTGCGTAAAATTAGGGTGGCGCCACAGTTGTAGAGCTACAGGGTAACAGGGGGCCTAAACAGGCCACGTTGGCAGAATCATAAAACAATTCATATCACGCAATTTCATCTGTATAACAGTTTTGTATGGAGATTCGTAAAATGCTACAGGTACACCTCTGCCTAACCCTTCAGGTGTAAAACTGTCAAACAGATGAATTGCGTGATATGAATTGTTTATGATTCTGCCAAAGTGGCCTTTTTAGGCCCCCAGCAGCTGCCCAGCAGCGATTTTAGGTTATGTTTACAAAATTATTTTGGACTAGGTACGTAAATAGTTGAGGTTTAGTGTAGGACTGTCACTAACTACTCTAGTCACTAAAAATATATTATTATATTTTCTAACTCGGCATTTTTCAATCCGTCAACAACAGCTAACATTCATACCATACACTTTGCCTGCGCTAGCGCCATTGTGGAGGGTTGTTGAACTTTTATTTACCTAGCTGGACACTTTATCAACTTTCGCTACCGTAAGAGTCAGTTCTCCTTACTTCTATTCTCTATGAACTAGGTAAAGAAAGTTTAAAATGGCGGACGGTGAATGTCATGACGGGGGATTTTATAGGTAAGTTATACTTACTTGTAGATATTCTAATAATCTACTGAAGTTTTCCCGCATAGAGGATTTGCTTTTCTAGGTAGTCTATAGAATAAAATGGACGATGGCATGATATTTATTTTATTAAAGTGAATTTTTCTTTATAACAGTAGTTTTATTTTACTTAATGATAATTTTAGTCAGTCTATGTCTTTCTATAATAACCAAAAACGCTGACGTATGTTGTTATTGTTATTAGCAGACAGGAGGACGCTACCTACTGCCCAGACGCCCAGTACAATACGTTCCTGACACCTGTGAATTCTAGTTAGCTAATAAATATCAAATTCGCAAAACACGTATTCGTTTGTATGAAACTGACAGCTGTCAAGAACACATTCTCTCGTCGGCCTGGCTGTTCTATTATAAGTACATACAGTTAAAATTGAAAACATGCGACAAACCGAAATTTAAGATTGTTTTCATAATTATGAACAACTTTTACCAAGGGACCAAAGCTGTAGTCGCGAAAAGCTGTTCCCTACATTTTGACGGATAGAATAGAATGGAATATATTTTATTGTAAAACATGAGACATCAAATTAATAATAAATGTGCAAGGTCTTAAGATAACAGGTAGATCTGCATGTTTTGCCATTTAAGGCGTGCAAAAACATATTTTTGGCTTTATATACTTTATATAGGTACTCACGAGTTATGCGAACATAAATTTAGGGAACAGCTGATTTTTTTTTCGCGATTTCTGGTTTTGTCCCATAGTAAAAGTTGTTGATAATGATGAGCACAATCTTCCATTTCCATTTGTCGCATGTTTACAATTTCACCCTGTATATTTACGATACAACAAAGTGGTTATTTATTAACTATTATCCAACGGTAATTTCAAGCAATCAATCAAGTCAGTCAATGATGGCAGTCCACTGCAGGACTCTCCCAAGTTGCACCGCAACACAGCAGGCTTGCCTTCCGCATCCAGTCTTTTTAGGGTTCCGTACCCAAAAGCTAAAAACGGGACCCTATTACTAAGACTCCACTGTACGTATATCTGTCCGTCTATCACCAGGCTGTATCTCATGAACCGTGACAGCTAGACAGTTGAAATTTTCACAGAATGTGTATTTCTGTTGCCGCTATAACAACAAATACTAAAAACAGAATAAAATCAATATTTAAGGGAGCTCCCATACAACAAACCTGATTTTTTTGCCGTTATTATATAGGTACATATGTAGTGTTAAATATTGTATGGTGGTACGGAATCCTTCGTGGGAGATTCCAACTCGCACAAGACTTGGCCGGTTTTCTTTTGTTTCCGTGGTGGAATATCCTCATGGATGTCCGCCGCAATGGGGCGGGTGGCGGGTCTGTTAGGCTCTTAGTATTTACTCCGTGGTCAGGCTCTTATTGACTAAAAACCAACCCAAAGTCAAAGTCAAAGTCAAAGCATTTATTTCAAATAGGCACAGAAAAGGCACTTTTGAACGTCAAAAATTATTATGAAATAGATTTGATTCTAGTCGCCCCTTCCAAAAGGTAGTTTTCGTATGGAGAAGAATGGGCAAGAAACTCCACCGTTACTCTTTTAAAATGTTTTACAATATTTTGCATAAGTACATCAATTATATAACAAATAATATGTGAAGACGATGCACCTAAAATAAAATTACTATACCACGATAGGTAAAAGAATTAAAAATGAAACCATGACATATAAATTAATTATCTGATAGATACACGGTGCTCACATATTTACAAATATGGTAAAATTAAACGATTTTCATGCAAAAAAAAAATACAAGTAATAAGTCAGGGTGTGAGTCAGAGCAACTACAGAATGTAAAACAATATCCAAAAAATTAGAATAAATTTACAATTAAATAAGCAACCAGTTTGATCTTGTGTACCCGGTGTTCCATCTCAGACGTATGCCGCCGGGGGTCGCGGGATCGTACGATCCTTCCGCAACCTCCGCATCCAGTCAGTGCCAATCAACTCTTCAGTGATCGGTCAAGCTGGAGAGTATCCCGCGCCATGATGCCGCGTTCGTCGATCCGTGGTCTCCAGTTCCGCCCCCGGCTTCGCCCGCAAGGTATGTCGATAAAAACTATCCTAATGTCCTTCCCCGGGATGCAATCTATCTCTCTGCCAAATTTTATCGAAATCCGTTCAGTGGTTTGGGCGTGAAAAGGCAACATACAGACCACGGAGTAAAACTTTGTATTTACTCCGTGATACAGACAGACAGAGTTACTTTCGAATTTATGATATTACGAGTAGAATGGATTTTATACTTTTATATAATATTTTTGTCACTAAATAAATATGGTAGATATATATCTAAGCAGAGTTATTTTCTATGTTAACCCAGTTATATTCTATGATAAAATTGATATGATATCAGGAATTATCAAAAATAATAATTGTGCTTCCTTTTAATGGTAGGCCTACGCACCACCCGCATGAGCGGAAAATGTGTGTTGAAAATAAACTTGTAAGAAATAAAAAAGAAAGATGTTTTCCTTCACAGTTTTGAAAGCAGTGGTGATCAAATACTTAATTTACACAAAGTAAAGCGCCTGGTCTGGGTTCGAACCTACGACCTACAACTCGTAAGTCGCGGCCATTACTACTAATAAATCTATACAAATAACTGTCTGTAAAGTAAAAAGCTTTTATCAAAGTAAATACGGTACTTATAATAAAAAACAATTTTTTAAATTTTTGTCATCTGGCTGTCTGGCTGTTTGTTCCGGCTACTCTCCGAAGCGGCTGGACCGATTTTGATGAAAATTGGTATATACTTTGAACCCTGAGGAAGAACCTAGCTTTTTTATCGACATAACACGCGGGCGAAGCTGCGGACGGAAGCTAGTGTACTTATAAAATGTAACTCGAGTGACTAACTGCCTTGTTGGTAGGTAGTGGTAGCAAACAAGTGCGACTATTGAGCTTTGAATTGTATACTTAATGCGACGGCTGAGCGGGTTGGTCCTGGGGTTCGATTCCCGGGTGAAATGTTATTAGGTATTTGATCCAGAAAACGTGGTGCGCCCTTACAAGGTCTATTCCTATTAAGCTTGAGCAGTCTTTCCACATAGTGACGCTATCTGTAAAGAAACAAAGAATATATAGGTAATAACGTTTATTAGGACACAGTTCGTGAAACACAAAATACAAACAACAAAATCAACAGGTGACAAGTGAAAATAATGTACAGACACTTTGTGGAGGGAATATTACACTGGTATCTTAGACCAAATAAAAAACCAAAACAGAGCGCTGAGAACGATACAGTGAAGCATGCCAAAACTACACCTCCGCTCTGAGCATACATGCTCACACGCACACGTTTACAATCAAACTACACCTCACTAAATGCACACATGCTTACGAAACCGGCTTCACATTACTGTTGACATCCCTCTGTCTTGGTTTTTTTTTTGGTCCGAGACTGCTATACCAATTATACCATCGAACTTGTTACGACTATCCTAAATAGACTTTGAGGTAGGACTCCCTTTGGTTAGGTGGAGTAGCGATCGTCACAGGGTGGCTGGTAGCAGCTGGATGAGGGTCAGCCTCCACCAATGGACTGCTGTAGGCTGATGGGCTGGAAAAAGGGCATGGCACGGTTTGACGTGGATTCATGGGATGAAACATGCGTCACTGTAGGTGGTATAGGTACATCATCCACTGCCTACCCTATCGGGAAATACGGCTATAATTTTAAGGACCTCATTGTAAACTTACGACCAGCGTTCTGCAGTCAGAATAAACGTTCAGAATCTAGTCGCAATCTCATCTCAGAGATAATCAATGTCAATAACGGTCAACATTTAGGGAAATTAGAGGTATTTTTGACAGATTGAGACTGAGATCAGACGACTGTGACTTAAAATTACGAGAATTGCCCCTCAGGTGTAAAAGTAAGACAGCAAAGACTAAAAATACCTACGAAAATGATACAAAAACACCTCTGTTTCCCCCAAACAGGACATTAACCGCAATGATACCAAATCCCTATAAGCATCGTCATTACAAACTTCCTATGATTCAATAAATTGATTGATTATCTTGCCGATAATTACAATAATAATATCGTTTCAGATAACACTTCGCCACATTCAAATCAGTGCCATGTTTACCGACATACAAAATGGCTGACATAAAAATATTCTTTTGTTTTTTCGTGTTGTCTTTGTTTAGCTGTGTGATTGTGGTAGCAGACAACGATATTTTGTGTCAACGAGGATTTTGTAGAGTAAGTACCTACACTCCCTACGTACTTACGTAGATATATTTCAAAGAAATCTCCAAACGGCTGGTTGACACTTCCCATGACCCACCCAAAGGCTGGCTTTTACCTTGGCCAGAGGATAGGCCTTATTTGTCATACAACGTGCGAATGCTGCAAATTTTTTGGGTACCTACCCATTACCGCCGAATTTTGTGATGCGAAATTTAAGTTTGTTAATAGCTTCAGTTAGGTTAGGTTAATATATTTTAATTTTAATAGTTTGTCAGTTAATTTAGTACAAGAATTTTATCCAGTGTAGATACTTCAGTGTATCTTTTTATCCTCCTGCTTAAGTTTTTAGAGGTTCAATCATCAATCAATGAAATCTATTACTTAACTGCTAAATTACCAGAGTGAATACTGAGGCATCCGGATTCCGCTGAAATCAGCTGTCGAATCTAATGTAGGTACTAAAAATAGTGATTGAATCATCAAAGTGATTTTAAATACTCTATACTACATATTTCATAGCGAGTTTAAGTAGGTATATACGTATATCAGAAGCGAGACTACTGAGTATGGTGGGGTGGTCCTTAGTTCGATTCCCAGGTAGAGTAGGTAAGGTGTTATTGGGGGTCGTCAGGAAGTCAGAAATTTCTCGGGAGCATCCCGAATCTTAGATTTGCGCCTTGTTACTAGTAGTAGTTTCTTGTCTGTGGCATGCAATAAAATTGAAGCAACAAATGACTTGTATCGTTTGATGTCTGATCACTGTTGACATTTACATTAACTGCTCCGCTTAGGAGTATAGTGTTCTGTGATTAACTGTATACCTATAGCTGTACAAGGATGTTTCGCCGCCATCTTGTTTTTAGAGTTCCACTTCCGTACCTCAAAAGGAAAACGGAACGCTTATAAGATCACTTCGTTGTCCGTATCGTCTGTCAAGACCAATTTTAGTTATCAAGTTGAAATTGAAATTAGTATCAAACTTCTAAGTCAACGCAAACAAAAGATACGGGCGTTTATGTTCTGTTCATGCTGCATAATTATTTTGACAAGGGAATCAAAACCTATATTACCTGTGCTATAGGGTAGTTTCCGCTGACCTAGAATCATGAAGTTTGGCAAGAAGCAATGTTATGTAGCAGAAGTAAAGGAAAAAAATCCGAAAACCGTTATGGGCCTGGCTTCGTATCAGGTTTGCATATGGACAGCCCTGGTTGAGATGGTGCAACTTATACTTATTGCTAGCTTCATCTTTCTGACTGACCGACCCCTTGACAATTCAAAAGTGCATGTAATTGGTTTGTTTGAAATAAATGCTTCAATGAGTTATTGTTGCTTCAAATCATGATATTCCACAGGCAATTCAATCGAACCATGTAAATTGGGCTCTATTTTTATGAAATCAAGCACCAAAACGAATTACAGGTTATCATGAAACTTCTTTCCCCAGACGTATAGCTTCGAGGAGGGGTGCGCAGACCCTGCCATCCACTGCGGCATCAACAATGCCACGCACAGGGGGCTCAGACTACCCTCACCTACGCTATGCAACTGCTGCGACTACTGTTTGCCGTTCTATGGTGAGGGATTATGGTTAGGTTGATGACACAAAAGGAATTAATAAGTAGACAATTAGATGTGCAAAGCAACTATTAGAAGGCCTCATAATCAGCCTGTAATGTTCCCACTGCTTTGACACAGGCCTCCTCTCGGTGAGAGGGAGTGGGCCGTAATCCACCACGCAGGCCCAGTGCAGGTTGGCAGATGTCACATGTCTTCGAATTTTTGTTCTAAGACATGCCGGTTTCCTCACGATGTTTTTCTTCACCGTTTTGAGAGCAGTGGTGATGAAATAATTTACACAAAGTAAAACCCCTGTCTGGTCTGTCTGTCTACAATTCGTAAGTCGCGGCCGTTACCACTTGGCCACCATTGGAACCATTGAATGAAACCATGCTGGGGGCTTATTTCAGGGGAAGGTGAACACTGCACTACCGGAGGACCTGGTACGGGTACCACAGTGGGGCGCTGTGGTGACGGACTCACCTGCACTACCGACGAGGATGGATGGAGCAGTTGTACTAGAAGTAAGTTGTTACTACCTGTCTTTGTTCATGATTTCAATTCTTTTTTTTTTTTTTGTAAGTACTTTTAATTTAATTAATAAAAATAACAAATTTAAATCCTTACTTAACTAAAACTATACAAAAACTAAAATATAGCGTCGAAAAATTCATCCGCATCGCTGTCGACTGGTAATGTACCCAAGAGACTGGCAGCATTACCACGTTGTATGGCAATGCTTAACCTTTGGCCAAGGTAAAAGCCAGCCCTTGGGTCACGGGAAGTGTCAACCAGCCGTTTTGAAATTTCCTTAAAAAGACCATGAGCACTCGGACCCCACGTTTCAGTTTACTTTGTTCAAGTAAACTGAAATAAATTTCAGTAACCTGCGTCGGTTGGATTTTCTTTCGATTAATACAAGCTAATATTTAAAATAATAATTATGTACAATTGTATGAAAAAAGAATCATAGGGCATCAAAAAATTCGTCCGCATCGCTGTCAACAGGAACAGTGCCCAAAAGGCTGGCAGCATTGCCACGTTGTATGGCGATGCTAAGTCTTTGGCCAAGAAACAGGCCAGCCCTCTGGTCACGTGAAGAGTCGACTAACCGCTTGGCGATATCTCTAAAAACCAAGTGAGCACTCGGACCCCATGGCCCTAGTGTTTCAACCCCAAACGGCTCGAACATATAACTCCCAATTAGGTTGGAATATTTTCGCCGTTTGAGGTTTTCTGCACCCGCAGCAGCCGCTCCAGCACAGCCCACCGTGCTGGAAAGATGGGATGGCGCAAGGGTGTCGGATGTCTTAAGTATATCCAGGTAACCTGTTACCTGGATATACGTACTCAAGAGATTTAAAGTAGAGTTTAAGCCGAGCGGAGCAATGAAATCGATCAACAATTGCCATTTGTTTCTGACACATCAATTTAATAACACACTGTTTCCAATATTCTAGTGAAATCAAAGTGCCACACTGCCCAAGACGAGTACGATGAAAGAGAGCAGAGAGGAGTGATTGGAGCAATGGAACATAGGCCACACTGTGATGGCAAAGGGAAGTATGCAGCCTACGAGTGCATTCCTGCACACACGTAAGTAATTTAAACTGAATAGTGTTAAACATGCGGTGATCCGGCAGAGAACCAAAGCTGTCGACATAAGCTCACAGAATAAGCAACCTGAAGTGGCAATGGGCCGGCCATATTAGCCGTAGAATCTATGACAGTTGGGGTAGACGTGTTCTTTAGTGGAGACCGCGAGCCGGCGCGGCGTGAGTGTATGATCAGATTACAGATGTATGAGCGTAAACGAAAAAACAAAAATATTACTTAAATTTCATCAGAAGGGAAAATAATCAAAGGGCATCAAAAAAATTCGTCCGCATCGCTGCCTAAAAGGCTGGCACTGGCAGCATTGCAACGTTGTATGGCAATGCTGATTCTTTGTCCAAAATTCTTTGTAGTTATTGTTTTTCTTTTTTTGTAAAAAATATTTTTTCTATTTTTCAGATGTTTCTGTCAGTCAGAGGAAGGCGAAAGAATTTTTGGCGAAGTCCGGAACCTTGGAGATATTACCAAGCGAAACATGCGTTGTGGTCAGTATTAACATTTATTGAGTTTTCATTTACATACAATTTATTATAGTCATCCTAAATGTAATGTACAAGCTAACATTAAACTACAGTCCGGTCGCCGAGAGAATGCGTTCTTGACACCCGTCAGTTTCATAAATAATAATACCTACTTACATGTTTTGCGATTTTGATCTTTATTAGTTACTCGACTTGTCGCACTGACAGGTGTCAGGAACGTATTTTCTCGACAGCCGGACTGTTTAAATAATTGTGCAAGTATGTTTCGGCTGTTGCCGCTGTGTTATGCTTCGATATGATAATGGACTGTATAATGATTATTCTGTCTTTGTATGAATCTGAATTTTAATTATTCTGAAAAACGATGGTGAGACGACGACTACGACTCGACGACTGGCGCCTCTGGCGGCGCGAAGTAGAGACGCCGGCTCGGCGGTATGGCTCGGCAGGCATGGTTGTTGGAAAGTCCTGCCGTGCGCCACCTGGCGGCGGCGGGGCCGTAACAAAGTATTTTAAATTAAAGAGAAGAGCTCACTAACACAATGGATCACTGTTGTCCGAAAAATAAAGAATATTATCATTATTATTATTGGGCATTAAAAAAATGGGATTTGCCCAAAGGGCTGGCAGCATTGCCACGTTGGATGGCAATGCTGATTCTTTGGTCTCGTAATAGGCCATCCCTCTGCTACGGGTGTGGTTGATCAAGTCTTCACAGACTTGATCAACCACCGAAATATTCTAGGAGCATTCGAATCCCAAAAGGCTCAAACATATCTAGATTCCAATAAGGTTGTTGTAATTTTTTTCGCCGTTTGAGGTTTTCTGCCGTTGAAGATGCCACCATAATTATTCTGAAGCATACTGGTTGTAAGTGGGTATACACACCAGCGATACGCCGCAGCAGGTCTGCATCACTCGTCCAAAGACTTTTTTAGATTTGTTTTAATTCTGAACCTCCCATTTCCAGGATGCTCCCGCTTCCACGAGCGCATAAAGAAGTTAATAAGCCCTGGTGTTCCTTTGCCCGTGGTCGGTCCTCGCTGCACCTCGGACGGTAACTTCCACCCAATCCAGTGCATCGCCAATAAATGCTACTGCGTCGACATCCTGACTGGAATCGTTAACGACAGGATCGACCCTATTGATCTTGAAAGGGAACCTATTACGAAGTTGGCTTGCTGTGAGTATTCTGGTTATTTATCATTTGCCCAGCCTTTTCCCAACTATATTGGGGTCAGTTT
Organism: Gortyna flavago; assembly: GCA_963669345.1. Taxonomy (NCBI): domain Eukaryota; kingdom Metazoa; phylum Arthropoda; class Insecta; order Lepidoptera; family Noctuidae; genus Gortyna; species Gortyna flavago. The sequence goes on along the minus strand of OY770152.1, from coordinate 5,017,574 downwards.
CGTCTAACCAGATGCAGCTTCAACTTCGTGAACAGTGAAAGTTTCATCAAAATCGGTTCTATAGTTTTCTAAGTATGGACTAATAGCTAAAACGTGTTTGTTTGACGGCCTGGGGCTGCAGTCTCGACATTTAGCGATCGCTTTACGACCAAATTCGGTAGCAAAAAAGTAGCGATATCTGGTAGTCTTGATTCTCAAAGTTATCGATTGTCATCGGTATTTTACCGACCTTTGATGCAAACTTGTCTTCGTATACAGGATGAAATTGAAAACATGCGACAAATCGAAATGGGAGATTGTACTCATCATTATGAACAACTTTTACTATGGGACCAAACCTGAAATCGCGAAAAAAAAAACAGCTGTTCCCTACATTTTGACGAGTTATGCGAACATAAATGTAGGAAACAGCAGATTTTTTTTTCGCGATTTCAGGTTTGGTCCCATAGTAAAAGTTGTTCATAATGATGAGTAGAATCACCCATTTCGATTTGTCGCATGTTTTCAATTTCATCCTGTATATAAAAATGAATCGCTAAATGTGTTGCTAAGCGCAAAGCTCGAGAACGGCTGGACCGATTTCCCTAATTCTATATAATATTCCTTGAAGTACGAGGATGGTTCTTACGGAGAGAAAAAAAATTGCTCCCGTGCGAAGCTAGGGCGGGCCGCTAGTTTACGAATATATTTTGCGAGCATTTTTGACAGCCCGCAAAAATAATCGTTATCATCGGAAACTTATAATTTTGGAGGTGTTGGCAATTACAAACAAAAATAATGCGAAATGAGCGTACTCGAAGGCGAAGGTGTGTCTGTACCGATGATGTAGAGACTTGCGTTTGTCGTAAGCATCGTTACAGTAAGCGATTATTTTCGGTATTATTTAGCGATATGTAGTTTGCGACAGCGTCGCTATCTACGTCGGGACTGGCAGGGGCTGGCTTATTGATACAAGCTACGGGTGTGGTTTGAAACGGAAATGAATGAAACTAAAAATTACGAAATAAAAAGTATTAATTTTAAAAAAATCGACTTCGAAAAGAAAATTATGAAATAATATTTTCATACATAGGTACGCACAGCTACACATCAAGCCATAGAAAACCAGTAAAGCTGACTTCTGATTGTACGAAAAATCTATACAATGCGAGGTCAGCTAAAACTGGAAATGTATAGCTTGATGTGTAGCCGTGTGTACCTTCCACATTTTATGCAAACAAACGACTTTGATTTGATATTTAATCATTTCCAGATGACGAAGATGCTGACCTATTCAAACAGTACTCCGAAGGTGACCGCCCCTATAATTTCACGACTCCTTGCCTCGAAGACCTGCAGGAGAAGGTAGATCTGATCCAGAGGAGTGAAGAGGAGGGGTTCAACATAGACTACTTCAGCGGTTTCTCGGAGTGCCTGCCCGATGGAACTTTTGGAAGGATAAGAGTTACTAGGGATGGCACGTATGTCAAATTACCTTTGTTTCTGCAGAGGCAAAAGTGCCTCGTTGACTTAGGAACTGTGTTGTAACCGCGACCGCAATGCATGTGATGTCTTGGGTTCCATATATTCCTAGGTCGGGCAAAATGTTATTGGGTTTTTTAAATCAATACATAATCAGCTTATAAAGTTTCCACTGCTAGTACAGTCTGGTTCAGAGAAAAGGAACCCCCAAGACTTAAAGATTATCGCCTTGTAATTCGCAGATTTGAACTCGTGACCATTGCATTGCTAAGCTGCAGTCTTAACCACTAGACCTATGCACCGTCTACGTTACATTACAAAAAACTTAAACGGTATGATGTCATTACAAAGGGGGTTAATTTTCTATGAAGCGGACTGTACAAAGGCGTCCTCTCGGTGAGAGGAAGCGGGTCATAATCTTAGAGCAACGCGGCCTACCGGTACCGTATGGTAGGCCGCGTTGCTCTAAGGTCATAATCCACCACGCGGGATCAGTGCTGGTTGGTAGATGTCAAAAATTCGTAGACATGTAGTCTACGAATTTTTTGGTTTTAGGACATGCCGGTTTCCTCACGATGTTTTCCTTCACCGTTTTGAGAGCAGTGGTGTTGAAATAATTTACACAAAGCAAAGCGCCTGTCTGGCTTCAAACCTACGACCTGTAAGTCGCGGCCGTTGCCACTAGGCCATCACTAGATACTCCCGTCGTCTATTACATGGGACTTTAAAATAACTGCTAAAATTTATACACTTTGAACATTTGGGTGTACTAAGTATTTCACTTCCCACCCCTTAGAAAAGAAGGTTTTATTGTGATAATATTGTGTTTATTGCATAACATCATGGTGAATGCGGGAATAACCATACACCCACTCCGGATGAGCGTACTTACACGCACCTGACTTTTGTGAAGAACATCACCAATTTAGGTACTTACCTACCTTTTTCAAGGCTGGAAACCCCTGTAATGCTATTCTTTGAAAATCTCACCGTGAAAATTTAGGTGAATAGAGAGCCTTTTTTTTATGGCAATTGAGCCATTGAGCAGATTCTGCCAGAAAGTGAGCTGTCAATCCCAGCTATCCCTAGCGTCAGGTGGAATGACAGCTCATTTCACCTACATTTTAAGGGTGAGATTTTTACAGAATAGCACCGCTGTTGCCAGTTTAACATTTATATACCATGTTTTTCAGAAAAATCTGTGTAGACGAGCGAGGTATTCAAATTGAAGATTACGGAGTTGAGCCAACATCAGAGGGCTTAGATGCTATGGATTGTAGTAAGTTGATGATTTTTGAATGAACTTGGCATGGATCATCAATACTGTGTCTGGAATAATATTAAGTATATTGAATAAATATTGCGGTTTGACAGCTTTTGTATGAAACTATGACAAACTGTCATGTTTATTCATCAAAGTTATCTGACTATTGAAAAATCAGTCCTGAGAGAAAATTTTAAAGTTCGTGTACAACGCTACAAAGTTCTTTTGATGCGTGGCCAAAATCGGAACTGATGCCGAACAAATAAATAATGTGTATCAACTTTCAATGTTATTCTGGCGCCAAAGAGAAGCACTCTACCATTTGAGGAGGTGTACCGTAGAAAGAGAATCATTCTCTATTTACGGGGTGTACCTACCTTTCAATCTATTAATGAAGCTAACTCAAAATTACTTAAGCAAAGTTAATAAAATTGATAAGGGATCACCAAACGGGTACCTACTTATCTTCTACCAAATGGAAAAAGATTATTGAACCTAGATCGGCCTAGTAAATATGAAGAAATTGGAAAAAAGGTACATTAAAAATAAAATCCCCCACACCCCTTATTCTTACTTTAAGTAGGTAGTTGAAAAAAAATTTGGCCTAAATATTGCTTCTAGCTTTTTCAGATCTAAAATCTCGTCCAACTAAAATGAGAACTAGCCGTACTCGGTAAAACATTTACCTTGTCTGACCTTTGTTTCTATATTTCTGTACTTATCTAACTCTTTATTTTGCAGAATGTGCTAAAACGATCAACGTAATGGGCAACGTGCCGGAGAAGCCAATATGCTGTAAGAATGGCAACTTTCGGAAGGTACAATGTCGCCGCGGATTGTGCCGTTGTGTTGATTCCGATGGAAGGCAGACTTCTCCAGAATCAGCTTATGTCAACCAATTAGCCTGCTACACGTCAGATTGGAAAACTTGCTAGAACCTACATATTCCTAAGATATTTTTTTTTTGTACATACCTAAAACAACAATAAACAAAACATTAAATTAAAAACTTTTTGGAGTTTTATTTTCCAATTATTTTTTCATAGTAATTACCCAAAACACGGGGTGGTAACATTTTCCTCGCCCTGTTCCACGACATTAATATTACTTCAGTGCTACCAACATAAGAAATAATAAAATATCTTCACGCTCGATTTCTAAATGTGGTGAGCAGAAACTCAAATTGAACTGCATTAATAAAATTATTCGTTAGTACTGCTACTACAATATAGGGTTATTAATATTATTTTTAATGATCCAGATTAAAAAAACAATTTGTGTCGATTGCTACGTATATCGTATGTATAAGAAATGAAAAAGCTTTGATATGATAATAAGAAGAAGGCTAATAATTATCAGTAAAAACTAACTGGGTGTTTGTTAAATATAACATAGATTTATAAAAATCTTCAATCATGATATTTTTGTGTCCATGTATGTATGTTACTCTACCTTGACAAACTGACAACGTCGGCTCTAATGTCATGCATGTCATAACGCGACATATTTTATCTGTGGATGATTGTTGAAAGTAAATGTTTTTTTCTTGAATTTTATTTGTTCTTGCGGTGGATTTTGCAAATAATATTGAATCGAAAATAACTAGTGGATATGTGATTTGATATTTTAACACGCCGCCGATTAATTAGCTTTTATATTTTTGTAATGTTCCCCAATCGGCGTTATAGGTTATAATACATTCGTCATCATCACCAGGTTATGCCAAACTTATTTTTAGCTTCTAAAAACGCTAAAACAAGGCTGTGTTAAGAGTTTAAAGTGTTCTATATTAAATTCACTTGCTATTTGAAGTTATAAAGTCAAGAAAATGGGTCTGATCATATCAAGATTTCGCGTAAGTATAATGAGTTTGATTGATTTTTACATATGTTTTGTAATAGAGCCAAAATTATTTCGAAACGTTTGGAATATTCTTTTGGCGGCAATTCAACTGTGTGTCCATGACCTGAGGGTTTTATAAATGGGTCTAATCAGGCATCTAATCGTTCCTGGGCATGTTTCTTCTTCATTATTTTGTAGCATCCTTTCTCTTTCGTTTCGGTTGCTCTTTTTGAAAGTTTCATAGACTAAGCTACTTATTTGAGCTCGTAGACGTACTCTGGTGACATGGGAGTCCTCATGGACCACTCCAATGGGCATCAAGTGTTGGTAATATGCCACAGTAGAAAATAATTTCAGATTCACACTTAACTAACACACAAGTCATAATAGCATTATTTTATTAATGATTTTAAAACCTCCTCATACATAAGAAACCTCACTAAGTATCCTACTAATATAATAAAAGTGTAAAACTATTTATAAACATATTTAATTTCCCTATAAAATCGTTACTTTTAAGCTTCATTAATTTCATACTTTCTGCACATCTGCTACTTTCATTTACATTTAAAATTAATAAATTAAAAACATAAGGAATCGTGAACATGTTATATATCAGTATGATCTACAAAAAAAAATATTTTGGTACAGAACCCTTTGTGTGTGAGTCTGACTCTCAGTTTGCCGGTTTTTTTAGAAACATTTACTAACAATACAATACACGTATGTTGGTGTAAGTTTCAAAACTGACCTCCAGAATTAGGTATTACACCTACTATCATGTTACATTCCATTCTCTTTTTTACAGGATTAAATGACTATTAGAAAACTAAGTTGGCCTTACCCAAAATAGACATAAAAAGAATGTTTTGTAAAGGCTTAAAAAAAATCATTTACAAATCAATACACTTACAATTTTCTAAATTGGTCCACAACTGACGAAAATATTGAGGAAGATAAATAAAAAAATACATAATATTATACAGACAAATTTAGAACCTCGCCCCTTTTTTAAGAGGTTGGTTAAAAATAATATATAATTTTCAAAATGGAATGCAAAACCGATTATAAATAAAATATTACCTATATCCAATAATAATAAAACAATAATATTTTTTAATTAATATGTTATAGTTTGCTTACATTGCTAGAATAGTTAGTCAACTGGAGGCAACAATCTATAATAAATAATAATGCTTTAAAAGTTTTTCTCAGCTCTTGAAATCTCTAATATTCTTGATGAGATGGATAATAGCTTAGGTCTTGCACATGGTTATGGCAATGGTTTAAGTCTAGAACACGGTTATGGTTATGGCAATGGTTTAGGTTTAGCACATGGTTTTTCAATGGCAAATGATTGTCCTATGTCTTTACCATCATTATCATCATTTCGCCCAAAAGACGTCCACTGCTGGACACAGGCCTCCCCCAAGCACATCCACTTCATCCGGCTCTGTACTTCTTGCATCCAGTAGATTCCTACGGCTTTCACCAGATCATCAGTCCACCTTGTGGTTGGCCTTCCAAAGCTGTAGTCTTCTGGTATGCCGTGGCCAATCCAGGACCTTTCGGCTGCATCGGCCACTGTTCCATGAGCAATGTGTCCACTGCCAGTTTGTCAATTCTTAAGGCTATGTTGGTTACCTTGGTTCTCCTATAAATCACTTCATTTCTGATTCAATCGTGTAGGGAAATTCGAAGCTTAACCCTCTCTAATATCCTCTCTCTCGCTCTTTCTATGTCTTCATATTGTCATTGAAAACTGCTAAGGCCCCTCTTCTAAAATCTCAAATAAAGTTATTGCTTCTGTAAAAATGATGTCTCGAATTGTGTCCCAGCAGTGGGAACATTATAGGCTGATTATAATAATTATACTACCTAATCCCGTTCATTATTTCATGTGTGAAGATATGGTCAGTGGGTGCTTGAATGATAAGTTGATAATAGCCTGTCATAAAACAAATATATTAACGCATCACAGAGTGTACCAGTCTTATTTTCTGGAGCCCATTTTACGCAAGGTTCAAGCTACCAAAAATAAGTAATAATTCATTTCTTATGTAATAAACGGTTAATCCCAAAAAAAAACCCAATTTTAAAAACATGTCAGAAAAGAATAAACTAAAAATTGTGATATCATAAATTGGATAACACTTCAAGTGTACAACAGCAATGTTTATCAATATTCAACAATAAATAAATAAATATGAGTGTAAAACAATGTGGTATTGTTGACTGAATGTTTATTATGCATTGTTTTCGTAAGCGTTTCAAAGGTATCCTTGAGTGTGTACGTAAATGAAATCGATCGTACGCTTTGAACTTGGGAAATGATATTTTAAATATAAATCAAAAGGTACGGTTTACAAAAAAGGTACTCCTTTGCGATTTTTTGAAATTCTGGCGTTATTCCGCCGGTATGTGGACGACATACCGAGACCCCTCCTCCGTGCCTCGGAAAGCACGTCAAGCCGTTGGTACCGGCTGTCATTCATAGATCTTTGACAGTCTTTACCAAAAGTCTGGCATCCAGTCTTACCAAGGGCTATCGTGTATCTCAGTAACTGAGTTGTCGAGGTCAGATATGCAGTCCGTCCATGTATAATATACTGGTATTCAGCTGCATCCGCTTAGACTGGAAGCCGACCCCAACATAGTTGGGAGAAGGCTAGGCAGATTGATCCGTGCCCGCGCAAATCGCAATTGCACTGATCGCCTGCCTCAATACTTTTAGATCCTTTTCTGTCCATACTAACACAAGCTCGCGCTTTTTTCCTATAATGGTAGACAGAAACCAAACACCATGCTCACATACTCCTTGTGCTTCGTCCACGTTCATAAAATTTGATCATACACGCGTCGGTTGTCGGTAAAACCCTGACCTTTTTGAAGGACATCAACAAAATATCGATATGAGTCCTTCTAAGGCCTCCCGACGACGTCTGCCTTATTAATCCATTTTGTTAATCGCCTTTGAAACTGAATCACATAATAAATATTATGTAAAATGGCGTGATTAGAAGTGAACTTAATAAATGTAGAACAATGTATCGACAATTCAGATTGATTAAGTGCATGGCAGCAGGGTTACATACGTTCATTCATCTGCCATCGATTGTGTTTGAGGCTGTCAATATCGCTGGACAGGATATTAATTCAGATTTGTTACAGTTGTAAACGCAATCATGTCATTTGGTTTAAAGAGATTTATGTTTATTAAGTATTTTATTTATCTTTTAAATAGATTCTTTTGATCGAAGGATTTCAATGATTTCTTGTGTAGAATGTAGATAATTATGTAGACAGTTTTCCATTTTGTTAAGTGCCTGGTATTTGTTGACAGGCCTACACTGTCCTCCCATACCTGTTAACACTGTAATTTGAAAACATTGTAAAAGCCAATTATTTTTAAGAGTAACCTCTAGCTTCTTGCCGGCTCTTCTCCATAGGAAACGACCAATTGGAACAGCACCTAGCTTCTGACGTTTCATAAGTACCCATGTAGGTTTATGTGAAATAAAATATTTTGATTTTGCTGGTTAACATTAACCGAACGCTATCTAGTTGCACTTCACCAACTACCAGCAGACACATGGAGGCTATAATTTGCCCTTTGTCCAACCCCTGGATGGATCCATCATTGCTTTGACCAGTGTTCACTGCATAGCGACTTCAGCTACCATGTTTAGTCTCAAGCATGTCTTTTACCTTTCGGATTTGGTTTTTTTGTCGGCGCACAGATAACTTTAGCGTGGGATTTGTAAATCTTTTATCTAATCTTTACGCGCACTTCATTCAATGCGGTGATTTTTGTTGGTTAGGGAACTAAATATCGAAGTCAGAAAAATCCAATGAATAATAATTGTTCTTCATGGTTTGACTTTTCGTTTATATTTAGGTGTTTCCTGCGCTTTTTTTTTGCCATCAAACTTCATTCTCACGCACACACGAGTGGGGCTGTCAAAAATCCTGTCTCAAAGGACCTCTACAGGTCTTCCAAATGTCCAATTTCTATCGTTTATAGATTGGGCTGTGCGTTGACTGTCTAACTTCACTCTTCAGCCCATGCCATAGATAGATGATATCTATATTATATTAATAATATTATAAAGGCGAAAGTTTGTGTGTGTGTGTGTTTTATATGTTTGTTTGTGGATTAAAAAAGATTAAAATTCGGGAAAAACAGAACGACTTTTATATGTGGGATTTTTTTAAGAACTATTTCGACAGGACAACGTCTCGTCTGTCGGGTCAGCTTGATAGATAAAAATATCTCAATAAATAATGAAGCCTTAAAGAAACAAAAGACATTCTAAAACAATACAACTCCTAACGGTTTATTTTTATGAGTCACTTCGTGATTTGTGATCTCATAAAGGTGTGGATTACGAAGATGGTTACTGTACGTACTGCGGTGTGATGTTATCGTGTTACAGACTGATGTCTTCAATGCCAGATGCGCTAGATAAATAGGTACACGTTAAAAAAACTATTTGTCTACGTATCTCTTGCAAAAATTGTAAATAAGAGGACTTATTTATTTAGCTTCCGCCCGCGGCTTCGCCCGCGTGGTATGTCGATAAAAATCTATCCTATATCCTTCCTCGGGATGCAATCTATCTCTCTACCAAATTTTATTGAAATCCGTTCAGTTGTTTAGGCGTGAAAAGGTAACATACAGACAGACAGACAGTTACTTTCGAATTTATAATATTAGTATGGATTATGCTGTCCATTCATATTGAAAGTTACCGACATAGCCTGAAGAATTGCCAAACTCAAGTGGCAGTGAGCAGGGCTCGCAGAACAGAAAGCCGATGGGGCCAAAAGGTTCTGAAGTTGCGTCCGCGTACCGGAAGGCGTGGTGTTGGAAGGCCTCTCCACAAGGCGGACCGATGACCTTGTCAAGACTGCAGAAATTCCCTGGATGCGAGAAGCACAACCGCTCGAAGTGACGATGCTTGGGGGAGGCCTATGTCCAGCAGTAAACGTCTTTCGGCTGAAATGAGTGATGAATATCGATAATGAATCAGCTTTCAAACATGGTCTGTCCAACAGGTTTTTTCTCTGACACCATAGCCATTACTTATTACTTTAATAATCTATACGATGTACATTTTTACAAAAATAACATTAACTTTCTTCATCTTTTGTCTGGGGTGACAGAATGAACTATCTTTGCGTTATTTAAGCTCATTTCATTTTCAACTTTATTTTTATGTACTGTATAGTACAAAATTGTTGAACACCATTGGAGCTTAAATTACTAAATGTAACACTTTAGACTTTCAATTTTCAGTTTTATTTCATGTGTTGTAAGGTTTACAATTGCACGTAATACAGCCCGCGTTAGACATGCTCTAATAACCGTCAGCTTCAAACTTTCAAGGAAAGTGAATGTGTTTTGGAAGTGTGCATCGAAATTGCAAATAGGTACCCTCGTGTGGGCTTCAGCTGCACGTTCTGAAACTAATGTCAGTGCTCAATTTGGTATCGCAGATCAATCACATTACATATTATGACATCATATGAAAGTCGTGACATCTAATGAAAGTTTCCAGCCAGTTTATTCTGACGAAATCTCATCGTAAAAACTTTGGTGAACTGAGCTGTCTTTCCACCTGATGCGAGGGATTGACACTTTTGACAGTTCACCCAAATTTTCACGGAATTCTTACGGAATAGATCGGTATTTGGCTGACACTGACAATACGTATAATTATTGCCAATTGGCTGCGTCCAAAACTAAAATCTAGATCAGTTTAATTCATCACCAATTGCACATACTGAACTTCAAATATGCGGCCCAACTCACACCTAACCAGCTTACATTGAATGCACAAGTCAAAACAAAACATAATTTTGCATGAAGAAAATGTCCAATGAAAAGTGGTCACTTTCTTTCAGGGTCATTATTCAAATTGAGGACAGTTTTAATACAGTTTTTTTATAGCTATTGCTTTGGACTTTCACTATCTGTTGCACGACTTTGTTTTTTATCCGTGCCTCGGAAAGCACGTTGAGCCGTTAGTCCCGGCTGTCATTCGTAGATCTTTGACTGTCGTTACAGGTGTCAGAAGGCCAAAAGTCTGACAACCAGTTTTACCAAGGGGTACTTATAGTGTTACCTGGTAACTGAGTTGTAGAGGTCAGATAGGCAGGCGTTCTCTCTATTCAGCTGCATCCGATTAGACTGGAAGCCAACCAGAACATAAGCTCTGATGCCGCGAAATCTAAAGATCATAGAGAAAAAAGAGAGAGAGAAAAAAAAAAGAACGGGAGAGAGATAGAAAAAAGTAATTGTGTCTCAATGAGTGACAGTTGAGCTATTAACCGGTTGAATGTCGTAATTATAGACACAATTAAAAAGCCATTGTGTCTCGCGTAGATCTACGTTCCGGCATACGAAGGGACACGGGGGGTTGATAGACTTGGTTGATCAGGATCATAATATGAAGACAGACCAGCTGGGTAATTACGCTCTCGCCATCAGATCTTCTCGCCTCATAAAACTTCTCTCTATCAGCAAAAGTACAACGCTTCGGCGTGAAATGCTTGTCTAATTTTCCAACTAGATCCTCGAACTTAACTTCCTCGAGTACATCAGGGTGAAGTAAGTTCCGTGCAAGGCGGTAGCTGTTGTCCGAAAGATGCGTCAGTAGCAAAGCACTTTTATTTTCGGATTTAACACTGTTCAATTTGATGTACTGTTGTAGCCGACCTTTAAATATAAGCCACTCGTTGGCGTCGTGATCGAAAATTGTTAGATTTCCGATGATATTTGTCATTTTGCACAAACTAATTTGTTTTTGTAAACGTGGGTAACTCGTCGCCAGTGATCTGTCAGCTACCGAATAAAACCACCGTTGCAATTGGATGCTCGTTTATTACTGTCATAGTGACACAACATAACGGAAATGGTGCAGGCACGCACACATACATAGACATACACATCACTAACTCACTAACATTAGAAATGGCTTTAATTTTGACATTTCAACAACATTCATTGCGTTATTTACGTTATTGAGCAGACGTTTTCGAACATATATGATGCATTGAATTAGCAATATCCTTCAAAATGATTTAGATTGTGATTGCTCGTGTGTTACGCAATCAGAGTGCAGAAATATGAATGTATTATAGGTACACTTCTGCCTAACATTTGAAAACAGGCGTGATGTTATGATTGTGTTAAATTACCAGCACCTAAATCTATAAGGTCAATCCGCTACTGCTTTGAAGTTCCAAGACGAAACGATCTATTATTCCAGCAAACCATATATTGCAGTATTCAGGAAAACAAATGAGGAAGATGATAATACAAATAACAAACCTAAATACACGTTTAATGGTTCTCAAACAGCTCATAAGCAGGACCGTCACCAATTAGCATCAATTGTCATGCATGCTCACTATAAATTCTACGGTAACGCATTTGCACTAGACTTGATAAACAATGATGGACCTTAATTTGTAGTTTCTGCATTAGATTGGCGACTTCTTCGTCGTGCCGATGATTTCTAATTATTTATTCATTTTTCTAATTATGAATTATTCAGGATATGATTCTGGATCTCCTAGCGCAGAAACTTTTAGTCGGTTATTAAAATATTAATCTGCTGTTTCATGCAATACTTACGCGGTTAAAATGTATGGAACAGCAAATATTTTTTTAATAATAGGCGAAAAATTTCTTCGCCATTTGTGTTGAAATGTTTCATCGGTTAGGTTCGTCGGTTCAAAATCGTGTACTGAATCTAGGTACTGGTTGCGCGTCGATGTTCCTGCCATCCTGTATTACTACATTTACATTCAGCCCCTGCCGCTGTCACTCCCGCTGCTGGCAATAATTCTCTAAATACTGCTGCAGCAGGATCGAGAGAAGTGTGTTTACATACTGCTCCACCACTTATTTCGCTCGAGTTTCGGCAATGGCAGACTTCGAGGCGCTCGGCGAGAACTGAGCGACGGAGCAGAATGTAAACGCGCACTGCCGCTCGCGCTGCCGGTCCTTTGACTTCCGCACAAAAAACCGGTCTTCTGGTGAGCGCCAGGCAGTGCGAGTGACAATGGCAGAGGCATGAGAAGTGTCCTGTTTACACACTCGTCCTGGCCACTTCCCTGCTCACTTCGGCGTAATGTAAATGTAGCATATAAGTTTCGACCAATGTTCAGCCGCGTGGACAGCGTTAGCATTGGCTCCACAAAGGTCTTTCATAGTGCTGGTGGTTCAGAGAGCACGACAAGATATGATTCATTGTTTGAAGTATAGCTCGACAATCGCATGAGACTCTGGAGTACCCCAACCTGACTGAGTTATGCGTGCAGCGGTCCACCTGGCTTCGTAGTGCGTTTAGGGATATCCAGGTGGGCACCTGGATGGTGGACCATGGCAGTTTGTGTGGCCTGCTGGGAGCTTTTCTGCAGGCTCACTATAGTCAGATGGAGGGGGATGTCTGATTCGAAAAGCCACAGATTTTTTCGTGCTAACTAAAATTAATGAAGGTTATTACCACGGATTACTATCCTATGTTAATTAGTTAAAATAGAAAGAAAGAGCTCGGAACTGTAGAACATAAAAAGTTTCATTTAGTTTCTTTTATTTATTTTAGGCTTATTATGTGATGACGTCTAAGCTACATAAATAATTTAGAAGTTGTTCAACGGTGTCTCTAAAGTTGTCAACGCCAACGCCAATATCAGGCGTCGCACTTTCTATAAGGTGGGCTGTTGAGCCTGTTTGCTACTAACTAGCTTTTGCCTGCGAATTCGACCGTATGGAGTCAACTATATCATAAAATATATCCTATAATGCACTCGGCAGTAGTGTAGCTTTCTATCAGTGAAATAATTTTTGTAATCGGACCAGCAGTCCCAGAGATAACCTCTTACAAACATATCATCATCATCATTTCAGCCGAAAGACGTCCACTGCTGGACATAGGCCTCCCCAAGCACCTCCATTTTTAACGGTTCTGTGCTTCTCGCATCCAACGGGTTCCTGCGGCTTTCACAAGGTCGTCGGTCCATCTTGTGGATAAATCTATTACTTCTTTATAATTTTAGATTAGATAAAAACCTCTGCTAGCTCTCCAATTTTTTTTCCAATTGCAACCACTTGTCTTCAGAATTTCCATATCATCATCTGTTGGGTCGATTACTATTCTAACCGGATGCAGCTGAATCTCAATATTTTACATTAAGCGACTGCCTATTTATCCTTCACGACCCAGTTACTGGGTAACGCGATACCTCTCGGTAAGATTGGTTGTTCGACTTTCGGGCTTCTGACTTCCCGTAACAACTGTCGATCGTTTCAAGGTCTCGCCAGTACTACAGAAATCATCTTTAAATTAAGCTTTAAATTTTCAAGATTGCATATGAAAAGTAGCTCGCAGTAAAAAGATTTCAATATTTATTGAAGAAACGTGTCCCATATTATTTTTATAGCAGTATTTTGATCAGTAGTTACGATCTAAAACGCTGTAAAGTCTAGTTATAAAATCAGAATTTAGTGCTAGCTATTTCGCTGCATCAATTTATTTCTAGTCTTTCACAGTGCTTGACGTCAGTTTTCTAAGGCCAAACTTTTATTTTAAAACGTTCTTGAGTTTTAAAACGTGAAAATGGTCAAGTGGATTCGGATCAAAATGTCGCAAATTCGAGAGAAGGCTTGTGTTTTTCATCGTTGTTTATTTTCGGCCGAACCCAATAACCTATTTTCATTTCAGTGATACGTTTATCCCTGCAATTCGGCGAACAGAGCTATTTGTTATCTTTAGTAACTGTCCTATCAAACAAATAGTTGTCAACATGTTATAGGACGCATATTTTGGCTATTTCATACAAATATCTATCCATAGTAAGCGATATACCTTCACAGCGATAGATAGCGTAGGTCGGCAAGATTACTTAATCTCATATAGATTATTGGGGCGTTAAAACCAGAGATAGATCGATTTTTCTATCTCCAGTATGCCAAAACGAGTGATAGATAGTTATTGGGTTCGGCCGTAAGATATCTTTGAAGGATCTAGTTAGAAATTGTTCAGCGGGTCTCTCCTGTAAATCTTTTATTTTTTTTTGTTATCATTTTTTAATGCAATCTATTATTCTTGCAAATATTCAGCAATATGTTTGTTATTATTAACGGGTTTGTACGGAAGCCGCCCAGTGACTGCTCCGTTGATTCTTATAGCCTCTTAAATGAGGTCTTGAGGAATCTTGCTTTTTAGTCTTCTAGCGACTCTTTGGGTGTTCATCAGGTTTACTGCTAGCTTGTTTGGATAGTTCGTGATTCGCTCTTTGTACGCTTTTGTCCTTTCTGAGATTTCTTCTATAACAGTTTTGTTACCGAGGTCATGATGGAGTGTCTTATTTGAGACAAAATATCACTGCAAATAGTGTGACTGGGAATAACATCAGGGAGAATGACAGCTAACGTAACCTAAGTTTTCGCGGTGGTGTTTTTAAAGAAAAGACCGATAATTTTTTAGCAATCAACTTACCTTTGTTTCTAATACGAAACGATTCTTTAAAGCACTGTAGCGTTAGAGATGGCAGTTTCATAAAATTCGTGGCCCCGAAAGTGCATTGAGCGCATTACGTACTTCTGTTACGGGCCGCCTGTCAAAGCCGTCAGTTTCTATACTTCATTTCTGTTGTAGTGCAAGTAAACGGTGACGCTCATTGACACGCTTGGTTTGTATGGAAAACTGTTGACAGGCCGCTTCTAAAGTTCGTTTTATAATCTCAAAGACTAATCTGACAGGTGTAATGTCAAAATTCTATACAAAAAACGCTTCTAAATTCTATACGCAAACACAAAAGACCTAAATGTCAGATTAGTATTTGGGATTAAAAAACGAGCAGTGGTGCCGATTCTGTTGTTCACAAACTAAACAAAATTTAAGTTCTGTGCCTCTTTTTCTTTCTATTTCATTAAGCAAAGGACAGAAGATAAGTTTTAGTTTAGTCCTGTCAAATTAATCAGCGCCTGACGTAAATTGACGTACCTAATTTTAGTAGGCAAGTTTTTAATCACGTTTAAACTTGTATGGAGTAGTGTAAACAAGGGAATCGGCACCAGTGGCGGCCGCAGCGTCTTCGTGCTCTGTGATTTCTAAGAACCGATTCATCATTCATTCCTCACGATGAAAGACGTCCATCGCTGGACATAGCCACAACGACCGTAATTACCTCCCGAGTCCAACTGATTCCCGTAACCTTTACTAGCGGGATAATTGCGTAATACACTATCTGTAGAAATGGGTTTAATTTTGACAATTCAACAACATTAATTGCTTTATTTATGTTGTTGAGCAAACAAAGTTTTCGAACTTATGAAGCAATGGATTAGCAATATGCTTCAAAATGATTCAGAGAATGATTGATAGTGTGTTACGCAGTTCGTGTGCTAGTCATGATCCAGTCCCCTGAGGTCTATTTCAATGCATAAATCCATTGTCAAATCCTTTGCCAATTCTTATGATTAGCAGTTGTTATTTTGGTCGGCCTACCTCAACAGATAATGTGTATAAGTAGACAATGAAAACTTGGCAACAGATTATAAAGGCGGCACTTTATGATGGCTTGTGAACTTTGCGCGTTTTTATGAATTGTTGTATGACGAACTGCTAGAAGAACTATAATTTATCTAAAGTGCTCGAAGGATATTGATTAGGGGATGTTGTTGTCGCAGAAATGGTATTGAAAAACAATATGGCGGCGTTCGTTCCGATTTTGGCAACGCGTCTAATGATTTGTACCATTGTTATAAACAGACAGTGCCCCGCGGTTTTACCCGCATAAGTTTCGATCCCGTGGGAATATCGGGATAAAAAGTATCCTATGTGTTATTCTGATGTATAAGCTATATTACTGGAAAGTTTCATCAACATCCTTTTAGTAGTATTTGCGTGAAAGAGTAACAAACATCCATCCATCCATCCTCACAAACTTTCGCGTTTATAATATTAACTTAAAGTTAATAATAGTAGGATTATTACTAGGATAGGATTTATTATGCTATATTTTTATAATTTGTAAGCTGTCTCAGGCGCCATCACATAGTGCCGCTGGTTTAGTAAGGCCTTGCTGGTTTTCGTCAATTTCAGTCAGATTTCTAAAGAACATTACAACAAATTATTTATCATTGATTTTATTCATTTATTTATTGATTTTATTCATTTATTTATTGACTATGACTCATCGTAAAACCCAAAGGTTAACAACACCATATCGACTGTCAAGGTCTAAATTCGCTTGACATATTTTTAAAATTAATGTGTCATGACTACCACAAGTACTTATTAGTTTATAAAATCTGTTGTTTTTTTGGGTAAACTTTACAGACGTGATAGATATCGATATCTTAACACGAGAAAATAAATATAAAACTGATTTTATAAATTCATACTTCAATTAAGTACACTTCATGCTTTCGCTAACCCCAAAAAAACATATTTTTTTCTCGCGTTTAGATACTCAGCAGGTCTGTGAAGTTTTGCTATCTAATTTAATTTGACCCTGTATACAGGGTAGCAAACTGTAACCGTGAATTCAGTAGGTAGGTAAATAATCCTGAAC
This sequence comes from Gortyna flavago, assembly GCA_963669345.1. Lineage (NCBI taxonomy): Eukaryota > Metazoa > Arthropoda > Insecta > Lepidoptera > Noctuidae > Gortyna > Gortyna flavago. The sequence continues at coordinate 5,000,416 of OY770152.1, read as the reverse complement.
ACCCCTATGTTGAAATTTTTCCTCGGTTATTAAATAAGATAATTAGCTATTCTATACATTTTGACCGCGTAGGCATTGCATTTTTCTATGCAAAACCTTTTTTTTTATAACCGATGCTAAATTTGTAGAACCCCGCTTAACTGAGAGGTTGCCTGAGGCAGCTGCGCGGTGCGGGAGGGGTGATAGCTGTCACAAGTTGAAAAATCACTGAGCTCTCGCATCACGTCACCAAACCCCTCCCGCACCGCGCTGCTACCTCAGGCAACGTCTCAGTTAAGCGGTCGGCCTATGATAAATGATTTATTTTCTGTAAGTAGGTTTGTACAAACACTTTTACCCGTCAATCATATTTTTTTAAACTAGATGAGGTCGGCGTTTCCTATCTGACTATTCTGAGAAGAAAGGCCGAAACAAACTCAGAGGCCACAGTCTCTTTTAAAGTCCAGACAAAATCTTGGTCAGATCATGTGAAGACCATGTAGATTGGTATCTGAAACGACCTTTTGAGGAAAGAACCACACAAATTGAGCGGACCTGTCCAGTCATTGCACGCATTTGTCAAAAATCGTGCAGCTCAACTCAGAACTTGAGGAGCTCAACGATTCGACGACCAATAGCAAAGAAAGGACATTTGTGTAGGCCGCGTAAATGACTTAAACTGCCAGATTATATAGAATCATATGCACACATGTTACAGTTTGCGTGTCAATGTTTCAGCCAGCCTGTATTATATTTCCTAATTTTTTATTTCTCTTTCACAGCGCAAAAAAACTACGATAGAAGTCCTCGATCGACTCGAAACTACAATAAAAAGTATCGAAAGAGATGGGCAATATAAGGAACAGACTCACAAGCGGGTCATAGGCTATATAATGGCGTACTCTGTCGGGCTATATGTGCTGTTCGCTATATTATACTATTATATGTATGTTGGAAAGAGTCAGCATTGGATGTACTCTCTGCTGTATGCGTCACCGTTATTGGTTCTGCCTATTTTGTGAGTATTGTCTAAACAAATAAATAAAGTTGAAGTGTCTGTTTGTAATATCAAAATAACAGCTTTTTTCTAAATCTAAACAAATAAATAAAATGTAAGTGTCTGTTTGCAATATCAAAATAACAATTAAATTATTATTAAAATACTTTTTACTTAAGTATAACATATGTTTGTTGGCCCGTCTGTCTGTTTGTTCCGGCTAATCTACGAAACGAAAGGACCGATTTTGACGGGAGTTTCACTGGAAAATAGCTGATGTTACAAGGAGTAACTTAGGCTTAAGGAGAACCCGCAAGCGGGCACTTTACTTTGTGTAAATTATTTCATCACCACTGCTCTCAAATCGGTGTAGGAAAACATCGTGAGGAAACCGGCATGTCCTAGGACCAACAAAAATCGAAGACATGTGACGTCTACCAACCCGCACTGGGCCCGCGTGGTAGATTACAGCCCACTCCCTCCCGAAGAGAGGAGGCCTATGTCCCAGCAGTGGGAACTATAGGCTGATTATGCTACATTCCCTTTATGTAGATCCTCCGTTTAACCAGCCTGTATAATGATCCTAAGTTACTTATTTTTTGTTTCAGAGTAATATTCTTAAGGTCAGCTATATCTTGGTACTACAACTGGTCCCTTAACAAGAATAGGCTCAAACTAAGCAAGATGAGAGAGGAAAAGAAGAAGATTCTAGAAGAAGTTATGAATACTGAGACATATAAGGTAAGCAGAAGAAGACGGCATGGTTGGCTGAATTTTCGCACTGCAGCACTTTAGGCACTGCACTACGTATTGCATTTAACTGCCCCTTTGGTCTCGTGGTGACTGTTGAGCGTGGGGTCTTGGGTCCGACTTCCAGCTCGGGCAGTTTCATTGGGTTTTCCATCAGGATTTTTTGTAACAACCCGAAATTTGGATGTTGGCGTTGTGATACCCCCGTGCCTCGGAAAGCACGTTGAGCCTTTGGTCCTGCGCCTGATCTCTCTCCGGTCGTGTCGGATTGCCGTCCCATCGGCCTATGAGAGTGATGGAACAGAGAGTGCACTTATGTCTGCGCATGTCTCCCGCGCCGAAGGCTAGTCTTGAACTTAAGTGACAGCATAAGTTTTGATACGTCTTTTCGTAACCAATTAAAATCAGGCATCATCGTGCAGAATTTCTTGAGAGCAATGTAGCATATTTTATAACTCATTATAAACTAATCCATTGCAGGTTGCAAAAGAGATCCTAGACAAGTACGGGAGCCCGGATGAGCAATCGAAAGCGCTGAAGCCGTTCGTACCGTCGACCAACGTTCCCGGTAATTCCCCTAGCTCGCCGCTCCCAGGTAGAAAATCCTTTGTAAATAATCCGACTTTAGAGGTTTTTGGGTGAGAGCTCAGACCAAATAAAAAAGTCTAAGACAAGCATGAAGTGAAGCGTGCCAAAACTACACCTCCGCTCTGTGCACACACGCTCACACGCACACATTTACAATCAAACTACACCACACTAAGTGCACACATGTTTACGTAACCGGCTTCACTTTACTGTTGACAGCCCTCTGTCTTGGTTTTTTATTTGGTCTGAGGGTGAGGGTAGTTGAATAAAAGTGTCAACTTGAATTCAGAATCTTAGATCTTCTTTGAGTAACACAATCAGCCTATAATGTTCCCACTGCTGGGACACAGACCTCCTCTCTATGAGAGGGAGTGGGCCATAATCAACCATGCGAGCCCAGTGCAGGTTTAAGTATGTCACATGTCTTCGAATTTTTGGTTCTAGGACATGCCGGTTTCCTTACCATATTTTTCTTCACCAGTTTGAGAGAAATGATAAAATAATTTACACAAAGTACCTGGATCGAAACCACGACCTACAACTCATAAGTCACGGCGGTTACCACTTGGCAACCACGGCTCTTCTTAGTCTGTCCATGTCAATTTAAACAGACAGCCCAGAATTTGGCTACCAGTTTGGCACCTTCAGTAGCGTCCATCAGTTCTTGTAACGTGCAGGCAAGGGGATGTTCATTTATTACGTAAGACAATTTTGACCACTTCCTGACCCCCCTACGTAAGAAAAAATAAGACTTGGATGAACCCTCTCCGCCCCTTTCAATCTTACGTAAGATCAGTTCCTACTTCTGTCCTAATTTCTACTTTCTGGTTTAGGCTGTGCGTTGTCTGTCAGTGTCAATGTAACACGTACTCTATTTCGTACAAGACAAAGTTCAAATTCCATTATACGTAAATAAAAAAATGGTCCTTTGACACAAATTGTCACTCAAAAATCAACTTAGACTACATAAAGCTAAAGTGGTAAGTCGACTAAGTGGCAATGTTAAATTAGTTATTATGATTCTGAATTCAAGTTTAGTAAGTAGTTTGGATGAAGCAGTTAAAAGTTGTGTAGCTCTATTACCATGCTTATAAACCAGTTTTCGCAGATACGTAAAAATATCTATCTTTTCCTCAGTTTTTAGCAATGTTGTAGCCAAAATTTGAGGTGCGAAAAAAAAATTGTTAATTAATTTGTCTTAACTTTTTAAAATTCACTAGTAAAAACTTATAGTCCAACGTATTGGATGAACCTGTCGAATCCGGCCTACTTAAGAGGAAACGGGGTCACGTGGCCGCTGGCGTTCATTCCATACTAACGTATTCCCTATGTTTTGTTTTGTGTAGATAATTATATTAATAATACGTTAGTATGGCATTGAATTGAATTAATGCATATGTTTGTGATATATGATGAATTGATCGAAATCGAATGTTTATATATTATTATTAAATTGTGTACCTATAAATTATTTTGCATACAATTGATACAATTTGTGTATAGCTAAACATGTGGACATTATATACAAAAACCAGAATGTAACACCTTTATACCATGTTTAAAGCAAATAAAGACATATCTTATCTTAACGCCAACGTCACGTGACCGCGTTTCCTCTTAATACATTATCAGAAGTCATTTCCTGCTACATATCAAAGTCAGTGGGGTATCTAATCTGCATTCACGATTTGCTTGCCAAAAATGTAAACAAACATGAGTTTATGGGAAAAAATCTTTAAATCCTACACAATAAAATTCAGTTTACGCTACAACTTTTTTATAACTTTTTCAATAATGCTAGTCACTCTGAAATCAACTTAATTACCATTAAAATAAAGTTTGAAACATAAGTTTGAAGAGACTTAACTAGCACAGTCCTACTTTTGCACCTAGTTTTAAACAACACTATTTTTATAATTATGCACACAACTAAAATACCCGTAGTGTTTTAAGCTCAAATAGTGGGCTGTTTCTTTATCCTATCATACTAGGTGGCAGGGACATCGATGTGCAGCCTGTTACCATGGATTCAGTAAAGAAAGAAAGAAAGAAAAAGTTTTTATTGTGACTCGTACAGGAAGATCACAAACTAAACTAAACACAGTCAAAAATAAAAAACCAAATTATATTTAAAAAAAAGTAACAAGAAGAAAAAGTGCTATACGAGGCCAAAAGGCTCCTATCTCAGCATGATGCTGCAACATTTGGAAAATAAATGTCGCAGCGCTGGTATTCTGATAGGGCCCACTGTGATGTCACGGACAGTTACAGAAATAAATTAATAATAAAATAGATATATGTCAAATATTAGCAAGTAAAAGTACATGATTCTCCCACACACCCCTTCAAGAAGCAATTTGCCAAAGTACCTGCCATCTAATCTCTTTACCGCCCTTGGTTAACTGGTAGAGAATGCTTAAGGCATTAAGTCCGCCCTTGTACAATTTTTGTGTGTGGAATGCTAGCGGAAAGTTTAAATAAATAAACAAGTTTGCTATTCCATACAATTTGACCGCGAAGGTCACTTTTGTGGGGGTCCAGAATTGTGTTTTAAATGGTAAAAGTTTATGCATCGATTTCCCTGCCACTTCGTATATTAGATTGTGGTTTTATGTAGAACGTGCGATCTCCTTAAAAACCCTAAAGCAATGGCATGTTTCCAGACTGAATAATTTTATCTCATCCTGCACTAGCTCAATCCAGAATTTTTCTTTGAATTTAGCATGAATAGAGCGATAAAACCACAGAGGCAGGTTTTTGTGTGAATCAGTTCCCAAACCTAAAATATTACTTAAAGAATACAATATAAACAAGAAAAGGATTTGTAGTATTTCTGTCAACTAGCTGGCATCAGATGTTCTCCAATCATTTCTGTCAACTAGCTGGTATCAGACGTTCTCCAATCATTTCTGTCAACTAGCTGGCATCAGACGTTCTCCAATCATTTCTGTCAACTAGCTGGTATCAGACGTTCTCCAATCATTTCTGTCAACTAGCTGGCATCAGACGTTCTACAATCATTTCTGTCAACTAGCTGGTATCAGACGTTCTCCAATCATTTCTGTCAACTAGCTGGCATCAGACGTTCTCAAATCATTTCTGTCAACTAGCTGGCATCAGACGTTCTCCAATCAGCCGCCTCTTCTTAAAAAAAACTTTATATTTACATAAAAAATCTGTAAACGAATAAAAATATTGACAAAAAACCATCAGCAACTCCAGGCCAACTCCGTCAGAGACAACTAGCAATGACGTCCACACCAATCAACAACAACAACCGAATGCTGGTGCCGGTCGTCAACTCACCAACCAGCGGCTACAGAGGGGCCCGACTCAGGGTGAGTAGTACATTTTATGTTTATGATTTCAACAGCATTCGTCAATTCTAGCTGGGTGCAGGTGCTGGCGATAGGGAGTTGTCATTAGGGTTACCCACAAGAAATAGGATATATTTTCTGGTTTCTTTCAAAGATATGTAGCTATATGCTAAGTACAATTGCTAAAATTATCGGCATTTCCCGTTTTTTTTAAGAACGTGTTCATTCTCAGTCTGTAAAAAATACTTTTACTGCTTACTTTTTTACCTGTAATTCACCTACATTTTTGACAAGTATTTGACATACAAATATTATTTGTAAGTCAAATATTATTTGACATAAAAATATAATATTTATGAATAATTAATTTAATATTATTAATTTATTATTTAAATAATAATAATATAATATAAATAATAATATTTAATAATAATTATTAATATTAATAATTATTATAATATTATTAGTCGCAATCTCATCCTAGCGACAAGATTTTGAAGGAAGAAGTAAAATACAAGATTTGGACTTCTGCTGATTTAAATATGCTAAAATGAGATCGGACATATTTTATTCCTATGGCACAAACTTTTGGAATTATTTTGCAGTCCGACCAGCTTCCACGCCCGCTTCCCGAAAGGAACCGCTCTGCTTTAGACAAAGTGGTGGATTTCCTATTGAAGGACGGCCCGAACCATCGCATGGCGCTCATATGTTCCGAGTGCTCTTCTCATAATGGTAAGCATATCTACGTACCTAAAAGGTTACATTATGTCACCAGGTCAAGGGAAACTACAATATGCGGGAGCTACAGGCCTGTTCTGCCAACCAGATGCGGCTAAAACCTTTTTGCATAATAAGCATATCTTTTATTTTGCAACACGTTAAATGTACAGTATCATCCGAAAGATATGACGTTTGTCCAATCCAATATTTGAAGTGTATTTCTTCCGTGTGGCATGTAACACCCTGTAGTTGTGTGATGTCTTGTGTTTGTTTGTTTTGCACTAAAATTGATATTTAATGTCGTAAAAAAATATTATGTTTGTATTGGTAAGTCAGAGATAAACTTAAATAAATATTATCGTGAAGGTTATGAAGGCCATAACGTCCATGTAAAATATTAGTATTTAGCTGCATCCGGATAGACTGGAAGCCGACCCCAACATAGTGGGGGAAAAAGCTACGCAGATGGTGATCGTTTGGCTCATCTTGAAAGAAACTTATGCTTTGTTTGGGATTGTCATAGCTTAGTTGCCTATTCAACCTTACCCTTAGCATTATTCTTGGGGTATTTACATTGCATCTATTATTGGGGTAGCACAGCTTATATTTCAACAAAATATTAATTTTAATTTAACCAAAAAAATGTGTGCGTTACTCAATGGGTCTTCGGGAGTTGTATAGGCGATCAGGCGAGTAAAGTCGTCGTACTAGACATATTGTTGTGCCTCTCGTCGTAATTGCCAGATACTGGGACACGGGCCTTCTCCCTGTGAGAGGAAGTGGGCCATGATCCACCACGCGGGCCCAGTGTGAGTTGGGAGATGTCACATGTCCTAAAATGTTTGGTTCTAAGACATGCCAGTTTCCTCACGATGTTTTCCTTCACCGTTTTGAGAGTAGAGAGAATTTACACAAGTAAAGCACCTGTCTAGGTTCGAAACTACGACCTAGAACTCCTGTTACCTCTGGGCCACCATTACTCTTCGTAGGTGATGTGCTGATGGTGATCACCGGGGTGGTTTTAGGGAGGTAAAAATCCTACACTAAAAATCCCTCTCTCCCTGGAGGTCAGGTGCCTTTAGAAGGTTTCCCCCGACAACAAAAAAAATAAATAGGTGATGTAATCTGATATTGGCACGATGACTGTAGTCATTCCTAGTTATTTATCACAGCGTTGCACTGAAATGTTGTAATTATTTTTTCCCAGGAATGGCGATGGCAGAGGAATTCGACTATGTATCCTATGTTTGTGCTTACTGTGGCCGCTTCAACCCTGCTCGCAAGCAGAGGCCGGCAGCGCCCCTGCTAGCCGCCAGACCTTTGCCGGCTTTGCAGAATTCTATGCGAGGTAAGTTTTTATGTCAACAGTAATAGTAGGAGGCTTTTTTTAGCATTTCAACAAACTTGTAATGTCCTCGCATTTCATTCTACCCTTGACATTTTATCTGACTGTACTTTACAATCATAGAAATTGATTTTGAAGCAAATTGACACCTTACAGAATTTAGTATTTTACTCACGAAGCGACACGTGCGTTACTTGTGGTTAACAAGTGTATACCCACGTTGTGAATGAGTGTGTAAGCGCACGAGCTCTCGGTACCGTCCGAGACAATGGCGAAATAAAGTAATTAAGCAGTATGCGTGTGTGTGTGTGTTACGTGCTGAGGCTACTCGTCTTCGTGCATACATTCACAGCGTGTTTGTACACCTGGTTATCATAAGTAAAGCACGCGCCGCTTCGTGAGATAAAAATACTGTAACAGTTGTGGTTTCAATACACGGATCGCTTAAGGTGGTCAATTTGTTTAGCAATTAATTTCCTCAACTTCATGATATCGTAGAAAGTTTTATTAGTAAACATATTATGTAGAATTACAGTAGTGTGTCAAATGATACAATATTAGGCAGGTATGTGTTGCCATGTCGCGTACATTTCTTTTAAAATTTATAAAGAAAATTAATTACACTCAAAAGACAATAATATATTTTGCAATTTCTCAAATGCAATGCCTATGGCATTCAGTCCAACTCTGTATATCTTTATGTGCTTGAAGTATTAAATTTTAATAAATAAGGTAGTATGTAGCAATACAGGGTAAAATTAAATTAGCTAGCAAAACTCCGCAGATGTGATGTGTATAGATATCTAAACATGATAAAACAAAAAAGATATTGATTTGATGAGTTTTTTTGTGGGCCATCGACCGCAGTTAGTGTAGTCTTGTAGTAGTAGACTTGAAACATCAGTTCAAAAATCAGTTTTTTTTTGGCTATACTTCACAGAAGTATGGATATGAAATCACGATAAAACAAAACAAAGCAGATTTTCTCGACTCATACTTCAAGTAACAAAACTCCAAGCGGTCTTTGACTCCCCAAAAAGAAACATCATTTTTATAATATTTTTACTTTCTCTTGTTTATGTATCGATACTTATCACGTCTGCAAAGTTTCTTTAGCTAATTTAATTTGACCCTGTACGTATAATTTATGCATAATATGCATTCGTGCAGGCGTAAATAAAGTACTCTTCATCCAAGAAGGTGGATCCTCAGATTCTAGGAGGCCCACTAATCAGCTCGGTAAGATAAGATAAATACTTCTTTATTGCACACCACAAACATACAAAAAGGTCAAGGTCAAAGGCCAAGTGTGAGTTGGACTCGTACACGAAGGGTTTCGTACAACCGTACATTATGTAGCACTAAATATTTTCTATATATATATATTATATTAATATTAGTTATTTTCTATATATTATATATTTTATATTATTAATAGTAATATTTTGCACTTTATTGCACGACTCATAATGCGATGCATTAGAGAGAGTATTACGATTTAAAAAAATGCAAATGTTTCTATTGTTATACTCCTGCTACTACACAGAACCTACTTAATTTATATACCATTGTATAGATAATTTAATGGATATTAATTCTGTACTTTTCAAAAATTTATTTAATGCAGTAGAAACGAAAAAAACATCAAAATATTTCCAAGAAATAAAATATCTATCGAGTATCGAGTATATCGAGTGAATTGCGTGATATGAATTGTTTTATGATTCTGGCAAAGTGGCCTTTTAAGGCCCTCTGATCTCAGTCTCAGTCTGTAAAAAAAAGACCTTTAATTTCCTTACATTTTTGACAAGATTGATTGTCGCTGAGATGAGATTGTTTTTTTATTACGGGAATTTGGCCTTCAGATGTGTGAAAATAAACGTGGCAAAAGGAGTATGTAAGGATCGTAGCCGGTGGCGTTCTGTAGTGTCTGAACAACCCCATGGGAAGTAGGCGTTAGTTTATGTATATATGTCTAATCAAATACATGTTACCATAACTAACACTGTTTCCTCAATAACCCCCTTCATTACACATAGGTTGTGTATCTACAGGCAGCGGAGACGACTCTTCCGTGCCCAGCTCTGCTAGTGATAGCGATGATGATAAGATTCCAGGAGATGCAGCTTTGAAGCAAGGTACCTTTAGTTTTTTTGCAAATATCTAATTAATAAACATCTTAAATTCACTGACAGATAACGCACAGCCTAAACCGCTGGGTCTGGTCACAACAGTTCCTTTCTTTCTTTCTAATTTTTGAAGATGGAAGTGGATACTTAGTCTATCTTGTAAAAGTTACTTGTATTTTGAGTTACAATTTTAGACCGTAAAACAATCTATCTCTTTCTAGTTTCCGAAGAAGGCGAATTGGATCGGCCCCCTTCAGTGGAAGGGTCGCCGAAATCCCATCATGAAAAGAAAGAAGACTGAATGACATTGTCAATTTAGAACATTATTATACGCGGACCGTACCGGCGGTGCGCGAGGTAACATTAGTGTGGTGTGTTTGGCAGGAATTTAGACGTTATGTCGAGGTGTTAGAGTTTAATTTTGAGTGGTTGTGTGTTGGTTGTTATTACAGTTTGATTTGGAATAGGAAAATATTGATGTTAATCAACTATAGTTGAGCTAAAAATTCGTAAGAAAATGTTTGATAACGCATATTATTCGCTTGCTTTCATGTGCCTCAAAGCAATACGTAGTGAAGCGCAGTGCTTTTATCGATAAGTTTATAATAGCAATGTCATTGTGCGATTTTTCTATCGATATTGGTGCGGCTTTATGCGTGCTTGTGCGTCGAGTATTTGGCTCAAGTATAGTTCAGATTTTTTAGTAGAGAGACTAAGTATATTTTTCAAAATATATTCACGAATTGTTTGGACGAAAACCTCGCATTTCAAAGAGGGTGTAAATTATCATTGATTGTAAGTGTTGTGTGTGTTCATCTGTTGTTCACGAATGCACCGATTTTAGTAGGCACCAAAAATTAATTTTAATTTGAAAAGTAAGGTAGTTCTAAGTCAAAATCGGCATTTCGTAGTAAAAGAAAAATTTTAACCTAAAATTAGGAAAAAAAAAGACAAGAAATTTTCGATTTTGAACTTTAATACCTTGAACATAAAGTAGGTATATGTTTCCTGTCAAATACACCATTTTAATTATCAAATCTGTGGCGGAAGGGGTATACAGTTTTATTTAATAATTTATTCATTATGTTTATATCGAAAAACTCAATCCAGCAAACGAGAAAAGTTCTTATCTCTAACTCATATTAACTCTAATCAAATATCTCACATCATATGCCAAGCCTTTTTCCAACTGTGTTAGGGTAAGCTTCAAGACTTACCGGATGCAGCTAAATAGCATTATTTTTTGAATTCTGAATAGCATTATTATATGGAGCGTCTCGATACCCCTCGGTACGACTGGTTGTCAGATTTTCAGGCTTCTGACTACCCGCAACTTCTGTCAAAAATCTACGAATGACAGCTGGGACCGACAGCTTATCGTACTTTCCGAGGCACGCGCAAGGAGTGGACCACCCATTAAAGGAACGACCTCGGCATTGTTAGCTTAACCTTGATCGATTGACCCTTGAGTTACTTAGCCACGAACCCCTCCGAAAAATATTCAGGATTTTTTTTAATCCAGTGCCCAAACTGTAACCATGAATTCAGCATATGATTGTAGACCCTCTAGCGCAGACATGTTTCCTCGGTTATCCTGTATATTAATTAGATGATATAATACTTTACATCTCGTTTGCTATATTGAGATAAGTAGCATTCGATCTCGATCGGTCCTTGGTTTGATGACTGACAATAAATTTGTTAACATATTGTCATTTTTTGGTGTTGTGTATAAACTCTGTAATTGTTGGGACGGATGACTAGAATTTAACCCTAATTATTCATTAACCTGTTGAATGTCGTAATTACAGACACAATTAAAAAGCCATTGTGTCTCGCGTAGATCTACGTTACGAAGGGTTAAAACGTGATGTATTCAGGGTCAAATTAAATTGGCTAGCGAAATTCCACAGACAATAACAAACAAAGCTCTACATACCAAGATTTTCTTAAGACATGGTGTAAACCATCGATTTAGTTTAAATATGAGTCCTAACTGTTTGCAAAATACAGTCCTTTTTACAAAACTGACAACTTAGTCCGGTATTAAGTTGACGGTTATCGGAATAAAGTGCGATATATAAAAACTGACTCATAGGTTAGGCAAGGGAAAATGTTAGATCTTGTTTAAAACGGATGATTTCTATGAAGTTTTGCTAGTTCATGTTATTTGACCCTGTATAAACTTTTTACATATACATATTTATGAATAACGTCGTATAATTATTTTATTTATATGAAAATGAACTGTTTTCTCGATAATGTGAAAGCTAGTACAAATTAATTCTGATTCTCTGAAGTTTTATAGATTCTATGAAAATGATATTTTATTGAATGTTTACTCTATGTATTTTATTTTTTAATATTTTGAAACATACAAAATGTTCTAAATTTCGTTTCCAACGACTTTCTTAAGAGGGAACGCAGTCACGTGGTCGCTGGCGTTCATTCCTCGCTAACGTATTGCCCTGTTTTCATTTATGTCTTGTATTTTGGCGTAAGTATATACTTAAATATTAGAAGAAATATTGTGAAATAAAAAAAAAATACGAAATATACGTCAAAAATCAACACATAAGGACATGGCATGGCAGTGGTAGATATCCTACTATCCTACTAATATTATAAACGCGAAAGTTTGTGAGGATGGATGGATGGATGGATGGATGGATGTTTGTTACTCTTTCACGCAAAAACTACTGAACGGATTTTTTTGAAACTTTACAGTAGTATAGCTTATACATTAGAATAACACATAGGGTACTTTTTATTCCGATATTCTCACGGGGTCGACACTTACGCGGGTGAAACCGCGGAGCGCAGCTAGCACATTGTATCGTAGGAATACGTTGGTATGAACACTAACGTCCACGGGACCCAGTTTCCCCTTAACATCATAGAAAACACATTGTTACCTACTGCCATCTGACTTCCATGATATTTCATTACCATTAATTATTTGATTAATATTTGATCTTCCGATATTTATCTAATCATTCGGTCATCCGTCCCAATATCTCCTACGAATACAAGAGAATAAGCTTTTTACAAACAAAAATATAATAAGTTTAAAATAACAATTTACGTGCCTTGTAACGAATAAATTATTATTCATTTTATTTCGATCAATAAATAAATTTAAATATGAAGAAAAAGTCGCGAGGTATCGTGGGACACTCGTTTGGGGCGAAGTTCGTATCGTTGTAAATTATGTATTAAATAGCAGGCATAATGAAATGAATTAACAACGTTTGAGAATAACTACATAAGGAAAAAATAAATACAGCTGACGCGCATCCCGCTTGTCTATACAGTATAGACGAGCGGGATGCGCGTCAGCTGTATTTTTTTTTAGTATGGACTATACTACAGCACGCGTAGCATGAACACCATAGAAACGGGTTTATTCGACGAAAGAATAAACAAAATGACAGATTGTAGACAGATTTTTAAAGAATTCTGCCAATTTGCCAGATTGTAGAGTGATTTCTAAAGAAATCTGTCTTGTTTAATTATCAATTCTTCCGTCGACACAAACCCTTATTTGTGTCAAGCTACGCGTGCCTATACTTTGACATTTGCTTGTTTACACACAAACACACATACAGAAAAAGTGTCGTGACGGTCAAAATGTCAGTGCAACTTCTTAGGCGGCCCCCGGCCGGCGGTAATTGGAAGAGAATTGCGAGTGTAACTTCAAGGACGCGTCACGTTTAGGCACATTTCGTTACATGAGAGAGAGAGAGAGAGAGGAAAGATAACTCTCTTTGTCTCACACTAAATCCCTCTTTTTATTTTTTTTGTGAGGGACGTGTCACGTTTAGGCAAATTATGTTACATGAGCGAGAAGAAAGATATAACTCACTCTTTCTCTCAAATTAAATCTCTCTTATTCTTTATTTTTTAAGATGTTTCACTTTTTTCGGTCTTGCTCTCATTCGCCAAGTGTGCAGAGCGTATGCTATAAGGAACTTCGCTCCAAAAAAATCCATAGAATTAGAACTGCCCCCCATTCTTAGATTCATTATAGAATGTTTAGATACCATAATGTAGGTTCATTTTAGCTGCGTCATTATTGGTTTAGGCGTTTCGTAGTATGAATAGGGAACGCATATTTTAATATTGAGGATGTGTGCTGAAAATGGAATGTAATTGTCAAAAGGTACAATCAATTAATGGTATTATCACTTGAAACTTAGATAATGAGGGTTTTCATGAAAATTTTTCAATTTTTCCGAATCTCTTCAAAGTGAGAGTGAATAGGCTTCTTCTGGGTAAGCTTACTCCATCGTCGACTCTGTCTCTGTCACCTCTGACCTAGACTAGAGTCAAGAGCGAACCCATTTCAAATAAAAAAATAAAAAAATTCACGCCACCAGTTGGCGCCACTTTGACAAGAGGTCTTCCATTTCGACTATGACTTAAAAATATATGATAACGTTCACCATTCATTCATTCGTTCATCATTCAGTTACGACTATAGAAAGTATAGGCGCTTTGACACTTATAGGCGCTTTGACACCTGACGTCTTAGTGCTGCCACCTAGTGAAAATCCTCATTGGATGATTTTCAAACAGCGATAAGGGCCACTTGCACTATAAATCACTAAATGCGTTCCCTGCTAAACATATTTGACAAACGTCATTCTATCGTCGTCCCCTTCAAACGATTGACAGAAACAAAACGGTGTTTTAAATAGTTTTAGCGCTAAACGCATTTAGTTATTTTGTGGTGCAAACAGGCCCGAGTAATGATGACATGTTTTGCTTATGTTAATAATATTATGTTAATTTTGCGACGTCACTATATAATTAATTTTTATTTGACATGAAATTTTGAATTCCATAAATTAAACTGACTATGATATAAATAGTAATATTTTAAATAAATATTATTATCACTTCAATTTTTTTTTACAAATAACTCTGAACCAAGAATTTGCTAGAGAAATACCATCAATTGATTGTTTCTTTCTTAATAAATAAATATATATTGTGCTATTAATATTATAAGAAAGACGTTTAGAATAATCTCTTAAATAGATAGACTTGCTCACATAACAATAAATATTCATGAAAAAAAAAAAGTTGAAGAATGAATGAAACTTTTCGGCACGTATAGGAGTTTTATCTCACGAAGCGACGCGCGCTTTACTCTTGGTAACCAAGTATACAAACACGCTGTGAATGTGTGTGTAAGCGAAGGAGCTCTCGGTACCATACACAAACACACACTTCCGAGTAGTATGTGCTGACGTCGCACGTCTTCACGCACACATTCACAGCGTGTTAGTCCACTTGGTTACCACAAGTAAAGCGCGCGTCGCTTCGTTAGAAAAACATACTGTACTATGAGAATAGCTCATGCCATGGCTTGAGCTTAAGTTACAGCATGAGCAACTATTTCTGTTTATTAGATGTTATATTCTAAAACATCTTTCGAACATTAAGTTGGTTGAAAACATCCTGAAAGGTCCGAAAAAATCGTCAAGGATATTTTTAATTTCGGAAATCCGGAATTTTCTATAACAGAACAGAATTCCATATGAATTTGACAGCGATGAAAAGTTCCGTAACAGAATTTCATATGAATTTGTCAGCGATGAAAAGTTCCGTAACAGAATTTCATTTCAATTTGGGAGCAATGCAATGCTCTAAGTCGATTCCGAAATATAGTCGTGTCGACGCGACGTAAAGTTCCGAAACAGAATAGGTACCGGATGTATTCGGCCCACTTAATGATTAATAAAATAATTTATTATTTCATGTAAGTACTCGAATCTTCATAGAGTTAACCAGACATTATTTATTGCGTTAATGTTGGCTGGTACTTAATATAAGTAGGTGTAGATTTATTTATTTTACTAAAAATCTAACCAGGGACGTACTTAGGTCGGTTATGGGTGCAAATTTTTCATGGAGCTATAATTTTTCGAAGTGTTATCTGTCAGCAATAAATACTTGTCGATCAACACTATTAAATAAACTTATTTTCACGAAATAGGGACAGTGTGCCAAATTAAGGATTCATATTTTCATCAAGGTACACTTGCAAGAAACATCAGCAAATTTAATTCTATTGAAAATTCGCTTCTATCATAAATACAATTTAATCATTAAAATGCATCCATAGCCTAACTTAATTACTTCTCTGGCAATAATGCCTTCCAACTTCCACACGTTTAAGAACAAAAAGAAAGCATTGCTAATAATAAGTCCTAAGATACGTCCATACTGCGTGAAGTATGGGTAATGAATGTCAAAGGTATAAACAAAATGGCGCCAAATGTTCGTCAAAGCGCGCCCGCACGCAGAACATTCGCTACTTTCATAGCGAAACGAGTGATTTTTACCATTCGGGCCGCAAACCTCGCAAAGGTAGTACGTGTCTTAATAAATTCAACTTAAATAAATGGCCTTATTTACAACAAGTCCTTGATCAAGAAACTACGTATTTTGCACAAAAATATCTGATTACCTCGTACCAATTTTTTTTAAACAGAAAATTGTCTTTGCAGGTCTTCAAATCTCACATAATTTTGACTGTCTTAAAAGTAGTATTTGAATAAACAATTCAACTACTAAATGTTAAGTTTTTAAATAATTTTGTCGTCTTTTTAAAACATTATTTGTACAGTTTTTAAGAAATATAATTATTTTTTTCTCTCTGTTACTTGGTAAGGGCTTTTGTTTGATTGTAAATTTCTTTTGTTAACACTATTAATGTGTTCCTTGTGCCAACAATTCCATTTATTTATTAACAGTACTAACAAAATTTTTCTTTTGTCGGAACTTTGGGTGTAGCGGTCATTTTGTTGAGGCTGTCACCTTTTCTTCATCAGGAAATTAATGTTACTCTAACTACGATCTTAGCCCAGGTTCAGGCGATTTTTTTTCGCGCACTGTATTTTCAACTCTCGGCGCGAAAAACGCGATACAAATACGCCCGTGTAATCCTGGGCTTATAATGCACAAGAGACTGAGGAAACGCCGACATTCGTAGCAACAGCGGTCATAAAAAGTGAGAGCGAGATGACACGAGACCAAATTACTCGCACATTTTATAACCGTGTAAATTACGAGTCTTAGCGTTAAGTATTACCACCGATGTATTCTTCCAACTTAATACCGCTAAATTCGACGTTGCCGACTTTCTACAGAAGCGTATACTCAAAATGCTTTTTTTTTTCTAGTCAAAATACTAATTTGCGTTTCAAAATCAAAGATGATGGTTGCATTTATACTAAAAGTTGTCAAACGTCAATTGTCAGTCATAGCTGTGACGTCATATTAACTATATTTCGTCACAGTTCGATGACGTAAGGAAATTCTCTAAGAGTTTGGATTTTATAGTGTACAAAACCTGTTTTGCATCTTAAAATATACCCTTTTATGTAATGGTATGGTAATTTTTACAAAATATTAATAATGGCAATCCATATAGTTGTGACATACTAATGATTTTATAATAATAAAAAAAAAACAGGCACAGTTATGAACTTATGAGACATTCTTAATTTTTGTAAAAATGACTTTTTAATTCGTGAATTTTAGAAACTACCGCTAGGGATGTTAAAAATGTGAGTGCCCATATAGTGAGTTTTTCTCTAGTTCCTGAATATCTATTATTAGTAGATTAATGTTTGTTTCAGCCCTAGACATTCCTAAATTAACATTTTTGGCATTGATAGCGTAATTTGTATCGTATAATAGATTTTATCCATGGAGTTTTTATATTTTGTAAATTAGTCATAAATGGAAAATAACAATATTCTAACATGAACGATTCTTATAATTGAAAATACAAATTTTTGCACGCATTAGAAATAGGTAACTTGCGTTTGTAAAATGGCTACTTCTAATGAAAAAACGAACCGTTTTTCTTGTCATTGTAACACCAAGCATATTTTTACAGAAAAATGTTACCATGCAACGTGACTTTTATTTATTTTTTCAATGAATAATAAAAACTGTATGCAGATGTTTATAAAAACTAACTATTTCACAAATGCAAGAAATAAGATGTTGCTAAAAATTTTGAATTCCTATTCTAACCACAAGTTTGACAATATAATGAGTATAAAACCTCCTTGGTTACCGGGAATTGGCGGGAAAAAAAAATAAAACGATAGAGCGTGGTATGTGAAGAATTCTCATAATATTGTAATTAATGTGAGTCAAGTGAATAGTGTTGTTGAATTTGTTATTTATTGCTTGTATCGTTGATTAGCTATTTTATAATGGAACTAATATACAAGTACCCAGTTATCAATTGTTTTATTTAATCCTTATTTCCTAAAATATGTTTATCGTCGTTAGCACAACAAGGAGATTTTTTCTTTCACACAGAAGAAATTACTTGGACTAGCAAAAAACAGTTAAGTAGTAGTGAAGGTAATTCATTTTAAAGACCTGGATTAATGGAGCTTGTGCCAGGCCATTGGCAATATATTACACAATGTTCTTGATAGTAGTGATAACTGATAAGGGTGCAAAAGCGAGAGGCTTGAGTAATTTTATTCCTTCGGAGTATGTGTTCTGTAGTGTTGTTCTACCGATGGGTGTCTTAATGGTTTTGTTTTACTAACCAAAATGTTTAACAAGATTACATTACTTTTGGACACTGCCGCAATCTGTGAAAAACTTACATGATGCCTAAAACGATCAATCTGATTAATTTGTGTTCAATCGTGATTGTTGAATGAGACCTTAGGACTCATCGTTTGGTTATTTCTTTTATTTTAGAATGAAAATGCAGAAAATAAGTTGTGCTCCACAAGATTATACGCAGGGGCGTAGCTACCGCCGTATCAGCCGTATCAATTATACGGGGCCCCCGGGCTACAGAGGCCCCTAACGTGTGTCAGCAAAAATTAGTAAAATGTTATCCACAATGTCACTTAATCTCGTGCTTCCAGGGAAAAAAAAGTTTTTCAAAATTAAAACTGATAAAAAAATAACTAAGGACTTCGATGGGGCAGGAACGGCTATCAGACTTGTGACTATTGGATATAGAGGCAGAAATTTTAGAAAAACTGAAATCTTCTTCAGCTATGATTTAACAAATCAATTTGCCGAAAAAAAGGCAGGAAAAGTGTATATTTAATTTGAATTGTTTGGCTAGCTCAACTTCTAGGAGGAAGCGATAACTTATAATCAATAAATATTTATTTTAATTTAATGCAAGCTTTTTTGTGAGAAATCTTTATCCTTCATTTGGGCCCCCAACTAATTTTGATACAGGGTCAATAATCAGTATAATAATTATTGCTGTTACTTATTTAAAGAAAAAGAAAACGTGCTTATTTTCTGCATTTTTTTTTTCATTCTAAATTAAAAGAAATTACCAAAGAAACGATGAGGGCACCACTAGACGGTCGGCGCCGCCTTAATTTTATTATAAACGGTGGTTTTATATTGTTTAGTTTTATTATAATTCATAAAACGGATAATTGTGGCCACTATTTCCCGTTTTAATGATTATAATAAAACAGTTGTAAGTAGGAAAATATTGCTCAAACACGATCGTCGATCAACCTAACCAAGATTGCTGGTTGAACTGACGCTGATCGTCTAAAGCACTTAGGTTTAATTAGTTATTGCTTCTTTGAGGACGGCTTATTAATTTCATGGTATTCACCATTTTCGAACGAAACAAAAATGACACTCGATTGACAGTGACAATAACAACAAACGTCGATTGATTTGACATTAGTCAATGTCAATTCGAGTTTGAGGAATGTCTTGATTTGTGATTGTAAAGAATTGCGGAGCAACGAGATAACTATAAATAACAAGATAACTTATCAACGTTCTTTTACACGAGAGCGAGCTGGCTATTTAATCTTATTGCCACGCCTCTACATTTAATTAATAACAGAAGTTCAAGAAAACGTCACTCAGTACTTCTTTGATTGCGATAGTGGAAGCCCGTTTATGAACTAAGTGTTTTCTGTGTGATAAAAACGTTTATTCGTATCGACATTCGCTCATTGGCTTATAGATAAACCGGCTGAAAGAAAAGTCAATAGATTATAAGTGTAACCTAACTTTTTATTAGCAGAAGTGAACTTTTTGAAATGTCGGTCTTGAATAACTTTACAGTGTCTATCGCGAAGGGGTTACGACGTAAGTATTCTATTGTTTATTTATTAACGTATTTTTTTCATTTATATTATATCCAGAAACGTAAAAATAATAATATAGTTAAGTACTTACATAAATAAATGATTGGTCTCGCGAGACCAATAATTATCTAAGCTTACGTACAGAAAAAAAATGTACCTACTTACTCCGAAAATCTGAAATAAACGAAAGTTATCATTTACAGAATAAATTTTTGAACTTTTGTTAAACTTTCTAATTTATTATTAAATAATGCATACTCACTTTTCATTGAACTCACTAACATAATTTCATGTTTAAAAAACGTGATGTACCTATGAATAAATCTTGTTACAGAATAAACGGTTTCATAATCTGTTGATTGCTATTCACCTACAGTCTTTTAGATAAAAAAAACCTGTTCTTATTAATAACCACTCAACAGTATGGAAAGATCTAGAAGTTGCTAGATTTTATTAACCTTTTAACCCCTTATGCCAGATTAATCCGACAAATATTTTCATGTCCATTTCGCCAGGTTCGTATATTGTAATCTGCTTTTTTATTTAGGTAATTATGCTGTATTCTATCAGGTATTTTTCACGTTTTTTTGTGTGCTGGGGGCCCGACAAGTGATAGGAAGTTAGGCGGTTAAGACTTTGTAAGATATTTATGAGGATGCGCGGGCACGCGAAAAATGGAAGGAGCGGAGGGAGGCGTTTGCCCAAGAGTAGGACAGCATAGGCTAGTAAAAAAAAAGTAGATTAGCAAAAAGCAAGCTAGTAAAATGTTAGAGTTAGTTCTTGATTATGTAAATGTCAATGGTTACGCCACTTGAATGGAGAAGGCAAATAAAAAAAAAACCTTCTGGTATCTTAACCTGATTTGTACAAAGCCCTGTATAATTCTGTAGCTTCTACTTCTACCTGCCCTTGGTTGTAAAAGCATTAGTTAAAAATAAATACAAAGGGTTGTGTGATAAAGGTACACCACCCCCCCCCCACCCCCCACCCCCCCACCCCTCTGCATACCCTTCAAGCTAAACAATTGTGATTTTATGTTAGTGAAAAGGTAAACAAAAGAGTTTTTTTTTGCTACTCCTGCTCCTCTCATTGTCTCTCAACAACAGCAATAAAGAAACAAAAGTTTTGTAAACTTTTTTTGCAGTGCTCAGGTAACTTTAACATTCACCGCACAGATATCTGACATTCACATTACGCGTAAAACCCTGCATACCACCCGCAAAGTGACATTATATACATACATCTCTTTTTTTGTCACATATTTTTATTTTCCAAGTAAATATTTGCATAAATGTTTTTATTAACAGGTAGCATTCTATAAATGTTTTATAGGATGTTCTGTTGGAATAATAAGTTTCAAGGGTTTTATCTTTGAGTTTTTCTTTTCATAAAATAATTGCTGGGTTGGGTTTATACCTGACGATATAAACGAAAATAATAATAATACTTAATAATATCATAATTATCACATTGGAATTTTGGAAATATTTGCAGTTAATCGTGCCCCCTTGGTGACATGATAACATCTTTTGGAATTATTAAAACTTATGCATTTCACCTGCATAAGATCCCATGGGAAGAACGGGATAAAAATTTCATCCAAATCCGTTCAGCCGTTTGTGGGTGAAGAAGTAACAAACATACAAACACACAAACTTTCGCCTTTATAATATTAGTGTGATTGCCTCCCGACCGATTTCGGTCACGGTGGCCAATCTCATCGGAGACTAGCCAGATACGCAGGAGATATTATAGGTGTGCACAAACAGGTGCACTCTCCGGACCGAACCTGGGAATCGAACCCAGGACTCCACGCTCAGCATTCGCGCTTGCAACCACGAGACTAACAGGTCTGTCATTATTACATAACACCACTGCTTTATATCCCCAAGGGTTAGGCAGAGGTGTATATGTCGCAGCCAACTGGTTAAATTAGCCGTTCAGTTAACTGCCTGGCCTGTAGAAGTAGTGCTCGCCTCGCTTCCTCCCTCGGCTCGCACGCGGTTGATCACAGTTCTAACCTAACCTAACCCACTTGGTCGGGGTGCAATGCCTTAATTACTGCGACCAATTTGGCTCGCGCGTGATTGGTTACAGACTTACAACCTAAACTGTAATTGAATATCATTCAGGCCGTTAGTTGAACGGCCGCCGTTCAGTTGAAAGGCTAGGCGGTTAACTGAACGGCTAATTTAACCAGTTGGCTGCGACATATATATATATATATATATTACACCCACATTTCGCAAGTTATTTTAAAGTCTCATGTAATAGGGGCGAGCCTATTGCTATCAACCGTACTGTAAAATTCCTTTTGGAAAAACTAAATGACACTGCCTGTCCTGGCAATCAAACCTCATGAAAAGCAGTTATCAGTCAATATTTGCTCAAAAATTCACATTACACATCAATCATATTATTTTGAAAAATAGATCAGTAGGCCAATTCTCGTAATTTAAAACGTTCAAAATCTAGTCGCAGTCTCATCTCGGCGACAAACAAATGTCAAAAACTTGTCAAAATGTAGGGAAATTAGTTGTATTTTTGACAGATTGAGACTGAGATCAGACTATGAACGTTTTTAAAATTACGAGAATTGCCCCTCTGGTCAACTGTTCCTATCCAACTACTCTAAGAATAAAGGCCGACACAACACAAACTCAGAGTTCACAGTCTCATAAAAAGTCCAGACATAATGTTGATCAGATCATGTAGATTGATGTCTGAGAGGGTCTTTTGAGGATATAACCATACCGACGGTTAAGAGGAAATAGGGTATAAGCGACAAAAAATTAAATGTTCAGGAGAGCCGTTCAAAGTTTTAAATTTTTGAAAAACTGACGTATTTTTGTCATTTATGAATTTTTTTGCTAGGGTTTAAACGCCAAAAAAGTCATCTTAGAGCCATGAGAGTAAGCGCATTCGAATGAGCGGAAAATCTTCCGTAGGATGGCATATATAACTCATTTTTGACCAAAATGTCGCTTATGCCCTACTTCCTTTTTACCGTCGATACAGATTTGAGTGGACCTGTTCAGATTTGCTTCCCCTATGATTTTGCTACTTACAAAAGTCTAGACATGTTTGGGAGTGTACAAAACCAATTAGAATGGTCATTGGCATCATGCAAACCAAACACATTTGGGGCACTTAGAACATTGTTCATAAATCTTTTGTCAACTTGCCAATTTGTCTAGAAACATCACTGATCTAGTTTTCTTAGTTCACTTTGTGATGGAAAATGCCAATTCATACTCAATTGCGTATCGTAGCTTAAGACGAAAGCGCTAGCATAATTGGAATAATAAATAAATCCTCTCGACCGAATTTCGGCCATAGCACTGACCAATTTTAACGAAGATAAGCCAAGTAGGTACGCAGTGTACGCACGAGATATTATAGTACACAAGTGTGTGCGCAAACACAGGTGCATTCATTTGGTGTTTCATCCATTACATACCGAGACCTCTCCGT
This sequence comes from Gortyna flavago, assembly GCA_963669345.1. Classification (NCBI taxonomy): domain Eukaryota; kingdom Metazoa; phylum Arthropoda; class Insecta; order Lepidoptera; family Noctuidae; genus Gortyna; species Gortyna flavago. The sequence continues at coordinate 4,976,987 of OY770152.1, read as the reverse complement.
GCCTCATCGTCCCGGCTGTCATTCGTAGATCTTTGGCAGTCGTTACGGATAGTCAGAAGCCCGAAAGTATTTTTTTTTTTAACGATTGGAAATCATCAAATGACCCTTCCCTGAATGAATGGGTGGAGCGGAAGGGAGTGTCAGACTCTTACTGACTAAAACCCATCCGTGTTCCTTCCTTAGCCCTTTATGTTCCGGGGTAGCGGTAACCCTTTCGGACAATCCCGCTGCCCCGGCAGGCTTCGGCCCTGACGGGCCCCTTCTTCAATGCTGACATCTCTTTGAGGCGCGCGTGGAACACATACGCGCCGTCCAGCACGGGCCTGGTCCTGATCGGACGGCGAGCTACCCATTACTCGCCGTCCGCAGGCCCGCGCCTACAGTGGCCGGGAGTCGTCACGCGGCTCCCGACGCCCGGGGTGTCTCCCGCGGCGGCTGGGACGGGCGGCTCTCGGCTCTCTCCCTCGCCCATCCCGAGCCTGAAAGTCTGACGGTCAGTCTTGCTAAAGCGTATCGTGTTACCCAGTAACTGGGTTGTGCAGGTCAAATATATAGTCGCTCCATGTAAAATAGATACACCATTTATTTGGCGCTCACAAAAGATAGCACAACACATCCGGTTAGACATGGAAAGCCCAATTTAGTTACGAAAAGCCTAGGCAGATTGATTGCATAGCATTCTTTAGATAATTACATGCGCAAACGCATTAAGTGCTGATTATTTTGTTATTGTTATTGCTATCATGATTCATTGAAATTACTTAATCTTATTTGGAATATCTAATCTGAACGAGTAGGTTAAACCCTGCTGGGCTCAAGTGAGTCCAATTTAGTCGATATGATCGATCGATTTGTCTTCTGTTCACAATGTATGTACTCAGGAACTGCTCATAATAAAGAATATTCTATTATATTTTACCAAGTAATAACAGTCGCACGGATCGATCAATCAGGTTAAGCTGCGCTTGCCGCGGTTGTTCCGCGGATGGGTGACCATCTTAACATACCAAGACCTCTCCGTGCTTCGGAAAGCACGATAAGCCGTTGGTCCCGGCTGTTATTCGTTAATCTTTGACAGTCATTACGGGTCGTCAGAAGCCCGTAAGCCTGACAACCAGTCTTACCAAGGGGTGTCGTATTACCCAGTCACTGGATTGTGGAGGTTAGATAAGCAGTCGCTCCATGTAAAATACTGGTATTCAGCTGCATCCGGTTAGACTGGAAACCGACCCCAACATAGTTGGGAAAAGGCTAGGCAGATGATGACGAATATTGGAATGTTGTCTTATATAACAATCTGCGATGTCAACTCCTGTTATTTTATGTCGTACCAATATTTATTTAGTAGGAAGTATGTTTATTTATCATTTACTTAGTTATAGCACTATTCATTCAAAAACACTCGTGCAAATTGTTATTGTTAATTAAGTTGTTATTGCGACGCCGACGCAGTTTCTTCTAAGTATGTAAGTACTAATATACGTAATTGTACGATAATAATTATTATCAACCCGTACTAAGCTCGCGTGGTGGATTACAGTCACTCCCTCAAAGAGATGAGGTCTGTCCCAGCAGCGACAGCATGCATCATCTGCCAAACCTTTTCCCAACTATGTTGGGGTTGGCTTCCAGTCTAACCGGATGCAGCTGAATACCGTGCAGTATTTTAAATGAAGCGACTGTCTATCAGACATTCACAACCCAGTTACTGGGTAATACGACAGCGCTTAGCATAACATAGCATAATGAGCCTATAATGTTCCCACTGCTAGGAGTGTAGGACACAGGCCTCCTCTCGGTGAGAGGGAGTGACCCGTAATTCCACCACATGGGCCCAGTGCGGGTTGGTAGATGTAACATGTCTTCGAATTTTTATTAATTAGCATATTAAAATTACTGATTTAACTGAATAAATTAATTAGGAAATACGAAGGACGGACACTCTAAAAATCTGTACTTAATTAAGCTAATTATTAAATAAGGAGATAAAATCATAAACATGTTTATTGCAGAATAATATTATAATCATATGGCACTAAGAAGATATTTAAATAACTGTACAATAACATCAGTATTACTTAGTCTTTATAAGCATAAATTACGATTTACTCAAGAGTTTTAACTTCTCGGGATCATCGTGCGGACCGAAGGAACAGAAACCAAATTTATTTATTTACTGAATGGCACTAGGTATACTGGGTGCCAAGGATATCCATCCGCAACCTGTTACCATTATACTAAGCCTATAATGTTCCCACGGGATACAGGCTTCATCTCTGTGAGAGAGAGTGGGCCGTAATTCACCACGTGGGCCCAGTGCGGGTTGGTAGATGTAACATGTCTTCGAATTTTTATTAATTAGCATATTAAAATTACTGATTCAACGGAATAAATTAATTAGGAAATACGAAGGATGGACACAAAAAATCTGTACTTAATCCGAAAAGTTTGAAGTTTGGTCGCAAGCGAGATTGCTGAGCCTGGGGTTCTGGGTTCGATCCCAGGTCAGGCAAAGTGATATTGGATTTCTTAGTAGCAACCCGGATTTTTTAAGTTAATTGAGAGACAGATTTATATCTTAACAAAGTCGGGTTAGTTACACCATTTATAACTCAAGAACGGCTGGGCTGATTTTTATGATCTTTGATTTGTTTTGTCTCCGCCCCAAATAGCAGAATAACTATTAAAACAAGGGAAAAATATACGAAAAAAAATTGTAAAGATAATTCATTTTCTCAACATCAACATTCGTTCATAATTTTATATTGACGCCGAGGCGGCACGAAGTTTGCTGGGTCAGCTAGTTAAAAATATAAACTGACGACGTCAGAACGTTACGACCTCATCTAGCTTATTTTTATAATTGCTATGGCCATACTATCAATTATTTTATTTCCTATCTATAAATTCTGTTTTGGATTTTCCACATAATTCCTCCTAGATCATGTTTACATTCTCATAAATAATTCCTAATAATATCTTGAAACCACATAATTGAATTACTAACCTTCCATGTAATAGATGGCAGTCATAATTATTAGAAAACTATCCTTAATAACTTAATAAGGTCATTAAGCTATTTGTTTTGAAGACTTTACCTAATTAGTGTCACCTCTACCCTGTAATTATCGTTTGATTGCACTATTATTAATCATTCGAGGAAGTTATCGACAAAAACATATCGATAAGGTTATCAGTCATGTGGCTGTGTTAAGCCAGTAAGATTAACCTGTCGATTAGCAGAGAAAACCCTAGTTTTATCATTATTTTCTGGAGGAAAAGTACCTTAATTGACACTTCAAAATATTTTTCATCTTCTCACAAAGTTTCAACGAAAGTAGTACAGCCGTTTCGGAGAAATTGAGTTTACAAACATGTAAAAATTTTAGCATGGTGGTGAAAAACACGCATGCGTGGTCTGTTCACGCGTCTGTCTTGAGCTACTCAGTCCACATTTAAGCATGTCGTGATAAGGTCGTCGATATCTCATGCTTTTTAAATTAATGAATTTCATAATTGGCCGCTAGATGACTGGCATTTTACAATTTCGTCAGAATTCGCAGAGGTCATCAGTTGCTTGAATTTTCATTTAAATATAACCTTGGTAGACAATACGAACTGATTTATCATACCCGGTATTACTTTAATTAGTTCTTGCCAGAATGCCAATGCTTTCTCAAAATATCGCTCATTAATAACGTAAACGTCCCACCAAACGGCTCGTATCGCATCGGATCGGAAAAGATACGAACGGATGCGGAGACAGCCGATTGCGTCCGGCACTCCGGCAGGATGTCGACGCATACGATCGGCTCCGTACGTCGCTTGCGAACAGTGCGAACGTATCCGTTTCTGCGCCTAGTCAAATAGTTTCATTCCTACCGTGTTGACATGTTTTAATTTATGAAAATGGTTGAATTTGACGTAGTATTGTTGGGTATTGCATTAGAAGAAGAAGTAAATAATCATAAAACAGGGAAGAGGAGAAGAAAAATTTGGACGACAGCCGAAAGGATTCGATCGGATACGACGACAACAGGCGTACGGAGCCGATCGCGCGTCGCAGCATACTTTCGGCTACGATCGCGTGTCGCGGAAGACGCCCGCGGTCAAGCTGCTGTGTGCGGCTTGGTAATATAGACTTTAAATACTGTGTACACGATTTAATATCGTTTAAAGATTGTAAAAACTATAGTGATCTTGGTCAAGAAAAAAGCAAATTGCCACCTACGAAACCTCACACTTGACCATTTCACATAGCAAACGTCACCCGTTGTTCCTGGAAGGGTTGCGCAGAGCAGAAGTGTATCTATAGTAGGTCTGTACTAGAACTACACCCACATTTCGCCAGTTATTGTAATAGGGGCGAGCCTATTGCCATCAACCGGGCACAAATCCAGCAGGATCTCTTGCTAAACAGTAGCGTTTGCGACTACAAGACCAACGAGGCAGTGTATGATGACCTATTCATTTATTCATTCATCCATCCATCATCAATAATGTAGATTAATCCAACAATCGAATTCACGCTAATGAAAGAAAGGCACCACTGTGCAAATATGTGCCAGAATAATCTAGTCACATGCTTGTATTTCGTTATTTAGCTACAAAACATACTTATCTCTTATCAAATTAGACATAATTTGGAGGTTCTTACGTCATCTTTTTATCATTATAACGTGATGACACGCAAAGTCGAACTTGATTAATCACTCGACATTGTAATATGAACTACATTGACATATTATTAATCACGCCATAGGTACTTCGGGGCTCCCGATTGTCTTTCGTAGATCTTTAAATTGACAGTCGTTACGGGTAGTCAGAAGCCCGAAAGTCTGGCAACGAGTCTTACTAAGGGGTATCGTATTACCCAGTAACTGGTTAGGTAGAAGCTTGGTTCCTCCCTAAGCACGAAAACCGTAATTTGGTTTCGTATCACTTACGGGCAAAAGATTAGTTCGAGGCCCGAACTAAGAATGAATGACAACACGATTTGACAGCTGTCCCTACCCCCGATGTGTTTTTGTTTTGCCCGTCAGAAATATTGTATTTGACACTAGACTTGTTTTGAGGGATCAACTACTTTCGTATCTTCGTTGACGAACATAGAGTAGACCACTGCTGTTTGGCTTTGAGATTCGAAGGACCAATATTGGTCCATTCATTGATGCTTTATCTCTAAATATTTCTAAGCATTTTGAGCTATAGAGGCAACCGAATATTCTGGGTCGCAGGGACATACGCGCAAACTGAAACCCTGAATTCAGCACATGATTGTAGACTCCCTGCGGTTATAATAAAAATTCTGCTGTTTCATGAGTGATCTACGCGGTCAAAAGGTCATCATCGGCCTAGCCTTTTCCCAACTATGTTGGGGTCGGCTTCCAGTCTAACCGGATGCAGCCGAATACTAGTATTTTACATGGTTACTGTGTAATACGAAACCCCTTGGTAAGACTGGTTGTCAGACTTTCGGGCTTCTGACGACCCGTAACGACTGTCAAAGGTCCACGAATGACAGCTGGGACCAACGGCTTAACATGCTTTCCGAGGCACGGAGAGGTCTTGGTATGTAAAGATGGTAACCCATCCACGGACTAAACGTGGCAGCTTTTATTACTTAGCCACAAGCCACGCGGTCAAAATATATGGAACAGTTAATTTTTGTTTGAAATAAACGACGAAAAATTTCAGCTCAGAGGGTTCAGAATCGTGTAATGATGAACCCATGTTAACAGGTTGCGTAGATGCCCCAGCGACCTTGTTTTCTTGAGAGACTTTATACCTAACGACCGATGTTTACAACAGATCTAGATAGTGTTTATTATACCTAAACAATATTATGCACATTAACAATTTATCATTTTGCGGAAGTTCTCTATGTAACTAAGGGATATCTTTGATGATCTTTTAAAGTCAAAGGTTTGTCGTCTTTGTAGAAGATGTGCGAAATTCAAAAAGCCCCAACATTCTTAGGGCTGATTTTACCAAAGTCAGATATCTTTTATCCGTGAATTAAAATTGACGTCTGACAGTTCTACAATGGAAAAACTGTCAAAAATTCAAAATTTATTCTCAGTATAAGGACTATACTTATTCTAGTTATAAAAGTTTGGTGAAATTCTCCCTAATCAGAAAATAGCTAGATTGTTAGATGTTCTTAAGTAACTTTTTAGACCTTTGTATCCTGCTTATGCGTATGAAGTTTCATTAAAATCGGTTCATTAATTTCGAAAAACAAGGGCTTGAAAGTTTGTTTGAAATGCCGTACGGCGCGCGGCGTAAACGTTCGCGACCTCACCAATTGCAAACTTATCAGGATGACTAATAAATAAGTATTAATGTCCTGAAATTCCAAAGTGTTTTCGAATGCCATGACGTAGCAATGTTGTTCTAGCCATTACATTATGGAAATGTGTAGGTACAAAGATAACTGTATGAATTACGCAGTAATTTCTAAATTAAGACAATTTTGCGCAGTGCGAGCAAAACATATAATTATCACAGATAAGAATTTTTGTCAAAATATAGGTCACAGTATATTTATCAGTTAGGAATATTATTGTTTAAGTAAACGGATAGTTATTTTTAGGTTTTTTTTTTTTATCCGTTAACGAGGTATTCATAAAAAAATATAGAAGATGATTTTACTTACAATGTTAAGAAAGAAGGGCGCAAAATAAATAACATTTTATTTTTATTATACTTAAAGTGTGTTGCAATGGAAAATTATCGAATCGAAACCATTGAGTAATTTTTTGGCCGTAAACAGACAAATTTTCCATGCACGCGCTTGATGTAAACAAAAACAAATAATACGATATTGGTAACTAAATTAATCACTTGTTTTGAAACACTATCAATGCAAGGCTGTTGGAAACATGTCCAGCAACGGCACGTCAGTCGTGTTGACTTGCAGATTATTTCATTATAGCATCAACTATTCTCGCTTCATCATCACCATTTCAGCTGTAAACCTATAGAGGACCTATAGTGGAACCTATAGAGAATATATGGGGACCAGTAGGCCTGCGGCAGCACTGCTGCTTGCTGCCGATATCGGAATCATACCTTAAGACTTCCACTGCTGGACATAGGCCTTCCCCAAGCGGCGCTACGCCACATCGACCGGTCCTGTGCTGCTCGCATCCAGTGAATCGACCTTCACCAGGTCATTGATTCACTTTGGGGGAGCCCTATCAATTTCCGCATTCTCGCTTAGCTCTTAAGGCGACGCCGACCGCGCAGTGGCGCCATCTTCGTTTGTTTGGTTATTTCTGTTATTTTAGAATGAAAATGCAGGATATAAGCACGTTAAGTTGAGCTCCACAAGATTATACTTACGTTACTATTATTACAAACGGTAGTTTTTTTTATTATAATCCTTAAACGTAAAATAGTGGCCACTACAATCAGTTTTATCCGACTATGTATGATAAAGTCGAACATATAACCTCCTCCTTTTTGGAAGCCGGTTAAAAAATAGGAATGTATCTACCTACGACTCTCAGGCAATAACATACATAACATCACGCCTGTAATCCCCGAAAGATTAGGCAGAAGTCCACATATAGTACACCAACATTTTGCTAGTTATGTTTAAGTCCCATGCGGGCACAAATCCAGACTCCGGGCTGCTACGGAGAAATTCCAATGAATTAATTCTCAGGGAATATTATAGTGGTAACAGATAACTCAGTAAACATAACCTTTGTATCCATCTGCCACAAACTGGCTCCCAGCTTTGTGGACTTAAATTATACTCTAGGGGTAGGGCAGCCAAGACTACGTGGAGTCAGTTGGTTTTGCAGCGATTCGTTTCTGTCACTAACTTTTGTAGCATAACATTGACTTTATAAGACAATAATTTAATCCACGAAGCCACGAAGGCATTCTAACCTAACCTATCCGAGTCGGATTGCTCTGAATCGGGGTGTTAACCATAATTTTACGCTATTTAAATATATGTTAAACGATTTTCGATTCAATAAACATTATATCCAATAACGTTATACGAAATAAGTTTTAGATGTTATATGTAAATAAATTATATCAACAGTTGGTATATCTCACCGTTTATTATATCTTGTGAACGTTATTGAAATGAAAATATACCAAATAACTTTATATGATATGAGAAGCACCCACCCAAGTTATCTCACAAAATATTCCATTCACTAACGTTTATTGCTGTTTGTTATTATGCCACTTTCAAGATATTTATATCGTTCTCTGCAAACGGGTTATTCTGTCCATTTTTTATCTTTAGTTGTTTTATTTATAAATAAAATTGCACTTATCGCTATAAAAAGATGATTATGCTTTAATATTGGCCATTAGCTTTTGCCCGTGGCTTCATCCACATAAGAGTTCGGAAATTATCCTACGGGATCGTGCTACCGGGATAAAGGTATCCCATGTCCTAAGTTCCAGGTCATGCTCTACCTGTGTGCCAAATTTCATAGAAATCCCTTCAGCCCTAAATGCGTTAAAAGGTCGACAGAGTTATATGGCTTCGCTTAAAAGCAAGATATTATTTTTTATCACATCTATTCAAAAAGAGCTAGTGTATTCTTCGTAAACAGGGACTAAAATTGCTCTTTAATCACTAGGGACTAAAAGTGATTTGAATTTGAATATTGTTAGTAAAAGTTCCAATCACCAAAGAGATTAATCACGAACATTGTATAGACAAGTAAGAGGCTGTATGATAAAGTAAAACGCACCCGATTAAAAAAAGTAAAACGCGCGAAAAGCATTGATAAATGATAAATTATTTTTATTTTGTAAGTAGGTTTGCACAAACACTTTTACACGTCAATGCACACACACGTCATTCTGCCTTCATTCGTAATTATTTACTAAAAATTGTATGTAAATAAATAAAAGTACTATTCTTATTCGTAAGTTGCACTTATTTATTTTTTCATAGAGGGTGATAAAAAGTAGTGTACACCTCGGGAGCAACTAGGGAGCAACACTATTTTAAGCTCGAGTGACGTACTTTGAATCCCTCGCTGCTCTCAGTATTCAAAGAAACACTCTCGCGTTCAAAATAGTTGTTTGCTCCCTTGGCAAACAATCTACTATTTGGTCCTTTGAGACGACCATTAGTTGGGAAAAGGCTAGGCAGATGATGATGACGAGCAAAGAAATGTATATTCATAGTATATATTTATGATGATCAGCCTTGGTCTTTTAATTTCTGCTATACCACCTTGTTCTCTAGTTTCTAACTCTAATGGTAACCAGTCTTCCAGTTGCATCTGACTTTTAATGGCCTTAGAATTCAATATTATTTTCCAAAAAAAAAAAAAACGGAGGTCCTAAGTAAATTTTTTGGTCCTTTGTCCTACTTTTGTCCTACAGCAACAGTAACTTAGTCGCCGTATGATAACATGACTTCTATTCCTCCCTAACCCAAGATTTCTCCTCAATTCCAGGTCTTAGACAGAAACAGGAGGTTCGTGAGCTGGTCCCCAGTGTTTCCAGAAGAAAAGGCAACGCAGCATCGGCGGAAGATGCGAAGTTAAGCATGGAGAAGTGCCTCATCGTCTCCAAGGTTACCAGATACGAGTATGAGAAGTGAGTTGACATGACAACACTTTTTTTTAATACTTTTGTTAGATATTTTCAAGAGGTATATTATACAGTAGGATGAACGTCAGTGGTAAAAAAAAACCGGCCAAGTGCGAGTCGGACTCGCGCACCGAGGGTACAAACCGTACAAACCTGTAGGTATATAAGTAAAAATATTTTTATTATACGATGTAACTAAATATTTACGGTTTTCGCAATTTTTCCTTTATCTGTGCTATAAGACGTTGCTTCGTACCAAATTTCAAGATTCTGAGTTCACGGGAAGTACTCTGTAGGTTTGGATTCCCTTGCGAGTGTCGAAAATTTGCGGAAATTTGCGGCATAAACGGCTGTATCTTTTTATTGCGTTGGCTTAGAATTTTGATTTTTTCACAGCTCCAAGGGACAGTAGACCTGAGTATTTGGTATAAATTCCAGCTTGATACCTCCACGCGTTCCTGAGCAAAAGGGTCTTGACAGACAGACAGACGGATAACAAAGTGATCCTATAAGGGTTCCGTTTTGTCCTTTGAGGTACGGAACCCTAAAAACAATAAGTTGGCTTTGGAATCTATTGAATCTACCGCATCGTCGCTCTTCACTTTGACCTAACCTATACAGGTTGAAATTGAAAACATGCGACAAATCGAAATAGGAGATAGTACTCATCATTATGAACAACTTTTACTATGGGACCAAACCTGAAATCGCGAAAAAAAATCAGCTGTTCCCTACATTTTGACGAGTTATGCGAACATAAATGTAGGGAACAGCTGATTCTTTTTTCGCGATGTAGGGAACAGCTGATTCCATCTTTTTTTAAAAGTCCATGCGCTAGTGGTTATTGCTAGTTAATTCCGCTAGTGTTTTAGTTTTTATGATACACACTAATTACCCACTAATAAGTAATTACTGTGTATCGACAAAACTAAAACACTAGCGGAATGTTGCACACTTGTTTTGTAAGCGATTAGGAAGAAGAGTGGGGCGCGTCTTCGTGGATGGCGCTATTTATACAGCCAGATTCAAATTTTATTGCGGATCTGAAGTGCGCTACTCTGCGCAGTACCTCACCCCTCACCCCCGCTGTTAGGTGAATTTGTTACTGCGCAGCGACTTGCCTCATGTTCGGAGCCGCCATCATCGTGAATCTGTTGTTCTTGGCTTTGTTTTAATTTTTCATAATACAATTTTGTTTTGTTTCTTTAGTTTTTCTTTGTTCTGATAGAAAACACATGGAATGACAAGCATAACTCGTTATAATTTCCGTTAAATTATGAAACATCTGTACAAGCAGCGATAGACTATACTAACAAGTAGTAACAAATTTTAAGAAATAGTCAGAATTTATGGTTAGTGCAAAATTGCATATTTATATTCTGTGTCACACAAGAAAATAAAAATATAAACAGTGCGCAAACTGTAACTATGAATTCAGTATAATATTGTTCTAAACCCCTAGCGTCGACATTTATCGTTGGTTATAAACAAACAATTAATTGTTCCATTCATTTTGACCGCGTAGATATTACACTTTTTTTTGATAAGCGACGAAAAATTTGAACTCCTAAGGGGTCAAAAATCATAATTATGCTGAATTACTGATAACAGTTCGCGCACTGGTTTAATCTGCTAGAATAAACGATTCCAGCAGATTATTCAGCAAGGTTAATTTGACTAGATAATACACATGGCCATCTACTGAGCTAAAATAACTTAAATAATTTCTGAATCATCGACGCGATAAAAGAGGAAGATTAATCTGAACTCTTACACGTGGCTAGCTTATGTAATAACTACATTTGTCTACTGGTAAAAACAGTGCAGTCTTAAATTGAACTAATAATAGAGTTTATAACTATTTTTCCTTAAAAGTATGATAAAGCTGAAGAGGCTTTTGTTTAGCATAATCAGATTATAATGTTCCCACTACTGGGACAAAGGCCTTCTCTCTGTGAGAGGGAGTGGGCCTTAAGGAGCAAGAAAGTTGTAATAATTTGACAAAAAATTGTAAAAAGAATACCGACCTAGCTTGCAGAGTAGGCAAGCGTTTGTCGAAGGACCGATGGTCGGTGGAGCAGACGAGTCCTGGACTGGAGACCCGTATCGGCAAGCGTAGTGTGAGACGCCCCCCAGCTAGATGGACCCACGACCTAAAGAAGGTGCCTGGGATGGACTGGATGCGGAAGGCGGAGGACAGGGTGTTGTGGCACAGCCTGGGAGAGGCCTATGTCCAGCAGTGGACTGCGATAGGCTGAGCTGATTTGATTTAAATAAAAAGAATATACAGAAAAACCTGATGCTGTTGAACATCAGTGGAAAATTATTTAATTTATTAAGTACAGCAGTATATTGTTGTATAATAAAAAACGTTATCTATTTAATATAAAAATTCACAGATATGACCTACATTAGATGTGTTGGTTTCGACCTGAATTTTGATAAGAATGAGATAACGGAATCGCAATTCATGAAAAACTTAGTTTTTGGGGATTCACGTAGTAGATGTTCTGGTATACTATATGTATAATATAATGTATTATTTCTACTGACTGAATTGGGTGTTTTTTTTATCCCATTTTTTTTTATTTGCATAATCCTATAATGTTCCCATTGCTGGGACACAGGCCTTTCTCGGTGAGAGGTGGTGGGCCATGACCCACCATGCGGGCCCAGTTCGGGTTGGTAGATGTCACATGTCTTCGAATTTTGTGGTTCTAGGACATGCCGGTTTTCTCACGATGTTTCCTTCACCGTTTTGAGAGCAGTGGCCTCGGAGGCGTCCGTGCCGCGCCGTCCATCTTCAGGCACCCATTGTGTGGAGATTTTTCAATATTTTTATCCCTTTTTTTATTACTAACGCATTTTTTTTTCTGGGCCCAATTCTGTTCATCATGTTTCTGAGATATTAACATTCAAAACTGATCACGTACCATCCACATATTTTTAATTGGCTTACATCGTGTTGCATAGATGGCTGCACTCGTCTAACCTTGCACTTAAGTCCTAAGGGCATATAAACTTATTTGTTTTAAATGTTATCGTAGCAAATACTTGGAATTAAATATTTATGTTGCCTATCTTATGTATTTTGTCATTACGATCGGAAAAATCGAACGAATCCAATTGCTGTAGGTGTAGACTGGCTGCTAACTGATGATAAGTCCTTATTTATTAAATGTTTTCATTGAGTCTTTGAGAAGTATGTTCTTCACCAAAACCAAACCAGCGCCAGCGCCAGCGCTGGAGCTCTGTCTCGCATAATGTCTTAGCATTATGCTGATTTTTATATTCTAATATTTAAAAATTAATTTATAAGTACCTATGTATTTAATGAAATAAAGGAGATAAAAAATCCTAAATTCATTCATTCATTCACTGGCAGACAACGCACAACCAAAACCGCTGGGTGTAGAATCAGGAAATTCTTCTCAGAGTTCCTTTTTTAACAAAACTTTTTTACAAAAAAAAAAAAACAACCGACTTCCAAAAAAACTACAAAGTGATAAATAACTTTTATTTCGGAAGTCGGTGTCGTTGGTTCTGCATTTTCGTTTATTGACACCGACTTCCGAAATAAAAGTTATTTATCACTTTGTAGTTTTTTTTGGAAGTCGGTTGTTTTTTTTTTGTAAAAAAGTTTTTATTTTTCACTTTTTAGTGAGAGAGTTTGTAATTTATCTAAATTACAATAGCCTAACGTCAACTGCTCATCACCTTTTACAAAATATTGCTTTTCCCGATGCTGGGACGTTCATTTTTGAGGAGTTCTCCTGGTAAGAACCTGAAGAACTCCACTCCACCACCACACGCATTGTGACGAGCATAAATTGCTTAGCAACCATATTAAAGTAATCGAATCGCAACCCGTGAAATATTTATCATTGATTAGTTCCGATGGCCGTCTGTAGCCTTCATCATCAGCTCCACTTTACCAAATGATGATTTCCGAGAGCAAATGCTCAAGTTACTCTAAAAAATATCCAAATCGCTATAGGTTTGCCAATAAAATTTGAGGGTTTCCCTCGATTTCCATGGGATCCTCTCATCAGATTCCAACTTGCTGACAATGGGACCACCTTGGGAGTATACCCTTCAAGTTAGTCTAAAAAATATCCAAATCTCTATAGGTTTGCCAAAAAAAGTTGAGGGTTTCCCTCGATTTCCATGGGATCCTCTCATCAGATTCCAACTTGCTGACAATGGGACCACCTTGGGAGTATACCCTTTCAAACAAAAAAATAATTTTCGAAATCGATCCACAAATGACGGAGAAATCGGTGAACATACAAAAAAAAAAAAAACTTACATAAAGTCGAACATATAACCTCCTCCTTTTTGGAAGTCGGTTAAAAATGGAGCACCATGGGCGCTCCACGAGTGACAGAATCGCGGCGATATTATCGTCGTGCCACTTATTTCTATACAGTCTCTTAGAACGTGTCTCCACACGGCGATATCATCGCCGCGAATTTTTTATGGCATGGCGAGAATATCCCAAGGAAGGATTATCGAAAAATCACCCCGCAAAGGGGGTTAAATAGGGCATGAAAATTTGTATGGAATTTCGTCATTTTTACCGATGGAAAATCCCATCGCACGACTTGTGATCTGGGAGCAGTGGTGGCCCAGTGGCAACAGCCACGACTTACGAGTTGTGGATCGTAGGTTCGAACCCAGACAGGCGCTTTACTTTGTGTAAATAATTTCATTACCACTGCTCTCAAAACGGTGAAGGAAAACGTCAGGAAACCGGCATGTCCAAGTACCAAAAAATTCGAAGACATGTGACATCTACCAACCCGTACTGGGCCCGTGTGGTGGATTACGGCTCACTCCCGCTCACCGAGAGGAGGCCTGTGTCCCAGCAGTGGGAACATTTATAAGTTGAATATACTTATGCTACACGACTTGTATTCGCATAATATACTTACCAAGCCTACATCCTCTCGTTCAATATTGCTCTATTGTCAGTTGATAAAACAATTATAATATGAACAACACAGTAACGTCTTTATCGCTCACTTATCTATAATGTTACGAGTATTTCAAATAAATCCGACAGGGTTAAAACCACCTCAAACACAGCATTGTGTACTAAAATAACACAAACAGGAAAAACAAACGTTTGATGATACTGACGTAATTGAAGAAACAATTCATCACATGCTATTCACCTTACACCTTCATAGAATACTGGGTCGAATTGAATTAGCTAGCAAAACTCCACAGACGTTATGGCGATAGATAAAGATTCCACAACCGCCTGGTAGTGTAGTTACTTGAAGTGTGATTAGATATTGATACTCAAAACGTCTGCGGAGTTTCGCTGGATAATTCAATTTGACCCTGTAGAATAAAATAGTATATAATTTATTTTTTATTAAAATAACGTCTGTAGTCCTTGCAGGGTGAGGCCGAGGTGTACCTACCTATAATAAACCCACATTTCACCAGTTATGTTTACGTTTACGCCGTACGATGTACGCCATTTCATACAAACTTTCAAGGCCTTGTTTTTCGAAATGAATGAATCGATTTTAAGAACATTTTCTTAGTAATATTTTTATCGATTTCCTCTTCTTTATTTATATCACACAAAAATTGGAATTCCCATTCAAAACTGCGCTGTGTTAATGAAACTTCATCATTACGTTTTATTTAGATTGTGACAGATATAAACACACGCGTGGTTCAATGAAAGGTAATACTTGTGTAAATTATCTTTACATCATGTACGTCAGCACGTTTGTTTGAATTAGGTTTTCCTTTGTTTACGTATGTACTTAGTTGTTTTTCTTTATGAAACGTGTTTGAGTGAAAATTAATTAAATTCATTATCATAATCATAATTATGTTTTTTTTTTTAATGACCGGCACAATTAATGATTACAAGCAATATTGGGTTAATTAATCAATTATCATGATTAATCTTTGCTTAGTCACACAATAAACGGTTTAGGACCGAAAAATCAATAACAGCCAATTTTTGGTCTTTCAAGCCGAACCAGTTCCATCATAAAAATAAACTGTTCTACCCCATCTTAAAATCCATTGTAAGTCATCCACTCTTTGCCTACACTTTATCAGAAAATTCAAGAAGACAAACCAGATTCGCGTATATATAAAAAAAACCCAGTCCTAATATTTTGGTCCTTCGAGCCGGATACCTTCACAACATCATTAACAAAAACTTTTTTCTTTTAATTTCAGACACAGCCATGACAACTGTTCAGAACAACAGCTAGAGAAGGTGCTTCGAGAGCGAGGGTCTGATTACGACAGCATGGTGTGCTCACATAAGAGACAGAAGGAGTTCGAAGAAAACGTTGCGAAGAGCCTCACGGAAATGGGGCTGAAAGTTGAGATGGCTAGCAGGTACAACCTATTTATACAGGAAGATTTTTTAATCACCATCCAAATTTTTACAGGGTGTTCTACCCGTGAATATGAAAAACTTTCACTATGGGGCCAACTCTGAAATCTCGAAAAAAAAAATCTGCTGTTTCATACAAAAGTTCAATTGATCGTGATTTTTCATAATCATGGGTAGAACACACTGTAAAAATTTGGATGGTGATTAAAAAATCTCCCTGTGTTTGTTTATTCTTCTGTCAAATCTGTACTTTTCTTAATTTATTTCTTGGATATCACTGACATCGTTGAAGGAAAACATTGTGTGGAAACCAGGACTTATAGAAAACCGCCTTTAGCAAGCTTGGTGATGAATGATAGTGCCTTCTCTATATGAGAAGAGCCCTTCGCCCTGCAGTGGGACAATGTTAGGCTGGTACTAGACGAGGCACTATATCATAAGTTGGTTCAGCAGCAATCAGCAATGGCTTTCATTTTAAAAGTTCAACAATATTCATTGCGTTATTTACGTTGTTGAGCAGACAATTTTTTCGAACATAAATAAAGTTTTCCAGACCGTATTTCGGCGACGGCGGGCAATCTCAACGGAGATTAGCATTCGGCGCGGGAGATATTATTGTGCACAATTGTGTGCGCGCAGATAGGCACTCCCTCTTCCCTCACCCTTATAGTCCGATTCAACGGCAATCCGACACGACCGGAGAGGCATCAGGTGCAGGACCAACGGCTTAACATGCTTTCCGAGGCACGGGGGTACAACACCGCAAACTTGCAAACTCCGGGCTGAAAAAAAAAAAAACTGCACGATTCACTCTTATAATATATTTTTTTTCCAGGTTAACATACAATGAGGACCTAATAAAGTGGTGCGACGTGGTGGTACCATGTGGTGGTGATGGCACCTTTCTGCTAGCAGCGTCTAGAGTTAGAGACGCCAAGTAAGTTCCGTTTTTGACTAATGGGATTTTGGCTATATACATTTGTTTAATTTTAGGCAGGAAACTTATTGTTATTATATTAAAACTGGAATGCGAACAGGCTAACTAAGGAACTTTAAATATGATATGATAGAGAATTCGGGCTTATCTACTTCTTTTCGTGTCGATGGTACTCTTATTTGATACTAGCTTCCGCCCGCGGCTTCGCCCGCGAGGTATGTCGATAAAAACTATCGTATGTCCTTTTCCAGGATGCAATCTATCTCTCTGCCAAGTTTTATCGAAATCCGTTCAGTAGTTCAGGCGTGAAAAGGTAACATACAGACAGACAGATAGAGTTACTTTCGAATTTATAATATTAGTATGGATTTTATATTGTTTGAGCCACGTGGCCACGTTGATTGCGGCATCAGTGGCATTCATTAAGCCATCCAAGCAAGGTGCTGGTGAACGGGTAGTTAAGGCACTCCGGCAAGTGGGGCATGGTCTGATTAGTGGCACCGCACTCGCACTGGGTATTGGATGGGTCAGTAATCCCCCATTTCGACAAATTGTGACTGCAGCGCCCTACTGGGGTACGCAATCGATTGAGAGCTTTGTGATTTGTGCACAAATAATATATTTTTTCTTTTTTTAAGCATTTTCTCTTAATTTTGTGGGGTTTCTTTCCAGATTATTATGATGTTACAGCTAAATGTTTTTCTTGGACTTGTACACTTAAATTATCATAAATTCTGAATTAGGCAATTTTTTTTTTCAGTAAACCAGTCATAGGCTTCAATAGTTCACCAAAGAAATCAGTAGGTCGCCTCTGCCTACCCACGTGGTGTTCGAAGGACGTCAAGGGTGCGTTCCAGGCTCTAAAAGAGGTATGTCCACATTCATAACATAAGTACAACCTGTATACGGCTTTATTGAAAACGGAGCTCCAAAAAACTTCTACTAAAAAAAGAACGCTGGGTAAAAATGAAGGGAAAGTTTTTATTTGGACTCGCACAGGAAGATAATTATACAAACTAAATAGTCTATGATACAATGAAGACTATAATTATTAGTCCTTTGTTCCTATCTTAGCATAATCAGCCTATAACGTTCCCACTGCTGGGACACAGGCCTCCTCTCTGTGAGAGGGAGTGGGCCGTAATCCACCACGCGGACCTAGTGTGGGTTGGTAGATGTCACATGTCTTCAAATGTTTAGTTCTAGGACATGCCGGGTTCGTCACGAGGTTGCCCATCACCGTTTTTGAGAGCAGTGGTAATCAAATAAATCACAAAAAGTAAAGCGCCTGCCTGGTTTCGAACCTACGACCTGCAACTCGTAAGTTGGGGCCGTTACCACTGGGCCACCACTTGCAATAAACGATTTGAGATTTGCTCTCCTATCTTAATTAATGGTATTCAAAATCAGAGGTAAATAACAAATAATTTTGCTTCCAGGGCAGGTTCAGATGGATGCGTCGCTCTAGGATACGCACAACGATCACCTGTGAACCGAAGCTGCTGGAGACCATCACACCCATTGACTTACACACGCTGCATTATTGCAGGTTAGTCCGCCATTTAACCTTCAAAAGTTCATGTTGGTAGGTAATTCCATAAAAGAGTATTTTTGCTGCGTGACACAACAGCTTAGCAGTTATAATAAGCGTCAACCTGTATGGCGGCTCTGAAGTGCGCTTCTCGCTGCGCAGTACCTCACCCCTCCCAGCGCTACTGCGCAGCGACTCGCCTCATGTTCGGAGTTGCCATAAAGTTTGCATCGGGCTGTATTTCAACTATACCTCCTATCTTATGAACTGTTGATGGCTCTGATTGCTCTGAATTGCAATAATAACATTGAATTAGGTGTTCTAACAGTTTTAGGTATAAACAAACGCATTTGGAAACCTTCAAAATGCGTTTGCAAATTTTTTACACTTTAAACTAAATCAGTGTTTTGAAATTAATTATTGCAATTTTATTCATAATCAACATTTTCGTGCACAAATTAATCAACACAGCGAAATATTTGACAGCTAGTTTCGATGTTGCCAACTTTCGTAACAATTGCATCCCCATAAGTTTAAATAAATAAAGGAAAATATAATTTCTTCTGCAGATACCCGCCTGTACAGAACTCGCATGAAATGACAGACTCCTACAATTTGAACTCGGAACTAATGAGTAACAGTCGGGAACGGGAAAGTCAAAGTCCCACCCTCGCAACTAAAGTATTACCGGTTTTGGCGCTAAATGAGGTAACGTTTTTCAATATCTTATGTTGTTTTTCCAGATTAGTTTTACCAAGGTTGACCATTTTATATTTTGTTAATTATCCGGTACTTGTTGACAGGCCTATACTGTCCTATAACTAGTGTCATTTCAAAACATTGTAAAAGTCAATTATTTTTAATATAGTAACTGTGGAGTTTCTTACCGACTCTTCTCCATAGGAAACGATGAATTGGAATCGAGCACCTAAAGTCCCCGTCACGAGAAGCTATACATTTTGTAATTACAGATCTTCTACTAAGTTTCGTAGCGACAATTCAATCAACTCAAAGTAACATACGTGTAATATGAAGCAACGAGCAATTTCACTTGGTCGGGTTATATTTTAGCGATGTAAAGCGCTGTCGTCTAATGTTTTGTGGTACTGGAACGCGTCTGACGTTGAATGATGCAGAATGCAGATGCAGAATACTCGGAATCGTCTGACGACAGTAATTAGATGTGTGTCTTAACATAATCATATCCCTATATAAAAATTATTACAAAACAATTTTTTTTTATGAATCCAAAGGTTGCGAACCCCTGAATATGTGTTTACAGAATTTATAGCTTCTCGTGACGGGGACTTTAGCTTCTGACGTTTCATAATCATAAGTGCCTATTTAGGTTTAAGTGAAGTAATTTGAAGGGGTATCGTGTTACCCAGTAACTGGGTTGTGGAGGTCAGATAGGCAGTCGCTCCATATAAAATACTGGTATTTAGCTGCATCCGGTTAGACTGGAAGTCGACTCTAACATAGTTGTGAAAAGGCTAGGCAGATGATGATGAAGCAATTACGAGGTTGACGTAATACCTAAACCTATTTCCCCATCAAATCTAATATTAATTAATTTTAATTTATTAATTATTATTAATTATTTGTATTTCCAGGTATTCATAGGCGAAAGTGTAACATCTAGAGTATCGCTTCTGCGACTTCAGATAGACAACGGAGAATGGTCTCACACGAAGAGCTCCGGGTTATGCGTCACTACCGGCACCGGAAGTACCTCCTGGCACTTTAGGTACCATATTTATATTATACTAGCAGCGCCCCGCGGTTTTACCCGCATAAGTGTTGATCCCGTGGGAATATCCGGATAAAAAGTATTTATTCTATGTGTTAGATAGATAGAATACTCTTTATTATGCACACCATATAAATTACAGACATAAATACAGAAACTGTACAAAGGGTGACACAATGGGCGGTCTTATCGCTAAGAGCGATCTTTTAAAGACAATCTTTGGATGGATTAAAAAAGGGGAAGGACAGACAAATACTGTAGGTAGTATGTGGTGTACCATTTACATAATACAATAAATACATACATAAAGTATGAACGTGTTATTCTGATGTATAAGCTATATTACTGTAAAGTTTCATCAAAATCCGTTCAGTAATTTTTGCGTGAAAGACACAAACTTTCGCGTTTATAATATTAGTAGGATTACATAGATTCTTCTTCATTTTAGCTTGTCAATGGCAATCTAAATGGACTCGAACCAGAATTCGGCTACATGTTTGGCACCATTACCAGCGTCCTCCTGTTAACTCCTGAGCGAAGCGAGAGAGTTTAGACTAGAATTCTGAGTGCTGTACCCACCAATTAAAATTATATAAATAAAACATCAAAATAAAAAGCGGCCAAGTGCGAGTCGGGCTCGCACACGAAGGGTTCCGTACAATATTGAACATATTTTTATAGATTGTTGTTACAGCGGCCATAGTAGTACACACTCTGTGAAATTTTCAAGTGTCTACCTATCACGGTTCAAAAGATACAGCCCTGTGACAGACGGACTGACAGCGTAGCCTTAACCCTCCCTTTGGTTACGGAGCTCTAAAAAAACACTAATTACATGTTCAACCGCCAATTGTTCCTCTACTACAACAGAGTATTCTCTTATTTTCAGTATAAACTGCCTCCGAACTCAATCAGTGCAGGAATTAATGAAGATACTATCACACCAGTTCGGAGTCCAGATCGACACCGCGCTGGAGAAGGCGAGACAAGTCACCGAGACATATAACCAGAAACTAATGTTCGCAGCAGGTATGATTTTATTTTTATTCAGTTTTTTTTTTATCAAGGAACAGTGGTGGCCTATCCAGGCACTTTGTGTTATTTATTTAATATACCACTGCTCTCAAAACGGCGAAGGAAAACATCGTGAGGGAACCAGCATGTCCTAGAACCAAAAATTCGAAGACATGTGACATCTACCAACCCGCACTGGGCCCGCGTGGTGGATTACGGCTCACTCCCGCTCACAGAGAGCAGATCTGTGACCCAACAGTGCTACCTCCACGCGGGCGAAGCCGCGGGCTAGAACTAGTGTTGTATAATGCTGATCACTTTTATTTATTTTGTCACCAGATTCCGATCAGCTAGCATACTCAGTCCGTGAGTACATCACGTTCGAGGAGTGGCCCACACCTCGCGGGCTCAAGGTCAGGGACAAAGCGAGCTCCGTCAAGGTCAAGTCGCATTGTACTGATGCAGGTAGGTAATCATTATAGTCTAGCTGTAACCTCCGAATATACCTTGCAACCGCTTGACTTAAAAACATCCATAATGAACCTACATAATTGTAGTCTGTTCCAAAAGTATCTGTTGAAAGTGTAAACAAATCCTGTTCAGGTTTATTTATTACGCAATCACTGACTAAAGGGAATAAGTAATACATTTATCTGTATTAAGAAGGTTTAAACTTTATTTGTGCTGCTGGGGGATTTGTTGCGCCACTTCTCCCCAGTGACAGCACTAGGAAGTGGTGAAGGGCGGGCGTTTTGGGGGACTGTCTTTTGTAATTTTGACGTTCGAAAAGTGCTGATTCTCAGCCTAGTTTGAATAAATTACATTTGATTTTTGTTGACGATGGCTGTCAATGATACTATGAATTATATTTTCATTAACATGGAAACACGATCATAGTTATTTTTGGCGTATATATTCTCTGTGTGAATAATTTCACACAGAGAATGACAGCAGACAAAAAACAAGAACAAATTTAATAAAAAAGAGAAAAATACGAGATTAAAAAAAAGGTTGGTTGCTGGTCGTCTACAATTATGATATCTTTAGGTGATTTAAAGTTAAAATTTCGGGTTTAAATATTTAAATATCTTGTAAGCACTAACTAGTCCAACGACATCGTGCTTGCACTTTCCTAGGGGTCACACTGAGGTGTTTTAGGGCACAATTTGCCAGTTACGTTAAAGCCCCATGGAATTAAAAGTCGTTTATTAATTTGTTTTAATTATTATTCACATTTTAATCAACTTTTTCTTCATATTTTAAGGGTTAGTTATCGATGGCAGCGTATCATTCCCGTTCAACGATGGCACTGAAGCAATTCTAGAGATACATCCCGAAGACTCCTTGATGACTGTCCAAATGGACGACGATCGACCCTAATGGTGATTTTGTACACTTTTGACTTTGAATTCTGAAGTTGAAGTTAGAAAAGGTAGAGGAATTGCGGCTTTTGAAAAGTGAGATCTTGCTAGACTTGTATTTATGGAGCAGAAAAATTGCTATGATACGAGAGAGAGTTTAAAAATATCACTCCTGTAGGGGTTGGCAGAAGTGGAGGGGAGAAGTATGGCGGTTTTGAAGTGTACTCAGTACCACCAACCCGCATGGGGCCCGCGTGGTAGATAACAATCTACTCCCTCTCACAGAGAGGAGGCCTTTGTCTCAGCAGTGGGAACATTATAGGCTGATTATGTTGTACCGATTACGAAAAACTGCTGGTGGTCTGAGAGTCTGAGTTTAGTAATCGCGGTGTCTTTAGATCGGTTTAAATTTGAGCTTTAGTGAAACGGCATAGAGCACAATTTTCTATAATGTCATTGCGTGTCTTCAGTTGAGTTGTTTAAGAATAATTTAAGATATACACGGATAGTACTACGATATTAATAACTCATACTGAATTTAATTTATTATATTTGTACTGAATTTAATTTATGTATTCTAAACATCACAAAAAACAAGCTACCTGAGTGATAAAATTTCAGTAGTAAGTAACTTTTATTCCATTTACGAAGACCAATTTTTTTACCATACCTGTGTACCTCTTTTCTTACGAAATATTCCATTGTTACATATCATCCGTTTGAATAAATGTATCAGAAAATAAAATAAATTTACTTTCAGGACTATATTACTAACATCAAAAAACAACAACTTTTGTTCTATGACTTTTATTAATTCGGCAGACTTTCATACAAAAATAAATATATTTACATTCAACGAATTGAAATATTCGTTTTTCACCCGACGATCTAACGATAGAACACTGAACACATTTGACGACACTGTTGGCGCAGTGGTTGAGCGATTGACTGCTGTGCAGCATGTCGCCGGTTCGATTCCCGCACGGAACTAATATTTGTACGACCTACAAATATTTGTTCCGGGTCTGGGTGTTTTATCTATAATATGTATGTATTTACAAAAAAAAAAATGTAAATAAGTAGTTTATCAGCCATGTCGTTACCATAACACAAGCATTAGGTTGCTTAGCTTGGGACTATATGGCGTTGTGTCAAATGTCCAAGGATATTATTAACAAAGAAATCTTAAAGGTTTGTTTCTGGTGTTCTTGTAAAAAGTCTTAGAACAAAACTTGTTTATGATGGTAGTAATTCAGTCCTGCACGGTTGTTAGTGTTTTACCAATAACCCTGTAGATATTAGAAAGACATAATAATTTCCACTCTAAAGCTTTGGTTTCCTGGAAGAGCGGTTCCGTCAGATTTATGACGTACGTCATGAAAATCTGTAATTTTCACCTCAAAAAACGCTCTGTATTTTGACAGCCGTTATTTTGAGATCATTCTCCTTTTTCTTAGAAAACCAAAGCTCAAGGGTTCAGGGTATTTCAGTATATAATATATGCATAATCCACCAGATACCCAAATAGGACAGAATTTTGTAAAATTGTTTACCAGATAAATCGGAACTTGGTGGTGAAACAAGCCAATGTGAATTAATTACAACAACAAATAAACTTCCCTAAAGCGTTTTGTGTAATACTAGCAGCGCCCCTCGGTTTCGATCCCGTGGGAATACGTGTTTAGGTTTAAGTAGACAAAAATGTAGATTTGCGTGCAGGTTGTGGTGTTGCGAACCGCGATATTTCATTATTAATATATTGGCAGACTGTTTTCCAATAGCTATAACCTGGGAGTCTATTTTTGCATTCGTCATTTGATTGGCTGACGAATGATGACGATTGGCGATGACGAATTGTAGGACTACAACCTATGTGCGCGAAATATAGTTGATTATAATCTTAAATTTACTTATTCGTGCATGATTATGTACAGTTTAACCAGAAAAGGTATGCGCTCCGGTTATCTTCTTGTTTCCGAATTAGCTCGAACGCCATAGAGTAGCCCCTCACACAGCCAAGCGTCTAAGTTAGAAATGTTAATCTATATCGCTTTCGTATTTCTGATGTTAGACGATGATTATCGAAGCGCATAGTTTTCTTGGGTTACTATATCGGTGTCTTAATATTATTTATCCCTTTCCTGCTTATTGAAAAGGTTTTAGATTTAAAAGTAAATGTATGTATATTTAGAAAGGGAAAATATTTAATTGATCCTCTAAAAACTTTTTTTATGATGATCGCCTTTTTTACTTAATGATCTTCTATTTACTTTCTGATCTTTTTAAAACCTATCTATGCCGTTGAAGTTGGTTGCAGGAACTAAGCTAAATGGGTTAGGTAAGGTTAGAATTGTGACCAAACTAATTGCTCATAGTAAATAGCCTAAAAAAAATGGGAATTATTTGGGGATCGATAAAATATTTACCTTTAGAAAGTGATGTTTGCCCTAAAAATATTGTTTGCTCTGAATTTTGTGCTCAATGCGCGCAAACTGTGAAAGAATCATCCTTTAATCACGTAAGGTTTTTTAGGCCAACACCCCCCCATCCTACCCCTCCTCCGCCCCTCCAAGCATCACGTGTATTTTTTATTATTGGTAAGATCTTAATAGAGCTGGTTTTAATAAAAGAATATCATAAAATTAGAATCTGAAAAATAATATATGAATAAAATTGAGAATTTAGTTTGTATTTACTGGTAAAGAATAATTTACACGTAAACCAATGTAACGAAATTTTTTCGTCACATGCAAAATACTCGTGATTGCCACAATCCCCTCTAATCTTGATTTTACTGTACTCCTCCCACCCTGTTCGAACATCACGAGATTAAAGGATGACCCCAAAGGAAAGTGTGTCGTATTCGACGAGAGCAACCATAATATTTGGCAACAACTTTATAAGTGTTAAAAGTTTTAAAAGATAAAGTATTGAAACTGAAACTGAAATGCCTGAAAATTCTGTGATTATCTTAAAAGTGGCACTTTTTTTGTTAGTAAGTATGTTAATTTTCTTTTATAATTTTGTAAATAATAATCATAATTTATTAGTTAATTACTGTTAAGACTGACGATTTGTGTAGATTAAGCTACTATTTAATTTTATTTGTGGTGTTTTGACTCCTTCGAACCAGCATCCTATGCTTAACACGTTTTCAATCACAATCAGAGGGTTTTGAATGTAACTCCTAAACCATTGCTTGATGAGTTTGAAAAAAATCGACAGCGTAATAACGCAATTGAAGTAACTGAACTGTCAAAATTAAAGGAATTGCGATCAATTGTCATTTTATGTGTGAAACGCAATTACCCTGCTGTTTTCCATTAGTATCAACTTATTACTGATTTAAAATCAAAATGGGGATTCAAAATTCAATAAAATTATAGAAATGGAATTGTAAATAGGATAATGGAATCACTTTTACACGTCATATCTGACCCTACCCTAAGAAAAAAATGGCGAAACAGATTCAGGAGTCAAGGCCAGACGTAATCTTGGTCAGATCAAATGAACCATGTTTTATTAAAATTTGCTCTATCGATAAATATGGTAACAAAATGTCTTTATGGAACAGCGGATTAGTTTAACGAATACGACTTTAATGAGACGATTTCTATGCATAAGCTTTTATTATTGTCACGCAGAATATTTATGGAATTTAAGACGATCTGCCATGTATAAAATATTTTGCGTTTTCAACCAAGAAAAGTATATTAAATATTTTAATTAACGTAATTATCATGAAAATTTTAATAGCTTGCAAATGTAATGCAAATAATTTAAATGTAATTATAGTATAAGTACTGTAAATCGGCTAAATGCACTATGTAAAGTAAATTATTTATGGCGTTATGTATTGGTACTTTGTTTATGTATTTTCTACATTATTGTATACATGAAGAGATTGTTAGATTGGCGAATATATACATACAGTTTTATAAAACTTGGCGTTTTATTTTTGTTTTTAACCTTCACTACTAGAGATGGGATTCTACCTAGTAAATTCAAATTCCCAGATAATAGGTAATTAGGCACCTATTGATTTTTATAAAAACGAAGTTATTTATCATGCATAACATAACATTGGTGCCGATTCTCTTGTCACAAATGCGTTTAAACTAGACTAAAAATCACCAAAATTTAGTTTATTCCTGTCAAACGACGATTTCCCATTCTGAAATTTACTAAAATGACACAACATGGACACAACTATATTTTAGTTTGACAGCACTAAGATGGCACTGAGTTATTAGTTTACTGAAAATGGTAATTTTGCTATTCTGAATTTGACGTTTTTCACCTAAAATTTAGATTTTCTAACTAAATCTGACTATTTTTAATCGCGCCTAAAAAGGTGTGGAAAAATATTAGTTGGCATGAACTAAAATTCACACCAACACCTCGACTTCAGGTGCAAAAACAGTACTGTATCTTTTTTTTTTTTTTTTGCTTATATCTCGAAAACGGTGCGTCCTATCGCAAAAATAATGAAAATTTCGACCCCCTTTATAAAACCCGTAAACCCCTAAAACTCAACACGTAGGTAATAATTTTTCACATTTTCCATACAAACAATCACATTTTCCATACAAAAAGTGAAAAATTCCATAAAAAAATACGTCGAGGCAGCACGACTGTGCGCCTCCGGCTCAAAAAAAATCACGGTGTAGGTACCCCGTGTTTTTTGTTAGGGTTCTGTACCAAAATGGTAAAAAAGAACCCTTATGGTGTAAGACTGTCTGTCTGTCACAGCTGGATATCTCGAGAACTACTAAAGCTATCAACTTGAAATTTGGAACAGCTTTAGATGACGTTTGCCCAACTATTTTGCAAATAAGAAATAAATAAATACATTTGTTTTTTTTTTGTAACATGGTCTGAATTGAAAAGGGGTCTTAAAAATTCGAAGTGGGGCAACTAGGGCATGTATCCTAAGAAAGAGCGCAGATTGTAAATTCTCAAAAAAAATTTTTTAGGCCGCATAGTTTTCGGCTTTGATGAAAAATGTAAAAAAAAAATACCGTTCCCCCCCCTTATCTCCGAAGTTTGCATAGCGAAAAATCTGAAATGATTCTATGTGATAGAAGTTTATGTAAAGATTACAGGAATCTCTAAATAGCACACTCAGAAATCATCAACAAATGTTACATTAGTTCCACTATCGGTCAAGAGATGGCGCTGACCTGAAATTGCAATATTTTACACCGCAGTGTTAAAATCCACTGACGATTAGAGGCCTCGCCAATGCAAATTTGAAAACATGATGGTACGGAATCCTGGGTGCGCGAGTCCGACTCGCTCTTGACCGGTTTTTCCACGTAAGATTCTCTTAGCCAAAAGTAAGGAATTTCAGTGATACCTAGTTTAGTTCGGTGTACAAGAGAATCTGCACCATAATAGCATGCCATGCCATGCCATGCATGCTATGCTATGTATGCTATGCCATGCCATGCATGCTATGCTATAATTATATGCTATGCTGTGCATGCGATGCTATTAATGATAATTAACGCTTATAAATGATTTATTTAAAAAAATCTTCGTTAGCGCTCACTTTCATTAAATAAAGTACCTACTCTTGAGCAAACTTCCATGCGGGCAGACCAAGGAGTTTAGGCTGTGCGTTATCTGTCATAGTAATTTGAAAATATTGTAAAAGCCAATTATTTTTAAAAGAGTAACCGTTGTGTTTCTGGCTGGCTCTTCTCCATAGTAAACGACCAATTGGAACCATGTACCTAGCTTCTGACGCTACATAAGCGTCCATGTAGGTTTATAAAATATTTTGATTTTGATTATTACAGAATTATTGGCGGCAGAGCTAACATGACAAGTGCTAGAACGTTCTCTCTCACGATTTTTGGAAATAAATAAGGCTGCTATAAATAAGAAGGAGTTTACCTAACATGGTATATGTTAGCTATGTATCCTATAGTGCGGCCGACGAGAGAATGCGTTCTTAGGTACGGTAAAGGTAGAGTCCATTTCGCGAAAGAAGTCCCTCGGCATTATGTGGAACTATATTTTATTATATAATTAGCAACATTCCTACAACAACCCTCTTGCCTCAGACACCTTTCTATATTTATTATGCATTATAATAACCAGTGTCTGTATTATAATGTTGAGATACTTAAATAAATAAATAAAGATTTATGTCTCCGTTACATGCCTGAAGCGCCGCGTCTGCGAGACTTTTTTCGTGAAACGGACTTTTACGTGTTTTGTTGCGAATTTTCTCATTTATTTGTTAGGAACGCACTCTCTAAACGACTGGACTGTAATATTCTAAATGTGAAAGTTTGCGTGTTCATGTTCATTTGATGAGAATTTTAGAACTAGCTGGGGTGCGTCTTTCATCGAGGGTGTGATGGAGATGGAAGACTGTCGAGGGAAGTTCTTATTTGAAAAGGAAACAAAAAAGCGAAGAATAATAAACCTTTCTAATTTTTTTTTTGTTAGCCTCTATTGTCCCACTGCTGAACAAAGACCTCCCCAAAAAAATTAAACAACTTTTTTTCCCTTTTTTTTGTGTTGATCAGAAATAATTTGGAAAAATAAATAATAAAACTCAAAAAACTTATCAAGTCAGTATATTTGTTAAAAAAAAATTCGTACACTGTCTTACCGCTCGGTATCGTTCCAGAACCCCATTGTATTAAACTAGTTACACAATACAAAAATTAGTTGAAAAAAAATAACTAAAAAAAATATATTAACAATGGGGTAGTATGAAACGTATATCGATAATGTTCGTTGTTACTTTACATACATAGTAAAAACTAAAAAAGACATTGTCCATTGATAGTGTGCACAACCCTTTATTTTACGCGCTTTGAGAGTGCTGCCATCTTGTGAACTAATTTAAAACAAGTGTGATGAAAAAACATATTTTTTAGCATTCTATCGCAATACAGATCTACAATACTAGTAATGAAATACAAAGTATTCATCCTAAAAAACTTGAACAATAATTGAAAACCAAATTTATCGGCGTAAAAATAGTTTTTTTTTTCAATGGACAATGGCGCAAGTAACAAGCAAAAAAGCAACTTAAAAAAGCCCAGATTAAAAATTAAAATAGCACCGTTTGGACGGAATTACTGGCAGAAAGGAAACTTAAAATTAAAACTTAAAAAATATGGCATCCATCTTGTCCAATTATGTTTTTAAAATTTTAATTCACGACTTAGTTAACTAAGTCAGTTTTAACTAAGTTTCACTGAACTTTAAAGTCAGTGAACTAAAATTTTGAATGAACCGCGTAGAAGAAAACTAGTTCCCGCCACCTTTATAGAAAAGATAAAGGCCTGTTTTAACTAGAAATTAATATTTATTAATACAAAAGAAGGGTCATTTTAGAATATTTTTTTCATAATAAAAATAACTAAATATTTTATTCAACCAAAAATTATTAAGCTAAGCTAAAATAAATTCCTACAAAAAATACAGATTTGCTAGTAAAAAAAAATATAGCTTCTTACTACTAAAACCAGAAGAAACTGTTCGAAACCCTAAAAAAAATAAATAAAAAAAAAACTTTTTAAAATCTAGTTTCACAGGCCTTTACAAACACCCTAAGAAATGACTTTTGTCATTCATTTTATTCTACTTCTTTACGTAATGCAAGGCAACCAGTATATTTCTTAAATTATAGTGTTTTTATATAAAATATCGAATCACGACGTATACGAACAAGCGAATTATCACAAATTTATTATTATAAATACTGAAAATGTGGTTTTAAAACTTTTTTATATTATTTAAATAAATAAATTTAAAATAAAAAAATGTACAGCTTCCGAAAAAGTTCTCCAACTATTTAATTTAAAACTTTTTATTTAATTTTAACTGTCATAAATGTAAATTTTATGTGATGTCACGTTTTAAAACCACGTTTTCATATAATTTTAACATTTAGATTCTACTTTCCACAGAGTTTATAGAAGTGATGTTTGTTATTTAAAGTAAATTATTATTTTAATCTGACACAGATGCACTCCTTTCTAGTTTATTGTAATGGTAAATTTAATACACGTGGTAAAATAAACAAAAAATCTAAATACTACAATATGACTCAATCGTTGTGAAAATGAACACAACAGTAAAAAAAGTTAGGTACTATAATTTCACTGACAAATTCTTCGATGCTCACCTCCAACTAGGCATTTCGATTCCCAAATTATTTAAAATTAAATTTTAATTTAGGCGCAACGCCGCCGCTCGCCGTCGCTTTTTATTTTAATGACGTAAAATTTATAAAAAAATTAAAATTTTTACACTTTAGATCGTTTTCCTAGTAAAAAATTCGATGTATTAGAAACCAATGCGTAATATAAAAAATATAATATGTCCAATACTTAGATGGCACTTAGCAAAATTACATACACACACTATAGTTTAGGAGCTAGAATACACTATTTATTTTTGTGAATCTGTTACAAAATTTAATTCAATTTTAATTTGCTTGGTTTTTTTGTGCAAAAAGTCGTAATGGGTACATTACGACTTTTTGCACAAAAAAACCAAGTCCTATTTTTAGTTTAAGAGCTCAGTAGCATATTATTTTCTCATCACAAAGCAGTTTAATTTTTACCAAATAAACAAAAATAAATAATTTCTAATCTTCACAAAATTTTTATGTGTACATCATCAGCATTGAAAACTGTACCAAATATCACTTTAACTGGTATGCGAGTAGCCGGTATTTGTGTAGGGACCACTGTACAATGAGCTGCCAGTTCTCGAGTACGTCTTCGGATTCCTCCTTCTGGCTAGAATGAAGGCAATGGCTGCGATGACGCAAATCATCAGGATGACTCCCGCTATGCAAATGCCGATCGCGAAGTTCCGCTGGGATATGCAGATCTCGTCTTCTTTCTGGAAAGTTTATTGGTTTTCTGTGATTATGATGTAAAATTAGAATAAAGACCTGAACAAGTAGGTATTAAACAAAACCTTGTACTAAATCTGATGTACAATTATTAAGTACAATAAGCAATGCATGCAATTTGGTGACCTTTATCAGGAGGGAGTAGGGACGATATTCGTTGAGTAATGCTTTGCTCGCCTTTCACAAAACCTACTTATGAACCTTAATAAATGATGTGTGGCACTAAACATAGACATTAGAGAGTGGAAGTGGACGCAATTCGTCTTCCTCATCATTAGCTGGTACTTCAGAGAATAGCCGGTCTATTCTGTAAAAATCTCTCCGTGAAAACGAAGGTGATGTGAGCTTGAAGTGAGCTGTCATTCCAAGGGATTGTCACTACTGACAGATCACTTCACCTTAGTTCTCACAGTGAGATTTGAAACAGAATTGATCGGCAGATCATGATTTAGTAAGTTGAATGTCTCACCTTCTCGCTAGTAACCTCATCGTTGTCTGGTGAATCAGCTTCATTCACATACAGCCCCTTGAACAGCTCCACAGTAGCTGGAGATCCTTCGTCGTCACGTCGCACGCGCCGCTTGTGTGCGCATGGCTCCTGTAGTTTAAAGAGAAACATGTTTAGAAATAGATATATTCATTTATGTAACGCTTTTTAATTTAATACCGATAAGAGCTTGCAGATGGGCTAGGGTCGTCACGTAGTGGTTGCTTAAAGATGAGTGTCGTAACCGAGGCAAACCAAAAAAACACTGGCGCGACGACCAAGCCTCGTTCTTTACTGGAAAAGGCAGCTGATAAAAACGTTTGGGGGAGATCTTTGCCCAGCAGTGGGATAGTATAGGTTAAAAAAAAAATTGCAAACGAGCAGTTGGAAGAACCAATGCTTTATTGATTTCTGCTATCCAGCAACAATGTTATATTCTGTACATTAATTGAGTAACACACTATCAATCACCATCTGAATAATTTTTAAAGACATTGCTTCGTATGTTCGAAAAATGTGTCTGCTCAACAACGTAAATAACGCAATGAATGTTATTAAACTGTAAAAATAAAAGCCATCGCTACTGTTAGTGCGTTACGCATTAACCCTGCTGATGTGAAAGTTAAAGCTGCAGTTAAAATTGGAGTCACATGAGTTTTTCATATTTAACTCTATAAGCTGGCACAAAATAACACGGGAAAAGAATAAAAACCAGTTATTTTTCTTTATTTTATTCGTCGCATCACGGCATTCGCATTCGTAAATTACCACTTTGTCGGTGTCTTAACGACAAATTACTCACAAGGCATGTAAAGAAACTATTTCTAATTGGTGTAAATGTTAGGCAGGTATTTTTACAGGAATTAAATAAATGGATAACTATTACCACAAAATTGAGACCATTAAGATCCTCGCAACGAACTAATTCTTGTAATTCTTTTCTGTTTGAGAAAATTTTAAGTCACGTAAAAAATTTTTTGTCATGCAGGAAGATGTCAAAAAAATCTTTAACAAGTAGCCTGTACCATTTACTTAGAAGAGTGAATAGTTATATATCTAAGTATATTTGAAATATGTTTATTTAATTATATTTACTTACATAATTTAAAAAGCTAACAGTCTGAAGAGATAGATTTTACCGTCAAAACGTTGCCTAGCTCCTAAACAATTTCGTAGACAGTAATTTAGCGTAACTACAGACATGCAAGTAATAAGTAATTATTGTATAAGCAGGAAGTAATTTTGTATTACGATGTCTACAACGTGTAATAAAGTAATAAAAACTTATATATAGACAATAGAAAGGTATTTTTGTAGCTGTTATTAACGATGATTCTGTCGAAATTGATATGGTAATAAAATGTACCTACACAAAAGACTTTTCCGCTGTATACGGGAAGCATAACACTGGGCTTGTGGTGATAGCTTGGGGGAGGTCTATGTCCTGCTATGGGAAAGGTGGCGTTGGTCGGTGACCGGGGCCAGGAACTATTTGGTAGGTAATCAGCAATAGCGGAGCACATTTTCAATCACATTTCGAAAGATTTTGAAGGAAATTTCTAACCCATTGCTTCATATTCTTGATAAATTCGTCTGCTCCACAACGTAAATTATGCAATTAATGTTGTAAAATTGTCAAAATTAAAGGCATTGCAGCTGTAACTGTGTTTCACTTTATCCTGCAACTTGCTTGTCAGCCACATGCGGTTAACAGCTAAACTTTGATTTTTAATTTGCTAGACCAAAATGACAACAGTGATCGACCCTTTTATGAAATGTTGACAGTGTTTATTAGGTACAACAAAAATAAAAACTCGTTAAACGTAAAATTACAAATTAACTTACGCAGTCCGTAGGATGGTTCAGGTCACACAGCTTGACTTCGCACGTGTAGTAAACGCTGGCGGTGTAGGGGAACTTGTGTGCCGGGAAGGAGACACGTGCCGTCTGCCTGTCAGAGGAGTACTGGAACTGGCCCATGATCTCGCCGTCTAAGGGGCAGCTGAGGAGATATTATTAGAAATTATTATAAGAAAATCTATCTGAAAAGATAAGGTTCATGTAAGCATTGGTTTGGTCGTGAGAAGTCCATATAGTGGACCGGACATGAGCGGATCCGACAAAAGGAGACTGAAAACTGTTACATTATAATCTGGACATGGAAATAATGTCTGTTCTTTCCGATCAGCCTTTTTTTCGTGCTGAATATGCATGTGTGCGTAGGTACCATCGCGGCCTTTTCCGCTTGATCACATAAATTTTTTTTCGCCTAGCGAAAAGTGTCAAGCCACGCCCCCTTAAGGTTTTCGCCTGTTAGGAAAGCGATATCGCAATTAGTTGCAACCTGCACTACGCAGCTTAGTGACGCATCACGTGTAGGTCCTGTACTCCTTTTGTGAATTTTACGGACGAACTATTTAACCTTGGCGCGCTTACTATTTTTCAAGTGCAAGCAAAAATGAACTTAGTTGTGGTCAGGCGGGAGTGTCCGCGATAGTACATACGACACCGTCTGGAAAACCGATTTTTTATTTTATGATTCCGGAGTGGCTGGTAATCACCATCGTGACAGCATTGATACATACCGCTTCTAACCGAACTATCTGCCTGTTATGTGTACCAAATTTTGGATTTTTCATCTGAATGCGCTCGTTAGTAATTAAATGATACCTAAAAGTGGAAGAGTAGAGTAGAATGCTATGGGAGACCTTTTGTCCAGGTCTGGGACAATAGATTTCTAAATAATCGTAGGACTTACCCGTCATCAGCAATCAGGCTCTGCTCAGCCCATCCGAGTCCATCCCTCACGGAGCACTCGGACACCAGCAGACCGAACTGACGCTGCTTCTCCAGTGATACCACGAGGCTCAAGGTGTCTCCTATACGTACGTTTGACGCCACCTGAAAGAAGTTGAGTGTTAGTTTCGTTAGGATGGTGTTAGGCTGAAAAGTGACGGAATGACGTGAGCGACGTGACCGGCATGGCTGTGCGTGAAATTAAGGCTTTTATGGGAGAAACTGCCCATGATTTTGTATGGTATAGTTTTTGGTTGGTGGTTGTGTATAGTTTTATTTTTTGTGTTTTTTCCTCATAAGACGAAAAAAGTAGGTACACAACAACTTACAACAAACAACAACAACAACAACTTGGTAACAACTTTGAAATCGTGATTATACGAATACCTACTAGATAGAGCGTTGGGATACATGTATACAGTATAAGTCTTTTTGTAATCATTGTTTTTTTCGTAGGATTTTGAGTTCTTAGCAAACTGAAATTTATTCAATATATTATGTATAATAAAACCTTCAAAGTAACCATTAAAGTTTAGAACTTAGAAGAAAGTTAAGAAGCGGTCAAATATTAAGAGGATGAAAATAGCTTATGACGCACGAATCCTATAGTTTTAAATTTAAAAAAGGAGACGTAAATAACTTCATTACCAATAGCTTATTTTTTCGCCATCCCATTTTACATAATCCAAAAAAAATATCCCTCGGCTCTCGGGTTGGTATTGTTGATCGAAGGCTCTCGGCAATCAAAATTTTTCTCAAAAATAAAACAAATGACTCCCAGCCCACCGACGCATGCCCGCTGCATTTTGATAGCATACGATAATTATCTTGGCTCCATTGTGCATTAATATTAAAACTGGTTGAGCGACAAACAGCCCGTGGGCGCAATCAGTATGGAGAGCTTAAAAACTGGCCTTCCTTGGCTTTTACGAGTATTTTTTCAAGGTTTACTGAGAAGTTTATTGTAGGCATTATAAATTCTTCTATATCAGGAACTTCTGAAGTGTCTTGAGAAATCGTTGTAAGATCTAACAAATATGAGGCTGATGCGATAACTGAATCTGCCACTTCTTCGCAAAAGCCTCGCAGAGTTTGTGTCAAAGGAGTCGCATAAACAAAATGAGAATGTGCCTTCAACATGCGATTGTCGATGCTTCAACGAATAAAGGAATTCAGTAGAGAAATTGGTCATTACCTATTTTATCAAAGTCCTGGTTAAGGTTATCATTATCATATATTATTATGTTTAGGTTTTTAAATAACTTAAATGTGACTTACTTGTTTATCTTCAGGGTCCCCCTTATAAATCTTCATGGATACGGAAGGCAACAGTCCTGAGTCCTCGTCGAATTCGTCACTGGAAAATATAAGCAAATAATTACTAATTTTTTTCTCTCTTAATCGGGACGAGCTCCAGGGTCAGCCACAGGTGACAGGGTAAGGCTAATGCTGTGGGTAAAATATTAGCCTGGCATCAGCTGACTGCTTAAAGGCCTGTGAAGATTCCTTTGTTGTACAAGTAATTGTTGCTTGTCCTTCCTTCCTTATAGGTTATTATTATTATTATAGTGATGATTTAAAACCAATAAGTACATACTTGCTATTATCACTAAAATCGTCACTGAGAGAGTTAGTCAGCCTGTCAGCACGCGGGCGGTACAGATGGAAGTGCGTCAGATCCCGGCGACGGTAGCGACACCTGACGTGGTACCCTCGACCCTGACCGGTCACCAGTCGCAGATGAGGCTGCACAATGATGTTGTTGTAGTACTCTACTGTGCCGTCCTCCTGAGGAAAAAAAGAAGGGAAAGATATTGAAGAATGTAAGTTGTAATAAGTCAATTCGAAAACAGCTGTGTGGTGCCCAGTAACTCCAATAGGCGGCTCATCGCGGCATGGCACGGCAAGCCGATATGCAGTTTGCTTAAGTCCTCTTGTGACAATTTCGAAAATAAGATTCAAAATCATTTCGCTTATGAAACCACCTGGTAAACCCGGTATTACTTACACCCAACGACTTTTATTTCGTGTCGTAAAAAAGGTAATTGACAAACGTCCCAATAGCAAAAGTAAGGAGATCTTTTCGACTTCATTCTAGTCTTGACAGTGAAAATGGGTACCAATCCTACTTATTATTACCAATGTCGAAGCTAACTGACTGCATAATCTTAACATTATGCACGACATCGCTACTGCATTGCAATACCAATCTGATCACGTGCGCAGATTAATTCCGAAATAATAGGTACGATTGGTCTACGTCTGATCACGTTGGTTGCTAAGGTCAGCCAGCGACGAATAAAACAAGGATCTTTTAAAAATACTTTTATGTGACTGTTAACTCTAAAAAAAAATCAGCTGTTTCCTACATTTACATCCTCCTTGCACCTGTAATAAAACATTTTAGTTCAGTTTATTTAAAGCACTATAATTGTATGGAAATTTTTCTCCTCTTGGCTAAATGTACACCTTTTGTAAACGTATTTATTAAAAAAAAAAAAAATATTATTTATGTTCGCATAACTCGTCAAAATGTAGGGAACAGCTGTTTTTTTGTTCACGTTTTCAGGTTTGGCCCCATTTCGATTTGTCGCATGTATTCAATTTCAACCTGTATAGTGTTAAATATTGTATGGTGGCCGGCCGGCACTTGGCCAGTTTTTTATGGCATTTACTTTGTATTCCGTACCCATATATGTCTAAAACCATGTCTAAATATTCTCTGCACATAGCTAGCTATCTCGGACACTGCA
Organism: Gortyna flavago; assembly: GCA_963669345.1. Classification (NCBI taxonomy): domain Eukaryota; kingdom Metazoa; phylum Arthropoda; class Insecta; order Lepidoptera; family Noctuidae; genus Gortyna; species Gortyna flavago. Next base: position 4,939,507 of record OY770152.1, on the reverse strand, counting down.
GCAAGAAGTTACGACAGATTGCAACAAACTGCGTGTGACGTAATGAACTGTCATGAGACCATGGCCCACAACACCATAATTACATTTGTTGCGCTTGTTTGTTACCTACTTTACTTGCTGATTAGTTTGTTGTTTAATTGACTTCAGATAAATAATAAACTGCGGTTGCCATTTCAAGTTATAATTTTCCAGGGTTTAAAAAAGTGGTCCTGTTGACTTGCTTGTTATTTGAGTTGCGTCATTTTAAAACGAACTGGATACTGACTCTCGAATATAATTCCGATAGATCGACATTGGAATTGTCAGTCAAACGTCATTGATTGGCTGGACTCACTGAGTCTAGCCAATCCCTGACGTTTAACTCAACCAACTGACGTTTGACCAATGTCGATCTATCGGAATTATATTCGAGAGTTAGTACCCTGACTGACATTTGACTCACACGTATGTTTTTTTTTTAATGTGACTTTTTCCATGTGCCCTGAGGAACCCGCACTGGGCGTGGTCGATTACGACCTACCGGGGTCTCGCAGAAAGGAGTCTCAGCAATGAGAACGTTATAGGCTGATTATACAATTAATATCCCATGTTATGTAAAGTTAAAAACAAATTGCCTGCATTTAGCTGCCCTGATTAACGGTTTAAAATAACCTTATTCCTGAAGCCTGAGGCTTTGGTTCCAAGTATACCTACTTAACTTGAGTAGAGTCCAACAAAGAGATAAGTAGTTTGACTTAACATATGTTTAATATTAGTAGTAGGTACTTAGTAGATGTGGACTGTGGTTTTATGATTATTCTGCTCTACATACATAAATCTGGACAAAAGTGTGTTGTGATAGGTACTGATATTAAAAACCGTTACACATTCCAAATACAAACAAAAGCAAATAAACAGTGAACCAAATTCAAAAATCACAAATTAAAATTCGAACCCGACTCGATTTCCTTCCCAAAATCGTGCGCCGCCCGGCGCAGTCTGGTTGTACAGGAAATGACGCCACATCCCCCTATTGTGTTGCCTCGGTGGGCCCGCTTGTTTCGCTGACCCTACCTTAGACATTTATGGTAATTTCGAAGTTCATAAAAGGGTACTTAGGATTTTTTTACTGTGAATTTTGACGGTATGTAGATTTAGAGATATAGAGCTTTATAATGACAGGTAATGTGATGGAAATATTGAAAAAAAAAGCATAATAATAATAATAATATCCTTGGACATTTTCACACAACGCCATTTAGTCCCAAGCTAAGCAACCTAATGCTTGTGTTATGGTAACGAGATGGCTGATAAACTACTTATATTTTTTTTTTTTGTAAATACATACATATTATAGATAAAACACCCAGACCCGGAACAAATACTTGTAGGTCGTACAAATATTTGTCCCGTGCGGGAATCGAACCCGCGACATGATGCGCAGCAGTCAATCGCTCAACCACTGCGCCAACTGTGTCGTCAAATGCATGAACTGCTACTGAGAATATTTTTAAGATCATTGCGCTTGGAAGACAGTTTAGTGACCCCAGAATCTATACTAATCTACAGACGCTAATATTAATAACTAGCGGCCTGCCCCAGCTTCGCACGGGTGCAATTTATTTTTTCGAACTTATATATTTTTTTCTTTCATACAAACCTTGTCCTGACAATACCGAACACAACAAAAAAAAGAATTAGCGAAATCGGTTCAGCTGCTCTCGAGATTTGCGCTTAGCAACACATTTAGCGATTCATTTTTATATGAAGATATTCAAGATAGACAAAGCTGAAAAGTTTTCTTGTCTTTTGTTTGAAAGCGCTAATCTCTGGAACTACTAGCCAGATTTTGAAAATTCTTTTGCATTGGACAGCTCAATTATTAAAGAAGGTTACAAGCATCTAGCATAGCTAATGTGTCATCACGCTGCGATCCTTAGGAGGCAAGCAAAATGAAAAAGTCAGAAAGAAAGCTATAGAAGCCAAAACGAAGTAATAGCGTGAGTGGGCGACGCGATGCGACGCGAAGGGGTGGCTCGAGAGAACAAAAATTTAAAAAGTCGAAAGTCGCGTGCAGATGCCAGTATCCTTATAAGCAGTTACAAGTAATACTTTAGAATTTAGAACACCATAATAACTTTACAGATTAGATATTTAGAATCACCATCGTGCGGTGGATGTTAGTTGCTTCTCCGTACGAGAAGAGGCCAGAGCTGTTCAGTGTAACTATTAAAGAACAGCGGATTTTCGATTATAATTCCGAAAATATAGTTTATAATAATAATAATAAATTTATTTAAAATATAGTTTATAGAATTATTGTCCTTTTGTCTGTCTGGATATATGTTCCGGACTGAGGCAATAATCACTAAATAGTTTCGTAGAAAAGTCTAGTCAACGTATAGGCATGGCAGTTTACATTATCTGTAGTTATAGCCTATAGGCTACATAAATAAACAATAAATCTAGCAAATTAAAAATAAATCATATCGTTATTATCCGGTTTAATGCCGTAATTACAGAAACAATTAAAAAGCCATTGTGTCTTGCGTGGATCTACGTTCTATGAAGGGATAAGAAAGATATTACCTACTAATATCGTTCAATCTTTGAGGCTTTCAAGTTAATCGTTCAACTAAAACTCGTTCCACGTAATTGATTTTCGAGAGCAGTGGTGGACCAGTGGTATTAACGGCAGCGACTTAGGTCGTAGGGACGAACCCGGAAAGGCGTTTTACTTTGTGTAAATTACTTCATCATCACTGCTCCCAAAACGGTGAAGGAAAACATCGTCAGGAAACCGACATGTCCTAGAACCAAAAATTCGAAGACATGTAACATATACTTACCCGCACAGGGCCCGCCTGGTGGATTACGGCCCGCTCCCTCTCACAGAGAGGAGGCCTGTGTCCCAGCAGAGGGAACGTTACAGGCTGATTATGTAAATATAAAAATCTTCAGAAATTCACCATTATTTCAATAGTTAAACCGCAACTAACTGTCTGCTGTCTGTCCACAGAAGCCTCGGTTAACGTACCTGTTCATAATGACATAACTGCAAATATACATAATATTTACTATTTCACACAAAAATGGATAGGATCAATGAAAATGCATGAATTTTTTTTTCTTTACACAGAAATAAGAAAAAAAAAATTTAGATCTCAGAGTATCCAAAGGTTTTATAATTTAAGTATGAATACAATCTGAAGCCGTGCCCCAAAAACTACGACGCCATCTATAAATGTCAAAAATAATTGACCACAAAGACATTAATGTCATACACGGTGAATCTTTGACATTACATTACATAAATTACGTTACACAAGACAAATTACATACAGATGTTCTGCAAATCAAAATGTGAACAGGTTTGTGTTAAATAATGTCGAAGAAAAGTGGCCTTTTGTTTGACCTTCGACTTCGACGTAGGTATATGAGGTGAATTTAAAGTGTGGTACATATAGAGGTTATAGATGGCGGTAGTTGGCTGATTAAGTTGAAAATTGACGAACAATAAGTTTAATGCAAGAAGAAAAAGTGGCTAAATCCTTAGTAGGTACTGTAGAGGCTATCCATGTAGATTAATAACCTTATATAGTGCAGGCTGTCTATAATTTAACGCGGGTTCCATTCGAACTTTCAAGCAAGCGGTGTCAAATATTTTATTAGGTTTTTTTGTTTAGATTACTAACTTTTTAGACCTTTGTATCCGGCCTATGCGTATGAAGATTCATTAAAATCTGTTCATTCATTTCGAAAAACAAGGGCTTGAAAGTTTGTATGAAATGCCGTACGTCGTAAACGCTCATAACAGCACCTGTTTTGGCAGGGCGATCCACATAACATTACAATTTAAAAACTAAAGAGGCGTCATGATTGCAGAATCCTGCCAAGATGGCCGACCCCGATTCTTTAAGTATGTATCTCTTATGTAATACTTGAAAGGCAGACGTGGACCTAATTATCTGGTTTTTTTGTTAACGCCTTGTAAGAGATTTATATCCAGGTGAGTGTTGTTTTGATTACAGGTGATTTTGAGGTTTTTTTTTGCATTTCTGGCAATGATTGGTTTGAATGAAAATGAATTAAGTACTCATATTTATCAATGAAACTTAGGTACATGATATCTTCGAAACTGTGTATTTTTGTGCCACATATTCTAGTACTTTTTTTTTATTAGGTACTTTTACTTAAAGAATGTAACCCTAAATTATTACGGAATATAAAAAAAACACGTTGTTTAATGTAGAGGAAAAATATCTCACAAAATAGTCTTTAATATTCAAGTTTACAAGCAATCTATTCACAACAACAACCCACGTTATGCCGGAGGTCGCATCGGTCACCACTCATAATAACTTATAAATATCTGAATAATTACTAAAGATTGTAGTAAATGCCTGCTGATAATCTGGCAGTGAATGCCGTCGCTTTATTCTTGTGTAGCTATTTAGCTATTGTGTTCATTTCGGTTCCTTGTGAAGTAAAAATTGGCTGGTGCTGTGTAGTAATTATTTGAAGTTATATGTAGTAGGTATATAGGTATATATTTCCAGCGACTGACAAGTTGTTGTAGGTAGGTGCAGTAGCTAACAACATAAATAATACTTTTACTGGTACCAATTTCGAATATTATTTTAATGCTGCACCGTTTCGCAATTGGCCAGCTCCTTTTGCGAAATGTCAAATTTTTATTGCAATTTTACTCTAAAAGGTTTAACTGTTATAGTCAGCTGTATCTAAGTATATTCTATGTTTATGCAATTTAAAATTATCATAATAAGAACGCGATTTCAATATTCTAATGACGGTTATGAAAACCCTAGCTTTATAGGTACATAACCTATGATATGTTGGCCAATTTAGAAGGCCTATCACATTACCTATATTTTCAGCGTTGCTTGGTCCGATAGTAAAAGTTTTTTGAAACGAATTTGCAGTAGGATTCAATCTTCACGTAACGAAAAAGCGTTATGCCCTCCATGCGACTTTCTCTCTCAGTCTCATTCTTATATAATAGAAACACACACACACACAGAGAGAGAGAGAGATAGTTGATGTTTTCGAGGGTAATGAATAGCCAATAGTGAGGTCAAAATGAAAATCCAAGATGGCGACAACTTGGCTCAAAATGTTTGGGGAAATACTTAGGAATACATCGAGAGAATGCGTTCCTAACACTTGTCAGTGCAACAATTTCAGTAGCTAATAAAGATCAAATTTGCAATTGCATTTTGTTTTTTTTTTTGCAATTTGCAATATTGTTTTTTGTTTTTTTTTTGTTTTTTTTTTTTTTTTTTTTGTTTTACTAATTGGTAACAAAAGTATAGGCCATACTTTTGTTAACAATTCGCACACTAAGTTCTGTGGTTAACCATCTCGAATCAATTGCTAAAAAATAGTAGGTAAGTAGTTAGTAGTTAAATGCCATTTTTAAATTCACACGATTTCGCTGTTTTGACATCGATTGAAACATCTTGAATTTAATTGCATAATATTACAACTCATCTGCAAAGCGTGATTGAAATAATTCAACGCCTCAATTCGTTTTTATCTCTCTGCCTAGCCTTTTCCCAACTATGTTGGGGTCGGCTTCCAGTCTAACCGGATGCAGCTAAGTACCCAGTATTGTACATGGAGCGCCTGCCTATCTGACCTCCACAACCCAGTTACTGGATAATACGATAGGTACCCCTTGTCAGATTTTCGGGCTTCTGACGACCCGTAACGACTGTCAAAGATCCACAATGACAGCCGGGACCAACGGCTTAATGTGCTTTCCGTGGCACGGAGGTGTCTCGGTATGTAAAGGTGGTCACTCATCCACGGGCCAACCGCGGCAAGCGTAACTTAACCTGATCCCGTGTGGGTGTTATTACGTAGCCACAAGCCCCCCAATTTTTATCTACTTAAGGGGATTACATTACCTAAACGCAAAAAAGGCAAGTTTTAGAAACTAAAAGTATATGATCGACCACAGTAAAAATCAGAAAAATATATGATATTCTTCAGGATATATGCTAGGTAGATAGTTTGTTGAAAACATAATACCTACAACTAATTTGATACGATATAAAAAAATCATTAAGATACCTCTAAAAACTTCTTTTTACAATGAAAACCTTACTAATATACCTAGATACAATCATTCTGATTTTTTGTCAGATTATTCTACAAGCAACATACTAAAGCACTAGTGTTAAATTTTCTGGTCCAAACAATTTTTCTCCATAGAAACGCTCTCGTCTGTTTTCTTTCTGGTTAATGAGCATAAACCAATGATTTTTTACAGATTTTTTTATTTATACTTGTATGTCCCTATGTTTTCCTTTTCGATGATACATTATTTTTATAAGCACTGGAACCCTCAAAAAACGCTCAAAATTGCCGCTGTCAACAGAGGCCTAATTAGTGTACAAATTTGACAACTATTAACGAAAAAAGAAAACATAGGGACACAGTATATATACTTCTTATTCAGTATATGAAATATCTTTTAAATTTGTCCAATATTGGAGGAGGAAATAGGCGAAAGCCAAACCTCGAATTATGAATTTTTACTTAGGCTTTTTCAAGCGTCTCTCCGACCGTATTTCCTCTTAACGTGTGACACTACACGGTCCTTAAGTACATAAACATACGTACATTATATAATCATAACCAACGAGGTCTCTACATCGTCAGCGACTGATAACAAGCACAGCCTTCTGTTCGTACACGCGATAATGTTATGTATTTTACATATCTACTTAATACATAATCATAAGTCATCATTATTCGGAATCACCTACTGTTGAGAATAGGCCTCCCCTTTCGTCTGCCATACATCCCAGTTCTGTGTGTCTCTTATCCAGGTGTTTCCCACGAATTTTAATTTTTGAAGTAAAAACTTCTTTAGGCGCGTTGGGCATTTTTTGAGATGGGACAAAATCATCGAACTCGCGACAGTGTTACCAGCAACACCGCTTCAGATATGTTCGGCTGTCCCCGGGATGCACTCGGTTTTAATGTATATCCGATATGTCAGTGAGTGATGGCAAAGTATTCTATTTGTGTTTTGTTTATAAGACGATTCAAAAAATGCACACGTAATTGTTTCCACTTCTGTCGGCACTCCCGGAGTGCCCCTGTTTTTTTTTTTTATAGCTGAATGGGCCCACTCTTGACCTCGATCACGCCTGATGGAAAGCAATGCATGAGGTCTATGATGGAATGAGCGTGCCCAGAAGATGCCTAAGGCACTGGAACTCCCACACATCGACGAAACACAGCAGGCTACTTGACGCCGCCCGGACTCCGGTGAGAGGGTGGTCGCAAACCCGGTGGGCATTAGCTATAACACCGCAAGGGAAGACTTGGCCAGTCAAATAAAGTGTTTGGTGTGACTATCCAGGATGCACCGAGCGCTCGGTTCAGTTGAGTAACTGGCGGAACAAACTGCGCTACACGAGGAGGCTTTTTCCTGCATCCCAAATCACTTTGACGATACCTAAACAAATACAAGTAAAAAAAACAGTATATATTTGTTTTTCTCACCCTCTTTTGTATTGCGACAGATCGGTGAATGTTAAAATAAACTTTGAAATAGAGATGTTTTGTTTATTTAGGTTCAGACGATATTTGTTCCTTGATATCTTAAGTTTTTTTTTTAAACCAGCTGTTTTTTAGTTTAAATATTATTGTATTGTGGGATGGGATGTAATGTAATTTTAACGTAACTTACACTCGATTTCTAAATTGAGAATTTGAAGGCCAGACAGACGTTGTCTTATACAAACAGTAGTACATACAAAATTTAATAAAAAAGGACTGCAGGTGTTGAATCAAGTAATTATAGTTATTTATAGGAAAATAACTATTATTTTCTTCAACAGAAAAAACGTAATAAGTAACTTGATTATGTTAAAAGCTTTACATAGTCGTGGCATTACCTCACTGGTTTGCTCACTAAACTATGATGTCATATAGGTACAGTGCACGAAATGGATTAGTATGCAGATACATTCTTGGTCTCATCTAGCATTGAATTTAATTGGACGCATTGATGAGGCCACCTATGCAAATTCAGAATTTAATGTAGAAATCTTGAGACATTTTCACAGGTTTTCTTAAATAAGTAGGTAGGTACTTATATTTTCAAAGAATACACAACGTTCAAATTTTAATAACTATGTTTATTGATTACATAACTTTTACAATATTTAACACAACAAATTTTTTACACAGCCATATCAGACCAATTAATCAAAACAGCGAAATATTTGACGGCAATTTGCAACGTTGTTTATAAGTAAACTCTGATTTTTAATTTGCTAGGCCAAAACGACAGCTACTAAATAGTGTCATGTTGATAAAAGGGCAGCTGTCATTTTGGTAAATCAAAGCCTCTCCTATTTACTCAGCAACTAAAAGAAACGATTAACCATATTCTGTAAAACCTTCGACCTATGTTCACATGTGGAAGCAATAAATATATTGAGTATAGAGAAGTCCCACGGCAATAAGTGGAACTAAGTATTATTTTAAGCTTAGCAACATTCCTACAACAACCTTCTTACCTCAGAAATCTCTCTGTATTTAAGATTGTGCATTATATTAACCAGTGCCTGTAATAATTATGATGTTGAGATAAATAAAAATTATCATTCTGTCGCATGTAGCTCCGCGTTTGCAAGACTTCTCTCATGAGACGGAATTTAAACTAGAGATATAACCCCCCCTTATTTATAAACGTTGCTAAAAGTTAAGTAATGATTAGAGTCTGTTTAACCATGCATATTTGGCGTTTAAACATGTCTTAACTTCAAGCAACGTTTATAAATAAACCCGTATTAGCCCTGCTCACTAAACCATTTCACCGTCTGTACAAAGTACGTCCTTGCAGAAGAGTCGTGAGATCGCTCACACACGGAATCTATAAACGAGGAACGATAATAAAATTATTGTCTACATATAAGTTTATAGCTTCCTGTTCGTTTCGTAATGGGAATATTAGGAATTTATGTTCCGCGGTGCAAATACAGTTGATTACATAATCAGCCTATAATGTTCCCACTGCTGGGACACAGGCCTCCTCTCTGTGAGAGGGAGTGGACCGTAATCCACCACGTTCTAGGACATGCCAGTTTCCTCACGATGTTTTCCTTCACCGCTTGGAGTTTGGAGAGCAATGGTGATGAAATAAATTACACAGAGTAAAGCGCCTGTCTGGGTTCGAACCTACGACCTACCACTCGTAAATCGCGGCTGTTACCACTGGGCCACCACTACTCAATAAAGTTGATTGAATGAAGTATTGCTAAACTTTAAAGTTGCGATTATTTTTTTATTGGCATGTTTCTGTAAGTACGATCAAGTTCCATTTGCATTGTCTTTAGACCTTTTTTATATGCGTAATATAATACTTGTCACTATAAAAAGTTAATTGAGAGATTACACTAGAGAAAACTGTTTTTCTGCGAAGAATCACACAGGATGGAGTGAGTGATGGGAGATAATTAATCTTTCAAATATCGTTCTTTTTAGTTCCTTGCTTTCTTACTTACTTAAAAGTCTTTTAAAGTTTTCGATAACATGGAATTCAACTCATCATCTGCCTAGCCTTTTCCCAACTATGTTAGGGTCGGCTTCCAGTCTAACCGGATGCAGCTGAACACCAGCATTTTACATCCTGGAGCTTTTGTCTATCTGACTTCCACAACCCAGTTACTGGATAGCACGATACCCGTTGGTTACAGTGATTGTCATAGTGATAACAAAAGATATCTAACGTAATATTAAGATGCCGTTGCTCGCACGCACTGCCAGACAGCGCGCGTAGATTTCTATCACGCATCCAAAGCGTTTCCTGAAGTTACGCAACGCGTGTGACTAAGTAATATAAAGTTTAGCGTCCACTGCTATGTACGGTATGTTACAAAAGTGAATAACGTAAACAATAGGAACAGGATACCTACCACGAGCTCTTAACGCGATCCACTTTAGGACCTAAACTGAACTGTTCTTCTAATTCGTACCATGACGTCAGTTTAACGATTCAATTTAGGCCGTCCCATCTGGATACCTACCATGAGCTCTTAACGCTCATTCACTTTCAACGATCCAAATGCCGCTGAGCGTATTGGACGTCATGGTACGACTGTGAGCGATGCAGTTTAAAAACCTAAACTGAAATGTCATGCTTTTGAATCGTTTTTAAATAGATCATGGTAGGCCTCCTGAAAACATATCTGAGGGTGCCAATTTGTAATGTCAATTACAAATTCAGTCTTTTGATTTGATTATTTGAAAACTTTCAAGCGGAAATTCCAATGTTAAATCATCTTAAAAATTAAACGTTAGAATTTTAGGAAATTAATAACTCAATGATTCAATGAAATACATACTCGTATTACTAAGTATTTCACTTAACAATTGGTGTTAGTTTTATAACCTCAATTTTCCTCGATGATTTTTCATTTACAATTAAAAAATATTATTTATAAAACAATAAATATTGGTAAAACTGGTGAGATATTAAGTTGAAACCTTCTAAATATGGTTAAATGTGTCACTAATTATCTTTATGGACTCATTTCGTATGAATTTAATTTTAACAAGGTTTGTTGACACTTTTATCATATACTTTTGGAATAAACTATAGGATGCGCACGGAGAGATTTGCCATTTTAGTTGCGCGGTTCATTTGTTCGCCAGCATTTGTTTCGTGCGTAGGCCGAGGGTCGCAGTGGATGATTCCGCCTACATTTTCATACAAAGCGAAGAGGCACATGAGTAGATAAAATAGGTACAAATGTGGAGCTTAGCCGTGGGCTACTGTGGAGTGGCGCCTTAAAGAGGCTCCAATATTTAGCAAAATAGAGCTAACTGAATTATTTGGTCTTATGAGTGGGTTTTCAAATCATTTTTGGTTGGTTGAAGTGAAACTTGATATTACGTGTGATAGACAAAATACGCATCTAGAATGCTATTTATATAACAAAAAATTACGCGTGTATTGCCCATATTTATTTTTATTTTATTAAAAGGAACAGCAAACAGTTACGTTATAGGAACTGGTAGGTTTTACTAGTTATTTACAAGTCCTATTGAATTAAGTCTGCTACTGAGAATATCCTATTGGAAAAGCCAATAACGATTTGCCTGACCCGGAATCGAACTAAGAACTTCCAGAATATAATAAAAATATTAGATACTTACCTACTTTTTTGAAAAAATAGTGCCGTTTTCGCGAAAAACCAAACGTTGGTTCTGCTTTTCATCATGGAGTCAGGGGGCCTAATCTCTATGACTGTCAAACAAGATACGGCCCCGTCATTAAGTAGTTCTATACTTCCGAATGAACTCCACTCTCGAATAATTAACTTTTTCGGACAGGAAAAAACATTTCGGGAGCAAGGACAACTGTCAGAACGTGTGGTCATTGGCCCCCAAACTAATCTTATGTCCGGTAGGTGTTACGGAATTGGAAACACCCGAAAATATGGTTTTCGTGTTTTGAGAGTAGACACACAGAAGTCAATTTCAAATATCAAGCTACCCCAATCTGTCAAATTTATTTGATAAATTTTCAACTTTATTACAAATAAATAAGGTTCATATTCAATTGGGAAAATTTTACAGATTGGGGTAGCTTGATGTGCTGGCCTCTGTACATAGGTATCTTCACTCGTAGAGACAAAGACGGACGTCAGCATATTAATGAACTCCTGCTACTAACAACATCTACAATAAACCGGTAGCCACAATATATTTTTATTCGCACAAAGACATCACACAACATTAATAATTATATTTCCAAGGTCTGTGTAGGATGCACTTTAGACTCGCAGCCAGCAGGTAGGTGTGATACAGACAGAACAATGGTCTAGCGAGGCGAATTACAGGCTGCGTCGTACCTATGTGTACAGTCGGCAAAGGAGAGGAGTCAAATACCAAACCACACCTGAAATCACCACTCTAGTCTCCACTCTGGAATTTGTATCTCGAGCCCCAAGATCGGTTCGGGGCTCTTTCTAATATCTACTTTGTAACATAGCTATAGGTTGGCATGGTTGTATGGCAATCATATCACTTGGTTTTAGTAGGTTTTTATTTTTAATTTCATTATTTACTTTATCCTTTTGATGGATTCTAATTTTGTAAATGTGAGGACTTTGTAGGCCTTTTAGACTTTAGATTTGTAGATTATTTTTTATATTATCAAGTACCTGGTACTTGTTGTCCTCCCATACATATTGTAACTTGAAAACATTGTAGAAAAGAACTATTTTTAAAAGAGTAACCGTGGAGTTTCTTTCCGGTTCTTCTCCATAGGAAACGACCAATTGGAACCGTGTACCTATCTTCTGACGTTTCATAAGTGCCCATGTAGGGTTATGTGAAATAAAATATTTATTTTGATGATAGGTAATATTTTCAGCTACTCATATCGTCTCAACTTGTGCTTACCTGTGAACCTGCTTATTGTAATACCTAGGCAATAAACTTTTTTCTACACAGTTAGGATTAAGTAGTACTTAGCCACTTGCTTGTTTTAAGCAACTGTGGTTGCTTTAGTCTCGAACCGACACTAGCTCGTTCAAACGGTTAGAATCTGAATGAAATGACAACGCATGAAAGTCCTAAGTGGGGTGTCGAAACATACACGAAACAAATTCTCAACGACCTAAAAGTTATACCTATTGCCAACCGCACGGAACAATTTTTTTATTATTATTGCTGATGGCCATAGGTACCAGTGACCTATTAACCATCAGGCGGTCTGCCTGCTTTAAAACCGAAACAGAGCGGCATCTGTTTGGAGTTAGAAATAGCTGTAGTATTTTCCAGGACGATTTCCTTAATTTTGAATTTTTTGCCTGACTACCAAACTGTTTTGTTGACTGTACTTGTATGCAAATTAAGTAGGTACCGTAATAGGTAAGTACGTTGACTTACTAGTGGATTAGTCCTCGCCAATTATTGGAAGATCTTTGCTTATATTTATTACGAAAATAAGTTAAAATAGCGAGAATAAAAAACCGGCCAAGTGCGAGTTGGACTCGCACACGAAGGGTTCCGTACCACCTTACGGAATAACACTACATGTAAAATAATGTCAAAAAAATCACGTTTGTTGTATGGGATCCCCCCTTAAATATTGATTTTATTCTGTTTGTACTATTTGTTGTTATAGCGGCAACAGAAATACACTTTCTGTGAAAATTTCAACTGTCTAGCTGTCACGGTTCATGAGATATAGCCTGGTGACAGACAGACAGACCGACAGACGGACAGTGGAGTCTTATTAAAAGGGTTCCGTACCCAACGGAACCCTTAAAATGTCCCATGTAGTAGGGGAGTAAAGCACTAGGAAGTGGTGAAGGGCGGGCGTTTTGGGCGACAGTTTTATGTAATTTTGACATTCTAAAAGTGCTGATTCTCTGCCTAATTTGAATAAGTGATTTTTGATTTGATTTTATTTTGAGTATGGAGAATAGCTATTGCCATCAAACGGGTAAAAAACTCTGAACCGCTACTTTGAAATTCCTAGACATAAGTATCTAAACACACTATGCCGAAGGTACGCGACCGAAGTTCGGCATGATTTCGCTTGCAATGCTATTTAACGCAACATAATTTCAGCATGTGTCGACAGTAATTCAAATTCAAATTCTCTGTGAGAGGGAGTGGGCCGTAATCTAAAATGTGGGACTGGTGAGGGTTGGTAGATGTCACATGTCTTTGAATTTTTGGTTCTAGGGCATGCCGGTTTCCTCACAATGTTTTCCTTCACCGTTTTGAGAGTGATAACGAAATAATTTATATAAAGTAAAGCGCCTGTCAGGGTTGAACCTACCACCTACAACTCGTAAGTCGCGGATGTTAGTACTGGGCCACCACTGCTCAGCCAGCTGGTACTGTGAAATACCTCATGGAAACCCAATAACACATTACCCAAATAGGGACCGAACCTAGGAACCCGCGCTCAACTTTTGCACTTGCGACTACTAGACCATAAAGGCTGACAGTTGAAGATAGCTTTTCCGTTACAAAAAGGTACTCACATTATCATTGGACATAGTATTGCACCCTCTTAGAGGCAGGGTGTACTGCAGATCCCCTCGTTCCGACACGTACTCTCGAAGACATGAGGAGTTGCTGCCCAGACCAGCTGGGTACACGATGCCGTTGAACGAGTCGTAGATGCTGTGGAAAGAGAAGCAGATAAGTATAGAGTCTATGAAGAAGGGGGGAGGAGGATAACCTCAAAATTAAAAAGTTATTAACATAATTATTAATACGTAGCTATCTGACACATGTATCACAGTAAGGGCAGGCTCAGGGCTGATTTTATCAGTCAGATAACTTTTATACATGGAATAAAATTGACGTCTGACATCCATATGAGATCCACCTAAAGAATAACTGCTATATTCTGGTAGGAGCATATCACGTCAACGCCTCGTATTACCAAACAAAGACTTAATATACATAGGAATAACATGGTCTGTCATGGTCGATGTTTAAAATTGTCCAGGTAGACTTTCTAACATGAGTTACCTTGGGTAACCTGGAAGTCTTTAAACAGACTCCGGACCCAGGTTGGCCGAAGCAAGGAAACCCTGTTCAGGTGGAGATTCCGCCTTGGAGTGTAAATGTGGTGCTGTTCCACAAACGATGGGACATTTAATATCGTGTCCTGCGTGTCCTGTCAGCTGCACGTTACAGGAACTGATGGACGCTGGTGATGGCGCCAAACAAGTAGCCGAATTCTGGGCCGAGTCCATTTAGATTGCTATCGACACGCCAAGAAGAAGACTGTAAAAATATCTATTGTGATCCAACATCTTTTGTCTAATGTCATTCTAGTCTAACCTAGATTCCAGATACCCTCAAATTTGTTCATAATATTGTGCAAATGGTGGCTTTTACAATTTGCATGTTGGAAGTATTTTTACTTATCCATTGTCTACCTCTCATTATAAATAACTACGTTAGGTTCTGCCCGAGACTTTGTCGGCGTGAAATTTTGGCCTCCGACCCATTGCGTTGTTTCGTATCGCCTGCCCGCGCTATTACTTTTTGCTTGGCTCTTTTATGTGGTAGCTGATGTTATATAGCCTATATATAACCTTCCTTAAGAATTGGGACTCAAGAATTTTGGTTTTGTTTTTATCAAATGCTAAAATAATTTTTTAAATCCTACTGGAAGTTTCAGAGATTAGCGCGTTCAAACAAACAAACAAACTCTTTAACTTTATTAGTAGGTACCAGTACTGGGTAGTGATGATGACTCGTTTTTCAGAATAATTACTGAAGTCAAGGTTAGTTTGTTTGAAATAATGAAAAAGTAATACTAAAAGTAATATTTTAAGTGCTTAGAATTATTATAATAAGTTGTTTTTTTTTTTAATTGTTGAATTACCACATCCTACCGCCATACTTACCTATTTCTGACGTAAAGTATAATTTAAATGTAATTTTAAACTGCACTCAAAATATTAAAAGTGACAAAAAAGAGACGACATAAAAAAATCAAGACGTGTTAGTTCCATACTAGTAATTTAGTTTTTAATATTACCATTTTGAATTAGGCAAGGCAAGCAGTTAGGTACAGACGCCATCACATCAAGCTACTACAATCTGTCAAATTTCTTTAATAGATTTTCAACTTTATCGCTAAAGCACAAGGTTCAAAGTTGATTGGGAAAATTTGACAGTTTCGGGTAGCTTGATGTGCTGGCGTCTGTACCTACAAAAACAAACTGGTAATAACCAATTTCTATATTTTTAATTACTGGTTATTTTTGGACATAGTCCTTCCTAACTCTCTCTCTTACCTATTTCTACCATGTGTGCTTGCGAGTGAGACGGTGACATGCATGCTGTCCTTCTCGCACGCCACTGTCAGGGTGTCGAGAGGAGCTACGGAGCCGGGCCATGCCGTCGTGTCAGCTTCCGTGGCTGTTCCCACCGTTGTCGTTGCTAATTCTGTGGAAAAAAAAAACAATCAAAATTAAAAGAAAATAACATATTTAATTGTGCCGTGCACAGCGAGGTTCAGTTCAACCCAGGTATTTTTAACCGACTTCAAAAAAGGATGAGGTTCCGAGTTTGTCGGAATCTTAATTTTTTTTTTGAGGACGCGGTGCCCTATGTCCTTTAAACCACTCTGATGGTCACCAACCATCAGAATGGCTTTAGTACGCGGAGCGTTGGTAGAACAATAGCTAGGATTACTTACAAAATACCACGGGTAAGACCGGGTCTTATTTGGTTAGGTAAGTAACTGACAATGCCACATATTTGTCAGATTTTCACGGCAGGTGCTATATGCTTAATTTAGCAGAAGCTTACTAAATTATCAGAGTGTCGGCTTCATTAAAGAGGCATGAGGATAAACCCTCACAGACCAGGGAGACGTGACATGGAGGAGGCCTCAGCAGTGGGTGGAAGATGGCTGCCAGCCATTGAATACGATAAAAAATAATTTCACTACGAAAAATCTATAGAACATAATGTTGCATTTTTAAATATTGCCTATTGTACATTTTTAGGGTTCCGTACCTCAAAAGGAAAAAACGGAACCCTTATAGGATCACTCGTGTGTCTGTCTGTCTGTCTGTCTGTCTGTCCGTCTGTCACAGCCAATTTGCTCCGAATCTTATGGGCCGATTAAGTTAAAATTTGGTACACATATGAATCTCTGTGACCCAAACACAGACGTGTAACGTAAATAAATGAGTTTTGAAAATGGGAGTCATTTTTGAGGGGTAAATAGACAATTAAAAAAAAAAGTTTCGCAATCTGTACCGTGTGACATATCAATATCAATGAAAGGGCTTACCGTGAGGATCTCCAATATATTTTTTTCATAATTTTAAAATAAATTGTATTAAAGTTATTTAAGACAATAGACGGAAATTTACCATTCCCCCCCCCTTATCTCCGAAACTACGGAGCCTAAAATTTTGAAAAAAATAAAGAAAATAGTTCTATACCTGTAGATTACAGGAAAATTAATAAGAAGTCTATGATCTTGAAACAACACGGTAAATCTCTCAATATTGTGCGTACAAACTTACATTTTCAGTTGGAATGTATGGGAGAACATGTTTTTCAACTACAATGTTAAGTTTGTTCTTGAGATAAATTCATTCCAACTACGGAACCCTTCATTGTGCGTGGTCCGACACGTACTTGGCCGGTATTTTTTTTTATTTTATATTTTTCATTTCCTGTTTTCCATAATCTGATCAAGTAATCATGGTCAGAAGGTCAATTCCCCTAATTAAAAACGTTCAAAATCTAGTCGCAATCTCATCTCAGCGACAATCAACGTCAAAAACTTGTCAAAAATGTAGGGAAATTAGAGGTATTTTTGACAGATTGAGACTGAGATCAGACTGTGAACGTTCTTAAAATTACGAGAATTACCCCTCATCGACGAATGGCATCACTTGACCATGTCTGACTAAGATTGCATTTATTTTCAAGTCGTTCTATGTATTTATGAACGAAGCTTGGAAATTTATTGCCGTAACAGTAAACAAAAACTTTAAAGAACCATTATTAATTGTAATTACATGGTATTACTTGCAAACTAGACCACATAACATTATATAGATACTAAAATTGTATACTATATAACGTTACCATCTACATTGAAATTCCAACTCTATTGCCCACGAAATAAAGTAAATTATCCTTTACAAACAAAGCTATTGTTTACATCAATTATCGTACTTAACAATTACGAAGGCAGAAAGCATTACAAATTATATGTAACTGATATGTGAGTTTAGAAAGTTAAGCAAATTTATAACAGATCTTCTTGCGGTAGCGGAACAACATTCTGATACGATTTTTTTACGGTTTACGGTGATGGAACATATGGTGAGGCAACTTGGATTATAAAATCGCCAATATACAGCATGGTCAGAAAGGTGTGGGCAAATATAAGAATGTGGTAATACAGACCATCAAACTGAACATCTTTCTCTTTGGGACCAACATCGGAATCGCCAAAAAATTATCAACTGTCCCATACAAAGCTTGAATACCTACTCGACTCTAATTTGTTTTCCTGTCACATATGTCAACAGAATGTATGAAACAGGAAAGACATTTTCTTCTGAATTGATAGTAGGCATGGCTACGCATCAAGCTGTACTCTGTAGGTTATGTAAACCAGTATAAGCTGACTTCTGATTGTACGAAAAACCTATGCCTACAATGTGAGATCAGCTAAAACTGGAAATGTCATGGGCTATGTGATTAATCGGGTATTATTCATAATGCCCGGGCAATATCAATAATGCCCAATAAGAGCGGGCAATGTGATTATAACCGATCAATTTATCACATTGCCCGGGCATTATGAATACAGCCCGCATTAATCACATTGCCCGGCCATTATGAATACTGCCCGCATTAATCACTTGGCCCATAACATATATAACATGTAGCTTGATGTGTCGCCGTGTGTACCTACAGACCATTCTCAGTAGCGAACGAATTAGTATTTTCTTTAAATTTAGCTAGTGCTATCTGAATTTAAAGAAAAAAAGATATTACATTTATTTCGCACAGACTAAAAAGCATACAACACGAAATGTTTTACTATAAATAAATAAAAACAAATAAAAAGTGTAAAGTGCGTTGTAACGCAGGAAACTGTGCATCACGGCTGCGCCAAATAGGAGCAGTTCAGCAAAAGAACCACTGGAGTAGCCAGGTTTTTAGGGGGGGGGGGGGGGCGGAGAGCATGGAAATGACATTAATATTCCTGTGAAAAAATATGAAAAAGAAATGAAAAATGTGAAAAAACAGGTTTGCATTAGAAAATCAAATTATTAATCTGCTGATTAGAGAATTAATCTTCTGTTTTTCGTGGAATTACAATATAAATGTAATGTTTTGAACCTTTCGGGGGGGTTTGAACCCTTCTTCCCCTGGCTACGACCGTACAGAGAACTAGCAAATTGCAAAAGACTCTATGGATTCACAACATCATAACAAACACCTTATCTTACAAAACCAATGAAGGAAAGATAAAATTCAACTGCCACTACTAGCGGATAAGCTATCCGTATAAAGAGCTATAACGATCTGTCACTGAGGCATATCCTGACATTTCTGGGATAGCTGGTGAGTTTGCAACAAGAACTGGTCATAAGCAAGGACCATTACATCTTGTCATAGATGCGACGAGTCTGTGTTCCGCAATCCTTGTAAAATGTAATCGTGGGAAGCGGAGATTCGGTTATTTTTTTTTTAAATCTGGATGGTTATGTTCATTTTGATTTATTTCTGGTGATAGTCTATAGTTACTGCGGGGTAACACTCTATCAGTAGCAACGGCTTTAATTTTGAGTTATTATATATATCCTTTTTTTTTTAAATCGTTGTCGTTAATTTTTCTATAGTGTATAAAAGTGGCGCATTTTGAAATGATAAATTTAAAGCAGGTTACGATGTTATGTATTAAATCAAAAGTCATTTATTCAAATTAGGCTGAGAAAATTTTGGACGTCTTAATTACATAATTTAAGTCTCCAAAGTGCTTTGGCTGGGAAGAAATGGCGTAACAAACTCTCCAGCTGTCACAGATCTCTGATAAGTTAAGAACATAATTTCGTCTTAGCTATCAAAGTGCCTAATTGATGGAAACCTTGTGATTTTTGTACAATATCTGAGGGGCAATTCTCGTAATTTTAAGAATGTTCACAGTCTGATCTCAATCTCAATCTGTCAAAAATTGTCTATAATTTCCCTACATTTTGACAAGTTTTTGACATTTGTTTGTCGCTGAGATGAGACTGCGACTAGATTTTGAACGTTTTAAATTACGAGAATTGGCCTTCTGATTATCAAATCAGACGTACGTATAAGAAATATAACACTACTCATCTACGTCTACTTCTATGTGAGATCTTGTTGATCCCACACTTCACCACATCCACGGCGTCGTCGGCGGTAGCGCAGAGGTCACTGTGACTGCATGTTTTGTTCCCTGCACCGTCTCCGGGCACAAATGGGAAGATGTTAATCCAATCTGGTAAAAAGGGGCTACCTCGACGGAACGGCAGTAGGCTGTGGATGTGGAGCTATGTCTCAAACTTTACTTCATCTCCTATCCTGCCAACAGTGTTCCAAAACATGCAGTTCAGTCTTCTTTAAAACTATCTTATTGGTCGAGGTGTTCGATCCCAGGGTTTTCCACAGTTTTATTAAGTTCTCCTGTTAAAAATTCTCAGTAACTATATAATACCTACGATATCTAGGTTTTTCCATAGCATCAACAATTCTGTTCAAACTTTCCTTGTCATCCATTGACTCTTCAATCAATACATTAACACATGAAATGACTTCCTTTTCTACATGATATTTTAACCATATAACAAGCTATCTTAAATGGCAAAACAAATACATTCAAGTCAGTGTCTCCCATAAAAACGTCTTGGCAGCGTTGGATGCGCGTGCGTCGGGTCAATGACCAGTCAACGCCGGACGGTGCGACTTTATACCCAATAAGTATAGTATGGGTGACTTTTTATATGGTAAAGGTAAACGGTCTTATTTACTCGTATAATAGGATATTATAGGATATTTTTTTTTGTTTAAATATCGTGAAGGGTTTTGGTAGACATGATTATGGGTTTTGAAAAGTGTTGCATTCTCTTTCGTTTGTTATTTTTTTAGTCTGACAATATTATTGGCTTATTTTAGTATTCTGATGCCTACGAAAAAGGAACGACTACTGATCACTGCATTTCAGCGAATCCAGACTATTAATATACCGGTTTCTTTTTGATGTCTCTGATGATTACACGCCTCAAATTCTCTGATAGAAGATTGGCAAAAATAGGATTGAAGCAGTGATAAGCCGAATCAATGCCTATATACGGATCTAGTGATGCTTTATAAGTCATTTAAAACCTTTTATAATGATGGTGATATCTGTCAAAAGACTTATATTCGTTGGAGCAGACGAACCCTTGAGCAGAGACCATCAATATTGGCTTATACCTTTCACCTGGATGAACATTAGTCTTCCTTAAGAACGCGGCTGGAACAGACTGGATGCAAACGTAGTTGGAGCAGACGAACCCTTAAGCAGAGACCATGAATATTGGCTTATACCTCTCAGCAGAATGAACATTGTTGGTCCTTAAGAACGTGGCTGGAACAGACTGGATGCAAAAGGAATCTGTCTGTTGTAGCGCTATTTGGGAGTGGCCTAAGGCTATGGACAAACGACCTCAAAAAGGTGGATGGGACAGACTGGATGCGGAAGGCGGAGAACAGTGTATTGTGGCACAGTCTGGGAGAGGCCTACGTCCAGCAGTGGACTGCGATAGGCTGAGTTGGTGGAAAGAAAGAAAGAAAAAGTATTTATTGCGACTCGTACAGGAGGATCACAAACTATTACTAAACTAAAAAGATGAAGAGAGAAAAGGAAGATGATGAACGTACCAGTGGATGACGGTAGCTGCTTGGAACGCGCGGTCGCTAGCAGCACTGTCATGAGCAGTAGTCGCCACATGGTTCAGTCTGGAACAAAAGAAGACATGTTGTTAGTCAAATGGACAGCATTAGTAAAGGGCCAATCGTCGTTCTGAAGGAACAATAGCCGTTGGACCAGAGCGGATGGGTCTTCGAGTCCTGTTATGTCCGCATTACTGTGAATTATAATGTAACTAAGGAAGGAACACGGATGGGTTTTAGTCAGTAAGAGTCTGACACTCCCTTCCGCTCCACCCAGAGCGGGAGGGGTCAGTTGATGATTTCCCATCCTTAAAAAAAAAACACACGAAGAGCACTGCTTTGTTGAGAGGGAGTTGCTAAAACAGCATATTACGGGCTGCGTTAATTTCATGTTTTCAAATTTTTTTTTGTTGACACTCCAGTTCGATGATCCTTTTCTGATACATCACACTACTTATAAAACGACTTAAAAAAGGAGAAGTTGCTTCATCATTCGTCCGATTGTTGTGTTTTGATCTCACATTGTTTGTGCTTTTAACTACGGAGCCCAATTACGGTGGCACAGCCACAGTTTCCTCTCAATATTAAAATCATTTACCACATAGAACTCGTATTAAATATAACAATAGTTACATAACAAGGTCGGGCAGACCCTTGTGGCGAATGGTAGCAAACAGTTGGTGAAAGGACCCAGCCTTGTCGATTATACAGCTGATACGTTTTGGTCAAGTTTCAACGCCTTTAAATACATAATAGTTAATGTCAGTTTTCAAGTGTCAGAACTCTTCTTAAACAGTTATGGAGCAAGCATTGATGACAAGGCTTGCTCACCGCGTGTTGTTGTTTTTATCTGTAATCATTACTGTGATCTGTTTTATCAGTGAGAACGTCTGTGTGACCTCATATGTGCACAAAACACTCTCTTTCTACCCCTTCGGGTCTTACAGGTGTAATGCTATTTTATATTTAGGCTCGGGGAACCGTAAAATGTACAAAATATCGCTCGCCCTAAAAGGCCTACAGCCGTGCCGTGTATGATAAAAAATTCGGAAAAACATTGGTCTTGCTTACTCACGTTCAGTCCTAAACTCCTGAGTTTGAAATAAAAACTGGGTCAGCAGTACCAGTACCAGTCTGGAGCACACGCTGAGCAATAAGAATGCCCAATAGTTATAAAATGAATTGGTTACAATTATCACGAGTGTTCACGAGTGAAAGGGACAATGCCTTGCCGATTATGACTGATACAGTTTCGGACAACTAGTCTACTCAAATATTCAGTTCTTGATAATAAATCTGTGTTTTTGGGTCTGTCAGTGAATGTTATGTATTATTATAGGTACTTCAGATACTTGTTTGACTGAAAACTACACGTATTTTGGTTAAGACCTTTGCAGGGTTACACAAAATTTCAAGCATTCTTATATTTTTTTTTAATTTTGTCCGCTTTTTACCTCGACATAACTTAAGTTAGCTCTTTTGAAAAGTTTTCCTTTGACCACTATCTTACACGATGGTAAGCTATGATAAGGTTGACAGTGGTTCGTTTGCCTTTTTTTTTAAGTATGGGAAATCATCAAATGACCCCCCTCCCGCTCTGGGTGGAACGGAAGGGAGCGTCAGACTCTTACTGACTAAAACCCATCCGTGTTCCTTCCTTAGCTCTTTATGTTCCGGGGTAGCGGTAACCCTTTCGGACAATCCCGCTGCATGGTTCGTTTGCCTGGAGGTAACATTGTCAATATTGTCTCCAGAATCTTTTTTTCAGGCCAATTACTTAACAAAAAATTCCCTTTTGAATGAATGAATGGTCTCTGTATTTGCTGTACTTATACAGGTTACTAAATTTAATTTTCAACCTTTGTTGCCCCACTGCTGGGCAAAGGTCTCCCCCCTCAACCTTACACTGTCCCTTGTGTGTCTTCTCCTACCAATTTCCCCTAGAATCTAAGGCGTAGAAGCGTATAAGTCATCACGCCAAGGTTTGCCAAATGGTGATGGTTAGAACATGATGGCGGGAATTTGTTAAACGTCACAGTAAAGTTTAATCGACGTTTCGGTCGTGCAAATTATTTTACATTTAACATAAGTCGGTTAAAAGGGCAAAAGACTGTTGCTTTTTGAACCTGAGGACCACTTTAATAACCAAGTTTAAAAGCGACAGTGTCCTAATATTGCATTTGCAAGTTCCATATTATTCATTATTCGTGTAATAGGTACCTACACTATACGAAAAAAACATCACGTTTGCAGTCAAGGACAATAGAGTAGAAACAGCACGAAAACGTGGGCATACGCAATGTCAGTGACTGTTGTTATACTGGACGTGATAGTGTTTAGCTGTGGGTATAGAAGCCTTATATTTAAGGCGTTTATTGTAAGTCAAAAGTTATAAGTAGGCTGACTATATGACAGAAAAACGTTGGTTTCATTCAGTACCTACATTAAATTTTTGTAATTATTTTTGTTAAACTTTCTTTCAATAATCTTTAGTCAAATGCTGATTAACATTACTGGAGAAACCTCTACCTCTGTCATACAGGTGACCTACGAGTAGTTCAGGGGTCGAGGCCTGGATACCTACCACGAGCTCTTAACGCTCATTCACTTTCAACGATCCAAATGCCGCTGAGCGTATTGGACGTCATGGTACGACTGTGAGCGATGCAGTTTAAAAACCTAAACTTAAATGTCTTGCTTTTTAATCGTTTTTAAATAGATCATGGTAGGCCTCCTGATGTAACGTTTACTCATAGTCATAGTAGTCATAATCAAGTAATTGTATCTGAATTTAAACACAAAAATAACACACATTTAAACACATAAACAAACAATACTGAAGTTTTAAAGTTTTTTTTGGAAAAAAAATACACCCCCTGAATTTCCCTTTTTAATTATTAAAACCCGTGAATTGCGAAAAAAAAAAACGTCTAAAATGACATTTGGCGAATTATGCGAACATAAATAAATGTATGGAACAGCTGATTGATTTATCGCGAATTCAGCGTTGGTCTTATAATAAAACTTAGGATAAATATTTTTGCCGTTTTAAAACCTGCATTATCTTGCTTGACAAGTGAGTCTCAAAACCTCTAAAACTCTCTCAAAACTAATCAAACATTCCCAAAAGTGGAGTTTAAAACAAAACCACAATTCTATTCCACAAATTCCACATCCATATTTGAACTAAAAGTGTAACAGTTTTATTTGGCCCATTCACCGCGCCACTTGTTCAAATAATAAAGTATTGCGTAACCTACAAGTAAAAGTATTGTAATGTATGGGACAAAATAAACGAACGGTTTGGCAATGAGCTACTTAGGTGTCAGGCGCCTAACGACCGAACTGTGTGACAGAAATGGGCAGAAGGACCACCTAATGCTACTATCAGCATCCTAATTGCGTAACGCAATATCAATCACAATCTGAATCATTTTGAAGGATATTGCTAATCCATTAACACGGTTGGCGCAGTGGTTGAGCGATTGACTGTTGCGCAGCATGTCGCGTTTTCGATTCCCGCACGGAACAAAGATTTGTACGGCCTACAAGTATTTGTTCTGGGTCTGGGTGTTTTATCTATAATATCATGTATGTATTTACAAAAAAAAAATGTATATACCTAAGTAGTTTATCAGCCATCTCATTACCATAACACAAGCATTAGGTTGCTTAGCTTGGGATTATATGGCGTTGGGTGAAATGTGCAAGGTTATTATTATTGCTTCATATGCTCGAAAAATGTGACGCAATTAATGTTGTTGAACTGTCAAAATGAAACCCATTGCTACTGATAGTGTGTTACGCAATTTGACAATTCAACAACTTTCATTGCGTTACGTTGTTGAGCAGACAATTTTTTCGAACATATGAAGCAATGGATAAGCAATATCCTGTAAAATGATCCAGATTGTGATTACGCAATTAGAGTGCGGATTTTTGGCCAATTATCTATCTACAGCATCGAACCTATGACATAGAACTCGTAAGTCACTGCCGTTACCAATGGGCCATCACTGCTCGCTAACACCAAAGGTAGCCAAAGGCATCGATACAAATCTTGTTTAAGTTTTAACTGTTTAAGTTTTAAAACTAATGAGGAGCCTGTATTTACAGGCGACCGTATAGCCTTCCGCGGCCGGTGGCTATGCCCCCGTACCGCTCGCCACGCCCCCTGCGTCGCGATCTCGCGAGTGTCTAAGTTGTTTGTATTGCAAAAAGTGGTCCTTCTGCTAACATTATCTTGGATGTACAACATGTGGTTATCGCGTGAAAAGAGTTACGTGAGATTTAATCCGCTTATACTCAAGAAAAGAAAGAGGATTAGTATTAAGAAAAAATCCCCTTGACCAGTGAATGTACGGGACTCTTAGTTTACGTAATACTTATAAGCTTATGATTGCTTTTAACATAAGTGACTGTATATTATATTTCCTTTTTTTATGGCATTCTACATTTACATTGGAGTATTTGCGCCGTTTGAGTTTTTTTTTGCATAAAATTAGTTACCTCATTTGCTAAGACGTGTCTGTCATAAGTGAAGGTTAACATAACATAATATAATCAGTCTATAATGTTCCCACTGCTGGGACACAGGCCTCCTCTCGTTGAGAGGGTGTGAGAGTAAATGGTACCTCTCAATAATGAAGTGTGTATCAAGGAACAAAAAAAAAATTCGAATCTGGTCTTCATACGAATTAACAAATTAATTTTACCTCTTTATAATATTATTATAGATTTAACCCATATAAACTCCATCGTCAACACACTCTAAACAAATAAAATTTTCGTAATCACACAAATATTCTATCAGTAAACCTACCGTATATGGTCTAAATTCTACAGCTGTACGTTCTACAAAACGGTTAACTATTAAACTGGGACACACTTGTGCGTATAAGTATCAATCGTTGCGACACGCACCTATTAAGTTGTTGTATATCTCGTTAGAGAATGTGTATACGAGTAAGTGTGTACTTTTACATGTAGCAGTCGGTAAACGTCATTTGGGCACGTTTGGCGCACCCCGGGCCATACCATTCTAGCTGACAGGCTTAGGGCGCTCTCAATTTAGACGTTTCGTGTCGGACAGCTGCGGTGCCGAAGCGGTGCGTTTGTCGTATTGCACACGGACGGTCGTTTGTTTACATACAAAGCGCGTGGTGCAGCAACAGTGCGGCGTCGTCGGCACCACGAACGCTCGACAACTCGCACCGCGCGCGTTGTATGAAAACAAACGGCAGTCCGTGTGCAATACGCCAAACGCACCGCGTCGGCACCGGAGCGGTCCGACACGAAACGTCTAAATTGAAAGCGCCCTTAAGTTGCCTACAGCTCGATTTTTGATGAACGACACGTATGGTCAAATAAAATCAAGTGAGATATTACATATAAAAAGGAGGAGAAAATAATCAGAGGGCATCAAAAAATTCGTCCGCATCGCTGTCAACAGGAAACGTGCCCAAAAGGCTGGTAGCATTGCCATGTTGTATGCCAATGGTGATTCTTTGGCCAAAAAGTTGGCCAGCCCTCTGGTCACGTGAAAGGTCACTTACACCACAAATTACTAAATTAGTAGATACATTCAAATAATAATTTTTTAAATTGGATACATTCCAATGTATCCATTCGAATAAACTGACCAAGGGAAAAGCAACTGAAAATTATCTATATCTAAATCACCTTGAAAACTTAGTAAAGTGAACTTGAAGTATGCTGTGATTAGTGTCAATCCCTAGCGAAGCTCACTTCGCCTAAGATTTCACTGTAATTTTTATGTAGAATTGATCAGTTAATATAATATTCACTGACTTATATGAGAATCATCATCATCTGCTAACCGGATGCAGCTGAATACCAGTATTCTACACTGAGCGACTGCCTATCTGCCCTCCACAACCCAGTTACTGGGTAATACGATACCCCTTGGTAAGACTGGTTGTCAGACTTTCGGGCTTCAGACTACCCATTACGACTGGCAAAGAAACGAATGACAGCCGGGACCAACGGCTTAACGTGCTTTCCGAGGCACGGCGAGTCACGGTATTTGAAGATGGTCACCCATCCACAGACCAACATCGGCAAGCGTGACCTGTGCGGCTGTTATTATTTAGCCGCGGGCCTCTCCTCGGGAAATTATAATAAGTAAACTTACTAATGAGCATATCGCAAGTATTATGAAGACCTCAAACACATTTTGCAACACAAAAAACCTATCCAAAGACTCCTTTTAGTATTCGGTAATAAACGGTCTCTTAAAAATTGAATGGAACAGTAGTTTCTATACTGCTTATCCCCTAGGAACTCGGCCTTATTCTAAACTATCTACATAACAGAGAAAACTGAAAGTTACCGGTTACCCAACTCCTATGGGACTCGTCCGTAACGGGGCGGACGTGACGTCGATATTATATTTCTGGACACGTCACGTTTCACTTGATCGACAGTTCCTACTTCCGGAGGAAATAGCGTATTAATTACTGGTGTACCATCTTAACTTTTATTAGTCCTTAGATATCCAGTGTTGAATTAGGTTTGGCATAAAAATAAAGCTACGCTTTGCATAGAAACGTTTACAAAGATATCGGACAGGTTTTTGGCACGGCAGATATGACTGCAACTTATAATGAAGGGCAAATTAGCGGGGAGACGCGGTCAAAACGCGGGAAAAAAGCGGGAAAAACGTCCTGATTTTGGATTGGGGAACATTCGGGGGTGAACTGGATTCACGAGTGCTGAACTCTTAACTAGTCCCTAAAACTTTTAACGTTCCCGAGTATGTATATTTTGGAGATCGCACTCTTCGTTAAATGTAACATGAACCCAGTGTCAGAAACTAGGAAGATACCTATAAGAAGTCAGTATAAACACTTACTAAATGTGGAGAGATGTAATACTGCTTTGCTCAAAAAAAGTGTTATTAGTATGGGTCCAATAATTTTTAATAAAGTACCCAACATAATTGTGTTTTCAATTTGCTGAACAATTTCATTAAAGTTTGCATGCCTTATATAAGGTAGATTATACAAGGCTCACCCATCTCATTGTAACATCTTATTTTATGCAATCTAAGCAAAAAAAATTGACTTTGACTTTGAGCTTTATAGCAAGAAGAAATATTGAGTTGATGGTCAACCTTCTGTAGGAATTGGAGAAGCACCAGAAGAAGTATAGAAGATTCTGGGCGAATCATACCTCGACGCCTCGAAATAAGGTCATCTCTAGCCAATTGTTTTGTACACAGCACACACAGCAGACACAGCATCTTGAGATCGACAGCGTCTCTGTCAGGAAACCCGGCCGACGCCCGTTGCAAACTGTGGCAGGATACTCTTCCACCTCCTACTCACTACCTACCACCAGCTGCAGTAAAACGACACTTCTTAGTAACTCATTTCGGACTGCGTTTTTTCGTTTGTTACACTATTCTGTAGGTACTACAAAAACAAGATTTGGATGATGGCCGCGAAAAAACCAAAAGACGCCAATTTCAGTCATTTGTGTAAGACTCGACTATAAACTAAGTAGGCACATATATTGAATTCAGAGCACCCATCGGCTAAAGGTTACCAGTACAAAATTACCCACAATATCCCGCCAACAGCTATTACGTTTCAGTTTTAGCCGGAGAAAGCTCCTCGCACTTATGCAATACTTGCATAGTTAGGACATTCACTGCGACGAAGTCTAGATGTTATACTCAGTTATAAATACTAGAATAGGAAGTCGTTGGCACTTGACTGAAGAAACACTTTGAATGGAGCACTGGAGGCCTACCATGATCTATTTAAAAACGATTCAAAAGCAAGACATTTCAGTTTAGGTTCTTAAACTGCATCGCTCACAGTCGTACCATGACGTCCAATACGCTCAGCGGAATTTGGATTGTTGAAAGTGAATGAGCGTTAAAGCTCATGGTAGGTATTCAAATGGCACGGCCTAAATTGAATCGTTAAACTGACGTCATGGTACGAATTAGAAGAACAGGAGGCCTACCATGATCTATTTAAAAACGATTCAAAAGCAAGACATTTCAGTTTAGGTTCTTAAACTGCATCGCTCACAGTCGTACCATGACGTCCAATACGCTCAGCGGCATTTGGATCGTTGAAAGTGAATGAGCGTTAAGAGCTCGTGGGATATCCAGATGGGACGGCCTAAATGATGTCATGGTACGAATTAGAAGAACAGTTCAGTTTAGGTCCTAAAGTGGATCGCGTTAAGAGCTCGTGGTAGGTATCCTGTTGTTGTGAAGAAACTTTTAAATACGTAATGGTTGGAGGGAAACCCAAACTGCGATAACTTATATAAAAAACTTTATGCACAAGTAAAATAATAATGTAAAAAGGCGGACTTAATGTTTGAACCATTTTCTACCAGTCAACCTTAGTGTTAGATATGTAGAGACAAAACATGGCAGGTGCCACATACGGGATATAATATATGTAGTTTGGAAATGACTATAAAATAAATAAAAAATTAATCACGAAAAAAAAAATCAGCTCTTTAATACAAAAGTTCAATACCTACTTGACCATAATTTTTTTTCGTGATTTCAGAGTTGGTCCCATAGTGAAAGTTGTTCAGTTCGATGGCTTAAAGCACCTATTAAAGTATGTTTGGTTAATTTAAAAACACCTACATATATCCTATCTTACAACTGCCTAATATTAAACGTTTAAATAATTATAATCTTGGCAATAGCTATTTCAGATTCGCGACAGATGGAAAGTAAAAAAAAATGGGGGCTCTAGAAAAAATAATCTCAAAGTGGTGGGCAAGATAATGCTGACAACCTGTGGTGTACAGCCTATATAATATATTGTATAGGTAATGTCAACTGGTCTTGCTGTTATCTGTGGGTGTCGTTGACAAATACATAAAAAGGCCTGTGGAATAGGTAAATAGGCTCTGCCTTTGTTGCAACACAGAGTTATTAAGTCATTTACCTCATGGACATACATAGCTTAGTCGTATTTGTTAACGATAGCAGTTCGTTTTCATGCTCTATTTGTGTACATCTAAATAAAATTGCTGAATTCATTTCAGTCCAAAATTGTCAAAATCACGGTGAATAACAACATAATCAGCCTATAATGTTCCCACTGCTGGGACTCAGGCGCATGATACAAATCTTCGAATTTTTGGTTCTAGGACATGCCGTTTTCTTCATGATGTTCCTTCACCGTTTTCAGAGCAGTGTCAATGAAATTGTTAACACAAAGTAAAGTGCCTGCCTGGGATCGAACCTAGGACCCTCGTCGTGAGACTCGGAAGTTGAGGCCGTATCCACTGCGCCAAGCTCCAAGATCTATGCATATGTAACCACTAGCTGCCGCCCGCGGCTTCGCACGCGAGGTATGTCGATAAAAACTATCCTATGTCCTTCCCCGGGATGCAATCTATCTCTCTGCCAAATTTTATCGAAATCCGTTTAGGTGTGAAAATGTAACATACAGAAAGACAGAGTTACTTTCGAATTTATAATATTAGTATTGATAGTATGGATGCACAATTCTACGATCTTCAATTTGGTTTCCCCCTATGTTTACCGTTTCTTTTTTTTTCTAATTTTTATACCAAAATCACGTCTTATTTTATAACTAATTCTCAACTCTCCGCTCCAACGATTTCAAACTCGCAACTGTGA
Source organism: Gortyna flavago (assembly GCA_963669345.1). Taxonomy (NCBI): domain Eukaryota; kingdom Metazoa; phylum Arthropoda; class Insecta; order Lepidoptera; family Noctuidae; genus Gortyna; species Gortyna flavago. The sequence continues at coordinate 4,908,402 of OY770152.1, read as the reverse complement.
TAAACCTTCAAACCGACATATTTTTAAAACTGTACATCTAATTAGCGAGTCTAGCCATCATTTAGCTGTAGGTACATCTTTTTCACGGTTGGCGGACCCCCGCGAGTTCCGGGTTCAATCCGACGCGTACCTATTTGTGTGTACGCAAAAACCTGACATTGTGGAGTTAATGGGCATGAAGACATCAATTTAAAACCACCATTTTAAGTATTGTTTTGCTGTTAGTAACAATGGGTTTTGGATATTTTTTACTTTGACGGTATCTCATGTATGAAGGCATATGTGCTAGGTGAGCATGACTGATTGATAAATTTAGGTTTTTGGATATTCTGGCTTTTAAGAATTATTTTATTTTACGACTGACTTTTGCAAAATGTGGAGGACTGGATGCTGTTGTGCAACTTTTAGAGAGCCCTATGTCCAGCAAGAAATTGCAACAGTCTTAATTGATAGACGCCCTTGCAATTATTTTGTGGAAACTAAGTACACTGAAGGATTCTTTAGTCCGTCAAAAAGCTTGGAAACCAATTTAAAAATGGCGTAAAATGTTTATAATGTTTGACTTATCAACTGAATTTCGTCAAAACCGTAATACGACAAGATTTATTTCTAAAAAGTGACTTGCTTTAAGTGGACGCTAATATCTAGGGCATTAACTTGCTTCTACAGAAGCGGAGCTCTGCCTATACACAGTTCTGGGTACTGAATCCCGAATATAATTCCGATAGATCGACATTGGAATTGTCAGTCAAACGTCATTGATTGGCTGGACTCACTGAGTCTAGCCAATCCCTGACGTTTGACCAATGTCGATCTATCGCAATTATATTCGAGAGTCAGTACCCTGAACTGGCTATAGTCTGACTGAACTTAGGCCAAGATTTATTAACGTTACCTCTTAATAAATCTTGGCGCGTACTTTGGCTTAGATATGGTCCCGTTTTTATCTTGCACTTTTACTTTGGAGTAGTGCGACTGTGACAGTTGTATTGCGTAGAAAAAGCACATGTTAAGTAACATTTATTACCTAATCTCGGTCAGGATTTTAAATTTCATCTGGAAGAGGAGCTATGATGATGAAGTGTGAACTAACAAATCAGTGGCCCAGGTCATCTTAAGTCAGAACTGTCGACAAATTTGTCCTTTATATCTTATATATATCTTCGTTTTTGGACAATCTAGGACCTCTTCTCATCAGGCTATAGCAGTCCAGAGTTACCCAGCACCCAGGCACCCAGGTATCAAGCTAACTATGTGATTAAAAACCGACTGGACTGTACTTGTCTGAAATAAATGAATTATTATTATTATTATTATTAAAAACCCAAATTAACTAACCCACCTGTGGACAAATATGTGTTACCTATGACAGTAACAGTGAGCGTTGCGCAAGAGTCTCCAGTGTAACACTTTCGTTGATCAGTAGGTAAATACAGTGCTTGTGCAGGTACTCGTTACGGAGATTAATAAAGACTTAAAAGCCGGTTATACAGTGGTAAAGTTTTTTTCTTTAAGTACTGAGGCTTGAGTATCGTTAAATGTATCTAAACGCCCAGGGGAGTTTGTAGCGCCACTTCTTCCCAGCGAAAACTTTAGAAAGCGGTGAAGGGCGAGAGTTTTGGGGGACAGTCTTATGTACAGACGCCAGCACATCAAGCTACTACAGTCTGTCAAATAGATTTTCAACTTTATAGCTAAACCATAAGGATCAAAGTTGATTGGGAAAATTTGACAGTTTCGGATAGTTTGATGTCTGTACTTTTGCCGTTCAAATAGTTCTGAAGTAATTTTTTGCTCTTCTCAAGTGGTGTTTGATCAGACTTGTTTCTAGTAGATACTTCGTTGGTTTTGTGGTCATAAGCGCAACAGACACGCGCGTAGGTGGGTTCGATGCTGGGGCCGGGATAATTTTTTGGGTCTTTTCCTTAAATTCTCAGTAGCAGCCTAAAATCTGGACACATGATGTGCCTGGCCAACGGCCTGTTCCCTATTACTTGGGTCGTGTAAAATAACTTGCGAATTCTAGAATGTTTTGGACATTTGATTAGCTTTTTGTTATCTGTTGGCAGTCTATCTCTTTCCCTCTCTATCTCTTTCTCCCTCTCTCTCCTGATCTAGATCCCATATTTAACGATTACTTCTCTATGGAATTCTTGCTTGCAAGTCTTGCATCCAAACTTTTTACGCCACTTCCAATTTCCATCAGCATAATTTCCTATCTCAATGCATAAAACCGATTGCAAACTCATTGCGTAATACATTGCCGGTTTTGTCACAAGCGCCAGCATTTCTCTCGGTGCATTAGTAGCATTGTTTAAATGCGTGGTCTAATTCTCGTTTGGGTTTTTTTAAAGTGACATTTATAAGTTATAGTCTTACGACATTAGTTGATTTTGTATTTTTGTTGACGAAGAAAAATCAAGAAGAAAAGAGTCTTTACGATTTATAATTTTTTTTCAGGACGAACGAATGAAGAATGATGATTATGAATTAAGTTTTGTCTCACATTCCAAAAAATTGTCGTCTCATTTAAAATAATAGTTGAAGGTATTTCATTAAGGCGCAGATATACGACTTCTAATGATTTTAAATTCAACATCACGTCTAATCGACTGGACTGATTTCTTTGAAAAAAATAAAAGTTATACTAGACCATTTGCTTCGTAATTTGATATGTGAATATTTGCAATTTTATTTTTTTAACATAGTGTAATTAATTTGTAAAGTAATGTCTACTGCGGACATAAAAACGATAATCAAGCAAACACTATCGGGTGTATTTTCATAAAACTTTCACCATATAAAAGACAATTTGATTCCCCGAATTTTAGTATACGGTTTTTAATTGTTTGGTGTTTGATAAATCCACAATAGATTATTGTTTCATATTTTGCAATAAATTACCACCGTTGTGTCATCGCGCATCTCTTTTTTTTCTATGCAGTCCGATAGTGACCGCGCTTTAGGTCATGTAGTCGCCTTAAAGGTCGATTCCTAAATAAAGTCTGCCTTGCCTTTTCCCAACGACATATATTGGGGTCGTCTTCTGGTCTAGCCGGATACAGCTGAATACCAGTATTTTACATGGAGCGACTGCTTATCTGACCTCCACAACCCGTTACTGGGTAATATTGGTTGGCAGAATTTCGGGCTACTGACGACTCGTAACGGCTTGACCTGCTTTCCGAAGTGGGTGCTAGGCACGAAGGGGTCTAGAATAGTCTTGGTATGTAAGGATCTATCCACGGACCAACCGCAGCTTAACCTCGACACGTGCGGCACGTGACACGCGACGAACCCTCACCGGTCCCACGTGGTTGATTACAGACCCTCTCACAGAGAGACCTGAGTCCCAGCAGTGGGAATATTAGACTGAGAAAGACTGACGAAATGTTGAAATAAATTGCAGCGGTATCTTTTTTAGTTTGTACGCGTATCATCACTTAATGAAAAGAAACCGGTTTTCGCCGCGAATGCATTCTCTCGATACCGAAGAGATTAAATTCTTGGAACGGTCCTTAAATCTAATACGTGAAGCTATGTCCTTTTATCACAACTAGACGAGTAATAAAAATACAATAAATTTAAATGTATTTAATATTTAATGGTCTTCTGTTTCTTGGAGCAAAGGAAAGGAAATAAAAGGTTAAGAAACAAAAATATAAATACAGCATACTCGTATTTGTACAACATTATTTTTAGTATATGCGAAACACGTGTCTAGTATTTTTCGGTAAAGAATCTATGTACAAAATTTCAAAACTGTATCATGAGAAATCACAAAGTTATAAGCTTGTTATGTTACCTGGTTGTCCGTTTAAAAACATGCTCACCACGCGGCGCGGCGCGGGGTGACCATGTTTTATGCTCCTCCAGCATTGTACCCTCATTGATAATAGTTTGGCAGTAGGTACCTAACTGTACGGCGATTTTATTGTAATTAACTAGTGATTAAATATTTTTGGGACAAGATATAACATGGTGTAAAAATTATTGAAATCGATTCAGTTACTTATTCTGAACAAACTATATTCAGGTTTCGCATATACTAAAAATAATTTTGTATATATATATCTCTTTGTAACCACAGTATACATATTAATGTATATATAGGTGCTTATTATTTTACACCAATGCAATGACAACCATAATCACTGTCCATTCCAAGGTTGCTTGGAAATTAATAGGTCGCAGAAAGCGATAAGGCCCGCCATTGTATGTTTTGTAGTGCTGTCCTTTTTTTTGTTTTGTATTTTCTGGTGTATACACAATAAAGTATCTATACAGTATATTTTAAGTAAATAAATATTGAAGAAAATTGAAAATGATTAGAAAAATACTAATTTATAAAGAATTCGATTATGCCTGAAAATAATTGCAGAAATATCTGTTATATTAAAATCTGAAGTTGTTCAAGTCTATGAGTGTAACTTTTTCTCAGCGACTTCTTCCGCGTGAAAATTCTTGTATTAACTTAAAATATATCCTGTGACATTCCGCGTTACTGTAGCTTCCCATTGGAAGAATTTTTGGCATCTGATTAGGTACTCTTTATAATATTAGTAAGGATGATTGTGTTATTGCAATCTTAATATCATCCGATAAAGGAATAACAACAAATCATATTGTACATCTCAGTCTTAAAAAAAACGGGAACTGCGTCCTCAATTACCTCATGTCTTGCAAGCTCTTCTTTAACTTTATAACCTGACTTAAAAAAAAAACTGGACTTTTACGGTCCTGACCAGGTCGACCGGTCGGTCCCCTTTCTTATGGCATGGATAATTTCGTGTTTCGCCCGAAGCGACTTACGTCTCACCTCTATAAGCCTTTCGGAAACCAGTTTTAGGCCTCATGTGATGGTGGCATATATGGGTCGCATGTCTACCCGACTACGCGACAGGAAAGAGAGGGTAATCGTATATCTACGTTGCCAGAAAAGGCTAAAAACTACGAAAATTGTAACCATAGAAATGTTGTTTTTATATTGTAAAGGAGGACACTAGCGACACTGGGTTCCGATAAATTTTCAACTACCGGACATATCTCCTTTCTTAAATCTATGATTGTAACAGTAAGGCCCTTTGCACACGCGTTTTTGTTGCCATGAAAAACTACGGTTTATTCACCGTACCATAAACAAACCGTGCCGTGTCCTTTGTACGAAGGGCCAAAGGGTCACTTATGGTTAGAAATCAGAAAAAAAAACCAATGTATCTTTTTGTTTCACTGGTTGAAAAAGTAAACTTATTTCAAGAGAATTATTAATGTTAGAAGCACAGATTAGAAGTTCTTTGTGAAGCTTCCAGTCAAACTGAATGCAGAGCTGAATACCAGTATTTAATGTGGAGCGACTGCTTATCTGACCTACACAACTCAGTTACTGGGTAACACGATACCTCTTAATAAGACTGGTTGTCAGAATTTTGAACTTCTGACTACCAGTAGCGACTGTCAAAGATACCAAAAACAAACTGTGAAAACTTATCTTGCTACACCAAAACATCGCTATATTTTTTCTTGTCTTCGTGCTTAATTTCAAGATCAACACAGCAAACTATTAAACTATGTACCAAACTACTATTAAAACAATAATGGGTCCAGCACACGCAACATGCGCCAATGTCGTTATAAACACGAATTCAAAATCGCAGAAGTTCCACTAGTCTCGAATCTTTTCTCGTCGACATCGAAATGTCGGCACAAACAAAAAAAAAATCCTTGCTCCAGTAAAAATAGTATGGCTAGTCAGCAACTTAAGTTAGTGAGGATAAGGGTATCGTAAGGGCAGACTGCCGTTTTCACTTTCGTCTGGGGTGAAAAGATGGTTTCTATTTCTACCGACTAGAATCCCACGTGTGTTTCCATGGGCAGATAGGTTTTTATTAAATCATGCTTCTATAAGGCGACTACATGACCTAAAGCGCGGTCACATCGGACTGCATAGAAAAGAAAGAGAAGCGCGATGACACAACGCTGGTAATTTATTGCAAAATATGAAACAATTATCTCTTTACAAAATATTTACAAACTAATATTAAGTAGGTATAATAAATAATCCATCACTGAATGCAGTTTGGCATTAGCAATATACTTAATGGTATATTTTTAATTATAATTAAAATTGTTAATGAAGGGATAAACTGCTTTTAAAGAAATTTCAGAGGTGTATTGGTAAATTTCATTGTTGTATTAATGTACGTTTAATTGTGATTTGAGTTCCATCACTGTTTTAAAATAAGACTTGAAAATATAACTATTTTTTTTTGGTCAAAATTATTTACGGTTTAAGCGATACAGTGCTTTAAAAACCAACTTTTTGACCATTTTCAAGAAACCTCCGCCTTAATTAAATCAATTAACCTCATCTTGCTACGACACCGATAACATAATCAGCCTATAACGTTCCCACTGCTGGGACACAAGCCTCCTCTCTGTGAGAGGGAGCGGGCCGTAATCCACCACGCGGGCCCAGTGCGGGTTGATAGATGTCACATGTCTTCGAATTATAGGTTCTAGGACATGCCGGTTTCCTCACGATGTTTTCCATCACCTGGTGATGAAATAAATTACGCAAAGTAAAGCACCTGTCTGGGTTCGAACCCACGACCTACAACTCGTAAATTGCTGCCGTTACCACTGAACCACCTCTCACTCGACACCGATATGTCTATTATCAAATTATGTATATAGTGATACTTCTGAAGCTTTCTTTATATTATGTGTAAGTAATGAAAAGTGATTCGAAAAGCTGCGCCTGCGCTTGTGCCGATCGTGCAGCATGTCGAACACAAAAGTGTTAAAGAAAGTTTACGGAACGGTTGGGGTATTTAAAGTGTCAGTCTGATAAAATTATATAGTGAGCTATTTCATTATTTTTTTTGATCTGCTAACTGGTGGAGGTAACTTGGTTGAACTTATTTTTGTCAACACAAAAAGTAGAGGGATTATTAAAGATCAGAGGGGCAACTCTCGCAATTTTAAGAACGTTCACAGTTCACAAAAATACCTCTAATTTCCCTTAACTTTTGACAAGTTTTTGGCATTGATCGCTGAAATGAGATTGCGACTAGATTTTGAACGTTTTTAATTACGGGAATTGGCCTTCAGTTCTTTTTTTATTCAGTTCTTACAATTACCAAACTTAAGTGGCAGTGGGCAGGGCACATTGCTCGCAGTGTGTATAATAGGGCTATCAGATTCGAAAGGTTTTTTTCAAATCCGACCGTTAGCGGAGATTAGCGTGTTCAAACTCTTCAGCTTTTTTATATTAGTATAAATATTTAAAAATCTATAACATATCAAACACTTCCATCGTCGTCCGTACCGGTTGGACTGCTCGACTGGTTGACTGGTTGCACAAGGTTGTGGTGACGTAAGAGTAACCGAACGTTTTCGGCAACCGGCCCCAACGGTGCAGCGGTCTTATTAGCTCCTTTAATAGATCAGCTTTGGGTTTGGATCCCGTTATTTAGATCATGTATCATTAATTTCGGTTCTACTGTAGTTATTTGTTGTTCAATTTGAATTGACCCAGGTGAAACGTATTTCAGACTTTTAACTATTATGCTTTGCAGGATAAGGATCACATAATTTCATATCTCTGCATTTTGTGTCGGTGAATTAAGACATGTAATGGGTTTGTGGCTAAGGAATAACAGCAGCACGGGTCGATCGATCAGGTTAAGCTATGCTTGCCGCGGTTGGGATGGGTTAACATCTTTACATGTTATATCATGACCTCTCCGTGCCTCGTACCGGCTCATTCGTGAATCTTTGCCAGTCGTTACGGGTTGTCAGAAGCCCGAATGTCTGTCAACCAGTCTTCCCAAGGGGTATCGTATTATTGTGGAGGTCAGATAGGCAGTCGCTCCATGTAAAATACTGGTATTCAGCTGCATCCGGTTAGACTGGGAGGCGACCCCGACAAAGTTGGGAAAAGGATATTTATATCGACCCGTGCGGCTAGCTAACTTAGCCACAAGCCTCTCTCTCCCTCTTGATTATTCAAGCTACCATGGCAATATGAATTTAAAACGTGACAAAATCAAAACCGGTACAAAATCTTTCTTGAAGGCATGACTTAAATTCCAAGGTGTATTACGAGTATTACGGAGTATGTCAATGTCGTATGTAGAAGTGTTATCCTTACGATCTATTTCCTTGAGAGTCTAATTAAATGTCAATAAGAACAACATTAATATAAAATGATTATGAGTTAGAGTACCTATAATAAAAAAACAAAATTTTTGGTTGATAATCTTTCGATCAACTAACTACACAGCGAGATTTTTTAATCACCATCCAAATTTTTACCTTATTTTGACCAAAATGTATGAAACAGCAGATTTTTTTTTTCGTGATTTCAGAGTTGGTCCCGTAATTAATTAATAAAGGTATAATCTTATATCTATAGTCTGTTTTTTGCGGTTTTTGTATACTTGAATTTTAATATTTTGACAAACATCTTTATTTTAATTAAATTTTGAATTAAATCAAATTTGGGCATTTATTTTGAAAATACAAGGAAGACGTTTTATTGACATCCTTTTTTGGTTCAAATTGAAAAAAAAAGGAGACTTAATAAAACCAGCATCCTAATTCTGTAACACACAATTTAAATCATTCTGAAGGATATTGCGAATCCATTGCTTCATATGTTAGAAAAATTTGTCTGTTCAACAACGTAAATAACGCAATGAATGCTGTTGAACTGTCAAAATTAAAGCTATTTCAACGGTTAGTGTGTTACAGAATGACCCCGCAGGACCTAGGTTATACCTGACGGCTAATTCTTTACTTAAAACGTTTAAATCTAGTCGCAGTCTCATTTCGGCGACAAACAAATGTCAAAAACTTGTCAAAAATGTTGGGAAATTAGTGGTATTTTTGACAGATTGAGAATGATATCAGAGGGGCAATTCTCGTAATTTTAAGAACGTTCACAGTCTGATCTCAGAGAGAGAGAGAGAGAAAATAAACTACAATTTTTTTTTATTATTCTTATTATTAATAAAAAAATAAATGAAATAAAACAAATTGAATATTTTATTTCCGTACATTTTACCAAGTTTTTGACATTTGTTTGTCGCTGAGATGAGACTGCGACTAGATTTTGAACGTTTTTAAATTACGAGAATTGTCCCTCTGTTATGATACCTTGCCATAGATTTAAAATTAATCAAATAATGATCGCATACAATGGACACGGAGAAAATTGCAAATACCCGAGAGTGTAACAACTGTCTGACTTATTACGAAACTAAATGAAAGTAGCCCAACCCAATACATTTGAAAAAATAAACAATAGAACCATTTATAAACAATCACATAAACGATTTATCAGTGGAGTAAGACTGGTAGATCTATTATATAACATAACATCACGTTTACTATTCCGAGAAAGGTAGGGCAGCGGTGTGTAATAGGGGGGCGAGCTATGCCATCAACTGGGCACAAATCCAGACTCCGGACTGCTGCTGAGAAAAATCCAGATGGAAAAACCCAATAACACTTTGTCCGACCTGGGAATCGAATCCAGCTCAGCAGTAACGCTTGTGACTAATAGACCAAAGACACTATCACTATAATATAGTGATTAGAGTTGGATTCGATTCCCAGGTCGGACAAAGTGTTATTGGGTTTTTCCATCTATTATATAAAGCAACTAACTTCATATTTTCTGACTGAGCGACTTCTTAATAATTAAAAAGTGCCTGTAAATAGTTTCATTGAAATAAATGCTTTGAGTTTGAGTTTATCAAAAACATAGATAATCTATATACAGGGAAATACAGGGAAATAAATGCTCTGTACTTATCATTATGAACAACTTTTACTACGGGACCAAATATAAAATCGCAAAAAAAAATCTGCTGTTCCCTACATTTATGTTCGCATAACTCGTCAAAATGTAGTCCCAGGAAACTGCTGATTCTTTTTTTGGTGATTTCAGATTTGGTCCCATAGTTGTTGTTAATGATGAGTACAATGACCCTTTAAGAGTTAAAATACGAGACATCCTGTATATAAAACGAAGTCAGGTTAGTCACACCCACAGAACACCATTTATAACTCAAAAACGGTTGGACCGATTCTTATGATCTTTGATTTGTTGGATTTGTCTCTGCCCCGAATAGCAGACTAACTATTAAAAAATGGAAAAAATCACAAAAAAATGTATAATTAATTTTGTCATACATTTTGCATCAAAGTCAAAGCATTTATTTCAAATAGGCACATAAAAGGCACTTTTGAACATCGAAAATGATCTCGATATTATATCTCGAGAACGGAAAACTAATTTCGATAGCGTACGAAGCTCGAAGTTTGCCGGGTCAGCTCGATCGTAATTATATAATTTATATTGTAATGTATCTAGACGCCAAAATAAAAAGAGGTTTTAACTCGTTCTTATTACAAAATATCCGTTTCATAATATTCCCATAAGACAATGGCGTTTTGGTCTGAGTGTGAAACCATTTCTCAAACACCAACTTATATTTACACCTTAACTCATTTAACTTTCAACCTTAACCATTAGGAAATAAGAGTGTCATAGGTGGTTTTTGAAGTGGAAATAGATAAAGTGGTTTCCATAGGTAGAATGCGAAAATGGCCGGTTAGCCGACCTTGTAGATAAAAAGTAGTGTGCTGATATTTGTTTCGAGTGGGTCGTATCGAGGCTGTTCCGCAAATGTATGGGCGATGAATCAGATTGTAATAAAAAGTTGTTTTATGTGTGATTTCATGATTATGGAGTAATATTTTAAATCAGAGTTATCTATAAGAAAATAAGTGTTTTTATTTTGTTGCAATACAATGAATTAGTTTAAAGAGAAGCAAATTTTTCCAAAAATTTTGGTCCTGATTCAATTAATTGAATACTTATAATTGTAGAGTAACTAGTCTAACTCAATAACAACTAAAATAAACCCCTAAAAGTATTATTTAATTGATTAATATATAAAAATTTAAAGTCCTGACTGACTGATATATCAACGCACAGCCTAAACCGCTGGTCCTAGAGACATGAAATTTGGAGGGTATTTTCTTTGTGAAGAGTAGGTATCCACTAAGAAAGGGTTTTTCGAAATTCCACCCGTAAGAGGGTGAATTATAAAACCAGCAGCTTATCAGTAATGAAAATCAACACTGATGCCTGCAAATAATATATAGTAAATGGATATCTGAAAACTAAGTAAAATGTCTAAACAACGTATTCCTATAAAACTTTTTCAAATCCTCATTACTTTTATTTTTGTAACAGCAATATGTTTTTGTCTTTCTTGGTGTTGTTAAATAACCACTATTTATGGACGAGAAAAGGAAGGTAAGGCGCTGAACGTATTGCTGGTCATTTATAGTATCGACGTATTGTTAATTCAGTGTTTATAACTATCAACAATAAAGGAGAAAGGAACATAAAGCCTTAAACACATTACCTAACACCTACAAATACGAAGCCAATGACAATCTATAAGATCTGCATGTTAGATGACGAAACAGCTTACAATGCAACACAATTCTAATCGTAGTTCAAAACACCCACGAGGAAGCAGCGGCAAGGTCCGGCCAAGAAATGTGTGAATAAGTTAATATAAAGAATTTGTTGCTATTGTGTATAATAAAAACAAGAATTGTTCTGTTGATGAACAGTGTAGTATTTTGTTTGGTGATTTGCTTATTATGAAAATTTGAATCGTGTGATTTGCATTGTGGATAAATAATATACCCACTGAGTGATAAAAATAATCCGTAATAACAAACTAGGGACCCTTTCCCTAGTTTGCACTATCTAAGACGATAATTAAACGATTTTTTTTTTTCAAGAATTTTGGTTTGGGAAATGACAATTTGTAATTAATAAGTAACATTTCTGCACCTTCTATTTCGATTTGGCGCAAGTTTTCAATTACACTCTGTATAAATAATATTTAGTCTTAAAATAATGATATGAACAGCGGGAAGGAATGAGGCTTTTAAAAATTCATTCGCATCGCTGTCAACAGGAAAAGTGACCAACCATTGCTGCCAACAGGAAAAGTGCCCAAACATCGCTGTTAACAGAAAAAGTGCTCAAACATCGCTGTCAACAGAAAAAGTGCCCAAACATCGCTGTCAACAGGAACAGTGCCCAAACATCGCTGTTAACAAGAAAAGTGCCCAAACATCGCTGTCAACAGTAAAAGTGCCGAAACATAGCTGTCAACAAAAAAAGTGCCCAAACATCGCTGTCAACTGGAAAAGTGCCCAAACATCGCTGTCAACAGAAAAAGTGCCCAAACATCGCTGTCAACAGGAAATGTGCAGTTTTGGATGCACGAAGAAGACTCCTCGCGCAGTTTGTTCCGCCAGTTACTCAACTGAACCGATCGCTCGGCGCATCCTGGACAGTCACACCCAACACCTTATTTGACTGGCCAATTCTTCCCATGCGGTGGTAGGGCTAACGCCCGTCTGGATTTAAACCACCCTCCCACCGGAGTCCGGCGTCAAACCTGCTGTGTTTTGTTGATGCGTGGGAGTTTCAGTGACTTAGGCATCTTCTGGGCACGCTCGATCCATCATAGTCCTCATCCATGGCTTTCCATCAGCCATGGATGAGGACTATGTAGCTGGCCTGAGTTTGGATTTGTACCCGGTTTATAGCAATGGGCTCCCCTCCCTATTAGGTGAGAGTACACTATAAAACACTGCCAACCGCTTAAGATTTTTTGTATGAGATGTTGACTATTATTTAAATCTTCGCAAAAAACACGTTTTTAATTACCTATGCGTAATTTTCAACATCAGCAAAATCGTCAAAATCCGGAAGACTCCTCAAACATTCAAGGTTTAGTAACTACGCATCTATTTAAAAACTAATCATAGATTCCACGCAATAATGTTTTGTAACGAGAAGGCTCTTTGTAGACTGGTCGGTTCAGAGTTCGACCTCCGACTGATGACCTTACAGACGTGTCAATTGTTACCTTAGTTACTTATGTAATGTTTACCATAACTACGTGCAGTGTTGTGCTAAGTAGATGATGATAGATGGGTCAGATAAGATGAACATAACATCGCGCCTTTATTATCCGAAGGGAAAGGCAGAGCTAAACCATTTGATGTCTTTGAAGTCTTCGAATTTCTAGTCTCACGATGTTTTCCCTCGCCGTTTTGAGAGCAGTGGTGATGAATTTATTTACACAAAGTAAAGCACCTGTTCGAACCCACGACGTACAGGCATTGGTAGTCCAGCCAGTGGTAGCAACCACAACTTATACGAGTGGGTTAAATCCTTTTATTTATTGCTAAGGTCCCAGAGACGTGGCAAATTAATACATAGTGGGTGTTTTTAAAAACTTAAGGCCAGATTCTGAATCACGACATGGCCGCCAATTGTTGTCAATAAGCTTACATAATATTATGTACAGTCTACAGTCATATGAGACATTATATCATTGTCTTATTTCTTAGCGTCTCGTCGTAAAATATGACATAATGTAGCGTCTTTGAGCATGTTGTTGAATAGATTCTTTCCTGGTTTCTTGGCGTTAAAATCTAGTGTGAAGTGTGAAGTGTGAATTGTTTCTGGTTGTCGTATGGTTAATTTTCAGTAAATAATTTTTAAATGAGTCTGTTATGTTTTTAAAGCTAAACTAACCGATGTTAATGGAAGGTGGAAATGGACTGTTCGCGTTGATTGCTTTAATGATAAGGAGTACCGCAACTGTTCACGTCATTTTGAACACCTCCATACAAGTTAGTTGATATATTGCACCTGCGCGGGATTCGACTCCGTTTTTCCCAGAGCTTAAAGATGGAAACATGATTTTTGGAATATAAGTTGCACTAAAAAATCCTACTTTCTACTAATAAATTTATGATAAACGTGAAATTTTGTTTGTATGTATGGATGGATGTTTGTTACTCTTTCACGCAAAAACTACTAGAAGGATTTGGATGAAATTCATTCGGATAGTTTATAACCAGGATTAACACATATTTTACTTTAAATCACGATATTCCCACGGAATCGAAACTCATGCGGGCAATGAAACCACGGCCCGGGGCGCAGTTACAAGTAAAACTGCACAAAGACAAACTTAATATGCCATAATCATTTTCTACCAGTCTACCTCAAGTAGAGAGATGCAGAAACAAAACATGGTACAAACAAGTTAATACCAATGTCTTACAAAACATCTAGTAGAACTAAAGATGTTAAATATTGATGGATGTAAATTACGATGTCAGCAATCCATGACTTCATTTTATCGACGTCCCATATAAAATATAATTATTCCCTTACTGCATACCCTATTTATGTCAAATACTTAAGGACTAAACTGAAGGTTGTTTCAATTTGAAACAAACTAGACAAACGACTTGCCTGTTATCTTCACGTGTTTGGTTATGTGCAATTTTGTATTGAAGCTACACTCACGATCACGTATTTAATCCGTATATGGAAACATCAATGAATGGATATTTGAATTATTGAATTATTATGTGCGAGAATTTGTATTTGGACTATCGTTCAAGTGAATTGGCTGCCCAAAAGACAACCAGTCTTACCAAGGGGTATCGCATGCAGCGGGATTGTCCGAAAGGGTTACCGCTGCCCCGGAACATAAAGGGCTAAGGAAGGAACACGGATGGGTTTTAGTCAGTAAGAGTCTGACACTCCCTTCCGCTCCACCCAGAGCGGGAGGGGTCATTGGATGATTTCCCATCCTTAAAAAAAAAAAAAAAAAAAAAAAAAAAAAAAAAAAAAAAAAAAAAAAAAAAAAAAAAAAAAAAAAGGTTATCGCATAACCCAGTAACTGGGTTGTTGGGGTCAGATAGGCAGTGACTCCATGTAAAATACTGGTATTCAACTGCACCGGGTTAGACTGGAAGCCGACCCCAACATAGTTGGGAAAAGCTAGGCAGATGATGATGACGATTCATTTATATTGCCTCTATCTTCTTCTTCATTATTGAAAGTAGAAGTAAAACAATTAACATATTTTATAGACGGTCAGCGGAATTACTTACTTATAAGTTTAAACATACATACGAGTACGTGGATTTTAACTAGATATAATTTAAGAAACACTAATTCAATAAACCACCTTTTCCAACAGACCAATGTAAAATTCAGGTTGACTGTTTGATTTGTTAGTCTTCATGGCAAGTCTACCGAACCGGTTTATGATTTTTTTTGAGAATTATCTGTGAAGTTTTCTAAAAATCGGTTTTTATGAAGCTACCTAGATAATTTCATCCTGGAGTACTGTGGACGCCGCCGCGTCGCATGCACACATTGATACTAAAATGAATATTGCACCCATTTTCTAATAAAAACAATTCCTACCACACAAAAGCCCTTTATCAAAATCCTCCAAATCACCAATTTTCTCTGAACAAATTTTCTCACTTATACAACCTACAACCTACATAGCGCGCATCGACTCCCGCGCAGGCTTCGTTACGTAGATGACGTCAGTGAATGACATCATGCGCCCGCGCCAGTAGGAACGACCTACACCGCGCACTGTTTAGAATGTCAACTCAACAGTGATCTGTCAACAATGTACAGGTATGTATATTAGACATTTTCCTTATTTACAAGTGGTATTGAATATGAAAGCTTAGTTCTAAAATGTGTTCGGATTATAATTTTGAAGATGTTTTTTTTTTCAAGAGAGTTTTTCAGGGTTACTGTTGCAGGGGTGCAGGGTTACAGGCGCAGTTTCAGATATTTTTATTTTATAATGAAAAATGAGAAAGAGATTTTTTAGGTATGCCTTACCGATAGTAGCTTATGGTGTTTGTTATTACTTTAAAATGACACGACACGGTGGTAGCTTTTATTAAAATAACCAGGTTCTTAATTCATGGACATATGATCATGAGATTTGAAGGATTTAGAGACGCTTCCACCAGCTTTTCAAGTCAAATCTTTAATAATTATTCTCAGGATAAGACATATTCTAGGTATAAAAGTTTGGTCGAATGCGCCCTAAGAGGGTTTACGCCGTACGGCATTTCATACAAACTTTCAAGCCTTTGTTTTTCGAAATGAATGAACGGATTTTAATGAAACTTTATACGCATAAGCAGGATACAAAGTTCTAAAAAGTTATCAGAAAACATTTTCGAAAAATTGTGTTACAGCCAAATTAGACGGATGTTAAAGTTTCCATAGAAACAGAGATTTCCAGTTATCTTTTTTTAAATAAGACATTTCGAAAATGTTTTCTGATAACTTTTTAGACCTTTGTATCCTGCTTATGCGTATGAAGTTTCATTAAAATCGGTTCATTCATTTCGAAAAACAACGGCTTGTAAGTTTGTATGAAAAGCCGTACGGCGTAAACGCTCTTAACGGGTGTAAGCGCGGTTTTATACTTAGATAAGATTTTATGATGCTAGCTTAGAAACCTTGTTTCATCGTATGATCTCATAGCTATGATCAATACCTAGCCGAGGGTATAAAATCATCACAAAATAATGATCTACGTGACTCAATACCCGCTGTTCCTTATATTAATAAGTTTGAAGACGAGCGACGATTACTGCCGACCTCGATCCGAGGACGACCCGACCACGACACCAATACAGCACGCGTCACCCTTATCTTTAAGGCCATTGAATCCAATTTATGATGACCAGACTATGTTGCATAAATTGGTTTTTGTAGAGAACCTTATTGGAGGGGATTAAGTTTGATTTTCGTGCGAGTTAATTGTAATTAATTTGCAATGATAATGAGGATAGGTAGTGTTGTATAATTGTAGCATATTGATTGAGTAGAGATTTTAATTCTGAAGATGATCTCTTGTTAATCATTTCGCACAATAAAGTTGGTATTGTAATTTTTACTAAGAGTAGGTAGGTACCTACCTAACTTCATTCAATAAAATCTGTTTCAAGAGTAATTTATTCATTCAATTACATTGGAGTATCAACAGGTACCTACCTACTTAATGTTTAAGAGAGTGGATTTTTTAAACAAGACTTTAAAAGTACTTTAGCCGTTGTATTTACATAAAAATGGTCTTAGGAGACTGTCCTTATTTTTTGAGAAATTTCGGTAGCTATTCCCAGATTTTGACAAAAAAATACAGTTGGCAAGACAATTTGCAATTTTCAAAAATCCATTTTTTTATGCCAACACATCCTTTTTTTATATACCTTTTTCATAAAACTCTATGGAACCAACTGAGGTACTAAAAAAGTCAGAAATCGAAAAAAAAGTTTTCACTTAGACTAGGTTAGGTTAGGTTATATTTCTTTTTTTTTTTTTGCTCGTCTTTTTGTATATCATATCATATGCTATTGTTGCTTCTTTCAAGATTGCTCTCGAAAAGTTTCAACATGACTAATCCGCTACTATCTAAATATTGGTGAAGACTGAAGATCATTCGCGTATGTGGGTGTTTCGTGTGTTGCACAAGCAGATGTCGCCCTCGCTCGCCCTTGTGACACCAAACGCAGACCACCAGGGGCACCTCACATGGACCGTAGAGTAATTACGTTCATGTTAACATTTCGTCAGTTTACGTGCGGATTACGTGTGATTGGATATTGTCAACATCACAAATCTATTTGTCAACTAAACACAACTTTCCAAGAACACAGCCTTTTATCTACCCATAGACAATTCAATAAATATTCTCCTCTATAAATGGTGGACGTATCAAGTTGAGTAATATATAAAACGGAATTAATAGTCACTATCCGAAGTCGGCAAGGTGATTGAGCAAACGGGTCCCTCCTTTTTAAGAGAATCAAGATTATTCGCGCATATACGAGCTTCGCAATATGGCGACATTCATTTATTAAGACCAAGTGTTGCCACTTAATTTTATTCGTTAGGTTTTGTAAATGGCAAGTAATAAATAAAACAGATTTGACGTGAACATAGTGCATTAAAACCTCTCTTGGAGTTTAAGTGACGTTAATACTTTACTAGGTACACGCCCTTGCTTCGCATGGTTTTGCACTTGACAAATAATCTAGATTTTTTTTATTATATTATAATATTGGTAAAGACCGCGTCAAAATCCGTTGCGTAATATAAAACAACAACGTGGTAACACTGACACGAAAAGGGGCTTTAATCTTAATTTTGTTTGTTTGTTTGAACGCCTAATATCTGGAATTACACGTCAGATTTGAAAAATTCTTTCAGCATTTGATAGCTCAATTCTTGGGGAAGGCTATACCTAGGCTATTTAATGCTAGGACTCTTAGGAGCAGAGCAAAGAGTAAGAAAGAACGCGCAAACGAAGTAATAACGCGGGCAGGCGATGCGATGCGACAGGGTAGGTCGGGGAACAAGAAATTTTTCACGGACGAAGTCGCAGGCAGAAGCTAGTTTATAAAATATATAGATCTAGATATACAACATTATTTTTAGTATATGCGAAACCCGAAACACGTGTCTAGTATTTTTATGTAAAGAATCTATGTACAAAATTTCAAAACTGTATCATGAGAAATCACAAAGTTATAAGCTCGTTATGTTACCTGGTTATCCGTACAAAAACATGCTCACCACGCGGCACGGCGCGGGGTGACCATGTTTTATGCTCCTCCAGCATCGTACGCTCATTGAAAATAGTTTTGCAGTAGGTGATTTTATTGTAATTAACTAGTGATTAAATATTTTTGGCACAAAATATAACATGGTGTAAAAATTATTGAAATCGATTCAGTTACTTATTCTGAACAAACTATATTCAGGTTTCGCATGTACTAAATATAATGTTGTATATAGACAGATTGTTTCATTAATGTCTTATTTAAGTTTTCCGGGAACCTTTAGGTAAAAACTTATAATGTAGGTAATTTCTTTCCACTGGCAGCATTTTTGTCAAAGTTTTCTTATTAACTACACTCACTGCTTATCCTATAATTACTAGTTTTCTCACTGGATCTAAGTACTACACGTAATCCTATTTGGATAAAGAAATCTCATGGCGAGTACGGGCATAAACTAATATGACTCTCAAACATAACTATTTAACGCCGATGTGAAGGCAAACATTGAGAGCACCCACGCAGAATAAATAATGGAGCTATAATGTGTCTTTACCTTCCTGCGTAATATTAAAATCAAAGAATTAACTGTGCAAGCTTCGCCTGAATCGCTGGTGGAAAAACTGACAGAAGCTTCGAAACAATGACGTCAAAAACTCTTAGAGGTATCGCGAAAGAAAGTTTGAAATAAAGAATATCATTGCATCTACTATTGAGTCGTGTCTTGCCTGACATTAACCCTTCCAGCACTCTCATTGCGTATTACACTATGAAACTCAATCTGTATCATTTTGATGGATATTGCTAATTCATTGCTTCATATGTTCGAAAAATTTGTCTGTTTAACAATGTAAATAACGCAATGAATATTCTTGAACTGTCAATATGAAAACCATTGTTACTGATAATGTAAGTATGTTCCGCAATTACACTTCAGATTAGATAAACTGACATTATAACAGCGCGCGAAAACGATGAAGAAAAAGTCAAAATTGTGTAGGACTGATATGAGCTTCCAGAAAGCTTATGTCAATCCTTTTAAAAAGTTCCTTCGTTGGAGGAATATGAAACGCTTTCAAAGCGATTGCAACTTGTGTAAACCCTCATCAGGATTAAAGATTCTCCATTTTTTTATACAGGCACATCACACTCCTCAACACTGGCATTCCGACCAATAAAAAAAAAATTGAATTATTAATAACTTTGCAAAAAGTGTACATATCGTTCAGTAGTATATATTAATCTAGGCCTATAATAGAGGATAATAATAATCTGGATATAAACTATGGTATGACAAATATGAGATTACAGTCAAAAATAGAACTCTGAAGGTAATGTAGTGCGTTGCCCGATCTAAGTTTATTTAAACCTGGGTTTCAGGTGTAAATGTTACCAGATTCTACAAATGATAACTTGGGCTTACTTTCAAACCTGAATTTGCAGATTATTGATGATTTGCAGAAAGTAATTTTAATTGCTCCTATTTATAGAATGTTGTTTATATTGCCTAGACAAAACTTCATACAAATGTTGACATACAAAGTTATATAAAACTTAACAAAATATAAAGTGAAGTAGATTGCGTCAAGGTTGCTTGTTTTTATGCTAAACGGTACGTAGGAGGTCCCTGCTGCCCACGTTACTATTAGAGGGGACATGGTGACGTTGTAATAGGTGCTTTATTTACTAATAGAGGACCTTTTAATTATTATTGATACGTAATAGTGTATTTGACCCTGCGATAGGTGGGTGTTACGTTTTGCTGTCAAGTTGGTCAGTGTTATTGGATTTTATTCTATGAGGACTTTCTTGGTTGCTCTGGTTTAGAATTTCTGAACTATGAAACAGAAATAGTACATTCCGACACGTGGGAGTTAAGTAGTCCATTATTGCACGCCGTGCAGTAAACTTAAGCCATACGTATCGTATAGTATTTTATAACTCGTGTGACCTCAACCCGAAGTCACGCTTTTCTGTGCAAAAATGTACTACTGAAGTCACAGAAAACTGTGGTTTAGGTCACAAAGTGCTATAAAGATTTTTTTGATGCCCAATGAGCACTTTCCTTTTTTCCTTATATACTATATAGGTATATATTTTATTTTTAGATTCAATGTTGTATAGTAGAAAATTATATTTTTGGAATGCTAGAATGACGCTGACGATTGGCATGTAGGATAACGCTGAAGCTTATGCTCTTACTTTATAAGACAGCCAAGGAAAGAAGGGAGTAGTCTTTATCTTTCCTGCCGTTAACTTTGCTGTAGAGGGGTGGGTGCAGAAATGTAAACTCTATTCAAATCCTTGCTTCCAGTGCCAACAGATCTTATGTGTTGTTTTTCCAAAAACATATTCGTTTACATGTTTGGAAGCAAAATCGTGAACGCAGTATAAGTAAAGTCCTTTAGCTTTTGTTTTTTTTTTGGATCACAGTTAGTGAAATCATTCGGTTCATCATGAATTTTCTTCGTGAGGTTTCAAATTCTATTTTTACTCTGTGGTAGCATAGCAATACTGTACACAAACCAGACCCAAAACATGAAACCTATTGCGGATCAAGTCAGTGACCTCCAGACACAAGATGCTATCATTTTTACAGCCCATAACCCAACATATAAAAGTTACTTAACTGCAATAGCCGTTGTAGCGATTAATTCGTAATGAAAGTCATGTATGCGCTCATAATGTGAAATGCGGGTGGTCTTTTCTCTTATTCTTTCTTTAATGATTTTAAATTCAACATCACGTCTAATCGACCAGACTGATTTCTTTGAAAAAAATTAATGTTATACTAGACCATTTGCTTCGTAATTTGATATGTGAATATTTGCAATTATATTTTTTTAACATAGTGTAATTAATTTGTAAATTAATATCTACCGCGGACATAAAAACGATAATCACGCAAACACTATCGGGTGTATTTTCATATAACTTTCACCATATAAAAGACAATTTAATTCCCCGAATTTTAGTATACGGTTTTTATTTGTTTGGTGTTTGATAAATCAACAATAGATGATTGTTTCATATTTTGCAATAAATTACCAGGGTTGTGTCATCGCGCTTCTCTTTCTTTTCTATGCAGTTCGATAGTGACCGCGTTTTAGGTCATGTAGTCGCCTTAATGACCATAAAGCAATTATTTGTTACAGAGTTATGAATATTAACTACTTGTATGTCTCAATGTTTTCCTTTTTGATGATACATTATTTTTATAAGCACTGGGTTCTCCTCAAAGAATGCCGATTTAAACCGCTGTCAATAGAGGCCTAGTGACAAATTTGACAACTATTAATAAAAAAAGAAAAACATAGGGACACAGTATATATCCTTCTTATTCAGTTTATGAAATATCTTTTAAATTGGTCCAATATTGGAGGAGGAAATAATCGAGAGCCAAACCTCGAATTATGAATTTTTACTTACACTTTTTCTAAATTCTCTCCGACCGCATTTCCTCTTAACTTTGTAATGTAATTAATAATCTCATGTGCTGTAAAACTGTAGTGTAGTCGATTTGTATGACACGCCCCGTAAATACACACATCAAAAGTGTCTAGGGATCAACATATATTTTTGCAATAACTTTTCTCCTGATTGATATTAATTAAAATTTTCTTTAAGGATTCATCAAATAAAGTGTTTTCGTTTGTCACAGTAACGATAAACCAAGTCACCTTTGCATTAATAAAGAAATTTGCCATTTTCCTAATAAAGGGATTTTTGACATTTGAACCACTAACACAAAAGTTCGAAAAAAAGACTGAAATAACAGTTTTCTTTAAAATTTTATTGGGTAACTTAAACAATTAATAATCCGTGTTTCTACCGCGAACACTAACAACACAAGAACATCGGTTTGGCATACTCAAAATGAGTTCATCCAAATCACGCTGTGGAATGGCCGCCCATGTTCGTTGCAACCACAAAAAAAGGTCTTCTTGCGACTGGATACCCTCCATATTCGGCAGAGCTCTTCTCTGTAGCATATCCCATGCATGCTCAATCGGGTTCAAGTCTGGCGACTGAGCAGGCCAGGGCAGGACATTGATGTTAGCTGCGGCGAGAGTCTGTCTTACAACTCTTGCGGTGTGCGGTCGTGCATTATCATGCATTAACTGAAATAAGGGACCGATTTGCACTTGTAGAGGAACGATGACGTCTGATACAATCGTCTCAGCATAAATTTGAGCGTTGAGGTTGCCTCTGATCCAAATCAACTCAGTTCTTCCGCCGATCCAAATACCCGCCCATACCATGATGGTTCCACCACTATAAGGATGGACTTCCTGGCAGGATTTTAATCGCTGTTGGCGTCCAGGGGTTCTCCAGTGTCGTATACGTCTTGTATCCGGTCTCATACCAAAACGAGACTCATCAGAAAAGCACACGAAACGCCATTGTTCTTCTGCCCAATTTCTGTGTTCAAGAGCCCATTGATATCGAATCCTACGATTGTGCATTGCTATAGGTGGTACCCGTAGCGGTCTTCGGGAATGAAGGTTCACTTCATGCAAGCGGTTTCTGACTGTTTGGTTGCTAATTAAGTTCCCTGAAGAGTGATGAAGCCTCACGGCTAACATCATGGCGGTTATTGTTGGAGCTCTTCGAGTTAAGATTTGAATGTATCGGTCTTGTCTCCGTGTGGTGCAGCGATACCGTCCTCCATGGCGCTCAGCCACGGTACCAGTGCTTCGGTAACGTGTCCAAAGTCGACTGATAACACTCTGACTTGTATTCAGAGCTAAAGCCACAGTACGTTGCCGGGAACCAGCTTCTATCATTCCCACGGCTCTGAGCATTTCTTCCCTGCTTAAATGACGTCGCCGCTCCATAATAACGTTGGTTTTAATCAGTAGTAGGGAAACAGTAGCACTAATAATGTCTTCAATGCGTTGTATGTTTTTATAGGGAAAATATTGACAGCTGATTTTCATCTTTTACTCGAATTTGATTCACAGTTCCTGATTCAAATTATGAAATGCACCAAAAAGGATCCATATAAATTTATAAAATCATAAATTTATTACAAAGCCACATCTCAATCTCAAGAAATCCGCATAAAAATGCTTGATCCCTAGACACTTTTGATGTGTGTACATAAACATGTCATCTGCCTAGCCTTTTCCCAACTGTTGGGGTTTGCTTCCAGTCTAACCGGATGCAGCTGAGTATTTGACATGGAGCGACTGCTTATCGGTCCTCCACATCCCAGTTACTGGGTAATACGATACCCCTTGATAAGACTGGTTATCAGACTTTCGGGCTTGTGACTGTTAGAGATCCATGAATTTACAGCCAACGTTTTATCGTGTACGTACTACACGATAAAACGTTGGCGTGTACGTACTATCTGAGGAACGGGTCTAGGTATGTAAAGATGGTCACCCATCAAAATGTGTAATTATTAAAAGCCGTTTCAAAAGATCCTGCAAGAAAATTTGACAGTTCAAAAGGGAAAAAGGAATCCAATATCTGTCGACGTATTAATATTTACTACCAAACAAATAGCCGAATTCTCGGCAGAGTCCAGAATTAGATTGCTATCGGCACGCTAAGAAGATGAAGAATATTTTAACTCATCATCATCTGCCTAGCCTTTTCCCAACTATGTTGGGGTCGGCTTCCAGTCTAACCTGATGCAGCTGAATACCAGTATTTTACATGGAGCGACTGCCTATCTGACCTCCACAACCCAGTTACTGGGTAATACGATACCCCTTGGTAAGACTGGTTGTCAGGCTTTCGGGCTTCTGTCAAAGATCCACAAATGACAGCCGGGGCCAACGGCTTAACGTGCTTTCCGAGGCACGGAGGGGTCTCGATATGTAAAGATGGAATGAAGAATATTGAATATTGATTATTGGATGGATGAAGAATATTTTAACTACCTAGGTACTATAAATAATTACGCAGGAGAAAATAATCCTAGTTTGAAACCAAAAATGGACACAGATACATTTGAAATCAAGCATAAACCACAAATCAATAATCTCAAAACTTGTCAACTAAATTGCAATATAAATCACCAAAGCTTATTCCAAATAATGTTCCAAAATCGCCAAAAAATTAAGTGAAAGAAGTCATTCTAAAACTCAATCAAATGGTCAACAAACTCTTTTTCGCATCAATCCATGATTCATGAATTCTGAAAATGGTTATTACCATAATAAAGAAATTGTCAATCAAGAACTAATTAAGGATCATTAAAACATCGAATGGCTCACGTTTTTGTTTGCCATAATAAAGGTGGTGTTAGGTTCAATAACATTGGTTTTTATGGCGTTTTCATATTAATTATTGTCATAAAAATTTGGAAACCGTAAATAACTAATGCTGAAAATGGTATTCTTATAAATCATTGTAACTGTGTACAGTGGGCTGCATCAATTATGTACCCCCCTTGAAAGCATCTAGCAACTGGGGTAGGTACCCATTTGATGCAGTCCACCGTACATGTTATCCGCTGCACATGCAGTTTTTAGTCGCTGTGGCTGGAGGAGGTATTTATTTATTTGCAATCTCCAATAAAAGATATACACAATAAATGACTCATAAATAAAGGGCAATATCATTAAGTAGGTGTAAGTACTCCTTCATTTATAGAAGACATGCTCAATAAAGTTAACAATTAAGCGTGCATATATCAGCCTATAATGTTCCCACTGCTGAGACACAGGCCACCTCTCTGTAAGAGGGAGTGGGTTGTAATCTACCACGCGGGCCCAGTGTGAGTTGGTAGATGTCACATGTCTTCAAATTTTCGGTTCTAGGACATGCCAGTTTCCTCACGATGTTTTCCTTCACCGTTTTGAGCGCAGTGGTGACGAATAATTTAGACAAAATAAAGCGCTTGCCTGGGTTCGAACTTACGACCTAGAACTCGTAAATCGCGGCATTTACCATTGGGCTAACACTGCTCCTCCAGACAATACATGTTGTTTCCAAACTGTTCACATAAAATGTACCAATCATTACAGTCGTGATGATGAACGCAAATTAATATTTATCATACAAGATTTTTTTGTACAGACGCCAGCACATCAACCTACCCGAAACTGTCAAATTTTGCCAATCAACTTTGAACCTTATACTTTAGCGATAAAGTTGAAAATCTATCAAAGAAATTTGACAGATTGTAGTAGGTTAATGTGCTGGCGTCTGTACCTTTATGGCGGCTCTAAAGGGCTTTTTGACGTTTAACCCATCTAAGCACTGTGACAGCATAACCTCACAAAGCCTTTCAAAACTCAGATCATAAATTGATTATTAACGGGACCACACAGCAGTAAATAATTTACATAATAAACCTTTATTCCTTCGCTCATCTAGTGAGGTTATTATTTTATAGCCATATCGTTGTGCAACACACCCACATGGCTCATTTTGCAGTTACAACATATTGACTATCGACGTTCACGTGTTTTTGTTTCAAATTATAGTGGTATTACGACATTATAACGGTAGCAGAGCTTACTGCTTTGTTTTGCTATTTTTTTAGTTTTTAAGGGAAAATAACAGCTGCCCGCCAACTTCGGCCGCGTGGAATTTCATGTTCCCCCGACTCACCGCGTCGGATCGCATCGCCCGCCCTATTACTTCGTTTTCGGCGTTCTGTCTGCCATTTTTTTTTTGTTTTTACTCTGGTTCCCACCATTCAAAGCGCGATGTTAACTAGCCAGACCTTCCTCAAGAATTAGGCTATCAAATGCAAAAGATATTCTCAAATCCGACAGGTAATTCCTGAGGTTAGCGATTATTTATTATCTTAATATATATAAATTACGTGTCACGATGTTTGTCCGCGATGGACTCCTAAACTACTTAACCGATTTTAATCAAATTTGTACACCGTGTGCAGTTTGATCCAACTTGAAAGATAGGATAGAAAAAAAAAATGACAAAAACGTTAGCCACAGCAACGCGTGGCCGGGTCAGCTAGTTATTATAATATAATACAACGTGTTTTTTTTTTATATCCCTTAACTCTAGGGGTCATTGTACTCATCATTATGAACAACTTTTACTATGGGCCAAAACATGAAATCGCGAAAACAAAAATCAGCTGTTCCCTACATTTATTTATGTTCGTATAACTCGTCAAAATGTAGGGAACAGCATATTTTTTTTCGCGATTTCGGTATTAGTCCCATAGTAAAAGTTGTTCATAATGACGAGTAAAATGTCCCCCTAGAGTTATGGGATATCAAAAAAAACACGTTGTATAATAATATAGTTATAGAAGATGGATAGACGGATTATAAGAACAGTTTAGTAACTATTCAGTAATCTGTGCCCATGCTCAGCATTTTCATTTGTGACCACGAGATCAAGAAGATATGAGAAGATAACATTATCCGACTAAATAATCAGCCTATAATGTTCCCACTGCTGGGACACAGGCCTCCTCTCTGCGAGAGGGAATGGGCCGTAATACACCATGCGGGCTCAGTGTTGGGATGTCACAAAAGGAGGGTTATGATTTTAGCAGGTTATGTAGCCACATATAAGCAGCTGCTTCGTCATTTGAGACCACTTATTGCCTCACCACACCCCTGTCCTTCTCAGCGAGCAACAAGTGAAGTGGAATGAGACGACAACGCTACACTGTGCGCGCGCGCAGTCAAGGCCACGCCCACTGGTCGCCGACGCATGGCGCGTCACTGCCGGAACTAGCTACTGACTGTTAGGGTAGGAACTGGTATAAAAGTCATTTGGTGTTGACTAATATTTTGGTATGAATCTTAAATGACAAAAAAACATCATTGTTGTGGAGGTCAAATTAAGCAAATCGAGGAAAATTGCGCCAGTTAGGTATTTGGGATTTCTTGACAGCTTATCGATTGCTTTCCCCAGTCCCATAATGAGCGTATAAAGTTCCCATTGCTGGGTCACCAACCTCCACTTTTGGAGTGGCCTGTAATCCACCACGCGGGCCCAGTGCGGGTTGGTAGTCGTTACATGTCTTCGAATTTTTAGTTCTAGGACATGTCGGTTTTTGGGAGCAGTGGTGATAAAGTTATTTACATGAAGTTAAGCCGCTTGGGTTCGAACCCACGACATACAACTCGTAGGTCGGGGTCGTTACCTCTAGGCTGCCACCTTCAAAATCGTATCACTTAATAAAATGTTTTCAAAAATAATTTTGGTGCATTATAGACCACTCCGTCTCGAAGAGAAGTGCTGGGGAGCAGTGAGACAATTATCCGCTGATTATGAATACGATTTTGTTCAATGTAACTGGTCAGTTCTTAAGAATAAAACCTACTTTTACCAGATGAGTCAAGAGAGCTCGAGAGGTGACGTATTGTCGCAACGCAGCGGTTACTTCGCGTCTCAGTTACTTAACCATTGCGTGTTGCTTACGAGCGACTCTTGCGCATATTGTTAAAAGCCTGGGAATTCAATAAAAGGTTCAAACTACAGCTAACTGAGGTTAATTTTAGATACTGTAATTGATAAATGGAAACAATATTATGGAGGGTTTTGGGGTCGTAAGACCTGGGGGCCTGAAAAGGCCACTTTGGCAGAATCATAAAACAATTCATATCACGCAATTCATCTGTTTGACAGTCGCACCTATATATCTCTGAAGGGTTAGGCAGAGGTGTACCTGTAGCATTTTACGAATCTCCATACAAAACTGTCATCCAGATGAAATTGCGTGATATGAATTGTTTTATGATTCTGCCAGTGGCCTTTTTAGGCCCCCAGGAGGCCAATTCTCTTAATACGACTAGCCGCAGACTCTTCTCGGCGACAAACAAATGTCAAAAACTTGTCAAAATGTAGGGAAATTACTTAGAGGTATTTTTGACAGATTTGAGGCTGAGATTAGACTGTGAACGTT
Source organism: Gortyna flavago (assembly GCA_963669345.1). NCBI lineage: Eukaryota > Metazoa > Arthropoda > Insecta > Lepidoptera > Noctuidae > Gortyna > Gortyna flavago. The sequence goes on along the minus strand of OY770152.1, from coordinate 4,880,033 downwards.
CTTAAAATTACGAGAGATACCTTTTGATGACCCAGGAAAAGAGGACACAGGAAGATGTGTGAAAACAGTATCCCAACATTATCCTGCAATCGATAACCGCCCTGGCAGTCAGGACAGCCCACTAGTGTGCGCGCTCACAAATAGTACCTCTGTTTTAGTCATTTTCATAGGCTACGCTATTTTGTTGCTAACACTATAGAGAGACATTACAGAGCAGTAGTGGTAAACATCTGTGTGTCTATTTTCTCGTTAGAGAAATTTTGAACTACCTAATTATTGAAAAAGATATCAAAGAAAGAAAAGAAAATACGTATCTGCAGCAAACATGGCGCATAAAAAAAAACTAAAACAAAAGGAAATAACAATCAATCAACTCAGCCTATCGCAGTCCACTGCTGGACATAGGCCTCTCCCAGGCTGCGCCACAACCCTGTCCTCCGCCTTCCGCATCTAGTTTGTCCTACCCACCTTTTTAATGTCATCGGTCCATCTAGCTGGGGGCGTCCCACACTACGCTTGCCGATAAAATAAGATATAAAAAGTGTAAAATGCCAGACAAAAAAAGTTCATAATACTTTTTATTAAACTCTTTGTTGTAAAGTTCAGCATGATTTTTTTTTTTTTTTTTTTTATTTTTTATTTTTTTTTTTATTTAACTCGAATGAAACGTTCGCTGGTACTAAATTAGATTGCGAGCAAGTTATCTTACCGATCAAGTAGGTAGGTACTTGCTCTACTTCAAACGAGACTAATGCAACATTCGTTAGAAGCATTTATCCTTACGAAACGGTATGTTTTATTTATTCTGTTTGATTTTTATATGTTTTTATTCTGTTTGGTTAAGAAGTAGGTAGGTTATTTAAGGGTTGGAAAAGTTGATTTTATAATTACTCTCGGTGCCGAAATGTGGACACTGACAGTCGGGCTGGACCACAAAAAGGTCGCTCAGCGCGCTATGGAGGGGGCTAGGCTCGGAGTTCCTTTGTAGGATAAAATCAGAAACGAAGTTATTCGGAAAAAAACCAGAGCTACCAACATAGCTCAGTATGCAAGCTGAAGTGGCAGTGGGGCATGTTTGTCGAAGGACCGATGGCCATTGGAGTAGACGAGTCCTCTGAGTGAGAGAGGTGGAGACCGCGAATCGGTAAGCGTATATAGTGTGGGACGCCTCCCAGCCAGATAGACAGACGATCTCAAAAAGGTGGGTAGGACAGGCTAGATGCGGAAAGCGGAGGACAGGGCGTTGTGGCGCCGAATGGGAGAGGCCTATGTCTAGCAGTGGACTGAGATAGGCTGAGTTGATAATTATCCTCAATTGATTATTTATTAATAATAAATGGTTCAGATTTTATTGGTTTTAAACCGAAAAACCGAATCTAGTTAGTGGGTTGTGGAGTTCAGATAGGCATACCATGGCAACCAGTCTTACCAAGGGGTATCGTGTTACCCAGCAATTGGATTATGGCAGTCAGAGGGGCAATTCTCGTTATTTTTAGAACGTGAAATTAGAGGTGTTTTTGACAGATTGAGACAGATTCTGATCTGTCTCAATCTGTCAAAAACACCTCTAATTTCCTAAAATTTTTGACATTGATTGTCGCTGAGATGCGGTTGCGACTTTTGCGTAATTACGGGAATTGGCCTTCGAATAGGCAGTCGCTCCATGTAAAATAGTGGTACCTATTTAATTGCAACCGGTTTGGCTGGAAGCCAAATCGAAAATAAAAAGGTCAGACAGGCCCTGGTATATAAGGCTGGATTAATTTATACTGAGAAATACTTGTATTGTATATATAAGTATTTGAAGGAATAACTAGTTTTCCTAATGAATCAAATCTAACAGATCATAGGTAGAGATCACTCGCGTATAGCGTAACACATTCATTCACTACAGGGGATCGAGGAGGGGAGGGGGTGGAGGGGGGGGTCTCAGGGGATCAGACCGGAATGAATCATATTCAAGGCGACACGTGCTTTCTGAGACACATAGGGGTTTCGGTATGTAAATGATCACCCATCCACAGACCAACCGCGGCAAGCGTAGCTTAACCTGATCGATCGACCTGTGCGGCTGTTACTATTTAGCCACGAAGTGATTTATGCAAACAAGGCTGAGGTTCAGCACTTTTTTAACGTCAAAATTAGATAGGACAGTCCCCCGGAACGCCCTCCCTTCACCACGTCCTAGTGCTTTAGCTGGGAAGATGAAGTGGCGCAACAAACTCTCCAGCAGCACGGCTAAAGGGTGCCAATGAGAGCCTACTACGAGTACTACGTCTCCGCCGTTTGTTTGTCTATCTGTCACAGGGCTATATCTTTAGAACCGTAAGAAGCAGCTAGCGATATAACATTTTCACAGAACACCACGTTAATTTATTAATTAGGTCTTTTCTTCCAGATCAATTTATGTACGAATTTATTTTTATGTAAAATTCTTTCTGGTCTTAAAAAAATTTTTAGTAGATTGAATTGTATTCTACAGTACAATTCAATCTACTAACAATTTTTTAATTGAAATTAGCAACCAACAATCTGTGCTTACTCATTCGTATCGACGTCAATGATGTAAAACAAAACAAAGAAATCGATTGTTGTAACCTTAACAAAACACTATTAATGTTGTTTACTTTGGCGTTAAAATAAAAGTTGGTTGTGTATAACCAGATGTTGAACCTGAACGAAGCTAAAGGAATATGTAAGGATTGTAGCAGGAGGTGCAGGCGACGTTCTGTCATTTCTGCCTACCCTCATGGGAGGATGGCGTGAGTTTACCTATGTATATATGTAAAATAAAGGTTATACACTTTATTCTGACGGAATTATAAAGAAAAACACGCGTCATGGGATAGGCCCATGTCCACAAGTAGACTGGGAAAGGCTTATGTGGTTTTTAATCTATACTATAATATTTATAAAGAGGTACAATTTATTTTTTGTTTGTATGTTTGTATAGAGGGGGTAATCTCCGGAACTAATCATCCAATTATTATTATTTTTTTTTACTGGGATAAAGCTACATTATTCCTGAGTGCTTATCTCGTGATAGCTTGGCTAATGTCATGCATACCTATTAGCCGCGCTATCACAAGTTTTGTCTAGCAAATCGGGAAGACCTCTTATTATCTCCAGAATTATTTGCATGCGGTGCCTAAACTGTTGCATATAATTGAAAACAACGTATGGCAACCTGGTCCACCTCAAACGATTCTACAAAAAAGTCCGCGGGCTGGCGATGTGATGGGGTGGATCGGGTTCCAAAATTTCACGCGGACAAAATCGCGGGCAGAAGGTAATATCAAATAATAACAATTTTCAAATGATCCCAGTGGAGCGCAAAGACCTGTTTCTTATACCTACAAAGACAGACAGAGGATTGGTCATCACGCTTGCTCACTGCGAGCAATTTGAGAACGAGAAATCGATGCGATAAGATCGTCATCGATAAACTATTACTAAAAGGTCTTTTTAAATGTTGTCTAGGGTTGATACAAAAAGTACTCAATCTTGTCTATGGGTACCGAAAATAAGGCGTTTAAAACATATAGGTATTTAATAGGCACTTAATATATTTGTTTATTGATGGTCAAACTTGTTTAATTTAAACAAAAGTATAATATTAAGTATTTAATGTTTATTGTAATGTTTGCTTAATCTGACATCAAAGGCTTGTCTGCACAAAGCTTTGCATCAAAATTCGCAAGAGCATAAGCAATTTTTTCCTTTACAACGTTGTAACTTAATCTTAGTCTTATTAGTGTAAGAATGTAACCCTTATACTGGTTATGAGAACCGGTTGCTCGTCGCCAACCTTCAACTACTTACAATGACCAGAGCTATTACATTTTAATAAGCATTTGCATTCAAAATGCATGAAATATACCTCTCGGCTTGAAGGTCCAGAAAATTATAACAGTCGGGTATAACCTGTCATTAAAATTTTGAATAGCCGGGTATACCGATGTCTGAAATCTATAGTGATGTAAAGTTATTATCTTTTTATAGTATAAAATTCATTGATTGGAATAAAAACGTAAGAAAAAAAGACCAATCCGTCATGCCATATTCGGTTTGACCTTACGGGTAATCCGAAGGTTTTTTTTGAGCCCACAATTATCAATGGCCAGATGTTTCGCAAAGTATCGATAATTCCTTACCTTTGAAACACTTTTATCCCACACGGTAACTTCGAGGTTGACACCTCATTAAAAAAAAACAATAAAAAAATCACACAGCACTTCTTTTGTGCATGGACACTACCACATTCCTACACATGAAGAAATAAGAAAAAAAAAAAACTTTTTCACATTATTCCAATTTTGAATTTAAAACACACGTTCGATTTAAACAAAATACGTTAGAAGAATGTTAAATTTTCAATTTGAAAATGGAGATTCGTGTTCGTTTTTTAAAATGTTCGTTGGCTGTCGCATCGCGGCCGCGCGTTCTGCGTCGGGTGTTGCACTGGCAGGCTGCGCGGGCGCCGACCAAACGGCCTTTACCGAAAAGGTCTTATGATCCATGTAGGCGATTATCGACTTAATTGAGTAGATGTAAAAGGATTTTTTAAGCTTCGTGTCTGAATGTAATAGGACATGATAGATTATATAAAAATAAAGAAAATTTTGTTTCAGGTAGTCATTAAGGATTTTATAAAGTTTGCGTGACTCTGTGCAATGGGAATCGTGTTTGAGGTTTCAATTTACAATTAAATAATTAATTATGTTCAGTTAAATAATTTAACTAATGTAAGATAAATTATTTAATTATATACCTACAAAAAATTACTGAGATTACGTGTCTGAAAAACATCAAGCCAGTTGAAAATCTGTTTATACTGTTATTATAGATGAAGAGTTTGTTTGTTTGAGCGCGCTAAGCTCTGGAACTGGCAATCAGATTACAAAAAATATTTTTGCATTTGCCCAGTTCTTGAGGAAGGCTATTTAACATTATGCTATGACCATAAGGAGAAAACCAAAAAGAAACAGGTCAGAAATAACGCTGACGAAAACAAGAAACACTCGGACGGAGTCGCAGGCAAAAGCTAGTTTAATATATAATAGATAAAAACTTAAGTCGACATCATGCTACTTAATAAAAACTCGAATATTCAACACGAAAACATAAAGACGTCTGAGTATACGGGGTGAATTATAATTGAAAACATGTGACAAATCGAAATGGGAGATTGTACTCATCATTATGAACAACTTTTACTATGGGACCAAAACTGAAATCGCGAAAAAAATATCTGATGTTTCCTACATTTATGTTCGCATAACTCGTCAAAATGTAGGGAACAGCTGTTTTTTTTACGCGATTTCAGGTTTGGTCCCATAGTAAAAGTTGTTTATAATGATGAGTACAATCTCCTATTTCGATTTGTCACATGTATTCAATTTCAACCTGTATAAAATAATATATTTACATTCAAGTTTCAAGACGAGGAGGTGTTAAGACCATTTCAACTACATTCAACATGTGGATTATTTTGTATTAACTACTCAGTACCATAATGAATTCTGTGAGCTATTTCGACGACGACGTGGTATGTTTATTTATGTTCATGGTTTTGCTTAGTATCTATTTCGCGTTTGTCCAATAAGTTTCGAACTCGACCGGAGTTCTTAGTTTTGTATATGTGACGAGAATATCTGTAGATATAAATTCCTGAACATCTCTCTCCTCTCAATTACAAAATTAGGAGAACGAAAAAAACGCGATGAAGACGAAAAAAATGAGGTTCCCAAGTCAACGCGTTTATAAGTAGGTACAATCTTGTTGTTGATTGTACCTACATTCGTTTGTCTATAACATCACGCATACTTATCCATACTAATATTATAAATTCGAAAGTAACTCTGTCTTTCTGTGTCTGTCTGTCTGTCTGTCTGTCTGTCTGTATGTTACCTTTTCACGCCTAAACCACTGAACGGATTTCGATAAAATTTGGCAGAGAGATAGATTGCATCCCGGGGAAGGACATAGGATAGTTTTTATCGACATACCTCGCGGGCGAAGCCGCGGGCGGAAGCTAGTATGTCCATAAGTATTATTAATATAGGAGAAAAGTGGTTTAGGTACCAATATCCTATCAAATTAATCAACTCTTAAGCTCCTCTGTCTTCCTGCCGGGGTCGCGGGATTGTTCGAAAGAGTTACCGTGGCCCCGGAACGCAAAGGGCAGAGAAGGAACATGGATGGGTTTTAGTCAGTAAAAGTCTGTCAGCGGGAGGGGTCATTTAATGATTTTCCATCCTTAAAATAAAAAGCTCCTCTGTCTTCCGCATCCGGTCTGTCCCAGCCACCTTAATGACCCAATATCTTACCCTTAGGCTGATTTTACAATCGAGAGAAAAATTTTATTCATGGAATAAAATTGACGTCTGACAGTTTTTGTATGGAAAGAACTGTCAAAAATTCAAAATATTATTCCTCGGATAAAATTTACTGGCGTTGGAAAAATCAGGCTTTTTGTCTAACTTATTTGTGCAGTGTTATTTTGCATACACCGTTTTTCCAACCATATCATTGTTAACACTAAAATGTCCACTACATACTACTAGATACGACTGGTGACCATGAGGTCTTTGGTTTGAATCACAAGTCGGGCAAAGTGATATTGGGTTTTTCCATCTGGAATTTCTCAGTAGCAGCCCGGAGTCTGGATTTGTGCCCGGTTGATGGCAATAGGCTCGCCCCCTATTACATGGGACTTAAATATAGCTGGCGAGATGTGGGTGTACTATAAGTAGGTACACTTCTGCCCATTCCTATGAGGAAACAAAGCGTGATTTTATGTTACGTCATCTAGTATCTAATTATTATTCAACTAAGATCATTTCGTCTGTAAAGGTGGTGATTATGACATGATCTTCTTACTGATTATAATGGTTCACAGTCTGATTACATGAGATCGTAGCCACCGGAACATCGTACGTGCTAGGAGTACCGGTCCTTATAAAAGTTTAAAATTAACTACATGATTCATAAAAGTTCATTTTTTAAGGTATACGTGACGAGTCGGCCTGATGGTTACGCTTGAACACAAAAGGGGTGAAACAAAAGCTTTGTTCAACGGGCATGGTTGACTGATGCTAATAATAGATTCCGTGGAAGTAGGGACTAAATTCCCGTCAACCTGTCATACTGATAGTTCCTTCCCCTAGCATCCAGGTAAATCGAATAAGAGTTACATCGAATTTTAAAGATAAGTATACACTAGAGCATTTTCTCGAGCATTTTTATGTAATGTAACGTTTTTGCGAATGATCGACGTAATGCTCGCGGCGAGTGAGCATTTACCTGTAACATTTCTAGAATACCTTGCGTTCATTGTTGAAATGTCGGACCGACATGTACCGCTCGTGATTTTACTCGATAAAATGTTACACCAAGAAGCTTATTGGTTTTAAAAATCAGGTTGTAACTAAACATCGAGCGCGTGTTCGAAGTGCGGTTTGACAAAATTTTAAAACGGCGAATGCTCGATGTTTTTTTACAAGTAAATGCTCTAGTCTATAATTACCTACCTACCTTTTATGTACTCTTTAGGCATCTTTTGTGTGTACGGCATGGCAACGGCATTCAGATGAGAGAAACAATACATAATATATTTCCAATAGTTTAATAGCATTTCCTTAAAAAGTAAATTTTTTGAGAAAGGAAGAAGTTTTTAAAAACCATTTAAATACTTTTGAAGGCATTTTTTTTTTGATGTATTTATTTCAGGCTATAACTACAATTGCACTGGCTCTATTCAGACTTTGAATATGTTATTTCAATGTATTTATTTATAAATGGCGGTTCTATCAAACAACATTTCAATTCAATTCCCCTTTCCTGTCGCCATCACAATAAAAACACATGTCATTTCATTGATCCCTTTTTTTACCTGTGTCGGGTGCAACAGATGATAGATATACTATACACCTGCCGCACAAGGTACACTGACGTAAGGCTAGTCGTGTTGGCTCAGTGATTAAGATCTCGCCTCTCATGAATGTGGTTTTGGGTTCAAATCCGGGCAAGTACCAATGTGACTTCGAGGACTGCCTTGTCGGTCTAGTGGTTGCAAGTGCTACTGCTGAGGATGAGGTCCTGGATTCGATTCCTAGGTCGAGCAAAGCGTTGTTAGGTTTTTCTATCAGGAGTTTCTCAGTAGCAGCCCGGAGTTTGGATTTGTGGCGCGTTGATGGCAATAGGCTCGCCAACTATTACATGGGACTTGAAACTAACTGGCTAAATGTGAGTGTAGGTACTTACTGATGTAACACTAGTGGTATACCTACATCTGCCTAACCCTTTGGGCATTATAAGCGTCATGTTATGTTATGTGTATGGTTCCTGAGTTTATTTATCCATTTATTTCAGGCATCAAGGCCCATAAAAACACATACAATATACAATAATAATATAACTTAAGAATACTATAATATATTTATTTATAGTATTTTTAAGTTATATTATTATTGTATATTACAACATTATAATTACACTAAAAACTAACTAAAACACACGAAGTGTCTGCGTCGTGTTTCGCTGACAGGTGTCATGTATCCGGCCACGAAACCGGCGGTACACAACACCCTTCGGCCAGAACTCTTCCTTGAGGAAGTTCTCGAGATGATGTGTCGGAACACTACGAACAACTTGAAGTTCGTGTTGTGACGTGACTCCAACTTCTCGACCTTCAAAGTCCAGCCAACCTTCAACCTTACTGACATCGGTGAAGGAAAACATCGTGAGTAAACCTGGACTTATAGTTAACTAGCAGCGCCCCGCGGTTTCACCCGCGTTAGTTTCGATCCCGTGAGAATATCGGGATAAAAAGTTATAAACTATCTGTGTACCAAATTTCATCCAAATCCGTTCAGTAGTTTTTGCGTGATTGAGTAACAAACATTCAAACATCTTTACAAACTTTCACATTTAGGAAGGATATAATTCTGAAATCGCCAACTCGTCTTGAGCAAGCATTATGATCAATGCCCATTCCTTCTCTGAATGAGAAGAGGCCTTTGGCCTGCAGTGGCAAATAATAGGCTGGTATTATGCACTGTCGTAATGTTAATCAATCAATAGTCAAGCATTCACTCGGTGATTGCTTGAGTAAGGTGTGTGATGTCATTTTAACTTGGTAATGTTGGTAATTACATTAGTCGATAGTGTTAAATAAAGCTTTTGAGTCATGAGTAAATACGTATACCTAGTTAGCAAAAGAGAAAGGAATCTATACAGACAGGATATTTATTTTGCTATTGTATTGGTTAGTGATATATTATGTAAGATAAATAAAATAAGACCTAATTTAAAAGTTCTGGAGAAAGAATGGAAGAAAATAACAGAAAAATGTGTGAAATACGAACAAAAAAAAAAAAGGTACATCTAACAAAATCATGAAAACATAAATAAAATACTTAACACTAATAATAAAGCTGAAGACTTTGTTTGAACGCGTTGATTTCTGGAACTACCCCTCGAATATGAAACATTGTTTTTGCATTTTGATAGCCCAATTCTTGAAAAAGGTACAATAATATGGAAGGAATGGCTATGGCTATTTTAGGTAAGGTACAATATTATGTTATTTAACAACACGCCACAACAAAAAAAAGTCAAAACGAACGCTGAGCAAAACTGAAGCATAAGCGCTGGCGAGCGATGCGATGCAACGCTATAAGTCGTGGACTGAAATGAGACGCGGACCAAGTCGCCAGCAGAAGCTAATATAAATTATAACGTGTCTCAAAATAAACTTAAGACAATCCATTTTCGCTTTTGTAATATCCTGTATGAATCATACGAAGACAAAACACTTCGATTTCAAAGTAAACGTTTTCATCATTCATTCGAAGGTTCTTGCAAAAGTGCAGACCGTTCATATATACACATAAATATATAATATATAAACCAGCTTAAACGAAAGGACACTAAAAATTCAACCGCGCATCGGCAAGATTTTGCAAAGCAACTCTTTTTTTTTTCATCTTACAGAACGAGTTTTGTTTGAGGATACAAAGGTTTCATGTACCATAGAGTTTGGTTAAAGAAAATCAACCATAGACTGTTACAAACTTAATGAAATAAGTTTTTCAAATACAATTATGGAACTGTCAAAAATTATGACAGTTAAAAAAATAAGAATCATTCCAATAAGGTTCAGAATCCACTGACTTAATAGATTCTTTTTACCTTTCACAACTGATTCAGAAAGATTCAATATGTAATAAAATTAATGCGATTCGCAAGTTCGCAGAGGCGTATCTTTATATGGATTTTGTTCGTCTTTTTATCGCATCTCGAGAACAAATGTGTTGCTTTTATTCAACGGAGCCTTAGAGTTGATATAAGCAATTTTATATTCATAGTCTTGGTAAATTACTAGTACCTTTCCGTAGTGCGGAAGGCACATTAAGTCCTTGATCCCGGCTGTCATTCGTAGATCTTTGGCAGTCGCTACGGGTAACCAGAAGCCCAAATTAATATTGTTTTACATAGTAACTGGGTTGAGGTCAGATAAGCAGTCGCTCCATGTAAAATACTGGTTCTGATTAGGCTGGAAGCTGTCCCCAACATAGATAGCAACAGGCTGGGCATAAGATGATGGTAAGTGACTAGATATTGTAGCTATTTTTGCAACGGTCGGAGCTATTTTTGCAACGGTCGGAGTTATTTTTACAACGATTTGAGCTCTTTTTACGAAGGCTTGAGCTGTTTTATAACGATAGGAGTTAATTTTGCAACGACTTAAGCTGTTTTTACAAAGACCTTAGCTGTTTTTATAACGCAACGACACGAGCTATTTTTGCATCAACTTGAGCTATTTATTATGTACAATTTGTCACGAAATGAGAAACGAAAAACAATGTTTTTCATTGTATTTCTGCTTATCCAACCGAGCAATCTGATAGCCAAACATGGTGACTAACGCAATAATCCCTCTGACTATTTCTGTAGTGGCGATTCTAAGAAAATATTGGAAATGTACTGCTTAAGTTTATGTTTTCGATTGAGGCTTTTATCTGCGTAAAGGTAGAGAAATGTATGTATCTGCAAATAAAATATTTATACGAGTAGAATATATTACTTTTATACCCACTGACATCACAGTTATATCTTCTATCCACTTAATAAAGATAATATTGAATAATAAAACAGTATCAATACTGGTTTAGTTATTTCTGAGATTGCGTCACACACACATACAGACATTGTTTTTTCCTTTGAACAGTTTAATTTATGCGATTTGAAGAATATTGATGTGCAAACTTGATTCTCAAGGCATTTGACATTTTCCGTGTGTCTTCTTTTAATTTAATAACAAAATATAAAGAGAAGGGACCCGTGGTTCACCACGTGAATTAAATTATGTGAAAGGTTAATCGGCGTATGCCGCGGTCAGACTGTAGATGGGTAGGCAATAATTTCATTAGGAGTTATGTAGACAAAACAGAGGTTTCTTTCGTTCAAAAGAAAGACTAAAGCTGGGGCGAGAGAGTGCTTTCTTAACCCCAAATCATTCGTTCCACCCACTGAACACCTCTCATCTGGCCCTGGACATGACTTGCCTTGTGTAACCTGGAAGGTTTTAAGCAGACTTCGGACCCAGGTTGGCCGAAGCAAGGAAAACTTGTTCAGGTGGAGATTCATAGATGACTCCGCTTTCGAGTATAAATGTGGTGCTGTTCTACAAACGATGGGACACTTAATATCAAGTAAATTTGACCGCGTGTGTATTGCACTTTTTAATAAAAACAGCAGTTTTTTTTTTATAACTGACGTTTAATTTCTACGCTCGGGTGTTTAGTACCATGTGCTGAATTCATAGTTAGTCACACCCTGTATGAAACGCTTTGAAAGCGATTACCACTTCTCTAGACCCATAGAATACACTAGACGTACAATCTCATCAAGCTACCCGAAACTGTCAAATTTTACCAATCAACATTGAACCTTATGCTTTAGCGATAAAGTTGCAAATCTAATAAAGAAATTTGACAGATTGTAGTAGCTTGATGTGCTGTCGACTGTACCTATTTCTACGTATATTTAAGTATCACCATACTCAAAAGCTATTTTAAATGCTGTCAGACTATATTTGTGAGAATCTAACCCATGACCTTACGCCCAACAACCAGCATTACAACCATTACTCAACAAACTGCCTGCCGTTAATAGCTGTGATACATTAAAGATTGCAAAAACACCTCTCATGATGTGGAGACAGGTGGTTAGCCTTCAATAAAGTTATATTAAACCATCACCAACAAACCTGGTAATTGGTTATATACTTTGCCAAACTTTGACTGGCTGTACTAAAAAAAAAATGTACTATGCGAGTTTGGCAAATAACAATTAAAGTTGCCGCATTTAATAAGAATTCAAAAAAAAAACAAATCAACATTTTTTTTTATTCCAAAGATTTTTTAAAATATTTATTCTGGTAACTATTATGATTTGGCCGATTACCCGATTCCGGCTTGACGTCGACTTAAGGGACAGCCTGAATATATCAATAATTTGTTAGATGTTCCACTATATGACCGCACATATATGTTAAGATTTATAAAAAATACTATTAGAGTCATGCAGTTAATTATCTAAGCGACTACCTAAAGACTTTAAGAACATAACATCTCACCTGTATACTCAAAGGGAGAGGCAGACGTCTATATTACACCTACGAATCGCCAGTCCCATTGCTATCAACCGGGCACAAATGGATTGGATTCTCTTGAGAATGTTTCAGTAGCAGCCAAGAGTCTGGACTCTGGGCTGCTACTTATCCAATAACACTCTTTGCGAGAGAGTTTGTTCAGCAAAGATATACCACCAATTCTTCCCGTTTTTCTTTTTATTTATCCTTGTTTTGTACCCCCAGAAAATCCAGTTTAATTCATAATTTTGAATTGTGCCAACAAAAGACATCAACGCGCACACATTGAAAAAGTTATTTTGAGTAAAAGATATCATTATTTTATCTTTTACTTTGAAATTGTTTGTCTAATAAAAGATTACGTTTTTAAACAAAGTTTGTTTGATTTGTCACCTCTAATCTCTTAAACTAATATACTGGCGTTAGACAAACCTTGGATTTAGGTCATTTAATTTATTTTAAGGTTAAATTATAATGTTGATTGAATAGATTTTAATAAATTAATCTATATCCATATTATTATGGAAATTTAGATTTTGTATTATAAACTGATTTATATTTTTTTTTTATAAGCAACTGGTTTATACCATAAAAGAGTTAAGTTAGACTTTAAACAATTTTTATTTAAATGTTTTACACTCAAATTAAATAAGCTACCAAAAAATTAACACCTTTCGTACATTTTGCCGAAATTTCCAACACTTGAACGCTGCCGCGTTGTTTGAAAATACAATAACCGCTTGTATGAAACCAGCAGCGTCACCTCTACCCACCCATTTCATGGTTTACTGGCGTGAACATAACGCTCATGGTGCCATCTATACAGTGTTTAAAACTGCGATGATTTTTATATGACTGTTCTTTAAGATTCTCGCTCCACTTGGGTATTTAAAAGTTGCTTATAGCCTTCAAAGTACATGATCGAAGTAATAGGTGGCGCTGTATTACGAATAGAAGATGCGCCTGAGCAGCAGCTACGTAAATTCAGTTTTCCTAGTTAATAAGTTATCTTTCAAGACAAAACAAGGTTTTTCTTTAGACAGTTTAAACAATCGAGCCAGTTATTAAACTAAGAACCTAAAACTAATTGAAATAAAGTAAATTTTTTTTAAAACCGCTTGTTTATTAAGAACTTTATCTTCGTCGGAATAAAGTTTGATTTAAGTACAAAAACTGAGTCGGAAGTTTAGGCTCGGGCTAAAATAGGCATGACGACTAACATTAGAGTGTTCGAACAAATAATGTTATTTCAAAGAAGTCATTGTATAAAATGAGAGAGTAAAAAAATTATAATTTGATGGCAATATGGCTAAGCTACAGGCTTTAAAAGTTTTTGGAAGGGACAATGTGTGGAGCTACTTCATACAAGTCATATCGTGACGTCACTTCTGTGAACATTTTCATAATGTCTTTTTAAAAAAGATAACTGGAAATCTCTGTTTCTACGGAAAACTTAAAATCAGTCTAATTTGGCTGTAACACTATTTTTCGAAAAGTTCTTAAGTTACTATTTAGACCTTTGTATCCTGCTTATGCGTATGAAGTTTCATTAAAATCGGTTTATTCATTTCGAAAAACAAGGGCTTGAAAGTTTGTATGAAATGCCGTACGTCGTAAACGCTCATAAGAGGGACCCACTGGGTCGTAAGATTGGCCCACTGATCGTCTGACATGCGGCAGATGTGTCCAACCCAATTCCATTTAATCGCGGCAGCTTTCCGAGTGATATCAATTATTTTAGTGATGGAACGGAATGTTGTATTGTTAACCGTCCCTATGAGCAAATAAATATTTTTCATTAGAGATTAAAATAAAGTGTCGTCATCCCTATTAGATCTTGTTTTGCAACAAGTCGGATCGAGTCTAGATTGGTAATCGAGTTTTTATAACTTTGCAGGCAAATTCTCATAAGGTTATGTTGTAGGTGGCGATGTTGTAAATGATATCTTTTTAATTATCTGATTAGTATCAATTCGACATTTATGCACCAATCTAACTGTTAAATGTGGGATGGTTTAGTTTTTTAATTCAATAGAAAGATTATATTTTGGATAAGTCTTTAAGTCGTGTGTTAGGTATTACATAACTTCACTGACTGCTTCGTTGGCCTAGTGACCGTCGCAAGCGCTGTTGAGCAATGAGGTCCTTGGTTCGATACAGGTCGGGCAAAGTGTCAGTGGGTTTGCTATCCGTTTCTCAGTAACAGACTAGAGTCTGAAATTGTCCCCGGTTGATGACAATAGGCTCGCTCCTTATTACATGAGACTTAAACATAACTAGCGAAATTTGGGTGTTGCTATGTTACATAACTTCATAGTAATAACTGACAAAAGCGAAAGGCGAGTGTCATTTAAGGCCATACAATTAATCAGCTATCTAAACCCTTTACAACGGTCAGATTGAGGCAGTTTTTTTTAAATGATTTATGACCACAGTACAGCCGAACAAGCGGAAAGATGAATATTTTTGCCTGTATACCAAATAGGTATACAGGCAAAAATATTCATCTTTCCGCTACACTGCCAATATTTAGTTTTATTTTGTGCGTTATAACTTTTTCAGCTTATGGCATCCTTAATAGAGTGGTGTAAAATAATTGACTATTCAGCACACTCACACCATTGTTTAAAAGTAGTTGCAAGTTAGCTGCCTGTATACCAAATAGCTTGTTCGACCGTACATCTTGTATTGAAGAAAATGTTGCAAAACAAAAGTAACTATATCAAACTTTATTTTTCGTCAAGTTACCTACATCTTTATAAAAAAAACGAAATTAAGATAATTCACGCAGAAAAAACAAACAAAAATCAGCACAAATACAAAAACAAACATATTTTATTAACATACAAAAAAACATTTAATAAAATACAATAAGTCTAACAATAAATAGATTTACACTCTAGTCACGTAATTCTTATAATTATTAACAAAAGACCACATAGTCCTTTGGAATCCTAATTTAGGACTTTACGAGTATTTTGTTACTTTTACCCTTGAAGGGTAAAGTTACCCATAAATATTCACGTTGGGGTAATTATGATACATCACATTATAATTATGATACTACCCTGATATTTTTTAAATAATGTTTCTTCCGATGAACCAAATGTATGATTTGATATGAAAAATATAACTGTTTTATTTTTATTTTTATTGTATTGACGAGATCGCAGTGATATCAGCATTTTGATGAATTAATTATGATATTATTATCATCACTATGATAAAATTGCTGAATGTATGAATGAAGTAATTAATGATTAATATCGAAAATCGTGATAGCGACAATAAAGTGATATTAAGCTTTGATGAGCAAAAATATGACAATGATGAAACTATGAATGAATTATGAAATGTCAAAATAAACGATTTTTTCACAAATGTGTTCCCGCGCAAGACGTCAAATTTCCATGATTGAGTAATAATGAAATCCTTTTATTGATGAAATATTTAAGGCAAATATTATGAAAAGATTCATCTATGATGTAATTTAATGTGATATGAGTGAGATGAGGTAATATTTCTAAAAAATTTCATGTAACAACAAGACTGACAAATAACATAATGATTATTATGAGGGATGACAATGAAGCGAGACACGGTTGACAAATGATTGAGCGTGGTGGCAGATGTCATGATGTGATGTAAATGACAAATGACATGACATTCGTTGGATGAAATGAAAAAGAAACAACAAACTTTTAATTGTGATATACTTAATGATCGATTAATTGAATGAATGAAAATTGAAAATGATTCAATGAATGTTCGTTGATTTCATGATGCAATGACGAAAGGTGGCTGGGACAGACTAGATGTGGAAGGCAGAAGACTGGGTGTTGTGGCGAGGCCTATGTTCAGCAGTGGACTGCGATAGGCTAAGTTAATTGATTGAATGAATGAGACATGAATCTTGAAAGCAGCATAAGTACGTGTGAATATGGAGTGAATGGCTGATATTAAATGAGTTATTAGGTTTGATAGGTACTGAATTAGTGATTTCAATTTTAGGATTTTTGATGAATCGTCGTATTATTCGAATGATCATGATAATAATGATCTAATGAATGATAAAGAATTTGTATAAATACTTACTTGAGTGATTTTAATGATGTTATTGATGATCTACACATTTTTTTTTTAAAGTTGTATTCCTTAACCGTTTTGTCCATCCACACTATTTACAATAAGTTATCTCTCTCTCTCTTTACAAGGGATACATATTTGGAGACTCCAAATATTTTCTGATTGATTTCTATATTAGCTAACCAGTTTGTCAATCCAGATAGATTTTCACGTCCGCAGTTTTCGCCTATCTAGCTTCATTATGAACTTGAATGAAAAAAAAAAAAAAAAATTTTTTTTTTTTTTTAAATACTATTCATCTGCATCCGGTTAGACTGGAAGCCGACCCCAACATAGTTGGAAAAAGGCAAGGCAGATGATGATGATGATGCATGAATAAGCGAATGAATAATTCATTGATTTATGCAGTGAATGTTTGGATGAAAGATTGATCTAATGAATGGATGATTCTAAGATTGATTTTTTTATTAAATGAATGATTGAACAAATAATGGACTTGAATGATTTATTGATTCTATGAATGAATTATTAAATACCATCTGAGGCTTTTTGTATAGTTATTCTTAATTTTTTTTCATCCTAGTCAATCCTATTTACAATTTTTAAATTATGTTTCTTCAAGGCACTCATTTTGTAGACTCTGAGTTTTGTTTCTTACATTAACATTTAAAATATCTAAGGGTTGACCAGTTTGTCAATCCAGGGCACAAATTTCTGTATATTAGTATAAACGCCAGGTAGATGTTCTCGTCCGCAGCCGATGCCCCAGGACACCAGGCCTATGAGGGTGCTTCGCCCTTCCAGCTTCATCGTGAGCGGACCTCCGCTGTCGCCCTGACAAGAGTCACGACCGCCCTGGAAATGAGAGAGTAGATGATAATTGTAGTATAGACAGTTGTGTATAACTCTGTCGTCTCGAGCAGCGCACGCGCGGGGTAGTGAGGCGAAGGACACTTGCCTACCGACCGCTGTGGAGAGAAGACGTGGACGCTAGCTGCGAGCCGATATCAGTGTAATTTGGTAGTTCTTGTTTTTTTCTAATATCAACCTCTGAGTCCTAGTGTACATTACAATAATGAAACTAAAGAACAGGAATTGCAGACAAGAGTAACATTCAAGTAGGGATTTCCAGCCATATGTAATTAACCGGACAGGTTTAGAAGTATTACCGACCAAAAACTATTTCAATTTTTTCATTGGAAAAACTAAATACTGCTGAACCAAAAATGTTGAAAGTAACAGGTTAAAATGTTAACAAAATATTCCAGTTTTATTATTAAATATGTACTTTTAAACTATTTACATTAGATATTAAATTAAATGACTATAACTTATTATATTAATCATTAAAAGAAAAATTGTATATTTGTAAATAAAATGACACACACCGAGATCCGTCTGTATTTTGTTTTGTGGTGCCTGAAATTTTGAATGTTAGGTTAGATACCAAGTTAAAACAAGTCAAGTAGGTAAGTAAAGCGAAGTGAGTGAATCGCACGTTCA
Organism: Gortyna flavago; assembly: GCA_963669345.1. Lineage (NCBI taxonomy): Eukaryota > Metazoa > Arthropoda > Insecta > Lepidoptera > Noctuidae > Gortyna > Gortyna flavago. Next base: position 4,861,786 of record OY770152.1, on the reverse strand, counting down.
ATGTAGGTAAAATAAGCCGGTTTCACATCTGAGGTACCTAATAGAGTGATTATGATTGGATCAGGTTTGGCAGTAAGCAATAATGATATTACCTCTTTATATCCCGCACATAAGAACACATCATGTATGGTTTCCCGTCGTCCGGCTGCCCTGAACCACCGCTGACAACGCTCGTTGGGAATCACTTCTACGTCTACTTCCTGAAATTACAAGTACAATACTTCAGTTCCATAGGTCATAATGCTAGGCAAGATTTTTAAACAAGCGCCTCGAACTATTATATTTTTTGCTTAAATACACAGAGCAACCGAATAGACCAATCCGTTGTGACAGTATGTTAAAAAAGCTCGTGTACCAAACGAGTAACGAACTAGGGCCTGCTAATGTTTTTCACAGAGTCTTGTGTAAAAATCATACCAACTCCACGAAAGTGTACAGAAACGGGCCCACATATGAACCTTGAGGAACGCCTGATATTTTAATCTCTCAGGCTAGATAGAGCGACCATCTTCGCAAAGTAGTTGGTTATAGAACGATGAGAAAGCCAAGGATGGAGATCAGGGACGGGCGATTGGAAAGGCCTATGTCCAGCAGTGGATTACTATTGACTGATGATGTCGAAAGCCTGATATCTGTACAAAAATATTTAAAAGGAGAAGAATTACCTGTAACACAGAAGGTACAGAGCTCTGTCCGTGCCTCGTTCGTCCCCACCCGGCGACGGTCGCCATCTTGCCCGCCAGCTTCATCTGTTTCTGAGGGAGGCACACCTGAAAACAAAAGGGGTGAGGTTTTCGTTAGATTAATATCAGAACAGATCTACAAATAAAGATTCTTTAAAAACATCTTATTTTACAGAAATATTTCGGCTTTGGCTGACAGGATGGAAGAAAAAAACTTGTTTTGCCGAGCTCAATGGAACATGGAACCACGGCAGGATAATGATGAACATCATGAAGTGATGTTCTTATGAGTAGGAGAAATGCCACTTCATTGTAAAAATAGACATGATTTTTGGTGAACTACATGTAAGGTTTTAACTATTTATTATGTTTTTACCTATTTAATCTTCCATAGAGATAGATGGGATATTCTTTATTATGTACACCATAAAAATTAAAGGTATAAAATGTAGACATTTTACAAGGGGTGACACAATGGGCGGTGTTGTCGCTAAAAGTGATATTTTCAAGACAACCTTTGGATGGATTAAGGCAGAAGGAGAAACACTACTGAAGGTAGTCTGTGGTGTACCATTAGACAATAAGGAGTTGCCAAGTAATCTATTCAATTCAATTAATGCTTTTATTGTTTAAAAATTCCACTGGCTCGTCATTCTCGGACCTAGATCCTGGGTACTTACTGGTAAAATATGCTGCTTAAAAACAACCCCCCTGTCCAGCTGCACTAAAGCCACGTCGTTCCTGAAGTCAGCTGGCTCATATGACGGATGAACTTCCTTCCGTTGTACCGCGTACTCCTCGTGGGAGTATCTCTCGCCGGAGTCTCGGACGTCCCATTCTCCGAGACGGACTCGGAGTTGGTTGTTTGGTGTGCTGGAAGATGAAAATAGGAATTCTAGAATAATTTCAGTTTTGACTCTAATCGGGAACGTATGACCAAGCAGAAAGGGTAGTTAATGATGTAACTAATATTTTTGTAACAACAAATTTTAAAAGTGTCCATGGAGTTTCTAGCCCGTTCTTCTCCTTATGTACCTACTACGCTTTGGAATGGGCAACTAGCTTCATATTTCTGTGTGACCAACTCCTTGACAATTCAAAAGCGCCTGTAAATGGTTTAATTGAAATAAATACATTGAGTTTGACTGTTCTAAGCAGAACCACCCTACCACCACTACTTTGCTCGTTGGTGTCTGTCACTAAATACTTTTTGTTAAAATCAAGCATTTCAATGCATAAATTATCATCTGCCATCTGCCCAGTCCTTTCCCAACTATTTTTGAGGTCGGGTTCCAGTCTAACCGGATGCAGCTGAATACCAGGATTTGTGTACCAAGTGGAGTGGGTGCCTATCTGACCTCCACAACCCTGTTACTGGCCCCCCCCTCCCCTAGGTAAGACTGGTTGTTAGACTTTCGGACTCCTGACGACCCGACACGACTGTCAAAGACACAAAATCCATGAATGTCAGCCGGGACCAACGGCTTAACGTGCTTTCCGAGGCACGGAGGGTTCTCGGTATGTAAAGATGGTCACCCATCCCCGGACCGACTGCAACTAGTCGACCCATGCGGCTGTTATTACTTAGCCACGAGTGCCTCTGAAATGCTTAAATATTGATCCTCTATTGTTCGTAAGGATACTACTGAAATCGTCCAACCAATTCGTTGTTCATAACTGGTATAACACGTTACTTCAGTCAATGCTCTTCTTTGCAACAATGTGATATTCACAGAGCCCCTTAATATTACTAGAGGTAGTGCCTTAATGCCGTAGCAGTAAGGGCGTTTTTCGTTGCACCTGCAGTTATTATTATTTAGTAGATCAGTATTTATTTCAGTTAACCATACTAATGAAGAAATCGTCGTACCCAGGATAAATAATGTTACTTCTGCCTATTAAAATATAGTAGGTATAGCGCACAATTCTGACCACTGTCGTAACGGTATTTTTAACCGACTTCCAAAAAGGAGAAGGTTATATGTTCGACTTTATGTATGTTTTTTTTTGTATGTTCACCGATTTCTCCGTGAATTGTGGATCGATTTTGAAAATTACTTTTTTGTTTGAAAGGGTATACTCCCAAGTTGGTCCCATTGTCAGCAAGTTGGAATCTGATAAGAGGATCCCATGGAAATCGAGGGAAATAAATAACTTTAATTTCGGAAGTCGGTGTCAATAAACGAAAATGCAGAACCAACGACACCGACTTCCGAAATTAAAGTTATTTATCACTTTGTAGTTTTTTTGGAAGTCGGTTGTTTTTTTTTGTAAAAAAGTTTTTATCAAGTTTTTTTTTTATTCAAATTGATTCTTGGTAACATATAAGCTAGCCATCCATCCATACAGCTTTCGCTAAGTCATCAATTAGTCTACACACGAACACATCAATCACAAATTACGTTAAAAACTATGATGATTCAGCAGTCAATCAAATATATTTCAAAACAGTCTCGCAGTTAGAACGGATGTAGAACATAGCCATGAGCCAGTCATGTTAGAACGTCTGTTACATAAGATAGTTATGTTCGTAAGCAGTCATCTATAATCCTTGGCTTTTACATTGTGATCTGAAGATGGTTTTTTGTCTTACTGGATCCGGGAGAGCATATTTATTAATATACTTATATATTTTATTTTTTATGTGTCAGGGCTCCACGTAGTGGTAGACTCAGTAGATGATGGCGGAACTAGCTGAAGATAACAATCAACCAGTGGTTCACTTTAGCCCTGAATCGAAAGAGCTGGAAGTCATGGAGAGGCAAGCGTGATGGTCAAAGATCATTTAATTCTATGAAGAACTCTTGTCTTACACAATTACAATAATTTAGTCATTACCTCTCGTTCAAAAAACCCACTACTTAATTCCGGCTAGACTAACCATAACCTTTCAGAACGGATGTAAAAACGAACATAGTAATTCATAATTATTATGTACCTATTAGAACGTATATTGCATAACACATTACCTAACGCAGTTAAATTAAAAGTTTAAGTTTATTTTTATTTACCTTAAAAAACGCGGTACACTTTTGACTTTCAATTTGGTTGAATCAACCAAATTAAGTGATGTAATCATATTATTTTTTATTTTTATTATGAGTCATCTCCTTGATTTCTAGTGCCTTTCAACCAAAGTGGTTTTGGTTGAACTGTGTTGTAGGGCCATAAAGCTTTGGTTTTCTAAGAAAGCGGTCAACTGTCACACATAACGGCTGTCCAGACTAAGTGTTTATTGGGCTTATTAGTTGATTCGCACGCATTTACTCGCCAGAAAGGGGCGAATCATAAAAATTATGCAATGAAGTTAAGAAAAAAGTACATCATCATCTGCCTAGCCTTTTCCCAACTATGTTGGGGCCGGCTTCCAGTCTAACCGGATGCAGCTGAATACCAGTATTTTACATGGAGCGACTGCCTATCTGACCTCCACAACCTAGTTACTGGGTAATACGATACCCCTTGGTAAGACTGGTTGTCAGGCTTTCGGGCTTCTGACTACCCGTAACGACTGTCAAAGATCCACGAATGGCAGCCGGGACCAACGGCTTAACGTGCTTTCCAAGGCACGGAGGGGTCTCGATATGTAAAGATGGTCACCCATCCACAGACCAACCGCGGCAAGCGTAGCTTAACCTGATCGATCGACCTGTGCGGCTGGTTTTATTTAGCCACGGGCCCCTTTAAGAAAAAAGTACATGTTTTATAATATTTACCTCTTATCACTGCTGTGCGCTAGTGTCCCCCATTTTTCTATACTTTATTGCATATAAAATTCAAAATATGCCATATCGTGCGAGTCGCCTATAGAAAAGATAATATTACTTAAAAGTGACGACTCGCCCGATTTGGGCGAATGAATGCGAATCGACTAGCAAGCCGTTTTTTGACACCTTAATTTCAAATACTGGTTCACCAGTATTTTCATTTTTCAGCCGACAGATTTTCATGATAGCCATTATAATATGACGGAACCGCTTTCTTAGGAAACTAAAGCCTAACACTATGAGTCTACGACCCACTAAAAACGTGAAAGTCAGTAATTATGAATAAAAATAGACTAGACTAAAATGTAGGTGAAATTTCAATTAGTTTGAAAAAATCTGAGAAATTAACGTTAATGGTCTTTGTGTTTTTTGGGACGAAGTTTTTTGCGGTGGCACATGGCGTGAAATTAAGAAATTTCTAGCAATTTTGAAATTACTAAATCAAACCAATACGAAAATTGTATTGAAAGGGGATTGAAGATTTTTGTATGGAGCGTACCACTGTCGCGCCATTTTGATTTTGTTTTAAAATGGCGGCCACGCATGAAACCTAGAAAAATCGATAGCTTTAGCTAGGTATGCCACGGGCCTTCAAATATTCTTCCTTCGATATTTACTAAATTATAATCATGCTTGAAAGAACGATAAAGATCCTTTATTGGAGAATCTTTCTCATGTACCTATCTATAAACACACAGTTTATGACAAAAAGGTACTCTCTCTCTCTTGACAGCCGTTATTATTTGACCGTTCACCGCTTTCTTATTAAACCATAGCTTTAGGAAACAAAAGAATACTCACGTAGCAACACAATGAGCAGCAGTAATCACCCATCGATCGGATACCAGCGCTCCCCCACACGCTAACTTCTTGCTCAGAAAGCCAGACTTGATCAGAGCGGCTTGCCAGGGATGTGAACCGAAACCCGTAGAGTGACCTCCCACGATACGGTTGGAACGGGTAAAGTGTTCACCGCAACCTGTGAAGATGATGATGGTGGTTTAGCACTTAGGGGGGACAGAGATGGATGATTGATAGAAAGAGATGGAGAGTGATCTGTCAGTGAGGGTAAAAAAACAAATGGCTGTATGATTTGAGATTATTAACAAATACACAGTGCTAAATCTGGATATATGTTATGTTGTTATCATAATAAATACAAGACATGCAAGTATTAAATGATTTGAAGTAAGAGAAACAAAATCTATCAATGTTTTTTTGATGAACCTTTTAAGACCCATAGACTCTCAAGAGAGCCACATATGATCTAGATTATTAATTGTCTCAAGTGGGTCTCAAAAGATTACATGATTCCGCTATGCTCTTGAAAGATAATTAAAAAGTGCTTAATATACATAATAATATAATACTTAAGTACATAAATACGTCAAGAGAAAGTAAACTGAAGAAGTATTACTTAATTGAAGACAAGCCGGATTTCAATAAAATTTCGATTCCTTTTAACTGCATCCTTTTTACGTAAATAAATGATTCATTACGAAAGTAATTTATAAACTTACAAGCTTTCATTTCACATATAATTTTGAAAGGACCAATAAAACTACTCATTAATGTCTTGATTTTAATGTTTAATTTTATCAACGGAGACCTTTTCGAAATGTTATAATTAATCATTCAGTTTATACGGCTATTCTTGATTTAACGCTTAAATGCCACAGGAACAGGCACAATAAAACTATTATTATTGTGGCTCGCGTTGATTAACGTTACGGCAAATTAATTATTTATTTATTATCATAATATTATAAATTAAATTTATTTTAACCCGTCTGTTTGCCTTCAAATTCAGAGTGAACAACAGGCATGTTTTGGGCACGCTCGTTCCATCATAGACCCCATCTATCGCTTCCCATCAGGCGTGATCGAGGCCAAGAGCAGGCACAATCACCAATAAAAAAAAATACCTAAAATCGAAATCTAATCAAAGTACCTTCAAAAAAGGTTTTACAAGTTAAACTGTTGGCGTTGGTCCTAAATAGCCATTGCTAAAGAAAAATAAAGACCATTTACATAAAATAAATATATACATGTACATAATATACAACATAAAACAATAAAACACAACAACAAATTATTAACATATTATAAACTTAATTAAAATAAGCGTGTGCTGTACCGTGCTTTGCCTCAGTAATTTTGTTTACATGCAACGTCAACTCAAAGTCACTTTGTTCAAACGTAACGGTACTTCAAAGTCACTTTGTTCAAACGTAACTTTACTTCAAAGCCACTTTGACGAAAACGTTACGTCCGTCCCTTCAAAGTCATTTTGCTGAAAAACGTTCTTCAAAGTAACTTGGTTGTTAACATCAATCAAATTGTTAAAAAAATTGACGTAAACGGTGCGTGATGATTATGGAAACGCAGTGCAAGTAAAAAGCAGAAAAAGAGGTAGGATGGGCGACGAAACTCAAGATTGTTTAAAGGACTCAAGACTGTATTTAAGTAATATGAGAAAAAAGATAGATATTAAAGTTGTCTTCTTTAAATTTTTCTCAGTAAAATTATTTTAAGCAACTTGCTTCAAGATTCAGGATTATTTTAATTTGTTTGCAATAATCTTCTGAATCTGTATCAGAGACAGAAATTTTTTTCAGTAAAAAATTATTTAAAAGCCAAACATAATAAAATAAATAACAAACATACATTTAAAAACAAATCTTGAGTCCCATCGCCAAAAAATTTAGAAAAATACAAAAAAGTAAAGCCTAGTTCACAAAATCTCACCGGGAAAACTAGGTCTCGTCGGCTTATGGTTCGTGTGTACTGGCACATAATCATCATCACCTTGAACATTATTGCCTTCATGATAATCCGGCTTATAATAATCATCAGGTTTTTGCGTACTACCCTCATGGTACGACGGTTTTACGTGGTAAAAATGATTTTGGTTCCAACTCGGCCGGTTATTACCGGTTTCATCCAGTTCGGGTTGGTTTGTATCCGGTTTTTGGTGGTAATTCGGCTTTGCATTCGTATATATGATTATTGGGTCCTCAAATTGGTTTGTGTTGGTCTGGTAATCGTAGTTTTCGTTTGGGAATGTTCCGATCAGTTCTATCAGATCACCTGGTGGAAGTTTTGTGGTTTAGTGGTTTGGCGTTGAGTAGTTTGTGTCTTTAGATATAGTTGGAGAGCATGGTAATGGAATCGTTTTCTAAAGTACTTAATGATGTAAATTTGCATGTTTTTATACGATAAAAGTATGTGAAACGTCGATACAAAATAAAAAAATAGTCTCTAAGCGTTTTATCTCTACCGTTTTCTTTAATATTTCTGCTGGGTGTGAACTCACAGCAAGTATGGCCGTTCCTGACCGTAATAATGATCCATTTGAAGAGTTTTTAGATATAGATCAGTCTGTCTTCATCTAGATGCTCACACACACGAGCGACACACGTCATCGTCAGAGGCAACTGCAGCCGTCGACACTGGGTTGACGCGTGTCGCTCGTGAATTTGCACACTAAACAAGGTTGAAAAATCATCATTCATGTAGAGTATGTCTTTGGTTACGAAATACACGTCATAGCACGTCCTGTGAAGCAAACCTATAAGGCCAGGCTATATTTTCGTGATCCTTCTGAAACGTGTTACTGTTATCAACCTTAAAATATTTCTTCCTCTTTACATAATGTTAATATAGTGAGCCTAAATTAATTATTATAACTTAAATTTACGTAGCTCCAAATTTCGACAACTAGAAGCGTCGTCAACTTGAAAACTTAGGTGAAGTGAGCTGTCATTCCGCTTGATTCTAGGGTTTGGCTTTATTGACAGCTCAGTTCAAGCTCACTTCAACTAAGTTATCACGGTAAGATTTTTACCGAATAGATAGACCACAGATAGATGATCTCTTTGACTAACAAAGCCCCGAGCTCCTACTAATCCACTTACACCTCGAAAGTCTTCCACACCCACGTGTCACACCACAGAGTAATAGCAGCAGTCAAACCGTCACGCCTAACAGCCTCGCATTTAGAGCCCACAGCTTAAAGCCTGAGAAATCGAGCCCCGAGTGAAAATTGGAGAGAAAGTGGTGTCCATTGGAGCGGTAACACAATTGTGTGTAATGCTAAGGACTTGTGCCGTTTTAAGGAGGGGTCAGTAATTATAGGATTATGTAAGATTGGGGCATCGGGTTTCCGGCAGTTGGTGAAGACGAGATGGTTGGTCTACAGTGTACGGGACGAACATTGTGGTTTTTGACTCTGCCTCGCTATCGCTGCCAATGTCATGTTATAAATAGAAAGAACAGGGGGTATCATGGGGGCCATACATAAGTACAGCAGTTCAATATTTGAATGGAGTGTAACTGTTAACCGTTACCTTGAGTGGTCCTGCATTTTAAATTTTATTCTATTACGGGCCCAGGACGGCGAATAAGCCTGTGTTTTTGTGGGACATCCCGGAACACTATTCAACCAATGCAAATTACATCTACAGTGATAACTATTTTAATCAAACAGCGGCAAGACATTAACACGATTGCAAGACATTAGCACGAAGGTTCCCAGATAAACTATTAAACTATCTAACAGGACCAATTTTGTTTTGCCTGAATAAAGAGTAGGGAAAGACACAGTACAATTAATTTCCTAACTAACATTGCCCATTGGGCCGACCATATTAGCCGCAGAACCGATGATCGTAGAGGTGTTCTTGAGTGGAGACCGCGAATCGGCAAACGTAAGGTAGAACGCCCTCAGTCTAGGTAAAACAATTTTCGCAGGATGACTGGACTGCTGTAGGCTGATGATGATGATGATGAGAGCCAACATTGATAAATCATCGCAATAATATGGTCGTTTATTGATTTGATCACTGAGATACCCATTCAGCAAAATGAACGTTTGATTGAGAATAAGAATCCATCAAATCAGCTTTTAAAATGTTAAAGAAAAAAGATAAGAATGAATGGCCTGAGTGGTCATCCTAATGGTGACCACAATGGCCAGTGCCGCTAACCACACGGTAAAGAATAAATTAAAGCCAAATTAGACCATCACAAATCTTGATTGCAACACCCATTGTAAAACAATTGACGCTCATTCAATGCGTTTTGAATAAATTATCAATCAGCTGAAATCGTGAAAGTGTGAAGTTTTCATTACGGCATACTTATGTACAGTTCAGATGTATGTATGTATGTGTGCGGGAGGCAAGGCTGCGGAAATAAATACGTGGAATTATCGTGTGCTGTCGAGCAATCAGTGCGTAAAGTTGTTAGGTTGTGGTGTAAGGTAGGAGCGAGGCGTTTTGGCATTCGAAACTGACGAAAAATGTTTGATGTGAATTTTGAAGCATGCTTAAAGCATATTTAAAGTGACTCCTCACTGTGTTCAAAACATACACATTTTATAAACAACTCAATAAAGTAAGCTATGCCATGTGACCATTGTGTTGAATTTTTGCCGTAAAAAAATCCCTGAGACTGCAATGTGGCAGTCTTTACGATTTTGAAAAACAATGTGGTTTTGCATCGACTATTAAAAAGTGTTTTAACTGACTTCAGTCCCAGTCCGGTCCAGCTGAAAAATTTGTCAGAGGAAAATAAAATAAAAAACTGCCGCTTTTATTGCGCGTGCTACACAAGTAAACATTATCAAAACTATCGTACTTTAGAATAATATCGACTCAGTGTTCTCGAGGTAGCGAGTTCTGATAGCTCTTATTCATACTATGTGACTATATTCTTCGAAATGAGCGAACATTGATCAGATAGGTTCTACCTACGTGAAAGTCTTGGAAAAGTTTACAATCCAAACCGCCCTCGCTTTCGACCCTAACTTGCACCACAATAGAGAGAGTACATTGTATGTGACGTTTTATTTTGTAACAACGTATAATGTCACACGTTCTGTCACTTCTAAGGAACTATTGCGATCTCTACACAAAAAATGTCGCAACGTCATCATTTGACCTCAAAAGGTGATGTTAGAAGAATATATACTCGCTTACTGATGTAACATGACCGTGAAAATAATTTTACTTGAAGACACTTTAAGTATTATTCTGTATTTTATGTAGGCTCAGGTTAATAATATAAGCTATATATGCCTCTTCTAGTTCTATGAGCTCAAGTGATGATCAGTTTTTTACAAGGAGTGTACCGCCACCGTGACACGGTGTCTTTCCGGTAATGCCTATATATTACGATATGTCAGCTAACTTGTAAGTTAATTTTAGATAAAAAACAAATGAAAAAAAAGCAGTGTACCTACAATAGTGTAGGGTTTTGTTGTTTTTAGACACGATATAAGTAATATACAAGCTATGAAACGAGCTATGTTTGGAATCCCTCTGAGGGATAGAATCCCGAATGAGGTGATCCGGCAGAGAACTAAAGTTGTCGACATGGCTCAAAGAATAAGCAAGCTGAAGTGGCAATGGACCGGCCATATTGACTGTAGAACCGATGACTGTTGGCGTAGACGTGTTCTTAAGTGGAGACCGCGAATTGGCCAACGTAAGGTAGGACGCCCTCAGGCAGGAGAGACGATCTTCGCAGGATGGCCGGTAGCAGCAGGATGAGAGTTGCCGAGAATCGAGCTAAATAGCGAGCAATTGGAGAGGCTATGTCCACCAGTGGACTGCTGTACGAACGGCTGATGATGATGATAATGAAGTAATATACCCCAGCTCAGAAAGTCTAAGCATCGTGTAAAAAGTCCGCGACTCCAATGACTCACGCGTATTTCGCTCATTTACATGCTCGGCTTACTTGCACCGTGTACAACCATCTTCAACTTGCGCCACATAGGAGAGAATGTTGTAGGAATGACGCTTTATATCGTAACCGAAAACAATGTCACCCAACAATGTGTACCGGTTTTGTCACTTCTTGTCGACAAATTGTGACATGGGCAACATGTCATTGTTTTGTTATGACGATGTATGATGGCCCTGTATGAAATAGCTTAGCTTGGGCGCAGTAGTTTGGTTTTTGACTGACTGACCTCAGTTTATGAAAATCTAATCTGTCAAATTTTCAGATTAATAAATCTACGTACAAATCAATTACAATAATATATTAATTTATAATTTGACATAAGACTGAACCATTTGGCTACAGTTGTATCTACTATTGAGTTTATAGTATCGGATGTTCTGAGTATCATTAAACTTCTGTCACAGAGTATCCGGATGGCACCTATACATTATTTGCTTTTTTTAGCCAAAATTCCTCCATCCAACATCTTCCATCCTAAAGACCGTTGGCGTTTTTGAAAAACGCAGGTGGACTTTTTTTTGTAATATATTTTGTAGAAACATTTTCAGTCTGTCACATTTTGCTATTGAATGTATTGAACATAAAATAGACCGGATGCTTATCTAAGCCCTTTCTTTTAATCGCTACCGCTTATGCCTCGCGCCATATTAGAGAGTGGTCGTGATATTTCGTAACTTGTATCACGTTCGACACGTGTCTACGTGATGAGTATAACCTTGAGATTTCGCTGGAGAAACTGAGATGGATAGGAACTACTACATTTTAATGTGTTGCTGAGTAAACTATAAAGATTCGTCCGTGGGTAATGATTTTATTCAGTTCCATACACGACTAACTTACAAGATCTTCTGACAGATTTTTCACCCACTTCCCGTAATTTGATTGAGGTGAAATTTTGGATTTCCTTTCAATAATTATGTGCTCAGCCATTTTTAAGCCTTTTCTAAATGTTGAGTTAATTGTGTGTCGTTTATTCGCAATTAACAGGTTATTTATGCCATGATGTTGGGGGTTTAGCCACTTACTTGATTTTATTAATATATCTAACTGTTAAAAGTAAGGAGTTAGGACACGTTATACAAAAAGTTACACACAGGACATTATAATGAAAAGACAAAATTTACAATAGACAATTAATATTTCTAAACTGAAGGGAACCAACTTCTACTGAAATTGTTTTGTTACAAAAGGGTTCACAATGTATGTATTCTATTAAAAAACCATTATTAGACACATGCAAAGACTGCCAAAATGTATTTAATTACACTATCAAAATTATACAAACTTTTCACTTTTTTCCATTTCCCGACATTTCAATCACTCTTTCTTTTACTCGAGATATTTTGGATACGTAAGTTTTAGTCATAAAAATGACAATGAATTACATAGGTAAGTACCTAATGCATAAACAGTAATTTATAGCATGTGTGACCTAAATTCGCACTTAAGTCCCGCTTTTCTCATTTTTACACAGAAAAGCGTGACCTAACGCATATCGCATGCTTAATGGAACATTGACCCATTAGTAGATAGGTCAGAATTATTTCCGGATTTTTTTTTAACTCAGGTCTCATCAATAGTTAATCATACGTTCAAAATTCAAGCATTCATGATTAATTAATCTAATCAAATCCAATCAGTTTTAATTATATGCTTCAACAAGTAGGATAAGTCCTCATAGCGAGATCTTCATTGCGCTTTCCCAAAAATCGTCTGTTTTGAGCTAAGTCAGTATTCCATTAAGCATGGGATAAGTGCGGGCTAAGATCACACGAGTTATAAAATAGTATACGATACTACATAAGAACATTATGGTTCACATGTACCGTAATGAGCTATTTCAGTTAAAAAAGTAGGTTCTCAAAACATCGAGAAATGGAAAAAATAATGTAAATCGTTTATCGTAATTGTTACATTTGCTAAAAGTTAAATAAAATGAATACTTACTAGCATTATGCACCACAGGAGCCACCTCGGTGGGCCTCTCAGTGGTCTCCCTATCCACACAGCAGGCCCATATCATGCCCCCAGAACACAAGTCCAGGGGTTTGCCTCCCCCTAGGACGCAGGATATGCTCAGCCCGCAGGGGTAGCGGGCCCCCCGATAGCGGCACGTTTGGGGGATCACTGGAAAAGATAAAATATAATGTTAAACATTTATCATAACAGAACATTATGCATGTACGTGTTTCCCTAAGACGTAGACAGGGAGGGGCGGGGGCGGTAAAAAATTACACTTCGGGTTGTTACTGAGTAACTCCCGATGCTAAAGCCTAATATAACTCTGCCCGACCTGATAAAAATTAGACTTCGGGTTGTTACTGAGTAACTCCCGATGCTAAAGCCTAATATATAACTCTGCCAGACCTGATAAAAATTAGACTTCGGGTAGTTACTGAGTAACTCCCGATGCTAAAGCCTAATATATCTCTGCCCGACCTGATAAAAATTAGACTTCGGGTTGTTACTGAGTAACTCCCGATGCTAAAGCCTAATATAACTCTGCCCGACCTGATAAAAATTAGACTTCTTGTTGTTACTGAGTAACTCCCGATGCTAAAGCCTAATATAACTCTGCCTGACCTGATAATCACACCCAGAAACCCAGCTCAGCTCGGTCAGTCGCACTTGTGTATATTTTAAACGAGGGGAAAAAGTAAAAAAAAAAACATTAATTATAATAATATCCATCGTAGAAGTCACTTTTTATAAATCATCTCAGACAGTGATCAGTTTCGGAATTTGCTTCATATATTCACCATCCAGAGCAGTCGTGGCCCAGTAGTAACGGCCGTGACTTACGTGTTGTAGGTCGTGAGTTCGTACCCAAGCAAGCACTTTACTTTTTTTAATTTTAATTCCATCACCACTGCTCTCAAAACGGTGAAGGAAAACATCGTGAAGAAACCGGCATGTCCAAGAACCAAAAATTCGAAGGCATGTGACATCTACCAACTCGCACTGGGCCTGCGTGGTGGATTACGCTCCACTCCCTCTCACAGAGAAGAGGCATGGTCCCAGCATTAGGAACAATATAGGCTGATTATGAAATTCACCATGCTTCTGCTTGATTAAAACCGCTATTTAAAAATTAAGGTATTTATAGAAGACGCATATTAATTTACGAAGGATTATTTGAAGACCATTATAGAAGTTCCACAATTTATAAACACAGCATGCCTGGGAAAGTTTCAAGAACCTGAAGATCTAGTCTCAATCTCATCTCAGCGACAATTAATGTCAAAAACTTGTAAAAAATTTAGGGAAATTAGAGGTATTTTTGACAGATTGAGATCAGACTCGATTGAGAACGTTTTTAAAATTACGGGAATTGCCCCCCTGAGCACTCAAGGGGGCAATAGCCTTATTGAACCTGCTTTAATAATACCTTTAACGTGTTAACGTAGTGATGCTCGACGACAAATGGACTTTATTGTGACATGAATTATTGAAACCGTTATTGTACTTGCGTGCGAATGTGAAATAAAAGACATTTACGATTGGTGTATGTTTTAAAGTAACACTTTTAGCTTACTTAACAGGCTATTTGAAATCATTATTTTATTATTATTGTATATTTAGGAACATAATACTGCCAGCAACACGGGTAGTAAAGTGATGTGCTACTGCAACTCTTGAACTACAATCGACGGCTCGAACTTGTTGGTGGATGTGGCTAATATGCATGCTATTAGTTTAGTTTTATTTATTTCGTTCATATTTATTTAGTGAAATAGACGATGATTTATAAAGAAAATGAGTGTAAAACATGAACCGTCCTTTTGGCGTATAGATGTTATGAAAAAATTACTGGATATATTTATTCAAAATTAAGACATTTGAATTCTTGAACAAATTTATCCCACGGTAACAATTTTGCCATTTTCATTCTCCGGGAGTTATTTATTTGGCTGAACGGATTTAGATGAAATTTAGCACATGAGTGGACCATGACCTGCATTAGGATATAGGATACTTTTTATCCCGATATTCCCACAGGATCGAGACTTATGCGGCTGAAATCGCGGGCGCAGCTAGTGTTCAAAGCGATTACAAAACCATTTTCATCGATAAAAAGCTACACTAAAGCCGAATGTCATATGAAAGGTACTAGGTAGGTATGTTCTATTCTATTGTACCTATAGTTGATTTCCACACGGACGAAGTTGCGGGCAGAAGTTAGTCGACTATTAATCGTATACAAACTAACATTAAAAAATCTCATACATGTATCGATCATACCAAACAATCCGTACAATCTATTACATAAACACGACAACAATCACGCAACATGATTTAAACATTCTCAGATCGATACCGAGCGGTTGAACGACCGTCCATTTTCTCTGCGCACGCGCACTTTTACTCTCGTCTTGCGTGACTCAGATCAAAGTTTTGATATCAAGCATTTTCTTTAATTTTATTGTAGTTATATCTTTATATAATGTCTAGAATTTGAAGTGGGTAAGTAGAGTAAAAGTGTTTTTTTTTATAAAAATGTTATTATATAAATTGTGCGATTATTTATTACCTGCGAAGTTATAATACATCTATTATATTTTGCATTTCTGTGAGATGCACTTTTTGAGGTAATATTGACCGGGCAAAAATAAATAAAGTCTTAAATTGTGCCCGGTCAAAATGTCACGAACAACTGAGCTTTACCTAGTGAAAAACCCTTTAACACTGCCCGACCCGTGAATCAAAAGCAGGGTCGCACTCAATAGTAGCTGGTGCAATTCTTGGTAGCATCAGTTCTTTTCTATCAGGCGTTAATGGACGCAAATACCTTGCTTTATCTGGTTCACTGTCATTAAGTCACCTGTTGTCCTATGAATGCTCTTTTTAATCGACTTCTAAAATAAGAGGAAGTAATGCATTCAGCGAGGTTTGCATGTGGAAATCCTCATGAATCTGTGAGGGGTCTGTTGACTGTTACAGATTAAAACCTTACGGTGTTCTTCAACTATCTTTGGCGGGGGTGTTGTCCAAGCACTTGCACAGTTCCCTACGCTTCCCCGGTCAGGTATTGCGCCGCATAACCGTCATGTGAACACCAACACCCGGCCCATGAATGTTCTGACAGATGCGGTTACTCTCATTAATTGTGATAATGATTAATCTTCAAGAGAAAATTGAGTAATAATATTTAAAGTCTGAAATTGCCAATCCACCTTGAGAAAACGTGGTGATCAATGCTCATGCCTTCTCTGAATGAGAAGAGGCCTGAAGTAAAACAATAATAGACTATTACTATTGGTATTAATTAGTAGTTCAATTCTAATTAACTCTCTATCAAGCTCTCTAGAGATTCTAGTATCGAAATAAATTCAAGTTCAAAATCTAATTGTGTTATTCTTTTTCCGATTCTTTAGATATATCGGGAGCAGAATAGCCTGACAAATGACGATATTTGATACTTAGTAAGTTTTTACAAAACAGCCGGTGTATAATGCTTTAACACAATCCTTTTGAGAAGCAGTATGCGTTAGCTTTAGAGAAAGTGCAAAAAGCATTCCTCAGATACCTTTACAAGCATAATGTACGGGTTTTATCCCTTCTTGTATCCCACTAAATTCTTGTTGGGCTGTTTGGGTTTCAATTCTCTAGAAGTAAGACGGTCGCGCGATCAGATGATACTGATATTTAAAGCTTCTCGGGGGATTATCGGTGACCCTGAGTTGCATAATGTAATCTGCAATCTATTTGTCCCAGACAATTACTGTCGCGGCAGGAAACACCGCTTACTGGCTGTTCCAACTTGCCGCACAATTGCGCACTCCAAGTCACCCATCCCTCGGACATTAGGCGCTATTAATGCTCTCCTGGACTCAAACACAGATCTTGATATGTTTGCGGATGAATGGAAGATGATACTATCGGAATGTTTGAAGTTTTGTGAGAAGAATGCATGACTGACTTGAATCAATTATATTTTATGTAAAATTATATTAAATCCTTATAAAGGCCTTAACATCACACAAATTATAATTTCTCCGTATGTATATTGAGATTGTTATGTGCATATCTTGACAAAAAATCTAAACTCTCTTGTTAGGAGCATACTTGTATGGTGGAAGAGCTCAGAAATTATGTAGTTTGCATCAAAGTCACGCTTATAATGTAAAATAAGATCACTATCCTTCTAAATTCTCCTAATATGGCTTGTTGAAAGTCTAACAAACATCAGCCATTTGACTAGAATATTTGCCTAAGCCCTCTACGTTTACAAAACTCAGATTTAATCGTAAGCCTTATATATATATATATTGAAGTGATCTGACGTCATCTCCCATTACAGATAAAAAAAATATTCCTCGGTAGATAAGCATAGAGATCAAGAAGGCCGAAAGATTGCTAACAATTATAGGTATGCTCGACGTTGTAAATTTGGAATTAGGAGCTGTGGTGGCCCCGTGGGTGCTCCAGTGGTAATTGCCATAATCAGCCTATAATGTCCCCACTGCTGGGACACACATGCCTCGTCTGTGAGAGGGAGTGAGCCATAATCCACCACGCGGGCCCAGTACGTGTTGGTAAATGTCACATGTCTTACATTTTTTGGTTCTAAGACATGCCGGTTTCCACACGATGTTTTCCTTCAACATTTTGAGAGCAGTGGTGATGAAATTAAATAAACAAAGTGCCTGGCTGGGTTCGAACTCACGACCTACAACTCATAAGTCAGGGTCGATGCCACTGGGCTATGGTCTGTTCGTAAGCTCGCTCCCTCATAACTGGCGACACAGCCTAACCTTTGAGGAATACAGGCGTGAAGCTATGTTATATTAGGGGTACTACGCACTTGTTCGGGTCGGCATAATTCGGCACAGCCGGCCGCAAAATCCAACATAGGCACAGGGTGACAGGGGGTCATCAACGCACAAACTGTGTAACCATGAATTCAGCACATGATTCTAGACCCCTAGCGAAGAAATTGTACGTTGTTTATCATAAAAAAAATCTGCTGTTTTTTAGAGAAGTGCAATACCTTCGCGGTCAAAATGTGTTTAATAGCAATTTATTTTTTTAATAACCGACGAAAAATGTCAACGCTTGTTCAGAATTGTGTTTTGAATCCATGGCAACAGGTTTCGCGTCGATGACCCCCTTTTTTTTAGAATGGGAAATCATCAAATGACTCCTCCCGCTCTGGGTGGAGCGGAAGGGAGTGTCAGACTCTTACTGACTAAAACCCATCCGTGTTCCTTCCTTAGCCCTTTATGTTCCGGGGCAGCGGTAACCCTTTCGGACAATCCCGCTGCCCCGGCAGGCTTCGCCCTGACGGGCCCCTCCTTCGATGCTGACATCTCTTTGAGGCGCGCGTGGAACACATACGCGCCGTCCGGCACGGGCCTGGTCCTGATCGGACGGCGAGCTACCCATTACTCGCCGTCCGCAGGCCCGCGCCTACGGTGGCCGGGAGTCGTCACGCGGCTCCCGACGCCCGGAGCGTCTACCGCGGCGGCTGGGACGGGCGGCTCTCTCAGCTCTCTCCCTCGCCCATCCCGCCACCTCCTTCGCTAGCATGACTGCTTCACAGAAGGAGGTGACTGCCTCCCACTCCCTCTCACCCCGGACCATGGCTTGGACCAGGGCCGGGCGCGAGAGGTCGCCGCCGCTGCCGATCGCCTCAACGAGGACACGGCCATGGACCGCACGACCCCCGCGTAAAGCCTCCGGCAGGAGGCGTTTGGCCCCCCCAGGTTTGGCAGGAGCCGCTTGAAAGCGGCCCCAGCCCGTTCCAGTTTGGGGGCCAAACGTCGGAAATGCTCGACGAAGTTCCACCGGCTGTCGAGGACGAGACCCAGGTATTTCATCGTCGTCTCGACGCCGATGTGAACCCCTCCTACCGTTAGTTGGGATCCCGATGGTGGCCCGTTCCGAAGCCCATGAAATGTCATGGCTTCGGACTTGTGCAGAGCCACCTCGAGACCCAACTGCCGGATCCTCTCCACGACTATCGCAACCCCGCGTGTCATAACGTCGGCCGCCGCCTGATGCGACCTCCCCTGCGCCAGGACCAGCGTGTCGTCAGCGTAGCAAACTACGCTGACGCCATCAGGGAGGTCTGCCCGCAGCACCCAGTCGTAACCGATGTCCCACAGGAGCGGCCCCAAGACCGATCCCTGTGGGACACCGCACGACATCTCTCGCCGGTTCCATTCCCCATCGCGACCAGGGTAGATGACGGCTCTGTCCGTCAAATACGCTCCGACTATTCGACGGAGGTAGGTCGGCACCCGGTGATACCGGAGTGCCTCCCTAATGCAGCTCCAGGGCAGGGTGTTAAACGCGTTGGCGATGTCGAGTGACACCGCCACGACCACCCCACCCCGGGACACCGCGTCCCCCGTCGTGAGGGCTCTCACGCGCATGATGGCGTCCACCGTCGAGCGCCCCTTGCGGAAGCCAAACTGGCTATCCGCAAGATCCGACCCCGTCCTCACCAGGTGCCCGACGAGGCGGCCCGCAATCACTCTTTCAAAGAGCTTGCCGACCTCGTCGAGCAGCACGATGGGCCGGAATGCGGACGGAGAGTCCGCAGGGCGCCCTGGCTTCCGAATGAGGACCAGCTTCCCCGTCTTCCAACGGAGTGGAAACTGGCCCCTCTCCATACATGCGCTTAAGAGCGCCTCCAGTCGGGGTCCGAGAGCCGTCGAGGCCAGGGCCCAGGCTTTACCCGGCAAGCCGTCGGGCCCTGGGGCGGTATTTTTGGCCTTCAGCCTACATACCGCCACTCTCAACATACCGCCACTCTCAACATACCGCCACTCTCAACATACCGCCACTCTCAGCATACCGCCACTCTCAACATACCGCCACTCGATGACCCCCTGCCACCCTGCATGTTGGATTTTGCAGCCGGCTGTACCGAATCATGCCGAAGCGAAGAAGTGTGTAACAAGCACAGATATAGATATACCTAGATAACGCAAGTATCACGATTTATATGAAAACCAAGCGTGCCAATTTTGACTACCTGCTAAGACGTCACAAGCACTATTTAGTGATGGGAAAATCAAGTCGATTTAAAGACGCTGCCGCGTGCGGCACCCTTCTTGACCCACGGGCCTAGCGTCAGCGCTCGCGCTCACCCAGCTAGCAGTACACAGCAGTGCGATTCTGTAACCATCTCACCGTGAAAACTTAGGTGAAGTGAGCGTGGAGTGAGCTGTCATTAGTGTCAATCCCTATAGCATCAGATGGAATGACAGCTCACTCCACGCAAGTTTTCACGGTGAGATTTTTACAGAATCGACATGCTGGACTGTGCGCGAAAGTGGCGGCTTACGATTTTTGTACGTAAGCTGGTGCGATTTTTGGCACGCGAAGCAGTTGCTCTTGCGGTATCTAGGTGTGTCCAGTGTCTGTGGTACAAGTCTTACATTACATAGATCGATGAGTGTTAGTGTTAAAGTCTACAGTTTGCTTAGCAAGTTTGCAAGTACGAGTACGTTGGCCACCTCAACGAGCTATATCCGCTAGCTTTTTCTTCTTGTATATTTATAAACACGTGTGAAGATACGACTACTGATTTCCTTTCCTTTCTAGTGAGACAGGAAATTCTTTATTGAACTGCTTAGCGGGCTTCCGTTTTTAGTAATTTTAGAATATAATATCCATTTAAGGCGAAAACTTCAGGGTATTTTTTTCAATTCGTAGGTCAGTATCAGGTTGTGTAAATCAAACACGATTCGCGACCGACGAATGATTATCATCAAAATTATCAATACAACTTTCTAAGTTCAAATAACCTGGATATTTATTTAACATATTTACATAATACGAGTATACGCTGCGGACTTAAAATACAACAACCATATAACGTGGCAATGCTGCCAGCCTTTTGGGCACTGTTCCTGTTAACAGCGATGCGGACGAATTTTTTGTTGCCCTGATTATTTTGCTTTTTTTTTTCATATATACAAAATGATTATATTATTATTTTTGTTCAAATTTAAAAGGACAATTTCATGAAAACATGACAGTAAAGACTTAGAGAGTTGTATTGTTAATTCTAATTATTATAAGTGTACATACAAGCGGTCACGCACACGTTCGATCACCTACGCGTTGGACAGACCATATCAAAGCGTCAACACAAACCTCCACAGTTCAGAATTTCCGAGACGCCGAAGACCGGAATAAGTGGAGGAGCATCGCGAGGGCTGCTTTGGTCAGAGAAAATGCAGAGTCATCAACCACGACCACTCTGTTAAGAGTGAACGACTAAGGAGGACATACAACCTGACACTTTCTTGCAAATTGCAAAACAAAAAGTAAGATTTTGAATTTCGGGCTACTTTAGCGCGTTCTCGTTAATCGGGCTCAAATCATGACTAGGCCACTGAGATTAACCCAAGGGGAAAACTTTATAAGTAGTAACGCCCTATATGCTCAGCATAATCAGCCTATAATGTTCCCACTGCTGGGACACAGGCCCCTTCTCTTCGAGAGGGAGTGGGCTGTTATAGCGCCACGCGGGCCCAATGCGGGTTGGTAGATGCCAAATGTCATTGAATATTTGGTTCTAAGATATGCTAATTTCCTCACGGTGTTTTCCTTCACCGTTTTGAGAGCAGTGGTGATGAAATTGAACCCATGGCCTACGACTCGTAAGTCGAGGCTTTTACCACTGAGCCACCACTGCTCATACGCTCAACAGTTAAGACTATTCAGATTATGTACAGTCAACAAAAGAGATAAGTATGCAGGATCGTCAGTTATACCTAGTTGAAATTTAAAAACCGAATAGAAACCGATGGATGTTGTCGACTGAAATTTAATTTGATAAATGAGCTATTTGTTTTCTATTAATAAAATAAAATTCGAATAATCGAGAACATCCATCGGTTTCTTACTACACGTCAACTATATCCGAGGATCCTGCATACTTATCTCTTTTGTTGACTGTACCACTTACTTAAGAGTTTAACGAGGCAGTTAATTTTACAACCTCTAGGTAAATATGAGTTGTGAGGGTCAGATGGCATTAGCTCCATATATAATTTATTTAAGTTGAGTCGCGTCTGCCTGGTTAGCAAAATCAGCCTATAATGTTCCCACTGCTGGGACACAGGCCTCCTCTCGGTGGACCGTAATCTACCACGCGGGCCCAGTGCGGATTGGTAGATGTCACGACATATCTTCGAATTGGTTCCCTCACGATGAATTCCTTCACCTACGACCTACAACTCGTAAGTCGCGGCCGATGCCACTGGGCCATCACTGCTCTGCACTGCGCTGGTGCTTTACGAATGGAAGAAGATAATCTTTGAGAAAATTACAATAAAGTAACGATTTCCGGAGAATGGGTGAAGGTACTCCACTCTGGCTCAAATTAGACAAATTCGGACAGACATCTTGAGGAAACCGAAAGAACCAAAAATTCGAGGACATGTGACATTCACGCACTGGGCCCACGTGGTGGACAATGTCCCATTCCCTTGCATAGAGACGGGGCCTGTGTCCCAGCAATGGCTGATTATTCTAGCATGCTATGAGTTAAGAAATTATTATCCGTCACCTAATTGATTACTAGAATCGAAAAATCGCAGCCAAACCTGTTAAGCCATTGCTGTAAGATTTTAGCTTTAACGAATGTTTTAATTACAATTTTCCATTCATCGATTACTTCATTGTGCTTTTAACCCTAATTATAGCGCCATTGTTGCTAAAGTTATGACCAGAAGGCCAATTCTCGTAATTTATAACGTTCAAAATCTAGTCGCAGTCTCATCTCAGCGACAAACAAATGTCAAAAACTTGTCAAAATGTAGGGAAATTAGAGGTATTTTTGACAGATTGAAACTGAGATCAGACTGTGAACGTTCTTAATATTACGAGAATCACCCCTCGGTTATTTGTGAGCAATTAACTTCGACAGATTAAAAATAATGATGCTCTCTGAGGAAATATTTAACTTCGATAGTAATAATAATTTATTCGAAAACAGTATTTATAATAATTATAATTATTTACAAATATTTTAATTTAATCGGAAATTCTAAATTCATCTCAAATTTTAAAGTCATGTGACCTACTTATTATTTATTAAATTAATCTTATATATAAAAATGAATCGCTAAATGTGTTGCTAAGCTCAACCGAGAACGGCTTGACCGATTTCCCTAATTCTTTTTTTGAAATATTCCTTGAAGTACGAGGATGGTTCTTACGGAGAGGAAAAAAAATGTTCAAAAAAAAAATGCACCCGTGCGAAGCTGGGGCGGGCCGCTAGTTTATTATAATTTCCGCGTTACTGATAGAGAACGAATGATATATCGAACTGAATATTAAAAATACTCACTCTTTCCCAATAAATCCATGATTGAATCATCTTCTTGTGATGACCCATAAGCATTGTGGTACCCGGAACCCTTCCTCCTTCCTAGGGCGCCTAACATTAAAATATCTTTCTCTTGTTCATTCGCAGGCCGTCTTCTATCCGATGGCAAATCAATATCTTTGTCATCAACTTGTAATGTCAACACGTCATTCTCATTACACAAGATACTATGAAAACAACTTATAAATGCAAAGGAATACAGAAAAGTTCTGAAAATCATTGTATTGTAAACACTATCGGACGTTCTTCTACGGGTTTTAAAATTTTTCTTTTTAATTTTTCCCGCCGATCCATGAAGTCCGTTTTCGATTACACTTTTACACATTTCACTGGTTTATATATGACACCTCATTTTTTAACACTTTTTTTTTTCACAGTTGTTTATTTTTCTGTTTTTTTATTGTTTTGTTTTTTGTTTGTTTGGTGTTTATTTTCGTGAGACGTCTTGACGCGGGAAGTTGGTTATCGGAAGTAAACTGCGATCGCCTCGCGCTTCGTTCCTTTTCACTTTTCGTTAGAGTTCCTCAAGCGTTTTACATTTTCTTAAAGATACTTAATTACTCATATTTTAAGATTCTCATTATATTATTGTCATCCATTAACGCTTATCATCTGTAAAGTAATTGTTTTAATTAATACGGTGTCACATGTATTTTAATAAGGAAGTTTTCATTTGATATTTATGTGCAGAACCCGGTAGGTTATTTCTTAAACAATAGCGGTATGTCCGTTGTTTAGCGTGTCTATGGTGTGCGTGACGTTTAAATATAAGGTAGATAATATGTGTAATAATAGTTCACTTCGTAAATTCAGTGTAAACATGTACCTACCTACTTCCAGTTTCATAAAATAAGTAGTGATAGATAATAACAGCTACAATTTGACAGTTGCACCTATATACGGACTTGTTAATTTAGATAGTTTAACTACTTTTTCATTTTACTGACGTATGCAATTCACACCTCTACAATCCTTTTGAAAAACAAAAGTTTTTTTCAAGCTACGAGTATCATTTTTGTTTTGTAAAAGGCAAAATATCCGCTATTTTTATAACGGAATAATTATTTTTCTCCTAAATGAAGCTCGCTTTTAACAGTTATTTCGCAGTCATTATTTTGTTCTCATGATAATATAAACTGCTATAAAAAGTAACAGGATTGTCCAATTACTCTGTTCCTAATAATTTGTCTCGTCATGTAACAGCTTCGTTTGAATTATCTTTTTCGATTTATTGACAATTTACTTTGTGAAATTTTGTACCAATTTTCTTAATAATTTGGCTGTAAGAGGTTAAGTCCATTTTCGGGGAATTGTAATTGTAAGTAGCATTATTAATTTGCTATAATCAACCCTACAGAAAGTGACTTTCAGACATAATCAATAGGGTTAGACGGTTAGACATTTATAACAAACAAAATGAGAGAACAGAGAACTAATACAATAAAATAGAAATATAATGAGATAGGTAGCTAGGTACGTTTCAGATTTAAATTATATATTTCTTTACCTATTAATGTTTAAAATGAAAGCTGAATAAAAGGATTATCAGAAAATCCTCGTTCAAATAGCGACATCTTGATCGTACGGCCTTTACAGTATTTCCATATTTAGCACTGGATAATGATATACAAAAACGGTTTTAATGCGCATTCAAGTATCAAGATTGAGTGGTCACACTTGAACACTCATAAGACGCCGACTTTCGCCGTAGCTTTCCAAAACATGACTTTAAATGGGCGAAAAACGTCGTAAGTCACATCACACCGAATAAATTTGGATTTTATACGCAGTATAATAGTGTCCAAACTCATTTGACCGCTGCCCATCGGTGACAAATCCCTCTGATTGATTTAGAATAATAAATGAGTTGGAAAATTCGACCTTAGTTTTGATGTGTCAAGGTACAAACTTGTCTGTTGTGAAGTCAGGACGTAATTTGTACAAATAGACAAGTCTGCTTTCTTTACTAATGACATCTGTTAAGGTTAATTTCGCGGTATTGCATTATCTGTGGCTAATTCGTTTTTGATAGGGCTGTGATTTTTACGGAAGTACCCGGGATGTAGGTCAATTATTACAATCAAAGGTACGCATTATAAATTGGGTAATTGAATTTTATTGTTTTGGAAACGTTTCCCAAGAATTTGTTTACGATCGATTTAATTGGGTAAAGTGCAGAAAGTTACCCGCAAGGCGTCATGATTCATGAATAATCATGCGGCCCTTCCAGTACCTACGTTAGGCCGTAAATTGCTTAGATTAAAATGAAAGGGGCGTTTGAATGTATCAAATTGTTTAGAGCTAGTTTGGAAAATTATTATAATCTAAGCTACGAAATTTTTGGTAAAGCCAAGACAGTTTAAAAGAACAAAAAATTAATTTTAAAAAATCCAGCATTTTTCATCGATAAAAACACCGGAAAAACAACGAACGAAATCGAGAGTATATCGGAACGTGGTTTGACAGCTCATCTTTCCCGCCATTTCACTTTCGTTTCGAATGGCGCGGACTGTGTGAAATTAGGCGCCATATTGGCACACGATTACCGAACGATTGTACAATGGAGTTCGGAGTAAGGAAATGCATCATCATCTGCCTAGCCTTTTCACAACTATGTTAGGGTCGGCTTCTAGTCTAACCTGATGCAGCTGAATACCATCCGTAACGATTGTCAAATGTATGTAAAGATGGTCACCCATCCACGGACCAACCGCGGCAAGCGTAACTTAACCTGATGAGCGACCCGTGCAGCTATCATTCCTTTGCCACGAGCCTTTAAGGAAATGCGTTGATAGGTTATTAATTGATCGCTTTCTGAATGCGAAATGTGCGTAAGACGTTTTTTTTCTTGTAATATTTTTATGTAATAATTTGCCTATTTTCACGCTTTTACTCCTGCGGAAAGTTTGTATTGCGTCTTCATTCGTAGTATTCACTATTCGATCATCAGCAATTAACAATTAGCTTTGTAGTACCTACCTACACTAATTACTTATGTATCTACGTAATTGAATTTAATGAACTTCCTAATTAATGCGGTGTGGCGATTAGGTTATTACCTACATTAATTAAAACCACGTATACATTACGTACACAAACACACAATTATAATAATTAATTTGCGATTATTTGTTAACAATACCATAAAGTTTGTGTTGAATTGTTGATACCATCATCGCCCTGTGTGTATCTGTGCCTTATCAAGGGTCGTTTATTTCGCGCCAATTTTTTCGCATATATTTTTGAAAAAATTCTTTTTTTAAATTTAGTGAAATTGTTTATATTAACATAAAAGCTTGTTAAAATCACTATACCTACTATTTAATTTGATAACCAAATCGCAATTTTGTATAGCATTCGATTATTTAACGTTGTTCAAGATTAGGCATAAGATACACAATACAGATAAAAACGTCTGGTAAGTGTACCTACTTAAGAAAGTTATTTTTGTTTTAATGATATATCATTCTTTAATGTATTTTTCTCATTAAAATTAATGTCAATCTGATGAAACCTTCTCTTTCTTCCAAAACTGACATCTACTTGATTACTAAATTTTTACCTATCAACCGCTGACAAAAGGTTTTTTTTTTGGCTCGCATCATTGAGCACTTGGCACCTATAATTTTTTTTCTCATATATATTTAAAACATCCAAAGACCAATCACGACTCAAAAATTAATGCTAAAACTTGAAGAGCTGAATTCAAACCAGGCATCTATCAATTCACGACGTCTAGCGTCTGCAAGTAGTGTGAAACAGAACGTAACACGATTATATTACGTATGCGCCTGCGCATCAAAACGTTTCGTAACTTTGTTTTGTTAAAAAAATAAAACTTTAAGATTTTGCAAATGGTTTGTCATGAGGGCGGATGTTGTGCTGTAGCATTGTTGTTTGTTACGACAGAAAGTATTAGCCAGGGTTAATATGTCGTAACTAAGTGTACAAAGACTTGGGAGTAAAGATGGACGCGTGATGAGAATGTTGACAGACTATGATTGATGGTATCTCATAGGTTTAATAAAGCGGAAGAGTATTTGTTTAAAACGAAGTAATAGCGTGGACGAGAAACGTGGCTGTTATTATTTTAGTATATTGTAGTGTCATACGACTTCCACGCGAACAAAGTCGCAGGCAAAAGCTAGTCTTTAGATATGAAAAGTTGGAAAGTGTAATGTAATATTTCGCAATTTAAAGAGCAATGGAGACGGAAGTTGTAATCTTGATCGAAGGAAGTGTTGTTAACGAGACAGTTAATGGCACGATCTTGAAAAGCTGTTGACGTGCTGAAGATCGGAAGAGAAGATAAACAAAATTATATGATTTAAGAGAAATTCATGCTGAGGATGTCGTTTTCTTGCTTGCTTGCTGTATTTTAAGGGACATTAGTATGTACCACGCACAATGACCTGTGCAAAAGTCTCCACAAAAATGGGTTCCTAAAGATGGATGGCGCC
The DNA here is from genome assembly GCA_963669345.1 of Gortyna flavago. Classification (NCBI taxonomy): domain Eukaryota; kingdom Metazoa; phylum Arthropoda; class Insecta; order Lepidoptera; family Noctuidae; genus Gortyna; species Gortyna flavago. The sequence goes on along the minus strand of OY770152.1, from coordinate 4,833,771 downwards.
GCCGAGGCCGGCCCAGAAAGAGATGGCGAGATGCCCTGGACGCGTACCACGAGGGCTGGTACGAGGTGGCGCGGGAAAAGAGTTCCTGGATGGACATAGGGTAGGCGTCTTAATCCCAGTGGGACAGTATAAGCTAAGTAAAAAAAAGTACAATGAATGAGACACTAACGGTAATCATTTAATTACTCCTAAAGGTCACCCTCTTAAAGAGAGGAGCAGAGCTTGAAAACTTTATAGGCTGATTAAGTATGTGATCCTTCAGGAATGAAAAGTTTAAAACGGAACATTATGGCAGGACACAAGACAAGGTATTGCAATATGTCAGGTATTGACTGAATGGTGGCCAAGCGAAGCGTTTGCACTTTGATCCATAGCGGCAAAACAAGGCCGATGATATTGCTAACTGGCACAGGACTGAGACGAATGGTACTACTCAACGCCGGCCTTGAGATATTCAATTAAGAGCTGTTGATAATAATGATGATCATGATTTACGAGCTTTTATATATGGGACAGCAGGAATAGACCAAAGGCACGATGTGGATTGTGTGAAGGTTGATACTAGATGTACCAAAATTATGGCCAGTATGTCGGCTTAAAATCTGCAACAAAACTTTTTTGAACTAATACTATTTTGATGTTGTATAATAGGCCTTCATACCTAACAAGGGAATGCATGGAGGCTCTATGCGGAGGGTCCCGTTGCTAAATAATAACAGCCGCACAGGTCGATAGATCAGGTTAAGCTACGCTTGCCGCGGTTGGTCTGTGGATGGGTGACTATCTATATATATCGAGAACCGGAAAGCACGTTAAGCCTTTGATCCCGGCTGTCATTCGTGGATCTTTGACAGTTGTTACGGGTCGTCAGAAGCCCGAAAGTCTGACAACCAATCTTACCAAGGGGTATCGTATTACCCAGTACCTAACTGGGTTGTGGAGGTCAGAAGGCCAATTCTCGTAACGTAAAACGTTCAAAATCTAGTCGCAATTTCATCTCAGCGACAAACAAATGTCAAAAACTTGTCAAAATGCAGGGAAATTAGAGGTAGTTTTGACAGATTGAGACTTAGATCAGACTGTAAACGTTCTTAAAATTACGAGAATCTCAGATAGGCAGTCGCTCCATGAAAAATACTGGTATTCAGCTGCATCCGGTTGGAAAAAGGCTAGATGATGACTATTTTGATGATGTGAACAAGGGAATGCATGGAGGCTCTATTTAGGAGACCTAGAGTTTATTATAGTTGGACTGGAATTAGCACTAGGTAATAAGATTAGGACACGAGACTGCAACATAGTTGGGAAAAGGAAAGCGGTTAACTAGATGACAGCTATTCAGGAGATCAAGTGCGAAATTGTATCTATTAGTTTAAAGTCGCTGAACTTGATCAAAGTGAAGGTCTAGAGAACCTACTGACCGATAAGTCTAGATACGAGTGCATTAACGACTATGTGCGAGTAACGAGGTTAGAAACGTGAGTAAAATCAAATTGTCGAAGGTTCTATACAAATTCATGACAACTTTGCAAAATTTTTCCTCTTATTAATAGTAAAATATTTAAAAAAAAAGAACATAGGAACGGTAGCTAGTGATTTGCGTAAAAAATCTTTAAAAGATTGATTTTTAAAGTTAACTGTGATTTCATAGATTTCAAAATATATTTTTTAAATAGGTATTACTGCTACATTAATTGTAAAAAAAAATTATAAGTAGAGATAATTTAAAATTAACATAATATTCTAATTTGCATTAGCTATTATCACACATAACTAAATAAAAGTCACGCACACCAAAATAAAAAATTAAAAAACAACTTACCATAAAATAACAATAGATTTAATTATTTTACGTAATAGAAAACAAACCTATTCCGCGGATCAATCACAAAGATTTGAATTTCGAATGCAGCTTCATTCTTTAAAAAGTTTAGAATATTTTTTTTAACCATGGAGTTTTTAATAAAGTTTTAGTTTAAGTACTATTTTTGCACGTGCTTTAGTTTTTAGCCACTCCGCGACACTGTTAGTTCTCACGAGTCACGATAAGGCAACGGACGCACCCGCGTGGGGTGTTAACATTCTACTTTCATTCGAATCACAGCAATTTGTATGTAAATTATATTTCTTTTAAACTTTATTTATAGGCTAATGTCATGTTTACGGCATAATTATGACATTTTAAGTTATGTAATGCGTTATTCAAGAGGTATTTCTTAGATCGATGGAAAAAAAACGAGAGTATTTGATTATTAAACTCAGTTTGACAAAATTTTTAAACAAAGACAAAACATCAGTTTTACCTACGGTAATCGTATTAATAACTAGTCAAAACTGGTCTATGAATTATTCTTGGTCTTATTCACATTGGTATAGCAGAGTATGAATCATACTAGATATGCGTGAAAGTTTCAAATCTGACTTGCGTACCTACCTGAAGCGGCAACAGATGAGATTTCCTGTAACAACTGGTATTGTTACAAAAATTCCTTTGGCTGCCAATTTACAAGGTGGGGAGAACAATATGACAAAAAATTAAACTGCTTGTATCTAATTATGTTCCCAGCCTGCATCCAACTTCATTATGATATATTAGGTGTCCAATTGTTTAGTCACTATTGCTAGATTTATAGTTTCTTTTTTTACTCGTCTATGCCCCACTCCTAAGCAAAGGCCTTCCTCCACTCCTTCCATCTTTCGCGAGTCCGCGCGTCCTCCTTCCAGGTTTGACGGAACCTATCCAGCTCATCCCGCTATCTCCTACGTGGTCTGCTGCGACCCCGCTTGACTGCCTCAGGGCGACAGTTTTGTGTTATTTGGGCCCACAGTTTGTCCGGCATGCGGCAGACAAAATATCGTTATTAAAAATTCGATGTTAATTAAGATTTAAGAGCGTTTACGCCGTACGGTATTTCATACAAACTTTCAAGCCTTTGTTTTTCGAAATGAATGATCCGATTTTAATGAAACTTCATACGCAAAGCAGGATACAAAGGTCTAAAAAGTTACTTAAGAACATTACAATAAACAAGTCATGTCGTACGGCGTAAACCAGTCTTTTCATTTATTGTCGTATTGTTGTCTGTACACTGTAAATGCTGAAACGAATTTACTTATAACTCAAAATACAAAATGACATAACTCCTCCACATTAAAACAATAAAATAAAATAAAAAAATGTTGCCAACATCACCGCGAGAGAGAGGTGCCGTGCCGCGAGAGTCGAAAGTGGCTAGTCGTTTTACTTTTTGATTTTTACATTTATCTTGGCGTGACATGGTCTTGAATAACAAGATACTGTGAACTAGGTCGATATTAGCATGTGATCAGAACTGACTGATGAGAAGGAGGACGGATTAGATAAAAATATTATTATTTCCTGTGTTTTATCTACAAGTAGACTACGATAATGTTAAATACAAAAGTAGATTTCGCTCTAAGTGTTGCAAGTTTTTTTAATAACAGCCAGGAGTTTGGATTTGTAGCAGTTGATGGCAATTGACTTGCCTTCTATATTATACCTGATAGAGAAAGGGGTATAGGGAAGGAATTTTATCCTTGACCTCACTCAAAAGAACATTTCTTTCTAGGGTGTAGGGGATTCAAAAGGAAATTGGAGGTTTATATGATCCCCTAGGGGATTGCAGTGGAACATCGAGTGCTGTGTAGTCCCTTGGGGGACTGGTCTAGGGGAATTTAGCGGTCCTGGCGAAATGCCGGTTTCCTTACTATTTCCTTCACCGTTTATGAGAGCAGAGGTAATTTACACAAAGTAATCGTTTAGTAAGAATGAATTGACAATTCACCACTTTGGTTCTAGTCATTTTGAATCAAGTGTGGCGGATAACGCAATATAATTTCAGTAACTTATTTCGAGCAACGCCCTTCCCAAAACGCATACTTTTTTATTTAGGAAAAATGTTGCTAGTTTTTATTTACCCATTTTTTGTTTCACGCTTGTTTATTTTTAAACAGCTGTTAACCATAACCAAAACAAAACCAGCAACCAGCCTGCTTTCTCCGCAACCTTCACATTGGTTACCTAACTCAGTAACTGCTGTTAATAACATTATATAACGTTTTTAGCTCGTTTCTTCAAATTATAGCCTTGGGTAGCCATTTTGATGGTCAAATTATGGATTTGCGATGTGATTTTAATAGATGGTAATCTTGTATTGTGGGAAGATTGAGATTGATGTTATGTGAAATGAATAGATGATAGAAACTCTTTTTTTTTTTTTTTGTAGCATAGCTCCCTCTCACAGAGTGGTGGCCTGAATCGTAACAATGGAAACAAAATAGATTCATAGACTGATTATGTTGTTGTGTAGGACACCATAGAGAGTCCCTAAATCTATCTACCAGAAAGAATACCTACTCTTTTTTATTCTTATCAACCTTATTTTATTTAAGAACCCTGTATCTCAATAATCTCGTGGATAAACCGATAGTTAGCAGCACTTGCCGCACTCAGCCCATGGATTATTGAAAATTAGTTAACATCTAAGTAGCTTGGTGAGAGAGGGTCAGAGAATCTCCTTATTGATTCTGTATGACTATTTATATGAGTAAGGAAAGACCAAAGAATTGATGGAAGGACTGCGCCAGTTTTAAAGATGATATTGACTGAGCGGGACTGCGAATAAGTACCTAGTGAGTAAATGACCAAAATTGTCCACATAGCTCACAGAATAAGCAAGCTGAAGTGGCAAGGGACCGGCCATATTAGCCGTAGAACCGATGACCGTTGGGGTAAACGTGTTCTTGAGTGGAGACCGCGAATCGGTAAACGTAAGGTGGGACGCGCTCAGGCTAGGTGGAGCGACAATCTTCGTGGTAGATACTGGATTAGAGTTGCCGAAAATCGAGTTGAATGGTGTGCTAGGAAAGGCCTATGTCCAACAGTGGACTACTGTTATGTAGGCTGATGATGACGATGATGAGTTAGATGACCGCTGAGAGATATATGAAGAAGAAGACATGTCACCCCGACCACAAATAAGTTAATTATTGGTTTAACATCTTTTCCCAACTATGTTGGGATCGGTTTCCAGTCTAACCGGATGCAGCTGAATACCAGTATTTTACATGGAGCGACTGAATATCTGACCTCCACAACCCAGTTACTGGGTAATACGATACCCCTTGTTAAGACTGGTTGTCAGCCTTTCGGGCTACTGACGACCCGTAACGACTGTCAAAGATCCACAATTGACAGCCGGGACCAACGGCTTAACGTGCTTTCCGAGGCACGGAGGGGTCTTGGTATGTGACGATGGTCACTCATCCACGGACCAACCGCAGCAAGCGTAGCTTAACCCGATCGATCGACCCGTGCCCATACAAGATGATGATGAAGATATTAATAAAAATAATAATCAGGAAAATAGTCTCCATCTTGAACAGCTCATACAACCACTTAGGTACTTCTGAAGTCGATCACACTTCCACTTAAACTATAATTTCACAGAAAATTGATCGTATAAAAGCAATAAATGAAAGAAAACTTATGATTACAGATAATATCATTACTTAGGATTACAGCAACGTTTTACGTAACGCGAAGGTTGCAGAGAAAGCAAACTCCGCTTTGTCTTGACTTTGGCAGGTAAGGCTGTGTCCACAGAAGAGACTGCGGTAGAACTTAGTACCTAAATAAATATTATGGTAAAGTATGGAGTAAAGTTTTTGGCTGGCTTATTTTTAGGTCAAAGAATCCGCATTGAATGAATGAATGAATGATATGAATGAATGAATGATTGAATGAATGAATAATATTAATTTGCAAGAATATAGGTAGGTGACATAAGTTCTTAAGATCTCTATGGGTTTCACTATATTCGGCATTTCAGCCGTGCAAATATTGCCATACGACGTGGCAATGCTGCCAGCTAATAAGTATATTCTATTTAGCCTTTTGCACACTTTTCCTGTTGACAACGATGAGGACAAATTCATGCCCTTTTTGATGCTTTAAATAATATCTTTGTAATAAAAAATATATATTACTAACAGAATTATTCTTCATAAGCGGTAACTCAATGAGCCCAAATCTAAAAAGTAAAATTGAAAAAAGTCACAGGCAGTTACGCCCACATTTCACAACACGCAACCATTCTCAAGAAATAATGTGTCTTGCTATTAAACGAGCACAATAAATCCAGATTCCGGCAGCTATTGAGATTTTTTCCAATTGGCAGCTAAATTAGGCCTTGCCTGACCTAGAATTCTGACCTAAAGATTGTGTGGGTTGTCGCCCACCGTATGTATGCGTGCACGCAGAAGATACTTGTAGTGACATTCAGATACAGCTGAAGCTGCAACTGAATACTAGGGTCATAGAACCATTTGGCACCGTTTGGAAAGTGTTATGCCAAGAACATGTGGCTATTAGATGTAACCAATGACACGCGGTACTCACCAGTAACCATGTGAAAAGGATGATTTCCACCAAACAGCTTGCACCGCACTCAGACCCAAGACGCTAAGAACGATGCAGTGAGGCATGCCAAAATTACGTCTCCGCTCTGTGCATACACGCCCACACGCACACATTTACAATCAAACTACGTCTCTCTAAGTGCACACATATTTACGAAACCGGCTTCACTTTACTGTTGACAGCCCTCTGTCTTGGTTTTTTATTTGGTCTGAGGCACCGCATCGGATCGGAACGGATTTTTTTTAAACGATATTAAATCATGTACACATTTCCGATCCGATATGACACGAGTCGTTTAGTGGAAATCATCCTTCAGTCTATTAATCTAATGTAGGTAAACTCGAATTTAAGAGTTCCTTTCAAGCCCTTGTTTTTCGAAATGAATGAACTGATTTTAATTAAACTTAATATGCATTTCAAGCAGGATACTAAGGTCTAAAAAGTTACTTATGAATATTTTCGTACAGCCAAATTAGACAGATTTTAAAGTTTCCATAGAACCAGAGATTTCCAGTTATCTTTTTTAAATAAGACATTTCGAAAATGTTCTTAAGTAACTTTTTATACCTTTGTATCCTGCTTATGCGTATGAAGTTTCATTAAAATAAGTTCATTTATTTCGAAAAACAAGGGCTTGAAAGTTTGTATGAAATGCCGTACGGCGTAAACGCTCTTAAACGGCCAAGCAAAATATGTTATAAATTTCTTAATAAACTTTTAATTAAATCCTCGCCTCATTCTGCCCGCGTCCTTACAGTAACAAACGGTTGAAGCCGGATGTCGCTTTCACCGCTAACCTATGCCATAACGTTACAAAACACACCGCCTGCCAAAACATGGCCGCCTGGTAACTGCTAACATAATCGAGTTATTTAATTATTTGTTAACGAGGAAATATCAGCGAGTGCTTACTTTGTAAAGTGCATAACTGCATAACATCGCGCTTGTTGTTTCCAGAAGGAGATAGTAGACATGTAAAGTATACACATATTTGGCCAGTTACGATTTTTTTGCCCCGTGTATCTATCTATAAGGGGAGAGCTAGCAGGAATCCAGGCTGTTCTAAAAAAATCTTAAGGGACTTGGCCTGGTCTGGAGACCGAAATCAGAACCCCCATGCTCAATAGTCACGTTTGCAACCATTAAACCAAAGAGGCAGTCCAGTAATCGGCTTATTAGTCGATTTGCACGAATTTACTGGTCCGAAACCGGAGAAAATTTTCTATAGGTGACTCGCACGAAGTTAATTTATTTGTGGGCGAATCAACAACTCTGTAATTATGTATTAGGCATTTGACACATTTTGTAAAAAAGTACACATTTCAAAATATTTTACTTTCTTCACTTCTGTGCGCTAGTATTCTTCTTCTGTGCTTTATTGCATAACAAATATATTTTATTTTTTATACTCGCACGAAGTTAATTTGTAAGTGAATTACAAATTAACTTCGTGCGAGTCGCCTATAGAAAAAAATATATTATTTAGTAATATTGACTCGCCCGCCGCGGGCGAGTATATTCGTGCGAATCGGCTAGTATGCCCAGTAATCGAATCCAAGTAAGTCTAGTAAGTACCTAATAGGTAGCTGTTATCGTGCTGCGTATTTATATTTCGAATTGAAAATTATAATCTACATGATAACGTAAATGGAACTTTTGAGCTAGTATCTCATTTAGGCTGAAAGCCAAACATAAAAGAAGTGGTCAGTGAAAATCAAAAAATAATGATGATAACATGAACGAGCAAATCAAACAGACCCGCTATTATTTGTTTACATAGATTCGAGTTTTGGTGGAATACTTTTACCTTTTTTTTGTTCCGGGGTGGAATATCCTCAAGGATGTCCTCCGCCCCGGGGTCTGTCAGACTCTTACTGACTAAAAACCACCCCGGTGTTCCATCTCACACCTAGTTACGTCGCGGGAACCGGGAACCCTCGACTGGTGCCGGCCCGCCACTCCTCCTCAGGTCAGGGGGGAGTGAGGTGTTTGACTCCCCCCGCGACGTCAGAGAGGGGCGCGCGTGGAACACTACGCGCCGCCCTCGGGTCCGGCTGAATGGGCGGCAACAAACGTCCCTGAGTCGGTCGCCCCTGGACCCATTTAGAGGGTCTGGAATAGGGCTTTGTCCGCCCTTCTCCGACGCCCAGTGCGCCTGCTGCAGGCCGAGTGAGTGGACGAGATCTCCCTCTCCCTTTCCGCAGCCTACTTCTGCGAGACAACTGTTTCGCAGAAGGAATCCACCGCGTCACAGTACTCTTCGCTGCCGACCATCGAGTCGACTTCGACCAGCAGCGACAGGTCACTGCCTACTTCTGAGATGAGGGCACGGCGCGGCTCCTCCCAAGCGGCACACTCATATCACTCTGCCAGCGTATGCCGCGCCGTATCCTTCGAGGCAGTCGACGCAGTGGTGACACCGGGCGTAGGGCTCCCTGTTTATGCGACACAGGTACAGAGACCAGCACATCAAGCTACCCCAATCTGCAAATTTTCCCAATTGAATATGAACCTTATTCCTTTGTAATAAAGTTAAAAATCTATCAAAAAAAAAAACGACAGATTGGGGTAACTTGATGTGCTGGCCTCTGTACTTCCCGAAGCAACCATGCCCGAGAGCACCTGCGTCACCCGAAACGACAGGGAGCCGTGCCTCCCAAAGAGTGCTTTTACCTGACCTAACCTAAGAGAAATTTGGTTGAGTCGGACTCAAAACAGGTTCCTGCTTCTGGTTTTTTATTATTATGACACCGTTATTCGAGACGGTTAGTCAATAATTCACTTAGTAGACTGCTGAAAATCAAACGCTAAATAATTATTGCCAGAATTCGTTGAATGCGAGAACTAGAGGACCGCTCGATGAGACGATGCTTGAAGGTGGCCTACGTCCAGCAGTGGACGACTTTCGACTGAATGATGTTATCCATGGTGATGATGAAAGGATGATGGTGGGTTTCGCGTTCGTGAACGCAAATAAACTAATGGTATATAGGCTATCCGACTACAAGCACCAATTATGCATATTCCATGTTGTTGAAAACTTAATTTTTCAAGATTAATTAATGTTCCCACTGCTGGGACACAGGGCTCCTCTCTTTGAGAGAGAGTGGGCTGTAATCCGCCACGCGGGCCTACTGCGGGTTGGTAGATGCCACATGTCTTCGAATTTTTGATTGCTGGTTGCCTCACGATGGTTTCCTTCACCGTGTGAGAGCATTGGTGATGAAATTAATTTACACAAAGTAAAGCGCCTGTCAGGGTTCGAACTTACGACCTACGACTCGTATGTTGCGGCCATCACTACTGGGCCGCCCCTGATCAGACATAGATATTGTTGATTAATCATGCATGTGTTACCGATGACATTGAATTAATTAAGAGCTTAGATAAGCTTAAAAGGGGGCAAGCAAGACAATGCTATAATTGTGCTGTCAATGTAACTGGTGCCATCTTCTATCAAATGATCAAAATCCGTCTGTAACTATATCGAAACATAACACCGATGTGTTTAAAAATACCTGTCTACTATTGGTTGAATATTTAGACTCTATTGACACTTAGGTAGGTATGTAAGTATACCGTTAGACTTAGAACATACCCAAACTCTGATTTATATTTGCTAGACGAAAATGACAGCTGCGACCGACCTTTTTTATCAAATTATAGTAGCTGTCATTTTGGTCTAGCAAATTGAAAATCAGAGTTTTGTAGATTTTATAAATGTTACAATGGTTCCTCCTACGCCCAGGATCTGGCAAACCTTACCGTGGATGAAATAAAAGGTCGCTGAGTAGAAATGTCCAATGGAGAACGCTGCAATACCTATAAGCCTATAGCTTTTCGTTATATATATAACGAAAAGCTTGAGCATTATCTCAATACAGAGATATCGGGATAAGACCAAGATGTTATAGGTAGGTATTGCAGCGTTCTCCTCTCTGCTTTAACAATATCTACGATCGCCAATCTATCTACCATGCGTTGTGACTAAAAGGGAATATCTCCACTAAATATTGCAGTTATTGAAGTCCCATTCTTATATTCAACTGTTGATAGTACTTGATAGTTCCTGCTATCATTGTAGGTATTTGCAGCAGCACCTTTAGCATTTATATGTTTGTCATCAATTCTTTCTACATACATATAAAATGAAAAGGTCCCGATTCACTCACTGACTCAACCCCCAGCCTAAACCCGTGGACCTAGAAAGCTGGAATTGTGCACAGAAGTTCCCTTTATGATGTAAACAAGTAATAAGGTCGGTTTTTTATTGGGGTCGACGTAGTCGTTCGCAAAGTGCTGGTTAACTAATAATTAGTGTTGAATAAAATACTTACGCCCCAATTCATCGAAGAACTTTGGCTTTTGACCCCCAGCTTCGAACTTCACTTCGTCTTCATCATAACTTTCAGTCACCGGTCGGTCAATTTGTGTCACTTTGTTATTCACTTTAGTCAAACTCACTTCACTATTGATAAAATTGTCAAATTGCGATTTTGGCAAAGCCGACTTGAATTTCAAGTTCTTCAAATTACCGTTATCGTCCATTATCGTTAAGTCTTCGTAGTTATTGACCACATCATTCGTTTTTCCAACACTTTTAATTATATCCGCATTGAATTGTTTTTCACTCAAAAGTTTTGATAGGACCACATCAGTTTTTTTGTTTAAAAAGTTTTTAGAATCAAACAAGTTTTTATTAACTACATCTAAATCTATATCACAGATTGCGTTACAAAATAAATGCATGAAAACTAGCACTTTGGTTGGGGTAAACATTTTTTATTTTGACAACACTATTTCCTAAATTTTGACAGCACTTTGAAATTTGAAACGTTCGATGTTCTTTTATTGGTTCGTTATTAAAACTGAAAGTATTATTGATCTGCGTTCGCTCCGGCCAGAGGGGAGCGAATGACGAAGATTTTGAATACGACAAGTTTTGGTGAAATGTTTACGTAACCATTTAGTAATAGGTAGGTAAATAAAAGTGTTCACTGTGGTCACGTGGTCAGGGCATTCGAAACGGTATTGTTATGTTTTGGAATGAAGTGGGACATCCACTACAAATGTTACATGTCTTTCAAGATTTTTTTCTTTTACCTTGACACATAAATCCGGGTAATACACGGATTTTATGTAATAAGTTGCTGTTCCGGCTTCAAATGAGTGTTGAGTTTTTAATTTTCCTTAAAAAGTAGCACATATCCCGTATCCTTATCATTATTATGTTTTGGTCAGTCTCACTTACTCATACGTTAAATTATCCTCATTGTGTTGGACTTGAAAACATCGTGGGGAAATCTACAACGCTGGCATCCCACCTGCTCATTTGCGTCTATGGACATCAGCAAAAACAGGGGCTCCGCAGATGCGTTGCCAACCTACAGACAAGGCTGAAAAGTCTCATGAGTCATGAGCCTGTAATTACACCGGCACCGAATGTCGATTACATTGCAATGAACAACTCATGGAGCACATGATTTTGCATTACCTGTCATTTCAGCCGAAAGACGTCGACGTTTTTCGGCAGCTGCAGCAGCAGTGGACTGCTGGACATCTCTTTAAGCACCGCCATTTCGACCAGTTCTGAGCTTCCTGCATCCAGCGGATTTCTGCGGCCTTCGCAAGGTCATCGGTCTACCGTGGGAGGCCTTCCAACGCTACATCTTTACTTATAGTCATTTAGAATTTGGCAACTTATCGATAGCTGAGTCTGTGCCTCTGAAATGGGTTTCAAGAAGAATGTGTCTATGTGTCTATTGAAGCCTGTTTCAAAATATTTAAAACATAATTTACACGTAAAAACTTTAATTATAAATATTCCAAGGCCTACAATAAAGTTTTTTCAGTACTTCGTTTGATCGATGTTTTAATAAAACCAATTTAGTTCCTTTCCCTAATTTCGGGTCGATCTCAAAATAAGCAAATAAGTAGATACTTTCTTCTAAGTACTCATACTAGTACACGACGACATAATATCAAGCTACATATTTCCAGTATAAGCAGACACCTCAATGTACGAAAATCATATACGAGGTCGAGTATATACAATGCGTAGTCAGCTGTGACTGGAAATATATACCTTGTTATATGTCGTCGTGTGTCAGGTAAGAACTTTTTAAATAACCTTATAAATTAACAGCTTTACATAATTTTCTAAAGTTATTTAACAATATAATTCTTCTTTTTAAATCACAGTTTGCTTTTAGCAGTCTTTAGCATTTTTCTGAGTTCTTTGCGCAGGAGTTTCCCGCTCGGTGACTTTGGTATCTGGTTCACGAAGCGAACACCGCCTCGGAGGTGCTTGGGGTTTGATAACTGGAAAATTATTAACAGTATGAGACAAAAACAAAAAAAAAACAGTCGCATCAACTTGCGAACCTCCTCCTTTTTTCGTCGGTTAAAAATGACGTTGGCTGGATATTTCGTGGTGAGATCCAGCAGAATATTCGTGTTCCATCGGACAAAGAGGATAAGACGGTTCGGGTGAAAAATAGAAATTCAATTTTTGCTACTTCTGGCCTAAAGTTATAGTCTTACTAATGTCCGTTTTCAGTAGCACAAGGACATTAAAATGACCAAATTATAAGGCGCTTAGCCAAGCGTTGAAAATCCAAGAGCGAGCTTTTATTTAAGCATTTATGTAAGTGTCGCCTTTGTCTAGTGAAAGTAGACATTTGTAAATATAGTAGAATTGTGAAAATTCCCCTAAAAAAACCTTAGTAATTTTTTTAGTCGCTGTATCGATCTTCGGAAAAGTGACTAAACCGCTGATCAATGCAATTGGCGCAATGCAGTAAGTAAGCCATGAATAATTCTACCATCTATAAGTACTAACCCTCTCAGCGACAAACTCCTTAACATCCTTCTCAGTCAGCGTTTTCCCTGGCTGAGCCACCACAAACGCCAGAGGTACCTCCCCGGCTGTTCGATCCTCAATGCCGATGACTGCTGCATCTCTGATGCCTTCGTGTTGTAAGAGTACTGCTTCTAGTTCCGCTGGAGGGACCTGAATGAAGATAAATTTATTTTGAGAGGCTTATGATAATGAGGTGTGAAGTGGAATTAGGTGAAAAACATCAAGCTTTTCAGTATAACAAAAAAACTAAGCGCTACACATTGCAAATGAGTTATCCTGATGCTGAAGAGAATCCTGGTGTTGCCACCTTTCAATTTTCTTTTCTGATTAATTAATAAAATTTAGTTGTGGATTGCAAAGCAGATCTATCAGACTAGCGACAGGCAAGTACCTACAGCTTTAGGCAGAAAACTTTCAAGCTTGCTAGCCCAATAGGCCCCAGCAGAACCAGTAAGCATCTCAATATTTTTGACCAACTGATCTTCAAGAGATCTTTAAGAGATCTGCAATAATCCTTAGAGTGAGGCATACGGGCGTTACCAGTGCGTTGCGTCGTCGCACAGGTATGATTTCAACAGAACGAGTGCCACACGGGAAATGCGGTGTCGCAACGCAACGCCACTTACAACGACGTCACAGCGTTTAGGCGTTGGGTGTGTCAGTTTTCTTTAGTACAGACGCCAGCACATCAAGCTACTACAATCTGTCAAATTTCTTTGATAAATTTTGAACTTTATCGCTAAAGTATAAGATTCAAAGTTGAATGGGAAAATTTGACAGTTTCGGGTAGGTTGATGTGCTGGCGTCTGTACAAGCAACACTGCGCTGAGCTACGGTGCCGCTCAGAGGGTCGGCATCGCACCGCAACATCCTTCTCCGCTTCGTTTTTCTGCTCTTCTTGTCCGTTGACCGTGCGTTGCGTCGTTGCAAGTCGGCGTAACGCACCGTGTGGCATGTCACTTCGATTTTTATGTAGAATGACGCAGCGTCACCGCTCAGACGTCGCAACGCACCGGCAACGCATAGTATGGCATCGCTCTAACCTAGTACTATAAAGCTTTGATGCGCGATCACCATGGCCAATATCAGACTGGGCGTTCGACATTTAGCAATTCATAGCTTACCTGATACCCCTTATACTTGATGAGCTCCTTCAGCCGGTCCACGATGAAGAAGTACCGGTCCTCGTCATAGTATCCCACGTCTCCTGTCTTGTAGAACCCCTCATCATCGAAATCTGACTCCCTGTTCCTGCCCACGTAGCCTTTCATCAGCAGTTCTCCTTTAACGCATATTTCTCCGCGCTGGTTTGGGCCCAGAGGTTTACCTGTTTCTAGGTCGATAACCTGGAATTTTAAGACGCGGATTATAACATAGCATAATGTACCATCACACCTGTAATCCCTGAAGGGTTAGGCAGAGGTGTACCTGTAGTACACCCACACTTTGCCAGTTATGTTAATTAAGTCCCATTCCCATGTAATAGCGGGCGAGCCTATTGCCAACAACTTGACACAAATACAAACTCCGGGCTGTTACGGATATCGTAAGCAAGAATCTTGTATCTTTATGAAAGTACCCTTATTCTACGGCGTCGTGGCAGACTCACAAGGAGATGGCAAAGGTCGTTTCTTTGAAGTTGGTTTAAAAAGAGAGGCATGAGAAAGAATGGGACTGAAAATGATAATTCAGTCACTCCGATAATGACATAAAATTTATAAATCGTTACAAGCTTAATTGGCAAGTTTAATTAACTAATCCGACGTTTTGTAAAACCTCAACCGACACTCTGCTTTATTCATTGTTCCTCATTAAATGTAATCACAATTTTAACAAATGAGTAACGATATCTCCATTGTTCCTCGTTTAATATTTTCACAATTTTAACAAATCTAACGATATATCCTATTGCTCAGCCTAGAAACAGGACAATAATTTTAGCCACACAGAACGTTAAAAGATGTTGAAACATTACCAACCTTTATCACAGTATTATGAACCACACGTCCTACAGTTCCAGTCTTACGAATATTCGGGTCATCGCCATGGACCTTCAGAACTGCCAGGGTCATCTCCGTAGACCCGTAGCCTTGGTATACTCCTTGCAGGTTGGGGAATCTGGAATAGATAGAACCAGTTCTAAAGCGATTACCACACTGCCTGCCCTCGCTTCATCGCGTAGCGAAGCAGTCATGTTCCGAGCGCAGATTGTGTTTTCCATACAAACTGCGGGAGCAGTGGTGGTCCAGTGAGTTGCAGGTCGTAGGTTGGATCCCAGATAGGCGCTTTACTTTGTGTAAATTATTTCATCATGATTGCTGTCAAAACGGTTAAGGAAAACATCGTGAGGAAGCCGGCATGACCTAGAATGAAAAATTGGATGATAATTTGATCTACCAATCCGCACTGGGCCCGCGTGTCTCTTAACTAATTATTTTTCTAAAATATAAGTAGCCTTTATGTTACTCCTTATAACATCAGCAGTCTGCCGTTTCAGAGATTAGCCTAAACAAATAGACTGACAAACAAAAAAAATATACTTTTATATAAATACCGTACCTATATACTTTCATAATAATATGCATTTAGTGAATTATTTTGACATTACAAACAGATACTTCAATTTCATTTGTTTGTAAATATAGAAAGATTTCAAAACAGAAGAAGAACTAGTAGGGGATCGAGAAGGGGGGGTGGAGGGGGGGACTCAGGGGATCAGACCGGAATAAATCGTAGTAAAGCACGATTCCCTACTCCTATCACAAACAAATTAATAGAACTTACTTTTCATGAACAGAGTTGATGGTATCCTTATGAAGAGGGGCAGCACCTGAGTAGACAATCTTCACTGAACTCAGGTCGTACTTAGACTGGTTCTTACACACTGCCACCAGAACGGGTGGGACCACTGTTAGTGTGACTGCCTGGAAAACAAAACAACAAAAATCTAATTCGGTTCAGCCGTTTGTTAACAAACATAAAGATACACACATAATCAGCCTATAATGTTCCCACTGCTGGGACACAGGCCTCCTTTCTGTGAGGAGGAGTGGGCCGTAATCCACCACGCGGGCCCAGTGCGGGTTTGTGGATGTCACATGGCTTTGAATTTTTATTTCACCGTTTTGAGAGCAGTGGTGACAAAATAATTTACATAAAGTACAGCGCCTGTCCGGGTTCGAACCTACGACTTAGAACTCGTAAGTCGCGGCCGTTACCACTGGGACACCGCTGCTCTCAGACAGGCAGATACACACGTTAAACTTATAACACCAGTCTTTTTCCATGGGGGGGGGGGTCGCGGGGGGTTACAAGGGTTATTATCGGTTGTAGACAATTGGAAACTGGCAAAAATTGGAATTTTAACAAGATCCCAACTCTGATCTCTATCCTTGTCTATCGGTAACTGTAAGAATGTGCAACTGCGCATCATACTGACGTCACGCAAAATCCTGCAAAATCATCTCGCAAGCAAAGTTTACCGGGCAACTATCATGTTTTAAACAACGGCCCGACATGAGTCATCGGGCAGTTCCCCACCAGACACGTCCCCCGTCTGGTCGTAGAATTCTCCCTTTTCTATGGAGGAAGAGTGAACTTTACACCCTGTTCCTCATACCTCTATGTATATTATGCAACTGTGATCTGATCACAGTTAGCGAGTTTCGTTGCATGTAGTTGTGCTCAGAGCCCAGGTTTAGTGATTGCGATATTATAGCGAAACGTATTTTCTCCTTTTAAGTTTATCTAAGTTAGTATTGCATTTTTCTAATGATACTCGTACTTGTAATACTGCATACATTATAAAATCTCTTTTCACTTTGAATTACAAGTTACGCCATCTTCTACACCATACATTGAATAAACTTCTTGCACTTTGCACACTTCATTAGGTTAATGTAGTACAGACGCCAGCACATCAAGCTACGACAATCTGTCAAAATTCTTTAATAGATTTTCAACTTTATCGCTAAAGCATAAGGTTCAAGGTTGATTGGTAAAATTTGACAGTTTCGTGTAGCTTGATGTGCTGGCGTCTGTACATTCAGAAAACGCACCCGATATTTCTCAACAGTCTTTAGATAAGTGTCCACATCAAACTTCGTGAGGTAGACCGCTGTTCTTCCAGTGACGAAGGCAGTCAGTGTCCCCACCAGCCCCATGACGTGGTACCAGGGAGTTATCGTGATTCCAATCATTGTAGGGTCGGTACTCGTTGGCCTGTTATATTAAAACAACGTTGTGATTGGCGAAGAACCCCATTACTACAAATTGGCGGGTTCTTTCATAAAAAAACTGTCAGACGTCAATTTTATTCCTCGAATAAAAGTTATCAGACGATGGAAAAATCAGCCCTTAAATCACTGTTATATCAAAATATCTAGAGTGAGTTCCTTCCAATTGTTTGCTCATTATAAATGTATTTCGCATTTTACAGAATTCAAAACAGTTCAGTTAATTTAGTACCTATCCAATTCATAAGTGCACATAAATACTCTGCTCAACAGTAAAGTACTTTCACCATCATCATTTCAGCCGAAAGACGTCCACTGTTGGACATAGGCCTCCCCAAAGCACCTCCACTTCGACCGGTTCTGTGCTTTTCGCATCCAACGGGTTCCTACAGCCTTCACAAGGTCGTCGATCCACCTTGTGGGAGGCCTTTCAAAGTAAAGTACATAGAGCATAATAATCAGCCTCTAATGTTTCCACTGCTGGTACACAGACCTAGAGGTCTGTGTCCACACAGAAGACACAGAGTGTGTGTGTGTGTGACACAGAAGACTGTGTGAGAGGAAGTGGGCCGGAATCTGCCACGTGGCATGTTGCAGATGTCACATGTCTTCGAATGTTTGGTTCTAAGACAAGCCGGTTTCCTCACGATGTTTTCCTTAAATAATGACCTATAAAAACTTACAAGCAACACGCAGTTATAACATTTAGATGTGTCGTCATCACACCCTTTGGCAATCCAGTGGTCCCAGACGAATACAGAATAAATAATGTATCTGACTGTCCCTGTACTTCCACAGAGTGAAAATCTTCATACTTGACGTTTTTAATCTGACCGTTACTTTCAAAAACCATATCATTGTACATTAGGACGCCATTTTGTTTTTCCACGCCGAATAACATGAGTTTCTTCACGAAATTCAATGATTTTAGAGTCTTTGCGTGTGTTTTGTACATTATTGGAGAGCAGATGATGTATTTTGGTTTCGATATGTTTGTTACGTGGATAATTTCACCTGAAAATTAAAGATTAGACAAATTATACAAATATACTATTTTCGTCGTTGCCGCTTGGGGTTTATTGCACCACTTCTTCCCAGCTAAACCACTAGGATGTGGTGAAGGGACGTTTTGGGTTAATGTAATTCTGACGTTCAAAAAGTGCTGTTTGTCAGCCTAGTTTGAATAAATGGCTTTTAATTTAGATTTTACATTTATTCAAACAATTTACAGGAAATACAATTTTGCATTTGCATGATAAATCAAAAACATTTTTATGTGATCTGGCTGTAAATTCAAATATTTTGGAGTTCCTATAGCTGGTAATTCCCAAAAGAGTAAACAGAGGTTTAGTAGGTATCTACACCCGCAATACGCCAGTTAACCGGACCCAAACCCAGACTGGCCGTCTACCAGCTGCTGAGAATATCGTCATGTGAAACCCAATAACACTACCCAACCTGGAAATCGAACCCAGAACCTCGAACTCAATAGTCACTCTAATTGCGACCAGTACAACTATGCAGCGGTCACCAAGAAAGGCTATGTTTTGTTAAAAACCATGTCTTCTACTTAGAATTTTAATCATAAGTAGCTATTATAACCGCACTAATTTTGAGATTGATTCCGGTCTGACCAAGTCAATATTACATAGATCTTATAGAGGTATGAGGAACAGGGTGTAAAGTTCACTCATCCTCCATAGAAAAGGAAAGATCCTCCGACCAGACGGGTGTTGTGTCTGGCGGGCAATTGCCCGATGATTCATGTCGGGCCGTTGTATCTATTTATAAACTTTGCTTGCGAGATGCAGGACTTTGCGAGACGGCAGTATGATGCATTGCTCGCATATGGCGTTGTAGATACCGCTACAATCTTATACATACCTTTAACATACCCTGTACTTAGAGTAGTCAACACAGCGCCCGCGCAAGCAACCCCCACCACTGCACCCCAGAACTCCTGCCTGTTCTCAGACATCAGCCCGATCGTGTCTCCCTTTTTAACACCCATACGACTGAGCGAGACAGCGAAGTTCATCGCTTGCTGCATTATGTCGAAATAGGTTAGACGTTCCTCTGTAGCTCCGTTTATCTGAAATTGTTTCAGATATTGCTTGGGAACACTAAGACATATTTCGGCTGAATGATGATATGAGGAACAAGGTGTAAAGTTCACTCATCCTCAATAGAAGTTAGGATCAGACGTGCGTTGTGTCTGGTGAGCTACGACGGTTGATGTCGGGACGTTGTATAGGTACAGGTGGGTAAAAAATCGTGGATCGAACGAAACAGGGCGACATGTTGGGGTTTTTTGCAGTAAAAAATATTTCTGTGGCAGAGCCCTAACTTGACCTCCTTAAAAGTTATGAAAAAAAAAAACAGCTACTCCTGCTGCAGCATTTATGTTCGCATAATCACATAACTCATCAAAATGTAGGAAACATGGTTCTGTCGGCGAAATGTCCGTAGATGAAAGACTGTGGTGGGAAAACAGAAATAAATGAATGATTCTGTCGACGAACAGTCCAATGGTGAATCTGTCTTAGGAGAATGGTTGCGGAATCTACTAAAAGTTGTTCGTATTCATGAGTAGGTATATTCAAAGACTACAGATAAAAAGATTTTCAGTTATTTCAATTACCCCCAGTAATTATTATAACTCACAAAGCGACGCGCGCTTTTGTTGTGGTTGGCAAGAGTACGCCACGCTGTGAATGTGTGTGTGTAGGAGCTCTCGGTACCCTCTGAGACAATGGCGAAGTCGGAAGTGTATGTGTGTGTGTGTGTTACATGCTGACGCTACTCGTCTTCATGCACACATTCACAACGTGTTGGTACACTACTTGGTTACATTATCTAAAGCGCGCGTCGCTTCGTGAGATAAAAATACTATAAGTATCTAGGTGCTGCGATCATTCACTCGATTCGACGGGGGGGCTGTTCAGACCAAATAAAAAACCAAGACAGAGCGCTGACAACGATACAGTGAAGTATGCCAAAACTACACCTCCGCTCTGAGCATACACGCTCGCACGCACACATTTACAACCATTTACAATCAAACTACACCTCACTAAGTGCACACATGTTTAAGAAACCGGATTCACTTTACTGTTGACAGCCCTCTTGGTTTTTTATTTGGTCTGAGGGGGCTGCTTAATGAAGCGACTTATCAGCCCCCAACGGGTCCAATGTGTCAGTAAGATCGTAAAACACGAAGTATTAATTAATCTCTAATAAGCATGTCATAATAATGTTATCTCATAATATTTTGTTTGTAAAGCGTTATCAATTATTGTACTTATTGTTTATTACAGTTTACCTATGTAATAAACGTTTTGTTATCTATACTTAACTATAACTACACTTTTGTAAACTTATTATTTCAATAAATTTTATTATTTAAATTATAACGTGCTTTCCGAGGCAAATCTCGGTATGTAGATGGTCACCCATCCACGGACCAACCGCGGCAAGCATAGCTTTACCTGATCGATCGACCCGTGCGGCTATTATTACTTAGCCACGAGCCCCACGGTGCCTATGTAGGCACGTTTCTTTATTATAACCTATCCATAATATTAAGTACCTAGGTTTTTTAAAAGTAAGTAATTAAATAATGCCGGGAAATTGATAACTGCGAAATAAGTTTCCAGGTGCAATTAATGACAAGGAAATAATTATAGAATTCTACATACCATGGCCAGCTTATTTCTATGTTCCCACATCCGAGCCAGAATATAGTCCCCAAAGTTTATATTAGCCGGCACTAAAACATTCTGGGGCCCGTACACATAGTTAGGGTTCCGTAACATGTTGCTTTTAACTCGACTGCCGAAAAAAATTGTAAAGTTCTTGGGTAAATAGGTATTATACTGCAATGAACGAGTGCGCGTGCCGAGTTCGCACGTAATACTAGCGATTTAGCGAATGCTGATTGCGATATCGATATATGTATATACCTACCAACGGTTGTAAACAGTTAGTAGGTGCGTTGTAAAGAAGATAATTTATAATTTACTTCACTGAAATGGAGGGGCTCGTGGCTAAATAATAACAGCCACACGGGTCGATCAAAGGTAAAGCTACACTTGCCGGTCGGTTCAATGGGTGACCGTCCATAGGTATAGGTACATATTTATTATCGAGACTGCTCCGTGTCTCAGAAAGCATGTGGTCCCGATTGTCATTCGTAGATCTTAACGACAGTCATGACAATTAGCCAGATGCCCAAAAAAATCTGACAACCAGACTTAACATGTGCTACCCAGTAAATAGGTAATGGAAGTTCGCACCATGTATAAAATACTGGGTATTCAGCTGCATCCGGTTGGACTGGAAGCTGACCCCAACATAGTTTGGAAAAGGCTAGGCAGATGAGTAGGTAGATACCTATTCTAAAATTGATGCAAAATAAAATGGTTCTCTAATATAGTTCTCTAATTTTTATAGTGTTGTTTTGTCTAATCTTACAGATTAAAATTCCTACGCACAATAGTTTGTCGTGTCGTAGATCATAGGCATTTAATAACTAAAATGTTAATATTTATCACAGCTTAGATCCTCTACTCCGTACTTGTGTAACAAACTATCAATATCAATCTGAATCATTTTGAAGGATATTTTTTTTTTTCTTGAATGGGCCCGCTCTTGACCGCGATCACGCCTGATGGAAAGCCATGGATGAGGTCTATGATGGAACAAGCGTGCCCAGAACATGCCTAAGGCACTGGAACTCCAACGCATCGACGAAACACAGCAGGCTGCTTGACGCCGGACTCCGGTGGGAGGGTGGTCGCAAACCAGGCGGGCGTTAGCGCTACCACCGCAAGGGAAGAGTTGGCCAGTCAAGTAAGGTGTTGGGTGTGACTGTCCAGGATGCGTCGAGCGAGAGCGTTCAGTTGAGTAACTGGCGGAACATACTGCGCTACACGAGAAGGCTTCTTCATGCATCTAATAATGGATATATCCTAATCTATTCATTCGTATGTTCGAAAAATTCGTGTGTGGAGATGAATATATCTCCTCATTACGCTGTTCAAGAAAAGTAAGCAAGGATGCGAGAGCGAGCGACAAGAGTTCGAAAATCGAAATATTATACACCCTAACTCTGAATTGTCGGTCAGGTTATGACGTATATCCTGGTTAGGTAGTAATAAAATTAAAGTCGTGTAGATTACATAATATTGTTTATATATCATTTATTACATAGTGCGGCGCAATCACGCGAGATAGCTGTACGTGTCCTTCTCGCCCTCCGTGCGCTCCAAGTACTCCTTTTCGATCAGGATGTCGATACATTTCTGGAAAGAAAACAACGAATCATTATTACTTTTCAATTGACAGTAATTTTCATGTGCTTAGGGCTCGCTCAAAATTTACTAGCCACTGTTTTTTTGCTACCCTATTCAGTTTATTGAAGTGAAAACTTCTTTAGGCGCGTTAGGCATTTTTTGAGATAGGAAAAAACCATTGTACTCGCGCCACTGTTACCGTAAGCGACAGTGCGCGTGTTTTGTTTATAAGACGATTTAAAAAATACCCGCTTCGGATGTGTTCGGCTGTCGTCGGGATGTACTCGGTTTTAATGTATATCCGATATGTCGGTGAGTGATTGATGGTTTTGTTGTTAAATCTCATGTTCACTTATATGATTGAAATTTTAGTCAATCAATACAGCTAAATAAAGGCTGGCTTGCACCTCATATTTTTTTACAAGCCATTGATGCCCCACTGCTGAGCAAAGGCCTCCCCACTCTCTTTCCACCACATAATATTATTATTTAGCGCTCAACATTTTTAAAATATTTTTTTATCAAGTTGAAATTATTTAATATCTGGACGATGTTATTTATTCGTTCACCGCTAAATGTACTTAGCTATTTGTGGTACAACAAACTGGTATTAAATGTAATTGGATGTAAAACGAGCAGACGGGCCACCTGGTAGTGGTCACTACCAGCTATGGACACATTGGACACCTGCGGTACCAGAGGCATCACAGACGCGTTGCCATTCCTTAGACAAAGCTGGAATGTCTCATAAGCCTGTTATTACACACCCGTACAAACTGAAACACGGCAATGCAACGGCAATAAGGGGTCTCGCACAGTACGCAGCCAAATTTACTCCTGGTCGGAGATTCTGCGGCCAAGATTGCGAAAACTTATTAGTTCACGAAATCCCATACAGAGCCCTAATTCACTATGACCACTTAACGATTTCTTACATCGAAACCACGTCAATTTCTTAGTTAATCACGAGTCACGACATCTGCTATTAACGTATTCTCTATGAGACAATGGCTTGGTTTGAACTGTGAAAATACATGTTGAACATACGGTTGACATTTCGACTAATTGTCGTTAACAAGACACGATATTGAGGTGGTTTGCACGTGGTAAGATTTCGCGAGGAATAACACAGAATTGGGGCCCATGGTAAGGTAGTTTTTTTTTTACAGAATAATAAATATTAACTACTTGCATGTAACTATGTTTTCCTTTTTGATGATACATTATTTTTATAAGCACTAGAACCCTCAAAAATGCCGATTTAAACCGCTGTCAAACCTCGAATTATGACTTTTTACTTAGGCTTTTTCAAAAGCCTCTCCGACCGCATTTCCCCTTAACAGTGGTAAATTAAGTACCTTGATGACTGGCACTCGTGGTTTGAAGCGTGAAGACAGCTGGTTGAGTACCTCCACCACTAAATGTTGGTGTTTCAGTGTTTTGCGGGTCTTCATTATCCTTACTATTGCGGCCTGGAAACAAAAACAATTAAGTTAAAAAAAGTTCGAATTTTTTTCGATATTCTTGTCCATTTCCCGTTTATGACTTAATTTGCATGTCAAAGAACACTCCATGAGCTGTGGGGATACAGTTGTGATTAAGGGCGTTGACGACGTACGGCAATTTCATACAAACTTTCAAGCCCTTGTTTTTCGAAATGAATAAACCGATTTTAATGAAACTTCATACGCATAAGCAGGATACAAAGGTCTAAAAAGTTATTAAAGAACATTTTCGAGCATCTTATTAAACTAGAAACGGACCCAACATAGTTGAGAAAAGGCTAGGCAGATGATGCAGGGCATGTGCTATACACCCCTGCCTATTCTTGCGGGGCGTATAGGCGTGATAATACGTAATTAATTAATTATTAGGTATTTCTATTTTTTTTTTTTATGGTTACCTGAATGAGCATCTTGCGGTCCTCCTCGATGTGTTTGTGCGTGGCTTCCTGCTCTACCTTCAGCTCCGTCTTCAGCGGGATGTTTATGTTCACGCGGAGTTTTTTGCTGTAACAGATAAATATTTGGTTAAATTCATAACATCATGCCTATTTTCCCCCAAAAGGCTCGGCACAAGTGTACCATCGCGACCTTTCCCGCCTGATCACTTGCCGTTTCTGAAATTTCTGATGAAAAAAAAAAAAACAAGATCATTTGGCCGAGCTAGGAACCGAACCCAGGCAATTGCGCTTGCGACCGTTATACCAATGGAGGTAAAATTGAGTTACCTTTGTTTTTTACCGTTATTCGCGAAATAAATTCTATAAATTATGATGGATGGTATTAGCAACTTTATGATTTAGATGGCATTGATGGTGGGACGAACTTGACGCCTATATGACAGATGGGTACAGACGCCAGCACGTCAAGCTACTACCATCTGTCAAATTTCCTTAATAGATTTTCAACTTTATCGCAACAGCATAAGGTTCAAGGTTGATTGGGAAAATTAGACAGTTTCGGGTAGCTTTTATGCTGGCGTCTGTACATATTGGTTCAGGATCCAGGTGAAGAGAAGAAGGAAAGTGAGGCGTTTGTCCTGCAATGGGACAATACAGGCTGATTACTATTATTATTTGTACGTCTCTTGACATTTCTCGGGACCCTGGGGCCCCGAACCTTTGGAAGGCGTACGAGGGGCCGAAGCCAACTCGCAGAGGCCCGTTAGACGTTTTTAATGAAAAATTATTATCACTATTTATGATATAGAATGGTGTTTACTCACTTCTTATAACCTACATACAGATCGACGACGGAAGAATCGGACAGTTCAGACTCGTCATCCGTACAGACCAGCAGCTTCGCTTTCAACAGGATTTGTAGCACCTGGACACAGAAAAATATAAATAAATTAATAGGTATGATACAAGATATACAATGTGTAACATAATTAACGCAAGACCTCATACACCATAATTAGAGTATTGAGTTAAAAGTATAATACAATGAGCAAAACTATTTTTTTTTCAGAGCTGTTATTGTTAAGAAAATCGTGTTGACTTTAGCAATACCGTATGCATTTAAAATTGAGTCTTATTGCCTTGAAATAAGATTGATTGATTTTTCTTTGGCTCAATCGGCGGTCAGTATGGCAAAATACATAATTTTTTAATTTTTTTAAATTTTAAAAGTTACTGAATTCGATACAATAGTCAATTATGAACAAACTACTTTCAGGTCTTGCGTTTATTCTGTTACACCTTGTTGAAGTGTTTTCGTTTATTTTATACAATTTAAGGCACATTTACAATGGATATTCTCAAAGAAAAATTAAGAAGCACTTTGTTTTTCCACCTTACGGGCGTAATCTTTAAAAAAACTAAGTTACATTATAATTGAAGTCGATCAGTTGATATTGATTGCCATAAGTACCTCTTACAATAATCATTAAATTATTGTTTTTTTTTTTAATCTGTCACAAGGGCAACTCATCGACCGCTATGTAGCTATACGAGTATGTATAGCAATAAATGCATTTTCTTTCTTTCTTTCGACTTTCAAGGAATGAAAATTATAAGTATTTTTTATAATTAAAGGTATTTGTTATTGCGCCTATATTATGCCTATAACCATCATCATCAACCTAGTCTTTTACCAACTATGTTAGGGTCAGCTTCCAGTCTAACCGGATGCAGCTGAATACCAGTGCTTTACATGGAGCGACTGCCTATCTGACCTCCACAACCCAGTTACTGGGTAATACGATACGCCTTGGATAAGACTGACTGTTAGAATTTCGGGCTACTGACGATCCGTAACGACTGTCAAAGATCTACGAATGACAACCGGCACCAATGGCTTAATTAACGTGCTTTCCGAGGCACGGAAGTGTCTTGGTATGTAAAGATGGTCACCCATCCACGGACCAACCGCGATAAGCGTAGCTTAATATGATCGATCGAACCATGCGGCTGTTATTTCTTACTAACAAGCCCCTCCAGATATACAACGTGTCCCAAAATTCAACGATAAGCGGGCACCAGAGGGTCATAACTACTTGAGACAAAATAATTAGAAAATTTTTTTTTTAGGTCCTTACAAAGTGGACTGAAAGTAAAAATCTTTGAAAATTTTAAGGAAAAAAATTATTTTGATTGATTTTTGTGTGAAAACGACAGGTGTTCTTGGATTTTAAGGGTTGTGGTGGATAGCAATGCTACTTATGTTGCCGATTAAAAAAAAAAAAAAAACAGAA
Source organism: Gortyna flavago (assembly GCA_963669345.1). Taxonomy (NCBI): domain Eukaryota; kingdom Metazoa; phylum Arthropoda; class Insecta; order Lepidoptera; family Noctuidae; genus Gortyna; species Gortyna flavago. The sequence goes on along the minus strand of OY770152.1, from coordinate 4,806,741 downwards.
ATATTTGAAAAATTGTGATTCAAAAAAAATTTTATATTTTTCATAATTTTTTCTCGAGCAGTCATGAGCAGGTCCACCCTCTGGTGCCCGCTTATCGTTGAACTTTGGGACACATTGTATAATATACATGTCTCAGCATAAAAGGTCTAAAATCACAGAGCAAGCATAGTGATCAACGCTCCTTCCTCTAATATCTCCTGTGTGTACAAGGAGTATTTTCGCTTCAGTGGAATAATTCCAGGCTGATATTATATTTCAGCTGGCTAATAAACTATACCTGTACAAGGAAGTCTCCTTTGATCCCGGTGTGTTGCTCAAGCTGGCTGACGGTCCAGGAAGTGTTGTCGTTGTACTGTAGAAGCACCGCCATTTGGAACGTACTGGCTTGCAACGTGTACCTGTAAGGGGTAGATATTAAGATTTGTACAAAATGATATTTCTTTGTCTCATAACTTGTTTAGCTTTTTCCCAACATGTTGAGTCTGACTTCTAGTCTAACTGGATATAGCTGGACAAGTATGTCACAAGGAGCGACTGCTTATAAGATTTCTTTGTATAATATTTAAAAACAAACGCAACATGAAGGACAGGCTGCAGTAATAATGTTTAGTTGATTCACAACAACAGACTATCAATCACAATCTAAATCATTTTGATGACAAATTTTTCGATCATATATTATGTTCGAAATATTTGTCTGCTCAACAACGTACATAACACAATGAATATTGTTAAACTGTCAAAATGAAAGCTATTCCTACTCAGTATGTACGCAATAACCTCTCTGATTTATTAACATTTTAAGCGCTTGGCTAAATATCAATTGCAGTGCCTCTAGCGCGCGGCTATAAATCGATAAAATAATACCTACAATAAATAAGGAGGAGCAACCGTTGTATCGATAAAAAAACAGTTTTTATCTCTATTTAATAATGGTTTTAGTTGTACCACGCAGTTAGAACGAAAATAGAACGAAAAAATCAGGCATGTTCTCTGTCGCAGAAATACGACACGAGCGGTACTAGTCAAAAGGTTAACTGAATGTTAATTGAATATTTATTCAAGGGTCATAGGTGTTGTTACGACTGAGCCCTGGCTGGAGGCCTTAATTTATAGAGGCATCTACAGGCATGCCTGGTTAAGCAGACGACAACCTCATAGGTTGAACTGCGAGTAGCCATTTATAAAAATAAAAAATAAATTGTTGCGACTGTCGGCTATAAACGACAATACCCACCTGTTCTTAAAGCAGTTGGTGACAAGCTCTCCTTTGGACATGTTGTAAAGCCAGTTGAGCTTGCGACCCGAGTGTTGCGACGAGTAGAACGTTGTGAACCTGTGCACTGAACGCTCCAACTGCAATCGAGATTATTTATCATCATTAGTATTTTAAAATTGATCGCCGACACCGGTGCCGATTACCTTTTTCACAAACTTAACTAAATTTAAGAGCGTTTACGCCGTACGGCATTTCGAATAAACATTCAAGCCCATGTTTTTCGAAAAGAATGAACCGATTTTAATGAAACTTCATACGCATGAGCAGGATACAAAGGTCTAAAAAGTTACTTAAGAATATTTTCGAAAAATAGTGTTACTGCCAAATTAGACAAATTTTAAAGTTTCTATTGATACAGAGATTTCCAGTTATCTTTTTTTAATAAGACATTTCGAAAATGGTCTTATGTAACTTTTTAGACCTCGACATCATTAGTCGGGCAGTTGCCCACCAGACATCACCCGTCTGGTCGGAGGATCCTCCCATTTCTTTGGAGTGAACTTTACACCCTGTTCCTCATGCCTCGGTGGACCAACTGCATATTTTCTTTCGAGAGATTCTTTAATACGGTTAAAAACTCCATGTGATAACTCATTCAAGATTTATCGTCGCTAACTTACTTCAGTGGGCAGCTGGAAGCACGAGGACTGCTGGAAGGGCCAGGAGCCAGAGGACAGCACCTGGATGCTGAAGTCGATGTGCAGCGGTTGTTCCGAGCTGTTCGACATGTGCTTGCGGAAGTTCTCGTTTAGGTCCTTTGAGACGCCTATGTCCTATAGAATTGAATAAGATAATTAAATTATGAAGATTTATTTACTTTGCTCTAGCCACTTTTGCGAGTAAAAGGTCATAAATCAGTTATATTTATATTTTTGAAATGTGCTAATGACGCCCTTTCATTTGATACCACAAGGCACCATCCTAAAATATTTATTTTAAGTTAAATTCATTACTTTATGTCCTCCAGAGGTCGCCATAGTTTATTTAGTGTGACGTCACATAGCCTATACCCAGCGGACGGTCATGACGCTTCTAAAGATACCTCATTTTCAAATTATCATAAGTACTTATATTGCTAGGCGAATTTTAATAAATGTAGTGTAAAATCTTTTTTCTGTTAAAGTAAACACGTCCAATGTGCTTTTCATTATAGAAAAAATAAATACCTGGAACATTCTTTGTAGTTTGCTTGTGTACTCGAATCCGCACGCTTGCTTCAGTTTTGAGATCATTGATGCCTGCAGACAAATAACACATTTATGTCAGATTTACTCTTGAACTGATATTTATTTAAAACATTAGCCCCTTTACTAATAAACGTATTATATCAGATGAATAGTTACACACCGATTTCTCTCTTTCAGTCGTCAGTAATTTGACTTTCGAAAGAAGAAGACAAAGCGTTGTGTAACTATACAGACGCTATATAACGTTTATTAGTAAGGGGGTAGTTCTAGAAAGCCGACAATCATTTTCTTGAGACTTGACAGCCAATGTTTGCTCAAAGCCCGCTCAAATCTCTGAGTCTCGCCATGCTCTTATCAATCAACTCAGCCTATCGCAGTCCACTGCCGGACATAGGCCTCTCCCAGGCTGCGCCACAACACCCTGACCTTCGCCTTCCACATCAAGTCTGTCCCAGCCACCTTCATAAGGCGTAGGCGCTCCACCTAGCTAGGAGGTGCCCAACACACTTGCCGATACAAATTTCAGGATCGGTTGGTCGGACGCTCGATATTCTCTTGATTGGCTGTTGATAAATAATTCAACCAATTGCAGCAATTTACGCTCCCTTGACAATTTTTCACCTTAATTTAGCGTTATTTTCGTTCAAGTAACTGGCCCTTAGGCCTAAATTCCTGTAACGCTGACGTCGGTCACGTACGGTCAGTACCAACATACGCGTCGCTGACGTCATCGTCGCAGTATGGTGCTGTATAGAACACAATGTATATTCACACGCGCGACCGACGTCAGCGTAATAGGAATTCAGACCTAAGTCTTCTCTTTTTGTAAATTAAACGTAATAATGTTACCTCCGCGTCATCGCTGGCAGACATGTGTTGCACCAGTCGCTTCGCCAGCATCTTGCTGTAGAACTTCTGGAACACGTCCTTGTCTTCAATGTATTTGAACACAACCATCTGGAAAACCACAGGACAAATTAATATTAAATCTCATGAAATAGGGAGCGAGACATTTTTAAGTGAATTTTAGGCAATGCGACATACCACTTGATTGAGCGTATCCTCTAGTTCAGCCTCCTCGGGGTTCTTGCTGGACTTCTTCAGCAGAAGGTCGCAATACTTCGCCAGCAGCTCCGGACTCTTCGATGAGGAGTTTGCTGCTTTTGTCACTGCATTACCTGGGGAAATGAGGTTAATGTCTTTAGGGGCCATTCAAGAATTACGTAAGCCCTACAAGGTGACGGGATGGAGGGGCTGGATAGAGATTACGTCAGCAGTACTTCTTTTTTCGTTTTTCGGATTTTTTAAAAAATTTGGTCGCTTTTAGTTTTTTGGAACACTTTTGGCAACCTTACTTTTCATGCTTGAAAACGAAACGCATATAACTGCTGCTCATGAATCAATAAAGAAACCAGAACACATTGAAAAATGCCTGTGCCAATGTTTACGTAAGCATGGGAGGGAAGGTAAGCGCTTTGCTTACTTTTACTGAAGAGGGAGAGGGGTGGTTAATAATTGCAAAAAATCTGCTTACGCAATACTTGAATGGCCCCTTAAGTAACTCTGGTTTATTGTAAGGGTAATCAATGTAATTTGTTGTTAAATCTCATGCCACATTGGATTCACCCATCGGTGTTGTAAAGACTGCAGTTACCGTTTCAAAGTGACCATATCTTTACATTTGCATAGCAACTATAGCAATTATTTTGACACGGCGTATGACGCTGTATGTGACGCGTCGGACTGCCGTTCCATCGGACTATGAGAGTACGGGATGAGGGAGTGCACACTTGTGCACTATAATGTAAAATAATAATCCCTTCTAATATAATTTTCCCTAACAAAATAAATATATAATAATATCTCCCGTGCTGAAGGCTAGTCTCCGTCTGCCGTCATGGCCGAAATACGGTCTAGAGGACTTGCTAATATATAACATATGCATACTGTTAATAAACCGTCCGCAAGCTTTGTCGAGCGCGGCCACGAAGCCAGAGTCATTGTTGAACGCAACCAGGACGAGTGCGTTGTATTTCTTGTGAACTTCTAGTATTGTTGATACGTAGACTTTTGGATCCTGTGGGAGAAAATAATTGGATTAGTCAATTCTAAGTGCTGTAAAGGTTCTAAGGGTAAAATCTAAAAGGAACCTCGCATAACAAAATCATGAGATTTTTTATACAATTTCTGTCGAACTTAACTTATCTTGGACAGTCGTTACGGGTAGTCAGAAGCCCGAAAGTCTGACAACCAGTCTTACCAAGGGGTATCGTATTACCCAGTAATTGGGTTGTGGAGGTCAGATAGGCAGTCGCTTCATGTAAAATACTGGTATTCAGCTGCATTCGGTTAGACTGGAAGCCGACCCCAACATAGTTGGGAAAAGGCTGGGCAGATGATGATGTCGAACTTAGGGGCCGTCTCCAAGACCGAGACAATCGCGGCGATATCATCGCGGCGAAAATTTGATGGCATGGCCAGACTATCGCCGCGATTCCCTCGTTCGTAGAGGTGGCCCCTTAGTGTCGGTGTTTTTTCAATAGTGGTCGGATAGAACAACGAAAGAATCTAGATATTTTCAAAAATGTGTAGAAGCGTTTTTTGGCCATCGTGAATCGGCATGTTCTGTCTGGCATGACTGCTAATATGTAAAATTTTGATGCAAATGAGGCACACGTTTTTAAAGTATTTTATTTTCGTGTCTCTTGAACTGATACTTATTAAATGTTATCCTGTCTTTGACAGTAATCAATTTGGTTTGTAATTCAAAAGCTTGCAATATAAGTGCAGACTCGCTGATCGGCTTGTACACTGCTATAAGGATCGCTCGAATGACCTTAACGAGGTTGCACTGTTAGTAGAAATATTTGTGCAATTATTTTATATTTAATTAAAAATCAAAATGGCCGGCGTTAGTTCCTATTTTAGCCACGCGCCAAAAGATTTTTGTACATCTATAGTTCTTTATTAAAAACAGTTTTAAAGTTGCGCGTGGATGTGCTGCTCCAGCAGGCGCTGCAGCTCGCACAGTATCTGGTGTAGGGTACAGTACCGTGTGCGCACACTCGCCGCACTTGTCGATGGCCTGCAGCCCCTGCGCGTGGATGTGCTGCTCCAGCAGGCGCTGCAGCTCGCACAGTATCTGGTGTAGGGTACAGTACCGTGTGCGCACACTCGCCGCACTTGTCGATGGCCTGCAGCCCCTGCGCGTGGATGTGCTGCTCCAGCAGGCGCTGCAGCTCGCACAGTATCTGGTGTAGGGTACAGTACCGTGTGCGCACACTCGCCGCACTTGTCGATGGCCTGCAGCCCCTGCGCGTGGATGTGCTGCTCCAGCAGGCGCTGCAGCTCGCACAGTATCTGGTGTAGGGTACAGTACCGTGTGCGCACACTCGCCGCACTTGTCGATGGCCTGCAGCCCCTGCGCGTGGATGTGCTGCTCCAGCAGGCGCTGCAGCTCGCACAGTATCTGGTGTAGGGTACAGTACCGTGTGCGCACACTCGCCGCACTTGTCGATGGCCTGCAGCCCCTGCGCGTGGATGTGCTGCTCCAGCAGGCGCTGCAGCTCGCACAGTATCTGGTGTAGGGTACAGTACCGTGTGCGCACACTCGCCGCACTTGTCGATGGCCTGCAGCCCCTGCGCGTGGATGTGCTGCTCCAGCAGGCGCTGCAGCTCGCACAGTATCTGGTGTAGGGTACAGTACCGTGTGCGCACACTCGCCGCACTTGTCGATGGCCTGCAGCCCCTGCGCGTGGATGTGCTGCTCCAGCAGGCGCTGCAGCTCGCACAGTATCTGGTGTAGGGTACAGTACCGTGTGCGCACACTCGCCGCACTTGTCGATGGCCTGCAGCCCCTGCGCGTGGATGTGCTGCTCCAGCAGGCGCTGCAGCTCGCACAGTATCTGGTGTAGGGTACAGTACCGTGTGCGCACACTCGCCGCACTTGTCGATGGCCTGCAGCCCCTGCGCGTGGATGTGCTGCTCCAGCAGGCGCTGCAGCTCGCACAGTATCTGGTGTAGGGTACAGTACCGTGTGCGCACACTCGCCGCACTTGTCGATGGCCTGCAGCCCCTGCGCGTGGATGTGCTGCTCCAGCAGGCGCTGCAGCTCGCACAGTATCTGGTGTAGGGTACAGTACCGTGTGCGCACACTCGCCGCACTTGTCGATGGCCTGCAGCCCCTGCGCGTGGATGTGCTGCTCCAGCAGGCGCTGCAGCTCGCACAGTATCTGGTGTAGGGTACAGTACCGTGTGCGCACACTCGCCGCACTTGTCGATGGCCTGCAGCCCCTGCGCGTGGATGTGCTGCTCCAGCAGGCGCTGCAGCTCGCACAGTATCTGGTGTAGGGTACAGTACCGTGTGCGCACACTCGCCGCACTTGTCGATGGCCTGCAGCCCCTGCGCGTGGATGTGCTGCTCCAGCAGGCGCTGCAGCTCGCACAGTATCTGGTGTAGGGTACAGTACCGTGTGCGCACACTCGCCGCACTTGTCGATGGCCTGCAGCCCCTGCGCGTGGATGTGCTGCTCCAGCAGGCGCTGCAGCTCGCACAGTATCTGGTGTAGGGTACAGTACCGTGTGCGCACACTCGCCGCACTTGTCGATGGCCTGCAGCCCCTGCGCGTGGATGTGCTGCTCCAGCAGGCGCTGCAGCTCGCACAGTATCTGGTGTAGGGTACAGTACCGTGTGCGCACACTCGCCGCACTTGTCGATGGCCTGCAGCCCCTGCGCGTGGATGTGCTGCTCCAGCAGGCGCTGCAGCTCGCACAGTATCTGGTGTAGGGTACAGTACCGTGTGCGCACACTCGCCGCACTTGTCGATGGCCTGCAGCCCCTGCGCGTGGATGTGCTGCTCCAGCAGGCGCTGCAGCTCGCACAGTATCTGGTGTAGGGTACAGTACCGTGTGCGCACACTCGCCGCACTTGTCGATGGCCTGCAGCCCCTGCGCGTGGATGTGCTGCTCCAGCAGGCGCTGCAGCTCGCACAGTATCTGGTGTAGGGTACAGTACCGTGTGCGCACACTCGCCGCACTTGTCGATGGCCTGCAGCCCCTGCGCGTGGATGTGCTGCTCCAGCAGGCGCTGCAGCTCGCACAGTATCTGGTGTAGGGTACAGTACCGTGTGCGCACACTCGCCGCACTTGTCGATGGCCTGCAGCCCCTGCGCGTGGATGTGCTGCTCCAGCAGGCGCTGCAGCTCGCACAGTATCTGGTGTAGGGTACAGTACCGTGTGCGCACACTCGCCGCACTTGTCGATGGCCTGCAGCCCCTGCGCGTGGATGTGCTGCTCCAGCAGGCGCTGCAGCTCGCACAGTATCTGGTGTAGGGTACAGTACCGTGTGCGCACACTCGCCGCACTTGTCGATGGCCTGCAGCCCCTGCGCGTGGATGTGCTGCTCCAGCAGGCGCCGCAGCTCGCACAGCCCGTCGGGGATGCGCGCTACAAGCGCGTACATGCGCCCTAGGTCGCTATTCTTTTCGCCGTCCAGGAGTTTCTAGAAAAAAAAAAGAAGATATTAACTTTTACTTATGAAAAAATACAAAAAGGCAAATCACAATCACAATCATGGTGAAGGACACAAAGATTGGCTGCAACTAGTCGAACGGCACATCGAGCAACCAGTTAGTCGTTGCGGCCAAGTGCGCGATGCGCAATCAGTTTCTGTAATTCAATCTGGTCTGGTCTGGGAGTGGTCGCTCAGGCCGTAGGTCCTAGTTGATCGATCTTGAGGCCGATATTGCCGGATTTTAAGGTAGGACTGACGTATGATTTTCATCTGTTATGTACGTACCTGGAACTCGGCATGGAAGATCTCGAGATGTTTCTCTATGAGCACTCTGTCGCAGGTTTTAGCTAGTCGCTCCATTGTAGTCTCGTGTAAGTAAACTTGCACGCGTCGCTGTTCCTCTTGAAGACGTTGTTCAGCCTGTTGATAGAAAATAAATATTTATCACCATCCAAATTTTTAGAGGGTGTTCTACCCATGAATATGAACAACTTTCACTATGGAACCATCACTGGAAATCACGAAAAAAAAAATCTGCTGTTTCATACATTTTGGTCAAGTAGGTATTGAACTTCTGTACTAAACAGCTGTTTCTTTTTTCGTGATTTCAGTGTTGGCCAAATATTTAGTTATATAATATCCGTAGAGTGCACTATAACATCGCTCAATTGGTGGTATTTAAATGTACCACCAGCACCCTGGCACTCCTTTGCTAACTGAAAAGCATCGCCTCGGCGTCAGCATGAGCTCTTCTCTTCTAGTTCGTTAAGATTTAAGAAAAGAATAATCATTTAACTGTCAAACAATATGTCAGAAGCAACTTAATTCCAAGTTGCAATCTCATCTACACTCCGTTCAGTTATTTTACCTCTGAGTGCAGCAACGAAACAGCAACCTTATTGTGACTCAAACTCAAAGCATTTATTTCAATTAAACCATTTACAGGCACTTTTGAATTGTCAATAGGTCAGTCAGAAAATATGAAGCTAGTTGCCCATTGCAAAGCGTAGGCACCTATGGAGAAGAACGGGCAAGAAACTCCATGGACACTCTTTTAAATTATATTTTACAAAAATATGAATTACATCATTAATGTTGAATTTATAATTAAATGTGAGAACGATGTAAAAAAAAAGACGTACGTGTTAAAAGTGTCCAGAGTACAGCGAATAGTACTTAACAAAACAACAATCCAAAAATAAAATAATTAAAAATAAGCCGAGGCAGCCAAGTGATGACCAGCCCCAACTGACGGCGCCCGTTCACGAACATGACGCATAGATCACGACGAGATCACGATCAGTGACGAGAATAAAGATCACAATGATTTGACAGGCTTGTCGATGACAGCAACCCTATCACAACCCTATCACAACCTTATTATTAACCAATATAGGGTCCTCCCGTGTGTTCCTTCAGTCAGTTATACGTCCTACCTTGATCATGTACTCGGTGACGGGGTTGTTCCTGAGGAAGTCAGTGCTCTCCCTGGTGTAGAACCGCTCGGTGTCCTCCAGGAACACAGCCTCGAACGTGTCCTTGTACACCACCAGGTTCTGTCCCCGGGCTGACGTGTCGTCTTCATTCAGGCCTAGGGCTACGTAGCAGTTGATAACCTGGAAGAAGTTTACGGTTAGAAATAAGGCTGGTTTAACATTATAGTGTAGAAATAATGCTGGTTTAATATTATAGTGTAGAAATAAGGCTGGTTTAATATTATAGTGTAGAAATAAGGCTGGTTTAATATTTTAGTGTATGGTTTTTATCTCTCTAATCACCAATATTTTGCTTGTTAAGTACAGTGGGCTGCATCAATTGTGTACCCCCCTTGAAAGCATTTAGCAATGAGGGTTTTTGAAAAATGACGTTTACTAGATGGCAGCACTGAGACGTCAGGTCCGGCCACCTGTCACAAGTGTCAAAGCGCCTATAATTTCTTTAGACGTGACTGAATGATGAACGAACGAATGAAACGAATGGTGATTGACATCATATATTTTATATTGGAAGACCTCTTGTCAAAGTGGCGCCAACTGGTGTCGTGAATTTTCATGAAAACCCTCATTGGAGTAGGCTACCAAATTGATGCAGCCCACAGTACATTAATTAAACATGTAAAAGCATAAAAATTTAATCTGCCAGGATGAATAAATTCGATGAAAAGGTGGAGAATCCTCGCCTGTTACGAACCGTTGATTACAATTTTACATTTTTTTTATTTTGATTTTACCGACAGGCAGTTCCAGAGAAAAGCATTTTCAGACAAACTCTTCACCTTTATTATTAGTATATAATATAATATATAGATCATAAATATTTGGTCATATCAGTTATGTTTTTGGCACTTACTCCAGAAACAAGCCTCGTATTAATCGTCTCCCCGTTGCGTTCTCTCTCGATCAGTTTGAGAACCGCGTTGGTGACTTGCTTGTTCAATCGCTGGAACAGGTTGTCTCGCCACGTCACCAGCGCCAGTTGGTAGATCTCGTAGATTCCCTGGAATTAAAAAAAAAAATAATATAAAAAATAATTATTAATTTTTAAAAGCACAGAGGCGTACCTATAGTCCAAAGTACCCTTCTGTGCTTCGGGGAGGCCCATGTCCAGAAGTGGACGTCATTCAGGTGAAATAATGATGATGAAAGAAACAGAGAGAGCACTTGTCTTTGCGCACACACTTGTGCATTACAATATCTCCTGCGCACCTGGCTAATCTCCGTTGAGATTAGCAACCGTGAACGCAATCGATCTATAAATAAATAAATGAGCCTGAGTTGTATCACTGGAGAGCGAATATATAAATTAGCCTATGTTGTCCCACTACAGGGTAAAAACGCCACCCTTTCCTTTATCCACTCAACTCAAACCGGCGCCAACATAAACCAACCCGTTTTTGGTTCAGTATTTTACTATTTATCAACATAATGCTGTACCAGCATAATGCTGTGACTTTTAAGTCTACGGTTACATGTATCTAGGACACAGCCATTAATATATATTAACTGACCATACCGAATTCAGATTCAGGAATACTTACATTTTTCCGCATATGCCATGATAGCCATAGGCAAGAAATTGATAAATCATGTATATTTAAACTTCGTTCTTGTACTAGCTAAAAGTTACAGGGTGTATCAGAAAGGTATGGTCAAATAGGTGTGGTAAAGATCATCAAACTGCACAACTTTCACCTTTGAGCTAGACTAGAGTCAAGAGCAAATCCATTAAAAAAAAAAAAAAAAACTTTTTCCATGTGGCCAAAATAGTAATCGCGAAAAAGTGATCAGCCGTCCCATACATTTGTCCATTGTCGAGTAGGTATTAAAGTTTTGTATAAGACAGTGGATGATTTTTTCGCGATCCCATTGAGAAAATTGTTCAGTTTGATGGTCTGTGTACCATCTTTTTTATTGACACCTTTCTGGTACATACTGTATAGTAAAATCATCCATGACTGGGGCTCATAATAGTCCATTATAAATACTTGAAAAAAAAAACGGCCAAGTGCGAGTCCGACTCGCACACTGACGGTTCCATACCACCGTATAAAATTTAACATAAAAAAAGCAATTATTATTTGTTGTTTTACTTAAGAGTATTATATAGTTGTATTAGTTAGACTTTTGCATGTATTGCTATTATTAAGATCGAGTAAAAAATCACGTCTCTTGTTGTATGGAGACCCCCTTTAATTTTTAACTTTATTTTATTTTTATTTTGTGTTGTTATCGCGGCCATAGTAGTACATACTCTGTGAAGATTTCAAGTATCTACCTACCTACGGTACAAAATATACAGCTTAATGGACAGCGGAGTCTCAGAGCAGTTCTGTACTACATCCGATCCGAATCCGAGAAATGCCGGGTCTGGAGTGACCATAGTCCTATTTGTATGAGGGGTTGCCACCCACCCACTGTGTAAATGAAACCCATTGCGATCAATTGTCGTTTTATGTGTGAAAGTAAACAAAGCAAAAGGAGTAGGTATTTAAGGATCGTAGGAGGTGGCGTTCCTTAGTGTCTGCCTACCCACATATAAAGTTATGAGTTTATGTATGTAAAGTCAATTTAAACTTGTTTCAAATTTATATTATTTCAAGTTAAACAAAATATCAACTTTATTTTAATGGTGATTAAGTTGATTTCAGAGTGACTAGCACTATTGAAAAAGTTATAAAAATGTTTGAAGTTGTAGCGTAAACTGAACTTTATTGTATAGGATTTAAAGTTATTTTTCCATAAACTCATATTTACATTTTTGGTTAAGACATTGCGAATGCAGTATATGTATGTATGTGTGGTAAATGTGGTAATTAAAGTCACCTTCCGTCCCTCCTCGCACTCGCGCTTGACCCAGTGCCTGTTGAGGTAGGCGCACACGCCGTTCAACACCCGGGACGAGAACTGGTACTCTTCCCATTGTTTCGTGTAGAACGCTAGCACGTCTTCGCCCATTAACTCTGCGCCATTCTGAAAAATAATGAGATATTTTATAGGAAACATTAAATTGATCCACTAAAAACTTATAATTGAATACGCTTTGTTTAATAATGTCTTTAAGAACTTTTTGTGGTCCCCAAGTTGGTCGCAGTTAATTGTTTTTTTTTTTTGTATTTCAGGACAATAAAATAAGATGGGAATTATTTGAGGCTTAGAAAATGAGGTACGTTTATTATGTTAGTGTCCATTCATTGCTCTATGCTATGTCAAAACACTCTAAATTGTATTTCACTTTTTATCCTTGAAAAACTATATCGGGTGACTGTAGAATTTTTTTAAGTCATTTCAGCCGATAGCCGTCTACTGCTGGACATAGGCCTCCCCCCAAGCACCTCCATTTCGACCGGTTCTGTGCTTCTCGCAGCCAATGGGTTCCTGCGGCCTTCACAAGTTTCCTTTATATATTATTGTGTAATTATTTAACTTGAGAACTGTCATTTTCGATTTATTTTGACAAGGTTCTTTGGTTCTTTCGTTCGTTCGAGGTTTCTTGCACTATATTCTTCTCCATACGAAACTACCTTTTGAAAGGGAAACTAGAATGAATTCAATTTTCTTCAAAATTTTGGCGTTCAAAAGTGCCTTTTATGTGCCTAAGAGAAATAAATCATTTGACTTAGATATAAACATGGTTATTTATGAACAAACCTGAAGCAAATTGATGAGATAAAGCCTGAGGAACTCCTTCAGCCTTTTATACAATTCGAGACCGACCAACTGCGCGCCGCCCTGCACATGACCAGTCTAGAACACAAACAAAACTCATATGAACTAGATATATGGATCCTAGAGAAAAAAATAAATCACCAATCAATGGCTGTTAAAATATTCGTAACATAACATAATCAGCCTATAATGTTCCTGATGCTGGGACACAGGCTTCCTTTCTGTGAGAGGGAGTGGGTCGTAATCCACCACGCGGGCCCAGTGCGAGTTGGTAGATGTCATATGTCTTCGAATTTTTGGTTCTAGGACATGCCGTTTCCTCACGATGTTTTCCTTCACCGTTTGGAGAGCAATGGTCATGAAATAATTTACATAAAGTAAAGCTCCTGTCTGGATTCGAAACTACGACCAACAACTCGTAAGTCGCACTGGGCCACCACTACTCTAAAAATATAAAAATATTCATATTTAATAGAAAATTTTAATAATTGTCAGAGAATCCCTACTTTAATTACACGTCGAGACATTTTTTTTTCAGCTTTTTGTGCTCCAGTTAGGGAAGTTATATGGTTAGATATGGAGCAACTTAAGAAGCTAGTTCAATAAGGTGTAGCGGTATCTCTTGCAACAATTCCAACAATCTTGGCATCAAGCGCTAGCGAAATTAAGGTTGCTGGAAATAACTGCCGAACAAAAACTGATTTCCAAAAAAAAAAAAACACTAAAGTGAAAAATTACTTTAATTTCGGACGCATATACGTATTTTGATTTTTATTTTATCAATATAAACTAAGTGGGGAGAAAATCGTATTGAAACTAAGTCATCAACATCATCAACTCTCATTAGTGTTATTGAAACTAATTAAAACTACCCAAGCAGTCAATCTTTATATGGGACCACCCCTGAGGCATACTTTATCCCTTAAAAAAAAATTTTGCAAATCCGTCTATATTTATGACGGAGTCATACCCGAACATACATAAAATAATACAGAGAGATTTTTTTATCACCATCCAAATTTTTAAAGGGTGTTCTACCCATGAATACGAACCACTTTCAGATTTTTTTTCGTGATTTCAGAGTTGGTCCCATAGTGAAAGTTGTTCATAATCAAGGGTAGAACACCCTGTAAAACTTTGGATGGTGATTAAAAAATCATCCAGTATTAAATATCCGAATTGAGAACCTCCTCTTTTTTGAAGTCGGTTAAAAAACTGCCTGTGTAGGCGGAGCTTTATTATACGTAAGTCTTGGGGTTCTTTATAATTGGTTTCATGGGCCACTTGATACAGTTACAAAACTTGTAAAAGTATACAGTGTACGACGTACCTGTTTCTTGCCGCTAAAATTAGCCCTGCCGCCATTGTTGTTTGCGGCTCGACCACTGGAACTACTGCTGGCGCTCTGGTGATGCACGGATGTACAGTAATTGTATACATGACTATATTCTGTTCAGGGGTTTTATTGTATAGATATGTATTATTACGTACAGACGCCAGCACATCAAGCTACTACAATCTGTCAAATTTCTTTAATAGATTTTCAACTCTATCGCTAAAGCATTAGGTTCAAGGTTGATTGGGAAAATTTGAGTTTCGGGTAGCTTGATGTGCTGGCGTGTGTACATACATCACGTTTGTATTTACCCAAAGGGTTAGGCAGGGTTTTTTTATCCTTTATTAAAAAGAACCAGGTTGTTAATAATTAATTACAATCTAGCCTATAACACTAACAAACAATTTTAATCTAACTTAATTTTTACGTGATAATTATTTTAAAACTTAGAATAGTGTTGATTGTACATTACACAAGTCCGTTCCACTTTAGAGTCTGATATCCATACTAATATTATAAATTCGAAAGTAAGTCTGTCTGTCTGTATGTTACCTTTTCACGCCTAAACCACTGAACGGATTCCGATAAAATTTGCCATAGAGATAGATTGCATCCCGGGGAAGGACATAGGATAGTTTTTATCGACATACCTCGCGGGCGAAGCCGCGGGCGGAAGCTAGTGATGATATAAACACTTTGTTCATGTGTTATGTGTGTCATTACCACCATCATTTCTACACTTTTTACACTACACTAACTCAAAAGGGTTAGGCAGAGATGTACTTTATAGTACACCCACATTTCTCCAGTTACGTATATTTATTTGATTCTTTAAGAGAAAATAATAAGATCACCACAGATTAACTCCCATATTTATAAACGCTGCTTAAAATTGTGCAATGATTATAGCGTCTGCATAAGGGGGATGCAAAAATGCAGCCCGTATCCTTCATTCGTAGATCTTTGACAGTCGGTACACCCGTAACGACTGTCAACTGTCAACTGATTGTCACACTTACAGTAGTCCTAAAGTGTGACAACCAGTCAATTACTTTGTATCCAATAACCGTATTTAATACACCATCTTTGTTAAAAAAAAAAAGAACAAAAACGCCTACTTTCGGTTTTGATAAAACAAATTGTTGTTCGGGAAAGTAAAGGAATGACTTTTATTTCTGAATAAATTAATTAATTGTGACGTTATTGTATGATATGATTATTGATTTTATTTCGTCATCATTTCAGCCGGAAGACGTTGACTGCTGGACATATAGGAGTCCCCCAAGGACCTCCACTTCGACCGGTTTTGTGCTTCTCGTATCCAACGGGTTCCTGGCTTCACAAGGCCGTGGGTCCACCTTGTGAAATTTCGTAGGACAACCGAAGAAAAAAATATTCGATATTATCTATAAAAAACATTTTTCTTTGACTCCTACGAAAGTTCAAAATCAAAATTGTATCAATATCTATCTACATACATAACATTCAAAGTCCTGACTGACTGATATATCAAAACGCACAGCCTAAACCGCTGGTCCTAGAGAAATTTGTAGGGTGTGTTCTTTGTGAAGAGTAGATCCACTACGAAAGGGTTTTTCGAAATTCCACCCCTAAGAGGGTGAATGGGAGGACCTCGCTCAGACGTTGCGCTTGCGACCACGAGATCAACTGGGCAGTCAACAAGTACTCCAACCATCACACAAATATTCAAAGGCGAAAGTTTGTGAGTGTGTTTGGATGTTAGTTACTTCTCTACGAACAAACGGCTGAACGGATTTGGTTAAAACCTGGCCCACAGCCAGGATTAATACATAGGATACTTTTTATCCGATATTCCCACAGGATCGATACTTATGCGGGTGAAACCGCGGGGCGCAGCTAGTAAACAGTATCATGGAAGTACTCCCGAAGTTATAAAGAGTACAATCAAAAGCCTCCATTTTTAATACATTAGAAAATGATGATAACGCGATATAAACAGCCGATAATAGTCGATCGATAATAGCCCACGTACGTCGTTGTTTTGTAAACAAACGCGTCGAACCACTAATAATAACGGCTTTAAATAGAACTGGCTTGATTTCTTCAAACACGGAGTTAGGAAACTTATAATGCATTTACACGACTATTCTAACCTTTCTGGGTTTATGTATTTACTATCTTCTGCCCGTGACATCGTCCGCGTGAAATTTTTTGTTCCCCCGACCCACCCCGGCGCATCGAATCGCCCGTCTTAGCATTCATTCTACATTTTTATGTTTTCTGGGCTCCTGAGGGTCCTAGCGTGATATTAATAGCCTATAGCCTTCCCGAAGAATTGGGCTATCCAATGCAAAGAGAATTTTTCAAAACCGACCGGTAGTTCCAGAGATTAGCGCGCTCAAAGAAACTAATAAGACACATGACAAAAAAATACAAATGATTAACATGCAAAACAATAGAATTAGAATAATTCTTCATAGCGGAAGAAACTGCTCAATTTGGTGTTCAATAACCTCCAACATCACAGCTACAGTCGACAGTCGGATCACACACGGAAGTAATGTATAGTTTCCTTATGAAACTAACTTTGAACATGTTCTTTATTGCAGTTTGAATGGTTTATCATTATACAGACCGCGAAATCTTTATCGTGGTTATATCCTACGAGGGAATATACAACAGTTCAAGGTTTTGATACGGACTATCAAACTGAACAACTTTCTCTATGGCACCAACACCAAGAGCTCGTTCAGACGACACGTGCCCGCTAAGCACACGCCACACGCGTCTTCACACTCGTCTAACTCGCTTTGAAATTTTGTTGTATACAATTTGCGTCTTATGAAGTTGACGGTGTGATACCAATGCACTATGCCCACCATGTTTGATTGCACAAGCTGCTGACTTTTGCAGTTTCAGATGCAAAAAAAACATGCAGCAAGTCAACTTGTAAACGTTTTCGCAACACAAATTGACTGCAAACGTAAACTTGCGCAATGAATTTGCTAGTGGATATATTGTGCATGACAAAAGAAGTGATAGAACGGCAAGGACACCTGAAATGCGGCGAGCCAATTAAGTGGTAGCTCAAAGTGGGCCTCATTAGAAGGCTTTAAGTTCTGGATATGCTTAGCTTAGACGTGATCGAATAAGATATCAAGACCTACGCAGAAGAACGAAAGTAATCGACATAGCCCAAAGAATTAACAAACTTAAGTGGCAGTGGGCCTGCGGACGGAGAGTAACGGGTAGCTCACTGTCCGATCAGGACCAGACCCGTGCCGGACGGCGCGTATGTGTTCCACGCGCGCCTCAAAGAGATGTTAGCATCAGCGAAGGGACCCGTCAGGGCCGAAGCCGCTACCCCGGAACATAAAGGGCTAAGGAAGGAACACGGATGGGTTTTAGTCAGTAAGAGCGGGAACAGGAGGGTCAGAGCGGGAGGGGTCATTTGATGATTACACATCCTTAAAAAAAAAGAAGTGGCAGTGGGAGCATTGCTCGTATAACAGACGCCCGGCGATGGGGCCGAAAGATTCTGGGGTAGTGACCGCGTACCGGAAGACATATAGTTGTAAGGCCTCCCACAAGATGGACCGGTGACTTTGTGAAGGGCGCAGGCATACGCTGGATGCGAGAAGTCGAAGACGATGTCTTTCGGCTGAAATGATGATGATCAATTAAGTGCATCGTCTACTCTACTGCTACGAAGGATGTGCACGAAGAGTAAGGCCCGGACTCCACTGAAGCAGAGCGGCGCGGAGACGTGCGGAGTCGCCCAATCACAGACGAGACGAGTGACGCGATGAAGATTTCAACCATTGTGATTGGTCGATTCCTGCACATTTCCTCTCGTCTCCTCTCCTCTCCGCTTTGGTGGATACCGGGCCTAAGGCCGGACGCATTTTAGAAGCGAATTTGTATCGCAAGTATTATCGTGGTCGTACGAATTGAGTGCGCACACTGAATACGTTTTTCTCCGTCAAATATAGGTAGTGTTCCGGTGACATCGCATTCGTAAAGTCCTCTTTGGAGCGCGATGAATGATCTGTATCTTCAAGATAATAAAGTCGTCTCGCTCCCTTAGTACTTGTAAGGTCAGGTTCGTTCGTGCTTGTCCGTACGTGATAGCACGAGTAAAATTTGTACGAAAACGCGTCCTAAGTGCGCGCGGGCCTTACCATTGCCGCGCGGTTCATTTGTTTGCGAGCCACGTATTCGTGCGTAAACGTGGGTCGCAATGGGCGATCCCATCTACAATTTCATACAAAGTGGAGCTAATTACACATACCTCGCTTAGCCATGGGAGCCAATGTGGAGCGGAGCCTTTACTCCTGCGCCAGATTTTTACAGTAAGCTTTAGTTTTGAAAAGGATACGTATACAAGTCCATATATCTCTTCTTTTCCATGTGCTGCCTCTTGTAAACCTGCTCTATACCCTCCTGTAGGTCGCCCCATATCTGCAACAATATACATATGGATCCCATAATTATAAAGTTATTGAAACGTCATTATAACGACCGACTGCGTTCACACAGCCCTGTCCCGTAAAATATTTTATTTGACGTGTCGTATTATCCTGCGTATAATAATCCGTTGCGTAGTTTAGAAGAAAAACGCGGTCACACAGACAGACACGAAAGGCGACTTTAATTTATAATATCGATGTATCATTGAGCAAAAGCTATGATATTAAGATAGGCTAGTTTAGAGCACGTTCAAGTTCAAGATGTAAGTAAGCAAGTTCAAAAAATATGGATGTCCTTGTCACGTAATCAACTTTGAAAGTTAATAGTTCGGAAACTTGACACTTTACGGGGACTGGTCTTTATGTTTTCTGTTTGAATTGATGTCAGCCGTAGATTTACATTAAAAAAAAATGGTGGACAGGTTGGTATGCCACGGACCTTCAAGGCCCTTTAATGTAGATTTAGGCAAGACGCACATCAGCTGCTCCATACATTTTTGTTGACATAACTCGACATTTAGGGAATAGCTTTTTTTTTTTCAGTAAAGTTCTCTTTTCTACTCGTACCACACCTTTTCATAATAATCTTTGTCGGCCAGATATATAAAAATAAAAATTTGTCCCATATTAATTCATTTTCAAAAATATCAAAACCATATCTAAGATTATGAAGACTTTATAATAATCAAATCGCCACACATTGGCAAAGAGCCAGGTGTATTTTAAATAAATCTCCTAGAAGTCCTTATTAGCTTGGAAATAGAGTATATTTTAGCGCAGACAACCAAGAGAAAGCTGATCGATCAGAATGGCGGAAATAAAATTTTATTTCGTCATACATTACTGTGAGACAGGCATAAGTCACGAAATAAGAAACTGTAGAAAATCAACAATGATTAATGCATTTAGCAGACATCTTGAGGTTTTGTCAAGCCATTGCACTTTAGTCGCTTTTTAGGGTACCGTACCCAAAGGGTGCCGTGCACGTAGCCGAATTCTGAGCCGAGTCAATTTAGCCTATTGCCATCAACCGGCCACAAACCCAACCTCCGGGCTGCTACTGAGAAACCCACCCCAAAATATTTGTAAAAAGCCTCGGCAAATTATCCACTGCAGTGTACTTTCAGGTACAACCCGAAGCAAACTTTATGTCGGCTCGAAACATGGCGAGTCGCTGCTTAATAACAAATTCACGTGTCAGCAGGGACGCAGTACTGTGCATTTCAGATCCAACATAAAGTTTGATGTTTGTTTGGTAATAATAATGAAGATGATGACGACGCTACTTCGCTCAGAGTTGTTCTACTGTAGCTACCTGCAATATGCACTTACGTCGCAACATGACGTGCGGTTATAGTTCAGTACGATTCGATGGAAACGTGACGTCAGTTGGCATGAACGACGCGATAAACAGCGTTAGATATTAACTAGATATAGGAATATTTTAAAGTAGAAGTGTTGCTGGGGAAAATTATATCGATAATTTAGGGAAATGGTTGCTTTTTTGAGGGACAGGATTTGTCAGTCAGCAAGTTTGATAGTGGGTCTGACTGCACAGAGTTTTTGTTATATACATATAATGACATCTCATCAACCTAGGAAGTTGTCGGCTGCTTAACCGGGCTAACAGGATTAAGGATGCAAGTCAAGGCATCACTCTTATAAGCTAAGCGACTACACATTAAGGGCACCCCCTGTGGGGTACGGACCTCGGCTTAGGGCGTCGCTGGGAGAGGTCAGCCAGGGATACGCTGGATCGGATCAAACTGCACAGGGTTCTCTACAATTATGTCCTCTATAACCATCGTTATTACTCGTGTACCTCATCCAGGTTTATTTTAATTTCTTTTCTCTGACATGAAAGTGTTTATTGAATCATTTATCAGGTTCTTTGAATTTCAACGAAGTTATCAATTGTAGTTTTAATTTATACAAAAGAAGCAGTACAAAGGAAATGATTGCACGCTTGGAAGACGACCTAGATGTCTCTGGTTCTACTGCAATGTTTTTTTTTTATAAGCATCCTGAACTGCACCTTTTTGTTTTTGATGGTAGGAAATCATCAAACGACTCTTCCCGCTCTGGGTGGAGCGGAAGGAAGTGTCAGACTCTTACTGACTAAAAGCCATCCATGTTCCTTCCTTAGCTCTTTATGTTCCGGGGCAGCGGTAACCCTTTCGGACAATCTCGCTGAAGAACTGCACCCTGGAGTTTGGAATTTTCCACCATAGATAGAAATGGAAGCCTTTGGTCACGCCTGTCATTCATGGATCTAAGACAATCGTTACCGGTAATCAGAAGTGCGAAAGTCTGACAATCAGTTTTACCAAGGGGTATCTGTACTACCCAATAACTGGGTTGTGGAAGTCAGATAGGCAGTCGCTCCATGTAAAATACTGGTATCCCGCTGCATCAGGTTAGACTGGAAGCCGACCCCAACATAGTTGAGAAAAGGCTAGGCAAATGATGAGATAGAAATAGATGAACTTCTGATTGTAATATTGACACTGACAAAACATAAGTGTATGATAGTACAACCCAACCACCTCATACATACATACAGTTATCCAACGGGGAAGTTTATTTCTATCAAGCTGTTCAATTGTCATCATATTTATTTACATGACCTACAGATAAGTATGCGTTCGAGCATCCGATACGTCACGATACCTAAATATCTCATGCACCAATGACACAGGGAAATCGAAGTGTGTGTGTGCTATAATAATAAAAATAACTACCGTTTTATTTATCAGATTGTTCGAAAATGTACTGAATCATTGAGTCTTCGAGTGGAGACCGCTGTCAGCAAGTGTCGTATGGGACGAACTTAAAAACGCGTCGACTTTAGAAGGCAGCCAGGACAGACTGGGTGAGGTGCGGAAGGCAGAGAACTGGGTATGAACGTAACTTGGGAGGAGGCCTATGTTCATCAGTAGACTGCCGAGTCATGCCGTGCCGAGGCCGAGTTGATTGAATGATTTCTAAATGGTACCTATTGTAAAAATGTCCTAAGTGATGTAGGATTTATGCAGACTTATAAAAAAAGATGGACTCCGCGCGACGCATATCGAAAGTGGAGCACCGTACCGATCTATGTGTGCGTGATTGACTATTGACGCTGTCGTGTCACGTAACGGCGGCCGGTCGGCATACTATGATGTAAATGTGAGCGTGAGGCGTGTTTGTACAAACGGTCCGTTATTATAAGTGTATGGATTTATGATTTATAATACCAAGCAGCATCCTTCTGTCCGTTTATATACAGAAAAGTGTTACGTTTGTGTCGCCATTTATTATTTTTCCCAGCTTGTACACTAGGAAGTGTTGAAGTACGTTTTGGGGGCTGCCATTTGTTTTGCGTTCAAATAGCTCTGATTCTAAAACAATTTCAATAACCGTTTTGAGGGAAGTTATGGGCCATACATCACGTGGGTTTAGCAGTTAGCAGTGATTTTTGGCCCTCACAGGTCTGTATATGTTCTAGATTCTTGGATATCTCACCATGTTTTCCTTCACCGTTTTAGTAGCAGTGGTAATGAAACACTCAGCCAAACTTGGTACATTTAAGGTTGAATTTACGTTAATGTATGTATTTATTTCAACCAGAATTACGTTAACACAGTTGGTGACAGTTATCAAGTGATGTTTTGAACGGGATTGTCTATCTAGTACTATTATTGATCGAAGACAGTATTACATAGATGCATTCAACACCTAACCTCTCGTTAAAAAAAAGCAACAACTGCTGTTTTTAGGGTTCCGTACCCCAACGGTAAAAACGGGACCCTATTACTAAGACTCCACTGTCCGTCTGTCATCAGGCTATATCTCATGAACCGTGATAGCTAGTCAGTTGAAATTTTCACAGAATGTGTATACAAATACTAAAAACAGAAAAAAAATATATTTAGAGGGGCTCCCATACAACAAACGTGATTTTTTGCCGTTATTTTATATGTAGTGTTAAATATGTATGCCATGGTGTTACGGAACCCTTCGGCCGGTTTTTTCCTCCACCGGGATTGAAACAAAAACCAGTCGATCACCTGCGATATCCCGTAAGTAGGTACTTATTGGAAACTGGTTCACTATGGGTGGGCTCACAATCTGTCACTATTTACATTATTATGGTGCTTCATCCGATACGGGCTGCCTCGATACGGGTCGTTAGTATATATTATACATCGATGATTTCAGTAAGGGTCATTAGAATATTATAGACTAGCAAAATAAAACATGTCCTTTTTTTTTAAGTAAGGGAAATCATCAAATGACCCCTCCCGCTCTGGGTGGAGCGGAAGGGAGTGTCAGACTCTTACTGACTAAAACCCATCCGTGTTCCTTCCTTAGCCCTTTATGTTCCGGGGTAGCGGTAACCCTTTCGGGCAATCCCGCTTCAGCAGGCTTTCGGCAGGCTTCGGCCCTAACGGGCCCCTCCTCTGATGCTGACATGTCTTTGAGGCGCGCGTGGAAACACATACGCGCCGCGCTGATCGGACGGTGAGCTACCCATGCAAAACATGTCCTATGGCACTCGGCAATGGTGTAGCTGTCTATCAGTGAAATAATTTTCGGAATCGGGTGAATAATTCTGTCCTTATCCCAATTTATTTAGGGTCCGAACAACAGTATTTTTCTTCGATACTTTTCTATCAATTGTCATCTCGGTAGTCTGCTTTCTAACCGTATCATCATTCACACAGTCCATCCATCGTTTCTTTGGTCTGCCCCTACTCTTATAGCCATCGAAATTCATACTCAGAACTTTACGAAATCTTCCTCATTCCTCACGAAAATAAAATCTTCTGTTTCATACATTTGGGTCTAGTAGGTATTGAACTTTTGTATTAAACAGCAGATGTTTTTTTCGTGATTTCAGAGTTGGTGCTGTAGTGAAAGTTGTTCATATTCAAGGGTAGAACACCCTGTAAAAATTTCGAGACGGTAAAAAAAGTCATCCGGTAGGATATGTATAAACTCACAAATTTTACCTCTTTAGCATAGACGTGTTGGCTAACGACCACCCCTGCTTAGCAAGCCGACCCCAACAAAGTTGGAAAAAGGCTAAGTGTCATCTAAGATGGGACTTATGAAGCCTTTTAGCCTCCCATAATAGTAGTTCAAAAACAGACTGCCATAATTACAAAAAGAAAGATAATTTAGTTTGTTATCTTATCTTATATGGAGTCATTGGTCTGACCGTTGTTAATAAGGTCGATTATCTATTCTGTGATCAACAAATCAACACTGCAGACATCGAATTTATCAGCAGAGTAACGATCAGATAATCGATTGTACAGGTTTACAAAACCGGGTGAATATAATATGATAATGTTTTTATGTTAATTTTTTGGCCTAATTTTTTGAGCTATGTCACCGATGTAATTTCACACTAATATTGTGTGTGTTTATATGTTTGTTACTTCTTCACGCTCAACTGCAGGACGGATTTGGATGAAATTTGGCACACAGATAGTTGATTAACAAATATGATATTTTTATCCCGATATTCCCACGGGATCGACACTTATGCGGGTGAAACCGCGGGGCGCAGCTAGTATTAACTATAAGTCCAGGTTTCCTCGCGATATGTCCCTCCTTTACCAGTAATGTACAAGATAAACTCAGAAAGTACCTACATATGAATTTAAAAAGACATTGGTACTTGCACGGATTTGTAACCAGAACCTCGTAGGTAAGTACAATATGAAAGGCGAGGACTTAAACACTAGGCCATCACAATGCACCGATGTAATATTATTTCATAATTCAAGTAATACAAACCAACAGTTGAGGTGAGCGAAGTAATTATATCTGCGAATCTAACTCCAAACAATGAAAAAGTTTATTTTCATCGAGCCTTCCAAACTAACCTTGACTGACATTTGTACAAGAGAGGTCAAGGTGAGATGCTTAGGATTCGGGGTTGGCGTTCGAGCGAGGTCGGCGCTTTGCAAATCTGTCAGAAACTTTCGTATAGCCAGATGAATGGGTTTGGGAGTGGCCAAATCGATAAGCACCCTCAGTTTATGAAAGGATGAATATAAATGTTGATGCATGGAGGGAGAGAAAGGCCAAAGAAAAGACTGATGGGATGTGTGAGGAATAGTATGAAAGAGATGAGAGTGAATGATAGCGTGACGGTTGACAGAGGAGATTGGAAGAAGAAATCGTGTTGCGCCCACCCCAAGTAACATGGGACAAGGGCTGAAAGAGGATGATGTTTTATGAAAGCAAGGTCACGTCTGTGTTTTTTTATCAAGTCGCCAAATGGAAGTGAATTGCGCCGAGCATAGGATCAGGACAGGAAGAAGACATCAACCGACAGATTAAATAATAAATTGGCTCTAAGAAACCGGGGGGAATCGTTAAACCAGTGAAAAGGGCTTGTTTTACAGTTGTATGTATTGGCACTATTTAATTTTATTACGATTAAATTTAAATTATGTGCTAGAAGTTAACCTGTATTTAGCTGGAAGTTTTGAAACATGCCGTAAGGTTCTGTTTGAATACTTGAAATCACTCGTAACGACGGAACGGCAGCAGGGTGTGGTTTTGCTTTGCTACATACTATATGCTCAATCTATATTCTGCCCTTTGTGCCCCAAAACATGAAGTTAGAGTGACCTCTGCGCTGCCACCGACGACGCCGTGGAAGTGGCGAAGTTTTGGGCCAAACAAAATTTGAAGTAGTCGTGCAAGCGACACGAGTAAGAAGACTGGTATGGTAACTTTCTCGAAAAAGTCCGAAGTATCTACGGCCAAACATAGCAACAGTTTGTTTGTGTAAACAGCGGCACAATGGCACTAACTACTGTTGTAACTACTATGAGGCATCGGGCGGGTTTCAAACTCACGATTCGACATTTCAACCACGAGTTGAATTCCATGATTAATTGAATGACGACACCGTTTTGTTTAACTACGTGTTGCCATAACACGCGAGTTCTTAGGAGCAGAGGTTACAAGAATGCGTAAAACGTAACATTATTATAAGATCACTCCATTATTCCTCAAAGGGTTTGGCAGGCGTGTCTGTGTAGTAGGTACACCCATATTTTGGCAATTATGTCATTGTTCCATATAGGGGGCGAGCCCATTGTCACTGACGCAGTCACGAACCCATCCGGGGTGTTGCTGAGAAATTCGTAATGGATAAAACCCAAAAACACTTTGCTCAAACTGGGAATCGAAACAAGGACACCATGCTCCGCAGTAGCGCTTGCGACCGCTACAAAAATAAGGCTGTAAACTACCTACGGAGAGATGGCTAGAGTATGCTAAAATCTCCTGGGCTTGCTCGTTCCATCATAGACCTCATCCATGCTTTCCAACAGGCGAGTTCGACGTCGAGAGCTAGCCCCTTTTGCAATAAAAAAAAACTTTGAAAAAAGTGACGCAAACTCCTGCGACGTAGATTACGGTAACTATGTAGTTGCATTCATGTTCAGCACCGTTACTGCGTAACACACTATCTATCTCAATCTGAATCGTTTTAAAGGATATTGATAATCCATTGCTTCATATGTTAAAAAAATGTCTGCTCAACAATGTAAATAACGCAATGAATGTTGTTGAACTGTCATTATTATTTATTATTATTATAAGCCTGTTATGCCCCACCGCAGGGCAAAGGCCTCCCTTCCGCCTTTTCATTTTTTCCTGTCTCTTCCTACATCTGGCCAATACTTTAGACAGGCGTCCAATTCGTCACGTCATCTCTTTCTGGGCCTACCGCGTCGCCGATTCGTTATTCGGAATCCAGTCAGTGGCTACTTTTGCCCAATTCTGTTGCGACATGCGGCAGATGTGGCCTGCCCAATTCCACTTTAGTTTGGCAGCTGTGATGTCCACGTCTGCAATTTGTGTTTTGGAACGAAGTATACTCTCAACATGAATCCCATAGCTACTGATAATGTGTTACGCAATACCCCGCTGTACTACGCTGGACCACCAAACCATTTGATAAGCGTGAAGATTATGGGGATATCTCCTCTGACCGTTGATTGGTAATTAACCCTTCGTATCGAACGTTTACGCGAGACACAATGGCTTTTTAATTGTGTCTGTAATTACCGCATTCAACCGGTTAAGATAAAAAAAATCATCTGCCTCGCCTTCTCCCAATTATATGTTGCGGTCGGCTTCCAATCTAACCGGCTGCAACTGAATACCAGTATTTTACATGGAGCGACAGCCTATCTGACGTCCACAGCACAGATACTGAGAACCAAGATACCCCTAAAGACTACTGGTTGTCAGATCTTCGAGTTTCCGAGCGTAGAAATATTTGCAACGTCTCTGACCGTTCGTTGGTAATTAAGGGAGTCTCATGTCCAGCATAGGTGTTTGAGGACTGGTAAAAAAGAAGATTCTCTCAAGCCCAGCCTTAGCCGTTTGCTATAAAATATCGTCAAAATGTATTTAAAAACTCCATCTCTCTAGTACCAAAATCGACTTCCTCAAGTTATTCTTAGCTATCGGTAAATCAACAATTAATCAAAATTAGGGCAGCATTTCTCGAGTAGCAACAGACCAAACATAAACACACATACTTTTTCTAGTTAATTCTAATAAAATGGCGTCTAAAACATGTGTAGCAAGCATCTTATGGCGCTAATTCAAATGGTAACCTACTTTTTTTAAGTCGGTTAAGAGTACTGTTATGTCAGGTAGAAGTTGTTAGAAATGCAACTCGTTTGGTTGTTTTTTTTTATCTTTTTATGTTAATCTTGTGATTATTGCTACTTCCGATTGCGTTATGGTCTAGTGATCACAACTCGCTCAATGACCATTCCTATTTAAAATCTTGTTTCCAATTAATTTTATTTCCACATAAACCAATATCAACTTTCTAAAAGTGGAAATTAAGTTGATTTCAGAATGACTAGAACTATTGAAATAGTCATAAAAATGTTTGAAGTTGTAGCGCAAAATTAACTTTCTGTGTTTGGCATTACAGTTATTTTTCCAAAAACACATATTTGTTTACCCTTTCGGAAACAGAATTGCGAACGTAGTCTAGGTCTTATGGTGCTTGCATAAAGCAGCGGGTTTTCCGGTCCAGGGGGTCTACTCCCTAACTCCGTCCGTCCGCCCGTCGGCCCGTCCGACAGTAGCCCGATACGACGGTGTGAACCCTACTCCCTAACGATTTCGGACTCATCAGTTTCAAACGGAATCATAGACAATATTCGTGAACGAACGACGCATGGCGATACAGTTGCACTATTTTACCGGTCGATTACCGGTTTACTTATTTTGTAGTTTTCTAGCTTATTAAACAAAAATTAATACTTTTGTCGTTAGAAAATGACCACATTTAAAAAATATACCTTTTATTATGTCTATAAATATAGAATTGAATTATTTTTGCCATTTTTGTCTGGAAACTGGCATCATCCTGTTATACCTTTGCCTGTTTACTTTTTTGAAGGAAATTTTATAATGAAATGTCAAAGGCCGCATTCCGAATTTAGTTTGTCTCATCGTCTCACATGCGTTCCGATTTAGTTATTACGATTATGACAGCTAAGAACTGTCAACAATTCGAAACGCTCGTGAACGCGCTCACAGTGATACTCAATGTCAAAACGATATTATTACAGTATTTCTTTGTATAAACACCACATTTCTTCTTTAGTTAGGTGGCGACAGTCAGCCAGAAGAAAAAAAAAAATACCTCTACATTTAAAAATAATTTTGACACAACTAAATCGAATTTGACAATCGCGACACCACGTGGAAAATATTTTATTTTGTTTTTAGAAGATATTTAATTTTTATATTATTTTTCTCTTTTTGTATGGAAAATATGAAAATTCTTACCTACGTCTTGAGTTTTAGGGGTTTACGGGTTTTATAAAGGGGGTCGAAATTTTCATTATTTTTACGATAGGACACACCGTTTTCGAGATATAAGCAAAAGAAAAGAAAAAAGATATAGTACTGTTTTTGTTGGTGTGCCAACTAATTTTATTCCACACCTTTTTAGTCGCGATTAAAAATAGTCAGATTTAATTAGAAAATCTAATCGTTATCGCGCACGCTAATTATGTACGGGTTTAGGCACGCTCAAATTCCTGTAAAGCTTCTTTATTATTTAAAAAAGCAGTCATACTTAGTTTGAATTCTTTTAAATTGGTAACTTTCGTCGACAGCACGAGAACTATTTTGATGTCGTATCAACTGACATAAATATCCGTCAAAACCAGTGTCAACTTTAATTGTTCGGACGGGCTAAAACACATCGGGAGTAGGGACAACTATCAAATCGCGTTGTCATTCATTCTTCGCTCGGGCCCCGAACGAATCATCCGTCCGTAGGGCATAGGGAGTAGGAAACGACCGTAACGAAGGCCGAAACGACGGACTTCGTGCTTAGGGAGTAGACCCCCAGATCGCTGCAGGTTGATCTACGGAAACAAACGGTCACAATGTTTTACCTGTTTCTTTATGTGTGAGCGTATAATTTAATACGGGGCTATTTTACTCGCACCGATCGGTAGCGGCTTCTCTTTACCGGGAACCCGCGTCTTTATAGTATGTACTTTAAGGGAGTGAGTACCCATGAAAATGAACAACTATTACTAAGAGACCAACACTGAAATCGAGAAAATAAAACCAGCCGCTCTATACATTTATGTTCGCATAACTGGACAAAACACACTGGCACAACTTGTTTTTTTTTTTTCCTTTTTTTTTGTCCGCCCCATAATAAAAGTAGTATTTTGGGTATGGGTTTCAAAGGAAAAGTGGTTTGAACATCACTCCCTCTATGACAATATCTAATAATGAACCAATCTCCGTATAGTCCGGTAAAAATTAGGAAGATAGGTTCAGCCATGAAAAATACATATCTGCCTTCCCCTTCGCAGAATACAACCGTGATAATACACATAAATAACAACCTGAATCACAATCACTTGATGAGTATGACAGAGTATGTCCCTGACTATATATAGAACTCCCGCGCTCTTAACGTGGGTGTTGAGATGACGAAGATGAAGTCGGATGAGGAGATGTATTCGTAAATTGGTGTTAGGTATCAGGCTATTATAACGGGTAAAAATACCCTTGGGCTGAAAGAAGCTTAGAGTAATTTGTTTTTCCCGTTATCATGTTATTTTTTTGTACTGGACCATACCTGGGAACCTTCTAGTTACAGAGTTATTGAAGGTCAAAGCTCCAACGTTTTTTTTTAAACATAAAGACAGTTTTATATGTAACTAGCATCGCCCCGCGGTTTCACAGGAATAAGTTGCGATACCGTGGCGCGTGGGAATATCGGGATAAAAAGTGTCCTATGTGCTTAAAGTCCTATTTGTTAATCCTGGTTATAAACTATGTGCCAAATTTCATTCAAATCCGTTCAGTATTTTTTGCGTGAAAGTATACCTAAACCATACTAATATACATACGTACAATCATTCTGATTTTTTTTTCAGATTTTTCTACAAGCAACTTACTAAAACACTAGTGTTTTAATTTTGTCCAAACAATAGTTTTTTTGTAAATAGTTAATTGCTTCATATTTTGCAATAAATTACCAGCGTTGTGTCATCATGATGTCGCGCTATGCAGTCCGACAAAGACCGCGCTTTAGGTCATGCCTAAAACTGCTATGCCGTTGCACCCAAAAGCTGTCTTCAGTGCGTTACATTGCGCACTATCGTAAAAACAGCTAAATTTTACTCCCAGCAATTATTTTGGCACAAAGCTACTTATTTTGATGCACAAAACGCGTAGATAACGTTGATGATATGGGCCATTTCACACCCAGTATTCCTGAATTCTTGAATATAGGTGGCCTCAAAATGATGCAGGTACAAGTGAGTGAAAAGTGAATTTTCTTGATGGACGCCGATTCATCAAAAACCCGTGCCCAGCCCTGTTTCAGGCGGACAACGGAACCTTAGCAATAGGGTCCCGTCGCAAACTTTAGATAAGTACGGAACCCTAAAAACTGATCATTCCTATAGGGAATAATTTTAAGCATTGTTCTCTTAGGAAATGTAACCTCCTTCGATGGTAAAGAGATTAGTGACCTTTTTAATGCACACTTTCACTCAGTTTTCGAAAAACATAATGACGTGTCTGTGTCGTCATCTTCTTCGTCTGACGACTATTCTAATGCTTTAAATCTTAGTAATGTATATATTCCATTCAATACCATTGTAAAGTCTATCAAATCTCTCGATGTAAACAAGGGCAGTGGCCCTGATGGAATTCCACCTCTGTTTCTGCAGAAATGTTGCGAAAATATTGCACTTCCTTTATATCTACTATTTAACTCCTCATTGCGATCTGGTACTATGCCTTTGGCTTGGAAACGTTCTTACGTTGTACCTGTATTTAAGAATGGCGACAAGCATGACATTACAAATTACCGGCCCATTTCTAAGTTGAGTGTTATACCTAAGCTCTTTGAGCGAATCGTCTGTGACTTAATAACGCCCTTATTAAAACCACTTATAATACCGGAGCAACATGGATTTGTTTCTAAAAAATCAACTGAAACAAATCTCTGCGAATATATTGACTACATAGCCACGGCCATGGATAATGGTCACCAGGTAGATGTCGTGTATACCGATTACTCAAAAGCATTTGATAAAATTTCTCATAATCTGTTAATTAAAAAACTTGAGTATATCGGTATACATGGCGATCTGCTTCGATGGCTGGAATCTTATTTAAGGGAACGCAGTCAAGCAGTTACGGTCAAAAGGCACTGCTCATCCTTTATGCCTGTTACGTCTGGCGTGCCCCAGGGCTCGCACCTCGGACCTCTATTATTTAATTTGTACATAAATGACGTACACAATATATTTAAACATTCTAAATTTATTCTTTATGCAGATGATAAGAAAATTTATAAAACATACTAAACCAGAAGATTGCTTAGAACTACAAATTGATATTAATAACCTGTGTGATTACTGCAAAATAAATTGTCTGTTCCTTAACGTAAATAAATGCAATATTATAACATTTTCAAGAAAGACGAACGCGATAAAATATAACTATAAGATCAATAATGATCATATTAATAGAGTGACCGTGATGCGGGACCTTGGGGTCCAACTTGATAGTAAACTTATCTTTGACTCGCAAATTACCACTATGACCAACAAGGCATTTCGCATGTTGGGATTCGTACTAAGAGTTGGTAGGGATTTCAAACATAGGTCAACATTGATACTTCTTTATAAGACACTTGTAAGGTCGATTCTTGAATATGCTTCGGCGGCGTGGAGTCCGCAGTATGCAGTTTATATTGAACAAATCCAAAAATAAATGAAATAAAAAAAAAAAAAAAATAATAAAAACAAGCTTGCGACTCACAGACTAACAAATCGAGTCGATAACCCACATTTGGTGAGTCAGCAGCATTTACAGTTATGTGACGCTGACGACAGACAGCTATTTCGTTGTGTTATTGTTGAAGTGAACTTGACAAAAACGTTGGCTGATTGTTTGATGACAAAGTGAGTAGAGCTTCACGACTATGCTTGGCGGTTGGGTAAGCAGGGGTAGAGTTATTGCAAAATAATAGAGAAACAATATTAGCCTGTAATGTTTCCACTGCAAGATTCAAGGTTTCTCTAATCAGAGAATCTAGAGAAAAGGTCTTTAAAATCAATTGATTTGGTCAGAAAACGTATCATAAGCTTTTTTAGGGTTCCGTATCCAAAGGGTAAAAACGGGACTCTATTACTAAGACTCCACTTTCAGTCTGTCTGTCACCAGGCTGTATCTCATGAACCGTAATAGCTAGGCAGTTGAAATTTTCACAGAATGTGTATTTCTGCTGCCGCTATAACAACAAATACTAAAAATATGAGGGGCTCACAACAACAAACGTGATTTTATTGCCGTTACTTTATATGTAGTGATAAATATTTTATGGTGGTACGGAACCCTTCATGTGCGAGTCCAACTCGCACTTGGCCGGTTTTTTTGTGATGACGATTAAATGCGGTCTTCTTTTAAATACCCTATATATAAGTTGCCATAGTTCGAGCTACATGCTTCAAACCAGATTTGAAGATAATACAAGCCTAATTATAGATCCCTGCTAATGGTTAGCTATAGGTAATAGAGTTAACATGTAAATTAAAACAAAGATATTGAAACTTTACGCATTTGCGTGGGTGGGCGTTTATTGACTCAATACGGAATCGAACCAACGACCCTGATCGCAAAGGTAGACCGGTCACAGCACCAATCAAGTTATCAAAGTTAAAAATATTTATTTTACGACCCAGTTTTTAAAACTTATAGCTAAGGCAGCGAAATATTGCGCCATTTCTTACCAAAAAGACTTGAAACAAAACTCTACGCTTTCTCTAAGTTTTGTACTCGAAAATCGGCATTAAAATCGATCTTTAACAGTTGTATTACTGCACGATAGCCTGGCTCGATTGATTGATTGATATATGGTAGACTTGCGTAACAAAATTATAATCAATTTAAATCGATTAAACTCTGATTTTTTATTTGCTAGACTAAAATGATAGTTTTTCGTCAACATGATTAAAACATTTTGACATTTTGGTCTAGCAAATTAAAAACTATGACTAACTAGCTTGTGCCCGCAGCCCCAACCGCGTGGAGTTCGGTTGTGGTCTCTTTGAAATCCTTATTGCAGCTTCAAAAATACTCTAGAGATGTTTACGCCTGATGTCAGACGTCACCGTATAAAAGGCGACCAACCCTTAATTGTTTTGTCTAGTAAAACAATAACAAGAGTTACTTAACATTATCAGGGTTTCTAGCCGGGGGGCGTTGGGATCGGTTTTCAGTATTAGCTGATAGGGGTAGTTTATATCTTTCTTTCAAAGAGCTCATGCCGGGACCAAAGACTAACCCACCAGCAAGGTCGATGGCTAACTACCTAGGGTGCGCCATACTTAAGTATCATAAACTCAAAGTACCCTTTTTAGTGCACCTCTTGAAGCAATCTGTGCAGTGCATTAAAATGGCATGTAGGTACTTACGAGTGGTGATACTTGAATGTCTGGCGCACCCTGAACAGTCAGCCCCGCTGCCACGTTACTGATTCGCTAATATTTTAATTAGGGAGTGAACTATTCATATGATAGTTCGTGCCGATATCAGAGAAGGATCAGTTGGGTAAAAACGTAACACACTAACAGTGGCAATGGCTTTAATTTCGACAATTCAACAATTTTCATTGCGTTATTTACGTTGTTGAGCAGACAAATTTCTCGAACATTCGAAGCAATGGTTAGCAACATTCTTCAAAATGATTCAGATGATTTTGAAAGTGTATTACTCAATTAGAGCCCTGGGTTGGGGCATAGGATATCTACCTTTTGACCCGGTAGTACCTAAGTTCCTATGGAATAATTACCAATCTTCATGAGGACGAAAACGAATGGCACTTGAAAAAAAAAAAAGAGAGGCCTATGCTCTAACCATTGTGTGGATCGCCCGGAGGACACGGTGCTCCACCGTGTCCTCCGGCGGCGATCTCTCGCGTCCGGCCCTGGTCGAGGCAATGGTACGGAGCTAGAGTGCATGGGAAGCCGTCACCTCCTTCTGCGAAGCAGTAATGCTCGCGAAGGAGGAGGCAGAGCGCGTGAGGGAGAGGCAATCTTTGCGCCCTCACGCCCCTAGTCGCCGCAGGGGACGCCCTGGGTGTCGTGAATCGAGAGCCGATTCCTGGCAACCGGAGGCGCGAGCTTGCGGCCCGGGTCGACGGCGCGTTGTGTTCCACGCGCGCCTCAAAGAGATGTCAGCACTGATTGCCAGGGTCGCAGCCCGCGGGTTGTTCGAAAGAGTTACCGTGGCCCTGACACAGGCAACTGAAGGAACACGGGCGGGTTTTAGTCAGTAAAAATCTGACACGCCCTCCCGCTCCGCCGAGAGCGGGAGAAGTTATTTGATAATTGCCAGTCCAGTGGATGACGTCGGGCTGTGGTTGATGACGATGATGATGCAGAAGCCTCGGGCAAAAGCCAGTACTTAATAATTTATAACAGCGAAGTTACTAATCTACGTTCGCGATTTATTTGAAAAAAATGTAAACAAATATGAATGAATGTAAAAATTACTTTAATTCCTACACAATAAAGTTCAGTTTAAGCTACAACTTCATAATTTTTTATAACTTTTTAAATAGTGCTAGTCACTCTGAAATCAACTTAATAATCATTGTAATAAAGTTCATATTTGTTTAACTTGAAATAGGGTGGGGATGTTACTATACTAATTTTCACGCCTAAACAACGCCACTGAACCGATCGTAATGTTCACTTGACAGATTGTTAGGTGGCCTGGGACCTGAAGAAGGACAAAGGCTTCTTTTCATCCTGGTTATAGGTACTCAAAATGATGAAATACAAAATACACGCACAAGAGGTCGCGGGCGAAGAGATAGTCTATCTATCATCAATTGCAGTTTTGCAAAATCTCGAAAAAGGCTCGACTGATTGTGATGAATTTTTTGTAAATTTTTGTTTGAGTACGCACCGTGCATTATAAAAAAGATGGACTCCGCGCCACGCATATCGAAAGTGAAGCACAGTAAGTATTGTACCGTTTGTACAAACATGCCTCACGCTCACATTTACATCATAGTAGGTATGCCGACCGGCCGCCATTACGTGACACGACAGCGACAGCGTCAATCGTCAATCACGCACACATAGATCAGTACGGTGCTTCACTTTCGATATGCGTGGCGCGGAGTCCATCTTTTTTTATAAGTCTATGGCACTGTTATTATGGCACTGATATTGCACCGTATGCCGCCGGACATTAGCTGGTCTTAAATAAAAATTAGTACCTTTTACTACAGCCTCAGTTAATACGAAAGTTTCAACAATAGCTCATCTTATCACAGAGCACCGGAAAAAATGCTCTGTTGTTGAAAACTTGTTACGTCACTATGACGAAATACTACTTACAGTAACGAATACCATTGTCACAGCAAAGTGGGTCGGTTCGAACAAACGTAGGCGTTAACTAAATACTATTATAGTCTTTATTTTAAGCACAATAATGGTGGAAATCCTTTGTGATATTAGTGCAGTTCGATTTGCTAATTATTTATTTACTTAATATGATTAATATAGGACATATTTGTATTGGAATAAGGGTTAAGGTTGCCTGTAAATATTAGAATTATGTTATTGATGAATAGCAATAATAGATATACAGATCAAAACATTTAGTGAGACTTTATTTTAATAAAGAGATAAGGATGATATTCCCTTGAAAACCATGTTAATAACTTGTGATTGTTGAGGAATAATTAACAAATAATATCGAAATTTAATCTTCTTCTAAATGTACTTTAATGTCTCTCAACCAAAGCACCTGTAAACAAATCGCTTCACCACCCTTGGTTGACTGGTAGAGAATGCCTAAGGCATTAAGTCCGCCTTTGTATCTTTTTGTGCGAAATAAATAAATAAATAAATGTAACTAATATTTTAAAGAGAAAGATTTAATTTTTTATGTTTGTTTGCTACGCTTTCATGCCTAAACGGCTGAACGGATTTTGATGAAATTTGCCACAAGAGAAGACCATTACCTGGATTAGGACATAGGATACTTTTTATCCCGATATTCTCACGGGGTCAAGAATTATGCGGGTGAAACCGCGGGGCGTAGCTCGTCTTTAAATCTTCTTCTTTATCTTCTTGTAGATTACCGAAGATTGTTATTTATTCTTTGACGGCGTTACTATGTTATAAAATACTAAGAACGTCAAAGAAAGTTTTTTTTTTTTTTACTTTTCGCTGCAACCTGACAATATTTTGTTGATTATATACGTGTTTCTGCAGGTACACAAGAGGTACCAAATCTACTTATAGATTGTACTTAGCTACATATATTGGTTAGCAGTACACCCGCGGTTCTGACATCAGGATGGCGGGTGTACCTAATTTTTTAAATGTCATTGTACGGGTGTAGGTACACAGATTTTCAAGAGAGGTACGTAAAGGTACACAGAAGGTACAAAATAACTGCAATAAATTTAGTCTGATCTGAAAAATACACCCGCGATTCTGACGTACATAGATATTCATTGCAAGTGGTCGCTGTTGCAATATTGACTAGATAGGGCGCATATATTTTTATCAAATAAGTTAATTAGTAACTGATTATAAATCATGCATCATGTTTGATTGATTTAATAAGGGCATTGAATTTTTTTTTACCAATTTAATTAGGTGGGAGTACTCCGCTGAGCCACAGTACGACTTTGGAGCCACATCGCAGACGATGCCTCACCTCTTGTCGTGCTGTCTGCGCAATAACACATGCACTATGGAAAATCTTTGCGAGGCCATTTTATCGCTGTCGAAGTTGGCGAATTCTGGTCGAAGCTTATTTAAAACTTAAAACATAGGGGCAATTCTTGTAATTTTAAGACCGTTCACAATCTGAAGGCCAATTCTCGTAATTCTCGTAAAACGTTCAAAATCTAGTCGCAGTCTCATCTCGGCGACAAACAAATGTCAAAAACTTGTCAAAATTTAGGGAAATTAGAAGTATTTTTTGACAGATTGAGATTGAGATCAGACTGTGAACGTTCTTAAAATTACGAGAATTGCCCCTCTTATCTCAGTCTCAATCTGTCAAAAATACATCTTGTTCATTGTTTTTAATTACGGGAATTGGCCTTCAGATAAATGGAATTATAGATACGACGGAGAGAAAGAAGACTGAACGTTTCCGACAAACTGATTGTACATTGATTTATGTTCCAAAGATTAGAAACCGTCTTCCGCTTTTGCTCAATGATACACAATATAAAACACATCAATAAAAATAAAAGCACAGATTAGTAAAGAGTGGAAGTAAGTATTCATTTTTGGGCGAAGGACAGCCTAGCGCCGACTGTCTGTTCAATGCTAGATTACCCTTATAAGCCCCCGTACCCAGGGGCGATTTTTTTTTTCGCGATCTGGATTTCAACGCACTGCACTGCTTAGCGCCAAGTTGTAAAGCCAACAGTGTATTGTTTTACCGCTCTGGAATGCGCTCTGTTGGATTCTCACTGCTCGGCTCAACAGTAGAGAGTTGAAAATCCAATGCGCGATAAACATTATCAATTTGAGTAAAAGCTGTATACAAAGGATTCCATTTCTTAATCCTGTGTCAAAAAAGAAACTATAAAAAAATATAATCCTTACCTGATCAAAATCCTTCTGTCGCAAGGGCATTTGGGGCCGCACGTTGGTATTACTAATCGAACTCATCTCGCCTCAATCTCGCATAAATACAGGATCAGACTGGCTACACACGATTCATATGATGTAATAAAAAAATTATACTATTCACGTAACGAGATCACAGTGTGTGTCAGCTTTATTCAGCTGCTATATACATAATTTTTGTTTTTTTTTTTCTGTTTTGCTATTGCTAGAACACTATGTTGTTGCCTTAGAGCTTGTCAATTCTGAAAAAAAAAAGAAAATTGTTTTTGGTTAGTGCATTGACAAAAATTATACAAAGAAATAATTATTCAATTATTCATTAAGTAATAATTATTTTATTAATAAAAAAAATAAAAAAACATAATATAGAAAAACATTCTACTTTCTTTCGTCTGCCCTGTTTTGTTGATTGTAAATAAAAACGAAATAATTATTTACATTTATTATCTACATTAGCAGTAAGCATGTAAATAATAATAGACACTAGCATTAAATAAAAGATTTTAATGCACAAACAAAAGAATGATGACTTCTTTAGACATCTTAAGACAAAACAAAGTTTTTTGATAAACAAAGACATTATTATTATTATTTCAAATTAAACCCTAGATGCCTAAGGAACATGAAAGATTCCTAGGTTTACTTTACACAGTGGGTACAATATGCATTCATTTTCTCTTAAGGTAATTAAAAGGGAACTTTGCAGGTAAATAAAATATGTTTGTGTTTTATTGCCAAATTATCGCAAAACAGTTAGGAGAAAAAAACACTTTTTAACCGACTTCACAAAAGGAGGAGGTTCTCAAATTGAATGTTATTAATTTTTCACTTTGTAGTTTTTTTTAACCGACTTCAAAAAAGGAGTTCGCAACTCGGATGTATATTGTAACATTTGTAACTAGTTTTTTTATTAAAGCTCTTACGTCCATGTACAGACGCCAGCACATCAAGCTACCCGAAACTGTAAAATTTTCCCTATCAACTTTGAACCTTATGCTTTAGCGATAAAGTTGAAAATCTATTAAAGAATTTTGACACATTGTAATACCTTGATGTGCTCCAGTCTCTACCAATTGATGTAAAAAAATCTATATATTTGACTCCATTATCCTATCTGCTTTATAAAATTTCCACAACCCAAAAACGGAAAAATACCATTTTCAAAACAAGAATAATGTACTGATTTAAATAAATACTTTTGAATAACGTATTCATGTTTTGATATCGCATAGTTGAAGGTCACAAGAGTAACTGTAATGTCTTTATACTTTAGATTAAGCAGTCCTTTTTGCACTTACAAAGTCAGGATGTCAAAATGTTACATATTAGGACGGTTCTTTCTGATTTTTTTTTTTCTATTTCCTTGCCTCCTGAGGTTCGTAGAGTGATGTAGAGTGGTCTATAGCCTTCCTCAAGAATTGAGCTACTAAATGCAAAAAAAAAAATCTAATCCAACTGGTAGATCTAAAGATTAGCAAGTCCAAACAACCTCTTCAACTTTATCTAAAATACTTATGAAGATAAAAGATGTGATTTTTAGTGTGTCGACACTCTGACCTATGTTTGTTTGTTACGCTTTTACGCTAAAACGGCTGAACGGATTTGGGCGAAATTTAACACATGTGTAGGCATGACCTGGATAAGGACATAGGACACTTATATCCGGATATTCCCACGAGATCGAGACTTATGCGGGTGAAACCGCGGGGTGCAGCTAGTATGTAGTAATATATAAAAGTATTATGCAGTTATTTTTGCACTTACAAAGACAGGGTTCAAATCTAACAATACTGAAAAATGGAAGACAATAACTGTGAAGTATTGTAAGAATGCACACAATCAAGTGTTATCTTTAATATGTATAAAGTGTTCTTGAGTGAATGTCTGCTAATCAGCTTCCACAGTCTACACTCTGACTTTTAATTAGCTACAGTATCGGACTGCGTTTAGAGATATGCATGTCAAATAAGTTTCGTTTGTTACACTATTCTGTACTAGAAAAACAAGATTTGGTTGATGGCAGCGAAAGATCTAAAAGACGCCAATTTCAGTCATATATGTAACACATAAGCTGTCATTTTACTGCAGCTAATTAAAAGTCCGACTATAGTAGTTGGTAATAACTTCACCCTCTGTTCTCTCTTACTCTACAAATAACTTTGTTTTTCTGTGGCCTTCTTCAAAGGCACAACAAGAATGTATTTTTGTCTATACAGTTTGTTTCATGCATCAGCTTATCATCTTGCCACTGCTGGGGCACAGGCCTACTCTCAGTGAAAGGGAGTGGACCATAATCCACCACGCGATCCCAGTACGGGTTGGTAGATGTAATATGTCTTCGATTTTTTTATTTTTAGGACATGCTGGTTTCCTCACAATGTTTTCTTTCACCGTTTTGAGAGCAACGGTGATGAAATCATTTACAAAAAGTATAGTAAAGCGCCTGTATGGGTTCGAACCTACGACGTACAACTCGGTAGGTCGCGGCCGTTACCATCGAGCTACTACTGCTCCTCACAGCTTGTTTAATGTTGGAAAATGCCACGTGAAGGCGGGCAAAGCCGCGGGCCAGAAACCAGTTACTTAAAAACACGAAACACGCACAACAAACATGGCCAGAATCAAGTCTTTCTAGGTAATTAGTAAGTAAATTTGATACATACTAAAATCAGTGGGAGTTGTCACAGCTTCTAAGACATGCCTTTGCTAATAGATATCATTGTCTAAGGACCATGATATCTAGGTTAAGTCTGTTTCAGTATCTGGATAAACACTAT
The DNA here is from genome assembly GCA_963669345.1 of Gortyna flavago. NCBI lineage: Eukaryota > Metazoa > Arthropoda > Insecta > Lepidoptera > Noctuidae > Gortyna > Gortyna flavago. The sequence continues at coordinate 4,765,832 of OY770152.1, read as the reverse complement.
CTACCAAATAATTTAACCAGAACTTATCTAGAGGTGACAAAACAGGCTAAAAAGATTTAGAAAGGACCATGATATCTAGGTTAAGTCTGTTTCAGTATCTGGATAAACACTATCTACCAAATAATTTAACCAGAACTTATCTAGAGGTGACAAAACAGGCTAAAAAGATTTAGAAAGGACCATGATATCTAGGTTAAGTCTGTTTCAGTATCTGGATAAACACTATCTACCAAATAATTTAACCAGAACTTATCTAGAGGTGACAAAACAGGCTAATAATATTTAGAAAGGTAGGCATGGAAGGTGGCATTCTGTAGTTTCTGCCCACATGGAAAGAATGTGTGAGTTTATGTCTGAAGGTAAACTGTGTTGACTGACTACACACACACACACACACACACACACAGTAAATGCAAATATTATGCAGTTTTTATGAATCAGTCACTAAACCATATGCAGCAACTGCAGTGAAAGTATTATAAGATGCAGACGGCATAGAAAGTGATTGATTACCAATACTTATGACCACTATGCTAAATGTAAACTTAAACAACTGAATTTCACATATTATCACACCTTGTTTCCTTGAAGGGTTAGGCAGAGGTGTATTGCCCCAGTTAGTTTAAGTCATACGTAATAGGGGGTGAGCCTCTTGACTTATTACCTTTCAAGCTGCTACAGGCAATTATGAGATAGAAAAGCCCAATATCAGTTTGCCCGGGCAAAGTTGGTTGCAAGGTCTACTGCTGAACATGAGTTCACTGAGACAAACTAGGCTGTTTGAGCATTTAAAAGATTATGTACAAAATGAGTTTGAAAGTAGAATATTATGGTACTTACATTTTGATAGATAAACGAACAAACATATTTTTTTTTGTGAAATATTTTAAATTGATCCTCTGAAAACTTACACTGTCTTATTATAAAGGAAATCTAACTTTAGTTCTAGCCTCAACCTTCGAGCTTGTATTTGTATTTCGAACTTTATTTAGATTTAGGAAAGTTATTAATACCAAAATGACCATTTAGCATTACGTAACAGAGGACCTTAAAGATCATGAATATATAGAACGCGAGCGCAGGGCTCTTGCTGTTAGAAGCAATATGCTGGTTTGCAGGTTTGCGTGTTGTAGTAAGGAGGTTAAAATTACTTTGTTTAAGGCTTACTGCCAGACCTTCTACACATGCAGCCTGTGGGCCAGCTACTCGCGGAAAACAATGGACGCCCTGAGAGTCCAAAATAATAACAGCTTCAGAATGCTTTTGGGGCTGCCGCGCTTTTGTAGTGTCTCTGGCATGTTCGTTCAGGCGCGGATTCACGACTTTCACGCTAAGGTGAGGCGAAAAACGGCGTTGCTATTGGAGAGAATGCGGTCAAGTCCTAATGGCATTCTGAAGATGTTAGGGGACAAATTTAACTCGCCGATAATGAATTACTTCATGCAGGTGCTGGTTAGACAGGAGTGATTAATTTCATCCAGTGAATTTATTTAAATATTCTTTTTCCTGGTAGTATTTAGTTATAATTGTAACACACTAACATAGCTTTTAAGTTGTACCTAACTCACTAACATAATATGGATCATTGTTGTCTGAGAAATAGATTAATTTAATTTAGCACTGAACTACGCTGTCATTTTTGTATAAAGAACTGCATTTCTTCAACAGAGTTAAGTTCTTAATTTAATAACTGATTGGTGGTTAAAACCACATCTAAAGAAAAACAACAACAAAGAATTGTCTCCTAATAGTGATTGCCTTTTTTATTTATAGTTTTAGGCTAGCATTATGGGAATTATTTGGCGATTTATTAAAAAAGTGTTTGTTTTTTTGTACTTTTTTTTTTACCCTTGGCCTCGATCTTGCCTGGTTGAGCAATGGATGAGGTCTGTTATGGAACAAGCAGGCCCTGAAGATTAAAGATATTTAGACTGTTTTAAAGTTATTGTAGTCACTGGAGTCATGTTAGTTTACTATGAAATTATCATGAACAATTCCAAGAATCTATGACTAATTTGTGTGTAAACAATAGTAAGTTTATAAATAAGGAAAAGGAATACAGTATAAACAGCCTAAATATGTTGTTGTCATTGATTTAAAAAATAATACAAACACTGAGTTGGCATGACAAACTGTACTAAGAAGATAATCAATAAAATATTGGGTAAACAATATTAGATTGAAATTTAAATCTACAGGAAGCAAAAGATTAACTTATGACAGTTAGAAAGCTGTGATGACACTTTAGGCCTTACACAATAACACCTTCGCCTGGAATATCCAGCTGTTTTGCATGTATTACATACACTTTTTCCAACAATTTCAGTTACAACAGCAAAAAAAAAACTATGTCAAGAGGATAACAATCAAGTTTAACTGCATTTTAAACAAAACTCACTCAACAGTAACTGCTTGTTCAACTAGAACGCCTTATTTACATAAAAAAATATCCCATTTAAGACCAATGTACCCACTTTCTACGACACGAAAAAAAACTAATAAAATAGCGGGAATTTAGTAAACGTCAGTCGATTACATGCAATGTTCACCAGAAAAAGTAAAAGTGACTATGCATATGACAAAGGAATCGAGATTTTGCAACTTAAACAAGGGCAGACGAAAACATGTTTTTTTTTTCAATATTTTACCACACACACTTGGCGCATACCTTCACAGTTTCACAGACACAATTCATGGCACTGTATTTAACACTAAATAATCATAAAATAAACGATTTAAATAAAATAAATTGTTCAATTACGACTGATTTCTTTGCTTGACAATACACAGGTAGGTACACATCTGTACCTGACAATTGACTGACAGGTATTTTTATTATCCTACGGAATACGTTTCATCGTAAAACCCATAGCAGTGATACTACTGTGTCGATGTATAGTATTTGATAGTATTATACTTACGTAGCAATCGTTTTCACGCTGTCATCGACCACATTTCACTCGAAATTATCGCGACACGATGCAACGTAACGTTGTACACTTTTAGGATCACAAATTGATTTGCAAAATTCAATACAGGAAATAATAGGCCCTGATTAAATTAACCATTTCTTTCACGCACTCAAATGAAAAGAAACAACAAGGAGGAAGAGAGAACAAAACCCAATTTTATTTTTAACCTGAATCAGCAGATGGCGCTTGGGTCCTGGTCCTAAGGATGCGTTCCAACTGTTCCAAGGAACATTATTTACTCTATGCGTTCAGTCTGCGTTCAAATTATAGGTTTCGGATTATTAATCGTTTCATTTTTCTTTCACTTCAATAAAATATTGTTTTACTAAAACAGTAACTTCTGTTCAAATATCAAAAATAGTACAACAACCCCTTTTTTTTTTAAGGATGGGAAATCATGAAATGACCCAGGGTGGAGCGGAAGGGAGTGTCAGACTCTTACTAACTAAAACCCATCCGTGTTCCTTCCTTAGCCCTTTATGTTCCGGGGTAGCGGTAACCCTTTCGGACAATCTCGCTGCCCCGGCAGGCTTCGGCCCTGTTGGGCCCCTCCTTCGATGCTGACATCTCTTTGAGGCGCGGAACACATACGCGCCGTCCGGCACGGGCCTGATCCTGATCGGACGGCGAGCTACCCATTACTCGCCGTCCGCAGGCCTGCGCCTACGGTGGCCGGGAGTCGTCACGCGGCTCTCGACGCCCGGGGCGTCTCCCGCAGCAGCTGGGACGGGCGGCTCTCTCCGCTCTCTCCCTCGCCCATCCCGCCACCTCCTTCGCTAGCATGACTGCTTCGCAGAAGGAGGTGACTGCCTCCCACTCCCTCTCGCCCCGGACCATGGCTTGGACCAGGGCCGGACGCGAGAGGTCGCCGCCGCTGCCGATCGCCTCTACGAGGACACGGCGGTGCTCTGCCCAAGCGGGACAGACCCCACCGTATGCTCCACCGTGTCCTCTGGGCGATCCTCGCAATGGTGATACCCGGGCGTTTCCTCCCGCTTGATGATGTGCAGGAACCTCCCGAAACATTCGTGTCCGGTGAGGACCTGCGTCAGGCGGTAGGTGAGGACGCCGTGACGGCTCTCTCTCTAGCCACTCCTCAAAGAGGGGCCTTATCGCCACTATCGTGGCGTGCCCTGCGCTAACAACTCCCCTTAGAAATGCTAGGAAAAATCAAAAAAAAAAAATAAAAAAAAAAAAAAAAAAAAAATGCAAAATCTAGGAACAATATGGGGGACGAATATACACAGGACACATCTAATAAAATAGCTGTTAAAGGCGTTTTTATGGTTTATCAGTATGTGCCTGCTTCTGCTCTACTTCTAAAATATTTACTATTATAAAAAGATAGCGATACTAAATTGACTGACAGATTGGTGAAGCAGGACATGCAGAAGGTGGAGAATAACTTGGGAGAGACCTATGTCTAGCTGTGGACTGCGATAGCCTGAGTCATTGAGATAGTAAAGTCATTGGGCTGAGTTGTTAATCTAGGAGTAATAGTGTTCTGTACAATTATATTATAATAATATCATTGGTTCTGTGTCCAAATTGCTCCATCCATCGTCAGAGCAATTTGGAACTACCCCATTCTTCTTCAATGCACTCAGTGGTCCATTCCGAGCTTTCTAGATTCGAGCAATAAAAAACGTAAACGTCAATCATTCATTAGTCTTTGGTAGTCAGTGTTGCCACCTTAGGGCATTTTCCCATAAATGTAGTACTTTTTTCATGTTAAAGGATTTTTAGGTTCTAAATTATTCAGGGTAGTTCTATGAAAAAAATTAAATAGCATTCGTGTTTTGCGCATATTATTTTAAAAACATAGTATCCTAGAACAGTATTAAATCTTCGAATAAATTTATGATTTTTAGAAGAAAAAAAAAATGATTATAGAGTGCATCATTAGCAATGAAGCTTTTTAAAACTTTAAATTTAAAAAGACACAGAATATCGTTTTAAATAACATTAACTTTTGTGTTTCATTTTTGATAATTATTATGCGAAAGGTTGAAAAGGCAAACAGGTTTAGGGGATTAACTGATGGAACTAGGGGATAGTCAAAATCAGAGGATGGCAGCACAGCAAATAAAATTGTAAAATGTCAATCATTCAACAACACAATTACACAATAAAATGTGTCTCGTCTCTGAGTGTACGAAACAGTGATTTAAAAAGTTTTTACTTATAAAAAACGCGACATAACTTTATTAGTGTACTTTTAAACCATATTGGAGGTTGCACAAAGAGAAACAACAAAGTTTCAATCATGTGTTATGTTATAGTTACTGGCCGAAGTTTAGCATGGCTTTTGCTAAGTTTGGTAGCTTTTATGTTAATTTTAACTGGTATCATGACTCCTAAATGGCTTATGGGGCAGCCTGTCGTGCTCAATGAGAATAATATCACCAGTTTTTATGTTCCAAGCGTCGGTATTTACAACAGGTAAGTTGAGAATTATGTTTGTTTAAGACCAAGTAAATCTAAATATATTGCATTTCGAACCATTTACTTAATAAAATTATCGTGTGCGCGTTGTGGAAATACTATCAAAAATATAGTTTCAATTCTATAAATATTCTGTGATTGTTTACTAATATTTGTTTCAATCTAAAATTAAAATTTTTAGTAGTTTAAATATTTACTTAGAAATAAATATTAGCATGTCTATTACTCATCTAAGGTAGTACCACTTTATATTCATATTACATGCTCCTACTGTTCTCGTGTTTTCAAACTTATCAACCCAGTAGTACTTTAAAAGTTATTTTTATACTCACATTAATGTTGTTTTGTTTCCAGATGTATCCGTATGAGGAATGATAATAACAACTGTGCATCATTCTCATTCTATGGGCTCGCTACTGATGCTGAGGTGTACCCAACTCCTTGGAAAGCGGCCATGTTCTTTTTATCTCTATGTAAGTCTAAAGAATTTATTACTCAGCGAACCTCAGTACCCTGGCCACAGACTTCACATTTGTAATGACCAATATTCGATTCTGTATATTATTTTTGGTAAATAAATTACATTTGGAAGTAGTAATTAGTTTGTGAGTATTAAATGAGTGTTTGTTTCAAAGACAACTGCTAGGGCCAGGCGCAGATCTAGGTTGTCGCTCAAGAGAGGGCAAATGTTTCCATGACTGGGGGATTTGTCAAGCCGTGAAAGCCTTTTACAAAATCTTTTGGTACCTATTTTCAGCAGTAAATTCAATAATGTGCTCCCATTTTGAGGATAACTACACTATGCGGATATTACAGGTTGTAAATCTATGTTTATGTCTAATTTAGAGTTTTGGAATCAGTTTGCTCAAAGCCCAGGGGGGTGAAACTGCGCCTTTTGCCCCACAGCCATGTCTGGCTAGGACAAGTACCAAGTAGGTACATCCATCTTCAATTCGTCAGACATCCAACCAATCTGCTGTACTATTTTTAAACAACTACAGAATCAGAAGTTATTTATTTGTATGAACATAGTTTTAATTGGTATGATGTCAATAATTTTATAAGTTTTTTACATTCTACCATAACGTAATTCTGGGATAATCGTAATTTGGCAGAAGCAAAGTAATTCAGCACAACAGTTGTACAAAAGTAAAAACCCTTGTTTTTCAAAAAGTGACTTTGTTATCAGTGACATTCCTAATTATATGTCCACAACTGTATGTTTGTTTGTAGATTTCAACTTATCTTTTTTCAAACACTTCTAGGTGACCAAGTTCCAAACATTGATTTTCCTTCTATTACTGCATTGTATTATTCATCAGCTGCCTATGAATGCTAGATTTATTTTATGCTTCATCACTGTCTTATTTGGCATGATATCCATGCAAATTAAGTCCTTGCAATTACATATTCTTAAGGATGTCCATTCATTAATTCTCAAAGGATGTGGCTAATGTTACATACTTAAACATCTTATTACACAGTGTAGATAAATCTTAAACTAAAATGAGTATTGAAGAACAACACTAAAGCATATATTGCTTTATTTCTGAGGTTGATAAAACAATCACAATCTGAATCATTTCAAAGAAAAACTATAGGGCACAATAGTCAATACTTACAGGCTAATATAAAAACAATTACAACTCTATGGACTGTTTACCACCCGCATCATTCAAGCAAACTTTAAACACTCTTTCTTTATTCCAAGCAAACTGGAATGATTAAAACAAGCCATATCTCAGGGGCGGTTGTTTCAAACGGTTGGTTACCGTAACATACGTCAAATAGTAACGATTACGTACTCGGTATTATTTGACGTATGGCAAGGTCATAATTTTGTAATTGTGATTTGATACAATGCTTTTTTTGGTTTGGCGATAATTCGCGCCATTTTTGACGTATTCGCGTGCGTCAAGTAGACGTGGAACAACCCGCCCTCAATGAAAGAATGTCAAATGCAAATTTTGACAGTCATTACAGGTAGTCAGAAGCCCAATAGTCTGACAACCAGTCTTACTAAGGTAAAGGGCATCCAGTAACTGGGTCTGGGAGGTCAGATAGGCAGTCGCTCCATGTAAAACACTTTGACTTCGCCACTTCTATGGCGTCGTCGGATGCAACGCAGAGGTCACTTCACTTCTATGGCGTCGTCGGATGCAACGCAGAGGTCACTTTGACTAAAACCTTTTAGTATGCCAGTTAAAATATCCCATTTTTGTCTTTAGGCGCAGCCATACAATTCGCGACTGTACTAGCAGGTGTCATGGCGTGCTGCATACAATCTGTGTTCAAGAAGAGCGTCATCTCTCTGGCGGGAGCTACACAAGCTTTGGGAGGTATGTAATCATAAGATCATCAAGGGCACAGGTAACAGCATGCGGCGCAGGATGGAAGTTGGGCTATTATCTTTCATCCAGCCATCTTGCATTCTTGCCCATTCTTCTTCATACGAAACCACCTTTTGGAAGGGGCAGTATGAATCAATTCTATCTTCTTGTAAATTTTGAGGATCAATAGTGCCCTATACAGGGTTAAAAAAAAAAGGAAAAATGTTATTGGAAAAACACCAACAACCTCTTAAGAGGTGTACTCATCATTATGAACAACTTTAACTATGGGACCAAACCTGATATCGCGAAAAGAAATCAGCTGTTCCCTACATTTATGTTCGTATGACTCGTCAAAATGTAGGGAATAGCTGTTATTTTTTTTTTTTCACGATTTTGGTGTCGAGCCCACGTACTCATGCTCAGCAGTAGGGCTTGCGGCCACTAGACCAACGAAGCAGTATAGTTAAATAATATTATTATATTCATCGCATTCCAGGTCTATTTGGTGTGTTGGGGCTGCTTCTATATCCGTGGGGATGGGGTGCCTCTCGCGTCAAGCGGCTGTGTGGCGAAAACTCCGAGCCCTACATACCCGGGGACTGCTCTGTCGGTAAGTTCCTGATCCTGCTAATATTATAAATGTGAAAGTTTGTGAAGATGTTTGTTACTCAATCACGCAAAAACTTCTGAACGTATTTGGATGAAATTTTGTACACAGATAGTTTATAACCAAGATTAACACATAGGTAGGATACTTGTTATCCCGATATTACCACGGGGTCGAAACTAACGCGGGTGAAACCGCGGGGCGCTGCTAGTATGCTATAATACATCCACAAGTCCTACGTAATGTGTGGCGAGCCCATAGCCGTTTTGTACAAATCCAAATTTTAGGCCGCGACTGAGAAATTCCTGCTGAATGACCCGTAATAACACTTCGCCCGACCCGGGAATGTAACCCAGGACATCATGCTCAGCTGTAGCGCTTGGGATTACTAGGTCAACAACCCAACGAGATGACAGTGAAATTAACATTTTTTTTTTTTTACTTTTCCAGGCTGGGCTCTGTTCGTGACCGCTACAGGTATAGCTCAAATCTTCCTCGCGAGCGCACTCTCTAAAACTGCTGACAAAGCTGCGAACTCTGACAAGGTACAGTTCCAGATGGATGAAGGTAAACAGCTCATTTGTTTAGCTTAGGGAACCTATTCTGCCGCGCTAATTAGAAACGCAGCAAGGAAGGATTTTTGGAAAATTGATTTACATACATATTCTGAATCCTCGTAGGTAATGAAAATTTTTAGGCGCCATTTACTCGAAACCACGAATAAACCTCCTTACTGCACTTGTAATTAGCAGATGCAATCAAATGCAGAAATAGTTATTTATGTTCAATACTACCCAATGATATTCTATGGACGGTCATGAAGTGAAAACGTCGAGCAATTTTTAATCAAACAAATTCCTTTCGCACATAGCGTGCGCGTGTCTCCTTTTTGAAATGTAATTCTTAGGGTTCCGTACCCCAAAGCGGGCTAACGGAACCCTGTTACTAAGCCTCCGCTGCCCGTCCGTCCGTCTGTCAGCGGGCTGTATCTCATGAACCGTAAAAGGTAGATAGTTGAAATTTTCACAGTGTGTTTTCTTATCGCCACTATAACAACGGCCTATTACGGTTCAATAGACGCAGCCTTGTGACAGGCAGACGCACGGGTGGACAGCGGGGCCTTATAGGGTTCGACCGTAACTAATTAGGGTCCCGTTGCTACAAAAAGACAACTGCATCAATTGTCAAATAACGCGTTTAATATGGCAAAGTCTCAAATTGACTTTCGTGACCACCAAGGCCCGCAGTTTTTTACGCGTTGTTAAAATCGTTGGGTGCCAAACCAAGTGTCAAAAGAGTTTTACAGTTTACGTATACTTAAATAAATAAGAAACCATTTTCAGTGATGTACAGTCAGCCTCAAAATACCACCTTGTCGACGTCACATCCTTTTGAGGCTGACTCTAAAGTCGACCTCGTAATGGGGGCTATCGTTTTTGTGCTCACCAGTTGGCGCCACTGGCGAGTAAGGTACTACTTATCAGTACTTTTATTTGATATGCTTTGGAATACGTTTAAGTACCCATAACTTCATAATTATAATGTTTAATTTATTACATTTTAAAACTTCAAAGTAATATTTACATTATAATGTTCCTAAAATTGGCAATCATGATGCAGACGAACAGTATTTATCCAAGTGCTTCAAAATTAGATACTTAGTTACTATTTAAAATCTTAAGCCATTATTGATCAGTAATAGCGCAATCTTTACAACAAATTATGAATAGTTAGTAAAAAAAATACGCTATAAAAACTCCCGCAAGCAATGAATGTTCAGATCCTACTCCACACTAGCGCCTCTAGCGGCGGATGCAAGCGCGATAATCCTCATTGCTCTTTCCAGTTTTGACAGAAGTTCCCAGTAAATTGAAACTAGACTAAGGTTGAAACTATCTAACTGTGACATAGGCAGACTTTGTCGTTTTAAGACGTGCAAGTGACATTCAACTTTAGGGTGGTAAAGCACATACGAGGTCGACTATACAGTCAACAAAACTGAGAAATAAACTTTGTGGTACACAGGCAATATGCACAACAGTGCGGCCGACGAGAGAATGCGTTCTTCACCTCAGTTTCATACAAACGAATACGTGTTTTGCGAATTTGACCTTTATTAGCCACTAGAATTGTAGCTCTGACTGTCAGGAACGATTTCTCTTGACGACTTTAGTTATTGTGCATGATAATGAAGTAACTTTTAAAACGTAAGGCCCTCTTTCTTTAGTTGACTGTACGCGAATGTATTAAGTAATAGATAAATAGCTAACACAGAAATATACTACAACTAGCTGCGCCCCGCGGTTTCACCCGCGTAAGTTTCGATTTAGGGGGATGAAAAATAGATGTTGGCCGATTCTCATAGATACCGGATAAGCACAAAAAAATTCATCAAAATCGGTCAAGCCGTTTCGGAGGAGTATGGCAACGAAAACTGTGACACGAGAATTTTATATATTAGATATAATTTATAAACTGCTTTTTGGCAGTTTTCGCTTTGTTGCGCATATATTAAGCTTATGAATATGATGTGAAAATTACAATCGTTGTAAATTGTTTTTTTTTAATATGACTGATCACATTGACTGAATCTCATGTTGCGTCCATATTAAAACCAAAATAAAATAAATATTCAATATGTTAAGTAATATACAGGATGAAATTGAACAGGTGCGACACATTTAAATATCTAATTCAACGTGTTATAAAGTAAATTTATAGCATGTCGTTAAGGAAAGGTATGGTATACGTGCGCATAGGCAAGTGATTTGGCAACGTCGTAGCGCGCCCTTTTTTTTGTAAAAACGGTCAACATTAGGTAAATACAGCTAGTTTAACGCGTTGCCAACTTGCTTCATGTTGTGAACTCTACGATAAATGAATTGCTTAGGGGGCGCGCGCTAATATCGATATTTCGTTTGATTTGATAGTTTTGAAAAAAAAAAACTTGGAGTGAAGATAATTCATGTCTACTTGAAGGCAATAACTTAGTTTGTCACTCGATTTTTTTTTCTAGTATTTTGATTTGGGAAATGACAATTTATAATGATTATGTAACAGTTATTGCACCACCTATTTCGATTTGGCGCAAGTTTACAATTTCATCCTGTATATTTAAGACATTATTTTTATAAGCATACAGGCTTTTGCCATTTCCGTTTTCACATTCGTTTTTGGAAAAAGGATTCAATAATGAAAATAAAAAATAAAAAACCTCTTGAGTCTAGAGGATACTTTTTTTTTCCAAATTCGGTCTAGAATCTAGACCGAATTTCGGCTATGTCGGCCAGTCTCGGCGGAGACTAGCCATCTACGCAGGATATACTATAGTGCACAAGAGTGTGCACAAATATACCAGTGTTTTTAAGCCAAAATAATTCATGAAAATGACGCCCACTTTTGTAAACGATGCAGATTTGAAGACTTAGGCCCTGTTAAGCACCAAATTAAAGGCAGGTAAGATGCAATGTAGATACAGGTTGAAATTGAATACATGCGACAAATCGAAATGGGAGATTGTACTCATCATTATGAACAACTTCTACTATGGGACCAAACCTGAAATCGCGAAAAAAAAACAGCATGTTCCCTACATTTTGACGAGTTATGCGAACATAAATGTAGGAAACAGCTGTTTTTTTTTTTTGTATATGTAGATCACAAGAGTCTTATAATAACATAACAGCTGAATCCTTTTTCCAATAACTCCATAAAATGTCACATTATAGTTATGCTAGAATCATCACATTAGTTTTAGTTTGGAATGGAAACCACAGACTGAAAATTATAATTACAATTTCATAAAAAAAAAAACAATTATGAAACAGTCGTAAAAACTAATTTGTCCTAAATAATATTACAGACTAGCCTCTTTACTAATAAACGTATTATATCAGATGAATAGTTACACATCGATTTCTCTCTTTCAGTCGTCAGTAATTTGACTTTCGAAAGAAGAAGACAAAGCATTGTGTAACTATACAGACGCTATACAACGTTTATTAGTAAGGGGGTAGAAATAAGACTTCTTGGATAAATCGAGTATTAAATAAATAATAATTTATTTCTTGTATATGAAAGCCTGATCAACTTCCTGAGCTGTAAATCTGCTATCACCAAACGCAAAAATATTTACTTGACATTTGACAGCGGATTAACGGCCGAACCCAATTACCTATCTATCACCAGTGTTGGCGTAGAAAAACCTATCTATCTCTGGTTTTAACGTCACAATAACCTATACCAGTAGCGATTCTGTATGATTATATTATTTATATTATACTGACAGTTAAAATTATACTGTCTACCATCAGTAGAGCTAACTTTTAATAGGTTCTTGGGTTCGGGCATTGAATAATATGCTTACGGACTCCGGTCGTAGGTGTGTTTTATATTTAATCGCATCAAATAGTGATTACAGTAACTTTATCTCAAGAAGTAACGCTCGGTTTACTTGTGATAAACAAGTGTATAAATACGCTGTGAATTTGAGCGTGAAAACCAGTAGCGTCAGCACATAATACACACACACACATTTCCAACTTGTCTCGGGACGGTGCCGAGAGCGCCTGCGCTTACATACATTCACGGCGTGTTTCTACATTTGGTTACCACAATTAAAGCGCGAGTCGCTTTGTAAGATAAAAATACATGCTCAAATAACTTTGCCGGATTATTTTAATTACTGCTTCAAAAACACCCTTTTAAGTGTTTGATATCGACATCTTAACGTTTTTTTGAATAGAAGACGTTATCAGTTTTTGCGTCTAAAAGTAAAATAATTCAGATAAATATCTGATTCAGAAATATTACAACTTGTAAGGTAAATAAGTTTAGTTTTAAGAATTATATATAAAAAAGTATATTTTCCTATTATTATAGGCTGTCTTCGTATCGTTAGTCACAAATAAAATCAAAGAAATGTTTATTGAATACTCATTATTGTATGCTGTAGTATTTATGTTAGTTACATGTAGGGCGAATACACCAATTTTTGGCACTAGGTATATTATTTTACAAAAAATAAAGGTTTATTTTTTGTAAAATAATACAGGTTGGCATGGATTCAGTACATGAGTCTGAACCCCCTGCTGATTTTTTTTAGATAAAATTGGCAAAAATTTCCACACGCGTCGATCCCATCCTGTATACCTATATTTTTTGTAAAATAATATAGTAAATAAGTACAGACGCCAGCACATCAAGCTGCTACAATCTGTCAAATTTATTTAATAGATTTTCAACTTTATCGCTAAAGTATAAGGTTCAAAGTTGATTGGGAAAATTTGACAGTTTCGGGTAGCTTTATGTGCTGGCGTCTTAACATGACTTTTTCGAGAGGTGTATTTTTTATCCCAGTAATATTGACTGATTTTAAAGCTGAAGAAAGGTATGCTTAGTATCACTTCCACAAAAAGCATAATTAATAATTGTCCAGTAATATCTACTGTCCAAAAATTGGTTGTTTTCTACCTGAATTAGTTATTTATGTGAAAATATAGTATTGACATAATATTTTAATACCTATCACAATTATTTTTTACAGAATTATTGTATTAATTTTTCTTAATTTTAGGTGCCATAATAATTTTCTTTGGCTTTAATTTTAAAATTATTAATTTGATGTGAACCATTTTTTGTTAAGAATGTTTTAAGTTACTTTTATTATAATTGCAAGAAAAAAAGAACATTGGCGGTGTAAATGTTGTACCTTATACAAAAAAAAAAAAAAAATACGGCATCCACCATATGATAGCAAAATCAGCCTTTAACGTTCCCACTGCTGGGACACAGGCCTTCTCTCTGTGAGAGGGAGTGGGCCGTAATCTACCACGCGGGCCCAGTGCGGGTTGGTGGATGTCTTGAATATGTTTTTACATTTTTGGTTCTTTCTAGGACACGATGGTTTCCGCCACCGTTATAAACGTTGCAATTATATTCAAGTAAAGAATCTCAATAATTTCTAAGTTAGTGCAAAAAGAATTGACAGTATTATTTTTAAAAATATTCCTTTTTTTTTGGAATTTCCTGTGTAATTGGTTGTATTTAGATGAAAAATTGCTAAGCTTTCATTAAACGCACACTACTATAGATCATCTGTTTTAATTTTAACATTTAAATAAATGAAAATGTGTTATGAACAAAATATACATTTAATTATGTACTGAAAAGGTGAAAAGGATAATTTGTGTGAAAAGAGTTTTGTGATTTTGATATTCTGTAGTTTAAATTATAATGCCTACTTATGGTTGACAATTGTCCTTTTCACCCTAGTGTTATGTTTTAGATTTAAAATGATATTATACTATTTACAAGAATATAAAAATTATGTGTCTGTATTTTATACAAATTATTGAAATTATATACGATTTTGATTGAATTTAATGTTTCTTTTTGATTTCCAATTACACTCCCGGACTCCTACAGTCCATTCACTGTTATTTTAACTCCGACAGCATCAACCTAATTCATCATCTGCCTAGCCCTTTCCGAACTATATTGGGGTCGGCTTCCAGTCTAACCGGATGCAGCTGGATACCAGTGTTTTACATGGAGCGACTGCCTATCTGACCTCCACAACCCAGTTATTTTACATTTAATAAGATAATCACGAAAAACCACTAATAATGCGACGTTGCCAGACCGCGCGGTATGAGCGCTCTTAATCATTTGCAGAGTAAGGCAAGGTGACGGTAACAGTTGCACTGCATATGGTGCAAAATCGCTTGACAATTTAATATTACAATTTCCAGCAGTGGACTGCTTTAAACTGATGATGAACTTCTTGCGAGGCTGAAATCAGACTGGATGGTGATAATTAGCCTTTGACCCCGAAAATAAAACTTGCGTGACTTTGCATGCCCACAGGTTGACTCTTCAGAAACGTTCTCATACTTAGGTAAGTACATAGGTACAACGGTACAAGTATTCTAAGAAATCCATGTTGATCGTGGGGATAATTGCGAACGAAATTACATGATAATTATGCCTACTCATCAAAATAATTTCATTCTAAGAAAAACTCAGTTTTCCTTATACCAATGTCAAAAGTATTTCAAGCGTAAAAAAATCAGATTTCGCCTTTTGATGTAGGTAGATGTTAAATGTAATGTAACATCACCTGGATTCTCAGACGGGATAGGTAGATAGGGACCTATTTATTGTTGTGTTGGAGCCCCGTGGAATAGGAGGCGCGCCTATCTATCATTAGCATAATCAGCCTATAATATTCCCACTGCTGGGACACAGGCTTCCTGTCAGTGAATGGGAATGGGCCATAATCTACCATGCGGGCCCAGCGCGGGTTGGTAGATGTCACAATATGTCTTCGAATTTTTGTTGCTAGGACATACCTACCGGTTTCCTCACGATGTTTTCCTTCACCGTTTTGAGAGCAGTGGTGATTAACCTTTTAACCGCCCGACTACATATCAGACGTCGAGCCCCCAAAGCCCGAAAAAATAAATACCTGATAGAGATACAGCGTAATTCACAAAATAAAGCACCTGACTGGTTTCGAACCTACGACCTACAATTCGTAAGTCGCGGCCGTTACCACTGGGCCAACACTGCTCTCATTGGCCCAACTCATCAGGGTCAACACTCTTATCATTATCTGGGCAAAAATCCAGATTCCGGGCTACTACCTACTGAGAAATTCCTGATGCAGAAAACAATCAGAACAAAATAGACATAAAAATACGTCATAAATGCGAAAGTTTGTACGTTTAGATGTTTGTTAGTCAATCGTGCAGAAACGGCTGAACGGATTTGGATGAAATTTAAGATCCAGATATTTTATAACCTGAATTAACACTTAGAATACTTTCTATCCCAGTAGTACCTACCTTCAAGTGGGACAATTTCTGACCTTCACGCGGGATTTTTTGATTGAATACTTTACTTGATCTGGGAATCTAAGCGTAGTATGATCAGTAGCCGTGGATGCGACCACAGAACAACGAGGGAATCGAATCTTGCAAGGGAGGCCCACGAGCAACTGTTGTCTCCACAACTAATTTGTCTCTCGCGTCAGTCTACGGGTTTTTATGAAAGTGCGCGCATGTAGCGACGCGACAAGGACAGCACTTTCAAACAAACCTGTAGACTTGATGTGAGAGACAAATTACGTTGGTTAGACTAAAGTCGCACGTGGGCGTCCTTGACATTCCCTTAGGTATATATTAACGACCTAAAATTCATCAAGGAAGGTACATACCTAGGTATAGGCACTTGACGAATGAGGTGTGTAGCCATTTTACTGAGAACAATACGTGATAGGTACCTACGAACTACGAGGTAATCATGGCAAGCAATGACGAACTAGATGTATGAAACAAGTTCTTATAATTTATTCCACTAAGAACGCTCGAACCTCAGACCAAATAAAAAACCAAGACAGAGCTGAGAACGATACAGTGAAGCATGCCAAAACTACACCTCCGCACTGTGCATACACGCTCACACGCACACATTTACTTACAACTATTTACAATCAAACTCATCATCTGCCTAGCCTTTTCCCAACTATGTTGGGGTCAGCTTCCAGTCTAACCGGATGCAGCTGAATACCAGTATTTTACATGGAGCGACTGCCTATCTGACCTCCACAACCCATTTACTGGGTAATACGATACCACTTGGTAAGACTGGTTGTCAGACTTTCGGGCTACTGACGACCTGTAGCGACTGTCAAAGATCCACGAATGACAGCCGGGACCAACGGCTTAACGTGCTTTCCGAGGCACGTAGGGGTCTCGGTATGTAAAGATGGTCACCCATCCACAGGCCAACCGCGGCAATCAAACTACACCCCACTAAGTGCTTACATGTTTACGAAACCGGCTTCATTTTACTGTTGACAGCCCTGTCTTGGTTTTTATTTTGGTCTGAGGTTGAATTTTCAATTTCATTAATTAAAAACGGATACCTGATAGGATCACCTCGTTCTCCGTTTACTTAGGTTTTCCAGAAACACGTGCATGCATCAAGTTGAAATTACTTTCAATTGTGTAGGTCTACGGCATGGACGTAATATACTAACATTACCGTCCATGTCCATGGTCTACGGTCCCTTGGTGCTCTCAAAAATCAAGCTTATAATACAACGCAATAAAATTACGGCCATTTATGCAACATATTATGTAGTGATAGTTACCTACCCTTCTTCATACGTTCGTGTATCAAACAGTAAGATTAACTTGTATTTCCCATGATATGATAAGTGAATTGTATTCTTTTTGAGAAATAAATGTCTTATACCGTACTTACACCGTTAATTTAAGTAAGTAGGTATGTGATAATTATAATGATACCTACCTGTTTGACAAATTGCCGCTGCGGCACGGCAGTTAATTTCATAGTGTACCTATTTAGCAGTGGGACATTTTTCAGTGGCTCAATATTATACCTAGCACTTACCTGTAGGTTATTCTCCGCATCCATTAGATTTGAGGCTGTATGTTCGTCCATTCTAACTAGCGATCTTGACCCGTCTTGTACCTATGTAGGTACAGTGTGCTACATACCAAACATTGTTATCTGTATGTCGGTACATCTTGATCTGTAACTCTAGCACGATTAACACTGTTTTGTAATATTTAGGTCCGTTTTCATAAAACTCGCAAACTCCCTAGGTATCTATTGGTAGAAAACGGGTCCTACCCAATTGAATATTTCTCAAGCATGGTGGAAATTTAAACCATGCAGTCAAAATAGTTTGGGAGTGACGCTGACCAATAACTGCCCAGCCAGCATAGAATTCAAGAATGCCTTATAGAGTGTTCTCTTTGTATCGCAAAATTGCAATAATTTAAGACTGCACCCAACTGCCATACTTTCAATCACGATTTTGAATTATATTGCTAATCATTGCTTCATATCTTCAAAACTGCTGGACAACGTAATTAAATAACGCAATGAAAGTTGTTGAATTGTCAAAATGTTACCTCTTCACGCTTAAACCGCTGAACCGATTTAGATGAAACTTGGTATAGAGATAGTTTGAGTGCCGGGAAAGGGCTTAAGATGGTTTTTATCCCGATATTCCCACGGGATCGAAACTTATGTGGGTGGAACCGCGGGGCGCTGCTAGTTCTTTATATGGTTACTCTAAGTTCTACCAAAATAAATAAATATAGGTATGAACAATTATCAAACACTTCAAAACGTATTTTAATCGTCCTTCAAAGCCGTGTCAGCTATTAAAGAAAAACAACGTAATATCTAGATTTATAATACAATACATAGCAATTAATGTGACCCACATCTAATTTGGATTGAAAGGAAACGCACATCGGTTCGATCAATCAAAATATATCAACATTTTTGTGAGCAATTTACAAATTCTCTTGAATTGTTATCGAGGTGAGGGTCGGGTTCGACGTGTAGCGGGTTTTAAAGCGCTAAGCGGGTATTGCAAGCGATTTGATTGCATGAAAACTCAAATAAATTAGTCTTTATGCAGGAGGATATTAATATTAAAGGCCAGTTAGCCAAAAGCAATACATTTTTAAAACAGTAACCGTGTAGTTTCTTGCCGGCTCTTCTCTATAGGAAACTACCAATTAGAACCGTGCACCTAGCTTCTGACGTTTCATAAGTGCCCGTATAGGTTTATGTGTAAAATATCTGGAATTGGAAGTACTTAAGCTTCGTGCCCATCTGCTGGCTGTGCCTATTCTTCTAACAGATGTGACGGCTTAACTTTTCATTTTGAAACTGAGGGCTCCAGTAGGACGCAATACTTTCTCGCAATAAAACTGACATTTCTTCTTAAGGGGCTCACAGGACCTAAACGCAAAAAAAGCAAGTTTTAGAAACAATAAAAGTATAGGATCGACTACAGTAAACTAAATCAGAAAAATATATGATGTTCTTCAGGATTTGTGCTAGGTAGATGGTGTGTTGAAAACATAATATAACTAATTTGATACGGTAGAAAAAAAACATGAAGATACCTAGAAAGAAAGAAAGAAAATACGTTTATTTGCGGCAAATATGACGCATCAAAAGAAAAACATATATAAATATAAAAAAAAAAACAATATGGGGGAAAACATGCGTCACATCCACGCAAAACGGCCATCGCTCAGCATAATGCTATGACCCTGTACGAGACAGAGCCCCAGCGCTGGTTTACCTCTAAAAACTTTCTTTTTACAATAAAAACCATACCAATTTACGTACATACAATCATTATAATTTTTTGTCAGATTATTCTACAAGCAACATACTAAAGCACTTATAGTGTTTTAATTTTTTAGTCAAAACAATAGATTTTTTGTGAATAGATAAAAGCTTCATATTTTGCAATAAATTACCAGCGTTGTGTCATCGCGCTTCTCTTTCTTTTCTATACAGTCCGACAAAGACCACGCTTTAGGTCATGTGAATTACCCGCTTACACTCGAACCATCCCCCAACCAACTTAAACCTTACCATTCACAACTAGCAAACACAAACATCCCTTGCCTTATCGCCAAACAAATAAGGTCCAAATTCGCCTACCACATGTAACCTCCGTAAAACCATGAATCAATCACCTCACACGCAGTGATTACAGTAAGACAGACATTCCCTCAGGGTCTGGGGTTCGATCCTGTGCGAGGCATCAATCAAAACTCGTCTATTTTCACATTCGTGATTCACAAATCGTTTGTGTTTTTATTTTCGTTTGGAATATGTCGGATTTTGTAGGATACTAGTTGCAGCCTGAGGGTGAGCTTCAAAAGGAAGGGTTTTTATTGCTTTCAGATTTAATTTGGTGCAATATTTTTGGGTGATGTATGTCCTTAAATTGAGTAGTCATCTTCTATATATATTTATAAGTGTTGTTAGAAGCTCAGAAGCTTCGATTGGTATTGTGTTAAATCATCATCGCCTAGCCTTTTTCCAAATATGTTCGGGTCGACTTCCAGTCTCTTACTTACTTACCAGTATTTTATATGAAGCGACCTCCACAACCCATTTACTGGGTAATACGATACCCCTTGGT
This sequence comes from Gortyna flavago, assembly GCA_963669345.1. Lineage (NCBI taxonomy): Eukaryota > Metazoa > Arthropoda > Insecta > Lepidoptera > Noctuidae > Gortyna > Gortyna flavago. The sequence goes on along the minus strand of OY770152.1, from coordinate 4,745,480 downwards.
AAGACTGGTTGTCAGACTTTCGGGCTTCAGACTACCCGTAACGACTGTCAAAGATCCACGAATGACAGCCGGGACCAACGGCGTGTTTTCCGAGGCACGGAGGGGTCTCGGTATGTAAAGATGGTCACCCATCCACAGACCAACCGCGGCAAGCGTAGCTTAACCTGATCGATCGACCTGTGTGGCTGTTATTGTTTAGCCACAGGCCCCTCTGTTATTGTGTTTTATGTATATTACACGTTACATACTTACTTATCCATCAAAGCCCCGTTGGTCGAGTTGTCGCAATCAATATTGGTGAGCATGAGGTCCTGAATTCGATTCCCAGGTTGGGTATTTCCCATCAGGAATTTCTCAGTAGCAGGCCGGAGTAGTGGGACGATGACGGCATGGTGGGTCGAACGGGAATAGTCGGTGTTATCTACATACTTACTTATATTAAATTACCTATCAAAAGGCTTATACAAATTGAAATTAAGGGTCGGTACATTTCTGACGGAAAATGCGTCGCGTATTACCGGTCGCGTAACGCCAGACAATTATTATTATGATAAAACATTCAACCTTTCACACTCATGCAACCGATTCAATACGTTAGTGCGTCAAGCGAATAAATAGACTCAATCGAAGTCAGATACCTATGTACCTACAGGAGGCCTACCATGATCTATTTAAAAACGATTCAAAAGCAAGACATTTCAGTTTAGGTTCTTAAACTGCATCGTTCACAGTCGTACCATGACGTCCAATACACTCAGCGGCATTTGGATCGTTGAAAGTGAATGAGCGTTAAGAGCTCGTTGTAGGTATCCAGATGGCACGGCCTAAATTGAATCGTTAAACTGACGTCATGGTACGAATTAGCAGAACAGTTCAGTTTAGGTCCTAAAGTGGATCGCGTTAAGAAATCGTGGTAGGTATGCAGACCCTACATTAGCGATAATGAAGTTGGGAAAATCAATATGCCATTTTCAAAGCATTTCTTTTTAGATACATCACGGGTAGATTCTCTCCCATGGAAAGAGGTCGGGGCGGTCGGTCAAGGGTGTGTTTGGTCAAAAGTTGTTTTCGTCAAGAGCATTTTCAGTCAAAGTTGCGTTTCGTCAAAGTTTATATTGCCAAAAGTGCAGTTCGTCAAATTATGCAGAAAGTAAATATACGATTCCGCGGCGACCTGCCTGCAGCTGCGGCCGACCGGCTGCAGCAGGCAGCTGCTGCAGGTACTGTCGGCAGTTGCTGCAGGTAACTCGGTGCGGAGTCGTACCTACAATACCTACATAAAGGTATCAGGTATCGCAATGCCAACGGTCTGTTCCAAAAGTATCTGATAAAAGTGTAAACATAGCCTGTGGGGTAATTGCGTAACATACCTACTATAACAGTAGGAACGGCTTTCATTTTGACAGTTAAACAAAATTCATTGCTTTATTTCCGTTGTTGAGCTCACAAATTTTTCGTACATGACATATCATGTGATGAATAATTTTAAAGAATATTGCTAATCTATTGCTTCATAAAGCAATAGATTAGCAATATTCTTTAAAATTATTCAGATTGGGATTGATAATGTGTACCTACAATTAGGGTTCAGTTCTGGTTAAATTCTTGCGCAATCCACTCACAAAACAGAATTTAGGTATTAGTGACAGTAACACAATGATCTGTAAGTATTTAGAAAGTTTCAAATATTTTTCCAGCGATTCTTTTCTGAATTGTAATTGAAAATCAATCGACGAAACTCAAAGTTAGGTAGATGAAAAACATTTCTATGAATGATGATGTTATGAAAAATATCTTTTCGGGTTTAAGTATTCAAACAATCAAATCAACGCACTCAATTTGTAAGTGACACCACGAATTGGCATACGTTTTTCGTTTTATTTGTTTACATTTTGATCAGCTACTTTTGGTACAGACCATACCTACACTTACGAAATAACTATTTAGTAATCTGTGCCTACACACAATACACCACGTTTCTCAAAACCATTTGCACCTAAAATCAAAGATATTCCTTTCGTTTCCTTTGTTCGAATCATGCGCAAGTGCGTCACGAAAGCGCCGACCAATCAGCGCCGTTCGCGCCCGCGGCCTGTCACGATTCGACGCCTTCCATATTTGAATGCATGTCCTAATGTTCTGTTCGTTTTTTAAATGTGTTTGTGTGTGTTGTTGTTATGGTATTGGTAATTTATAATAAGATAAATATGTATGACAAGTGTGTATTGTGTATAATGATTAGTTACCTTCGGTTGTTTTGATTTCTTGGAGTCACGATTTTGATATGTCTACTACTTTTACATCATGGATAAGTATAGATTTGGATTGAAATCATACTTAGGTTAGGTAAAGTATGTTGAGGTAAGTTCGGCGCTGGGGTAAGACCGAACGAATCCGACTGTACGGTATTAATCCGAGCGCCGAACTTACCCCAACATACCATACTTACCTAGATATATACACTATATGTATATACATATACACTATATGTTTCATAGATATGTATATACTATATGTATATACATATACACTATATGTTTCATAGATAGATTAATCATTTATTTGGCGCAACACAGAAGAAAGAGCACATGATAAGCACTAACTAAATACACCTTCTATGTTCTATGTTATGGGTTTGGTTTCCGCACTTAGTCCTTCGGTGGACCATTGTGCGTGGGCCATGGTGGCCGTTGGTGGTTGTTCCAACCAGCCCACCTCCCTCCAGAAGCTGATCAGGTCTCCTGGTCTTTTGAGAACATCTGTGTACGATCTGGGTGTCCCGAGGGTTTGTGACCAAATCTGGGTGACGCCTGTGCACTCAAAGAGCACATGCGCAATGGTTTCATCAGCCTCCATGCAGGCTCTGCACCTTAATCAGCCACTTAATCCCATTACTGGGATATGTCCCAGCTGTGGAGCAGCAGGACTGGAGTGGGCTGTATACCACGCGGACCCAGTGCGGGTTGGTAGATGTCACATGTCTTCGATTTTTTGGTTATAGAACATGCCGCGGTTTCCTCACGATGTTTTCCCCCATCAGTAAAGGTATTCACAAGCATCCGACATTCTATCGTATTGAAAATGCCACATTTTGATAACCTGATTTGCTTTGCCCCCGACTGCAAATAGCTGTCGGAAAAATGTCGTGTATTTGATTAGAACTGACAACATTTTCGGGTTTTGGACTACGATAACATGATGTTCGATACGGTATGGTAGCGTATTGAGTGGTTGTAAATAGCTATTCAGTACAGTTTTTACAGAATATACCTATCCATATTATTGACAGGTTGGCCGTCTGCCAGTTCGCATTAGGCAGTGGTCCCCAGCTCCGGCGACGAACAAGTAGCGAGTAGAACTAGCAACTGAATACGAGTTGGCGATCAGCGAGCAGCGAGTGTGTAGTTCCGATAGTTTTGTCGCTGGGCTATTATCGAGTGTCCAAGTGCGAAGGGCGATTACTCGCACCACTCGCTCGGGGCGGTTAGTCCCACAGGGGTTTGTCTGGTTGGTCTGTGGGCGTGAGCTCTGACCGCCAAGCGAGCATCGCTGAGCGAGTAACGCTAAGCGAGTATTATTTTGATAGCTAGCTAGCTCAGACAAACCAGTGGAGCGAGTCCTTGCCGGCAGTGTGAACAGTCAGCGATCAACTATTAATATTTGTATCTCTTTTGTTTACACGGAATGTATATCTATTGTACGTTTCTTGAGCGAGAAAATAGCCGACAGTGAGTTGCTTCCTCGCCGGCGGCGGGCGGTGGGACAACTGCCTTAGGTACGTTGGTTCAAGTACTGTAGTGCGATTCTGTAACCATCTCACCGTGAAAACTTAGGTGAAGTGAGCGTGGAGTGAGCTGTCATTAGTGTCAATCCCTATAGCATCAGATGGAATGACAGCTCACTCCACGCAAGTTTTCACGGTGACATTTTTACAGAATCGACATGCTGAGCTGTCAAAGTCGTTATATTTTTCAATTAAAAAACAAAACAAAAACGGTTGTATAAAACAGCTGTTACTTGCATAGTCTGTGATTAGGTGCGGTACAACAAGTAACACTTAAGTAAAATAATTATTTTGTTAATTCGCAATCAACGTACGAGTAGGTATATAGACTGCACCCCTTGTAATTACACAAATATACCCTTGGTTAGAGTATTATATTATCTGTGCCTTGGTATAGGAACAGAGAAGGTAGAAAAAAGGGTTTTTCTCAACTTTTACTTCAAGATACAATACTAACAGCGGTCATTGATTGATTTTAGCTAGCCAATTTCAAATATACATATATCAAAAGAGAGATGACCATATGAATATTAATTTCATAAATAAAAAAAGTTACTTCCAAACATACTGTTTGGCTATCAATTACAAAAGAGCTACTCATTAATAAAAACAAAAGAAATCTCCGGAATCACAGTAGGTAGTAATTAAATTATATAAATAATTACTATCATAAAACTACTAGGTTTCGCCTGCGGCTTCGTCTAACAACATCACGCGTATCCCTCAAAGAGGCAGAAAGAGGTGTATTAGGAATTTACACCCATATTTCGTCAGTAGGTACGTAATGTTTAAGTCCCATGTACTTGTAACAGAGGGTGAGCCGTTTACTGTATCGAAACCGTGCTTAAATCTAAACTCCTGAGGGGCCATTCGCGCAAGTTTCAGAACGTTCACAGTCTGATCTCAGTCTCAATCTGTCAAAAATTCCTTTAATTTCCATACATTTTTGACATTGATTATCGTTGAGATGATATTGCGACTAAATTTTGAACGTTTTTAAATACGGGAATTGGCCTTCAGGCTTTTACTTCGATTTTCCTAATGGAATGACATTAAGATCGACCCTATGCTCGAACCCAGCGGGGTAATTGCGGTATACAGATGTGATATTAGGTAATTAAACGGTAGATAGATACCATTGTTTCATCAAATATAATTAATAGTAGTAGACCGTAGAAGTAAATAATTATACTTATTTACTTCTACGGTCTACAGTATGCTTAAATAGTTTTTAATTGTTACTTTGAACATTCACAAATATAATTATGGGGACTTTAGGTTGAATGAGCAACATGGGTTAATTTAGAAAATTATATTAATCTATCATTCTATTGCAACTTTCTCTTACAAATGGAACTCTTCAGGAACATTGACTAAAAAGGGACTCATGGCTAAATAATAACAGCCGCACGGGTTGATCTTCAAGGTTAAGCAATGCTCGCCGAGGTCGATACGTGGATGGGTGACCATTCATTACATAAATAGACCTCTGTGCCTCGGAAGCCGTTGGTCCCGGCTGTCATTTATAGATCTTTGACAGTCGTTACCGGTAGTCAGAAGCCGGACAACCAGTCTTATCAAGGGGAGTAGGTAACTGGGTTGTAGAGGTCAGATAGGCAGTCGCTGCATGTAAAATACTGGTATTCAGCTGCATCCGGTTAGACTGGAAGCCGATCCCAACATAGTTGCAAAAGGCTAGGTTGATGATGTTACCTGGACACCTACCGATCACTAAATCACAGGTAGGTATTATTCAGGGTCCCATTAAAATAGAGCTCAGTAAATACATCTAACCAAAGAATATTTCCAACCAAAAAAAAAACACTGATTAAACTGATTTTATTTATTTAAGTGATAATAAATTGCCGGCACATTAATGTATTTTCGAAAATACACTAAAGTGCCGGCAATTTGATTCATTCCGTTCTGATCCCCTGAACCCCCCTCCACCACCCCCTCCTCGATCCCCTGCTAGTTCTTCTTCTGTTTTAATCTCTATATCGTTAGCTAATTATTTTTCTTGTAAGTATATTTACGTTTTTCTTATATATTTGTTTTACTATCGTCCTTATTTTGGTGTCAGAATGATTGCTAAAAGTTGGTTCATCTATTTTAATGGGACCTTATAATATATCCTATTATCCACAAGGCTTATTGCCTAATCAGCCTAAATTGATTGGAGACGTTGCATTGTAGTGGACTACTAACAATTAATGAGATTATATTACAAGAGCTTTGCCACGTATCTTTATGCTTGTAATAAGTCCTCCCTACCAAATTTCGGCCATGATAGCGAATCCCAGCGGAGACCAGCCATCAACGCGGGAGAATTATAGTGTCCAAGTGTGTGCGCAGACACGGGTGCACTCACTCTCATAGTCCGATGGGACGGCAACCCGACCAGAGAGACATTAGGCGCAGGACCAACAGTGTTCTTCGAGACACGGTGTCACACCGCTTCTAAACTACGTGAGAAATCCTAATAGAAACATCTAATAACACTTTTGATCGACCTGGGAATCAAATCGAGTACCCAAACACTCAGCAGTCGCCATAGATATAAGAAAGTCGCGCTTGCGACCATGAGACCAGCTCCGAAATACACGAGCTATACCGCAATATGCACTGCACTCAAATAATGACGTAAGAAATCACTTTTACTTTTAATAACCAACCTGTACCGTGAGAAAAACCTCTTCTCTTCAAACAACAATTAAAAAATTAAAAGCCCATAATATTTTTACTTCGCTGGTTTCTTTACAAAGCCATGTTATTATTAAAACACTGAAACCTGTATTTGAGCTTGAAAAATGGTCTAAAAATCTAGGTCGATACATCATTATTTTACAAGTTAGAAAATAATAGAGACAGGCCGAAATTTTAGCCTTTTTTTTAATGTAGGTAGGGGAGAGCGGGGTTAGAAGTTACCGGGGTAAGTTGTTCCGACTGAAATAGCTCTAAACAGAAAAGAGATAAATATATGCACGAAGTGTGTCATTAAAAGGAACGAAGCAGCGCATCGACGGCCGCTATCTTAGTAACGCCAGTGGCGTCCTGTGAAATCGTCTTGTGTGCATATACCTCTGACCCACGTGAGTAAATATTTTCGTTTTTAATGTTTTTATTCTATTTCACTTACCATGATAATTCGCTTTTAAGTTTTTTATGTGTTTGTGTAAAAAAACATCTGGTAATTATATTCTAGCGTCAAAATTAAGTTTATTTTATAAATGAACACAACATTTGCCTTTATGTAGGAGCATGTCATTTGGGGCTAGATGTTCCCTGTTTTTGGGGCATGTTGTGACTTAGGAACAACTTACCCCATTGAATTGTAACCACAAGTGTATCCTAATTTTAGTTTTTTTTTTCAGCATGCGTACATACCAATAAGAGATTATCAAGTCGAGGTACAATCTCTCAACAGTTGATGCAACGAGCTGCAGATGCAGTCATTAAAGAAGGAAGAAACATAATTAAAAACTGCTGCTAGGGAGCTTGAAATTTGTCATATGACATCGGGAAATACATAGGGAACACAAATCGGGAGAAAATGCAATATTCAAAAATTACTGTGCTAAAGCCCAAGACAATTGGCTACGCAGCAACCCAGAAAAGGCTATGTCTATTTATGGAATTCCAGAAATCGTCAAATATGCATTGCCCAAAGCTGCAACTCCCATCTATATAATGAGCTCTTTCAGGAAGACTGGCGTTTGGCCTTCTGATCCCAACATATTCACCGATGATGACTTTGCTCCTTCTTTTGTCACTGCTCGCCCTTTGCCTGCAATGGAGGAACCTTAAGTATCCATAGGAGTCGTAGTCCCGAGCAACAGTGATGTGAATATGAAAGATAATAAACTCGAGGATGCTGGAGGACGAGAACAGAAGAAATATGCCGAATAATTATTCTTAAAGTGCTCCGATTACTGAAGAGAAAATCTGGAATCAGCCAGGGCCGTCTTGGGCTGCCAATCGTAAAGAAGCAACTGTTGCTTTCTCCCCAGAAATAGTTATACACTTTCCAAAGGCACCACCAAGAGTTGGAAACAGCAAACGACGCATTAGAAAATCAACAGTTTTAACAGACACGCCTGAGAAAGAAGCCCTGGCAGCAGAACAATCCAAGAAGAAAAAGAAACCCATTGAGAAACCGTATAAAGATCATGGCAAGGATAAGGGCAAAGAAAAACAACAGGATAAAAGAAAGTGGAAAGGCAAGGGTAAGGGAAAAGGGAAATCTGTTAAAAGACGAGTTCTACAAAGTGAGAATGAAAGTTCTGGCGAAGAGGATAGTTTGGAGTATTATTCTGAAAAATTCTTACTCGGTAACATACGTGTGTCCTATTTGTGGTACAGATGCGTCATGTAATGATTTATTTTAAGTGTTCTTAATTATTGTTTCAAATATTGATGAAAGTCTGATTACATGCTAAGCTCTTAATGTATGTTCTGAATTCTAAAGGCTGATTATGATAATATAAGCTATGAATGTCAAATTAAGATAAAGTTTAACCTGAAAGTACAATTTATAGACGTTAAAACATATGAAGTTAATTCTATTTTTTGTTTAATGTTCCTTATTACTTGTTTTTTGTTAAATTTACGTAAAAAGTTACCTATTACTCTTAAGACATGTTAATTAGTCTATAAATAAATGAATACCTAATCAAGCCATGTTTTTTTTTAACAACTTTACCCCCAATATACCTCGTAACAACTTACCCCAGCCCGTTAACAACTTGCCCCATGGTGGGGCAAGTTGTTATTTTCCAGCTTTCCGCATATAAAACTGTATACATAAAAAGCTATTGAAGATATACCCAAAAGACTTTCAGAATAATTAAATATAATATATTTAGCAAATTCTACCCTAATTTTAACTTTTCCAATATCACATTTTCTACGTCATTTTTGAGGTCATTCCAAAATCGGCACTTCTAACCCCGCTCTCCCCTATGTCTAAAATAATCTCAAACGTGTAATTCAGTTTTCACGGGCTTCGCGATTTGATTGTGTAGGGTGACCATTGATAGCTCGAGATCTTTCACGATAATCTTTCAAGAAAACGAAAAAAACTATACTGACATCATATGAGTTTCGATTCTAAGGGCTGATTTTTCAATCGACAGATAATTTGTGACGTCTGAAAAATTTTTCCTCGGCAAAAATTATCTGGCGTTGGAAAAATCAGCCTTCAGTCAGACGAAATAGAGGATACTTATAACACCTCTTTTGTCTCTGGGACAGAAACATCTGACGCCTGTGATATTGCAGATATCCACAGACCACCGAAGATGGTGATAGAGACAGTGGTGATCACTTACCATAAGATGGACCGACGGCTTGGCTTGGTTTTGGCTTGGTTGCCATCTCATCATCTGCCTAGCCTTTTCCCAACTATGTTGAGGTCAGCTTCCAGTCGAACCGGATGCAGCTGAACACCAGTATTTTACATGGAGCGACTGCCTATCTGACCACCACTACCCAGTTACTGGGAAATTCGATACTTACCTACCCCTTGGTAAAACTGTTTGTCAGACTTTCGGGCTTCTGACGACCCGTAACGACTGTCAAAGATCGACGAATGACAGACAAGACCACAGTTTAACGTGCTTTCTGAGAAACGGAGGAGTCTTGGTATGTAAAGATGGTCATCCATCCACACGACAACCGCGGCAAGCGTAGCTTAACCCTATCGATCGACCTATGCTGCGGTTATCATTTAGCCATCTCATAACATAAAAACCACTGTTTCTGGGTTGGTGAATTAAAAAAAAACATTAAGATCAGGATCAGAAATCAATAAATTGTGTGGTTTGGCACCAACACTAGCGCCCTTCAGTTCCTGTAACGTGACGACAACAAGACACACAGGACACGATACTATCAACTGCCCATAGTTTGTGGAACGGCACCACATTTACCGGACTTCATGATATCTGCTCTACAGTACGAACTTTTCGATTATAATTCACACAGTGGTGAATCATAAACAACCTATAATGTTCCCATTGCTGGGACACAGGCCTACCACGCAGGCCCAGTGCGGGTTGTTACATGTCACATGTCTTCGAATTTTTGGTTCTAGGACATGCCGGCTTCCTCACGATGTTTTCCTTCACCGTTTTGAGAGCAGTGGTGATGAAATTATTTACACAAAGTGAAGCGCCTGTCTGAGTAAGAAAGATATTAAAACAGAAGAAGAACTAGCAGGGGATCGAGGAGGGGGGAGGGGGGCTCAGGGGATCAGACCGGAATAAATCAACTCGTAAGTCGGGGCCGTTAAAACTAGGCCAGCACTGCTCTCCTCACAGTGGTGAATAGTTAAAGCAAAAAGCAATGTTGATATTGGTGCTGACTACCCAGGGTGCGTCAAAAATAAAACTTTAATAACTTTTTCATGACATAAGTCACTTACATAAAATACCACAAAATTCGGCAAAATGTCCCACTTCCCTCACACAGTCACCCTACTCCACACATCCACCCGTGAGAACGGGTCAGGAATCGAACCCCCTATAATCAACCAATCGGTACACCGCAATTAGATCAGACGGACAGACGTACACTTCACTTATGTATATATACATTATTATATTTGTTGTACATGCCAGACAGGTTCAAAACCTGCTATGTGTATGTATGTTCCAGACTATTTCGATGGCATAATTTAGTTATTGTATCCGGTCGTTAATATAAAATTCAGACATTTTTTTTTTGACAATTACTTATTATTTTTATCTTTCTTTTTTTTTGTCTGTTGTGTACATATTGTAAGTAAAGACGTTAACATGAGTACATATTGTAAAGAAACGCCAACTTTCTCTGCATAATACAAGTCATAATTTCATCCACACTTTAAATCTGTATGCATAACCTTTTTGTATGCTTAACTGGCTGTCTAATTGCAATAGCAACACTGCTTACCCCGTTACGCCTCATAAGGCTGGCGTTACGTATGTTATCAGTAAAAAGTGTTAACAAATGATGCATACAAAGTAGGAGTAGATTGTATCAGTTTATCGGATCATTGGGTTAGTTACTATGTTGCTGATTTCGACTGCTGGCAGTAGACTTTACTGCTGTTGGCGAGGAGCTTGTGGTTAAGTCAGAACAGACGCACGGTAAGCTAACCTTGCCACGATTGGCCCGTGGATGGGTGTCCATCTTAAGTTACTAAGACTCCTCGGAAAGCACGATAAGCCGCTGGTCCCGGCTGTCATTCGTGGATCTTTGACAGTCGTTATGGGATGTCAGAAGCCTGAAAGTCTGACAACCAGTCTTACCAAGTCTACGATATGAGCTCCATGTAAAATACTGGTATTACTGGTTACTTCCCGTCAGACTGGAAGCCGACCCTTACATGTGTAGTTGCGAATAGGCGAAGCAGATGATGGTAGAGAGCGGGGATACGAGGAAAATGAAGAATATTTACTTATTTGGTAATTTTGTAACAAAAACGGAAAACTGAAGAACCCCGAAACTGTGTTTCCACAGTTTCGGGGTTCCTTGTTGACAGATTACCTATAGTAGCGTGATGTGCTGGCGTCTGTAGGTACATATTATCTAAGTGACACATTATTGATACCCGACATCCACGCGAACTAAGTCAGGGGCACGCTGCTACTGAACTAATATAATAATTCATTTCCATACCACATCTAATTGGAATCTTAAAATATCAGCCTAGTAGATATTGTAGAAATGGGACAGGTAATTTATGAGAATGGTAGAGGACAGTCAGTTGACAGTCGTTTCTACTAAAACGCATGGATAAAATATTCAGCTGCATTTTTTTTACCGTGAACAGTCATTAATTTAGTCAGAAAAATGTTTAACCCATATCAAAGATTAACCCAGTACAGAGAATGCTTTACCTGAAACCTTCCAGTGCGACTATTGTAAATAAAGATCAAATTCGCAAAAAACGTATCCGTTTGTATACAACTGACAGATGTTAAGAACTCACTGTCGTCTGTCGCATTGTAGGTACAAGATTCACAACATAAACATATTAACTTTTCTGCTATCCTATCATAAACTTAACCAACCATAACAACAATGTAAAAAGACTTTTGTAATATATAACTTATATTAACATCTTGCACATCACGAAGGAACTTGCCTTCAAAATAAATCAAAGCTTACTTGAGTGTAACATGAGTTATGATAGCAACGTCTCGGGTTCGATTCCCGACTCGTGTAATCGCGGCCCGAGGCCTGGAATTAGCCCCAATTAAGTACATCAAACACAGTTTTTATTTCGCATCCCAATGTTTTTGATTTTTAGTTTAAATTCGTTGTTTCTATGTTTTCTAATTGGAGGGCTGTTTTTTGTACGTGTTGGGTGATTTTTTTTCGTTAGATGCTTCATTGAAGTTTTTACGTAGTTAAAAAAGGAGTATAGCGATACTTAAATTAAAACTATAATATTTATTTAAAGGACTTGTGGCTAAGCTGTAACAGCCACAGGGTTGGGGTGGGTTGGTCCGTAAATGGGGTAGCCAAGACCGTCTTTACATACCCAGTCGCCTCCGGAAAGCACGTTCGTGGAGCTTTGACAGTCGTTACGGGTCGGAAAGTCTGACAACCAGTCTTACGAAGGGATATCGCATTACCCAGTAGGTAACTGGGTAAGCCGACCCCAACATAGTTGGGAAAAGGCTAGGCAGATGAATGGTATTTATTTACAGGACTCTTTTGGAAATAAGACACACATTTACGAGTTTATTTCATAAAATAAAGTCTGAATTTACGGCGAAAAGAAATAACAAAAAAAAAGTCGTGAATATTAATTAACAAAGAGAAAGTGCTAATTTAAATCACAATATCTAGTCGTAAAAGTTGAAAATCAAAATCATAATTCATTTATTCAAACTAGGCTGAGAATCAGCACTTCTTGAACGTTAAAATTACATAAGACAGTTGCCCAAAACGCCTGGTGCTTTTGTTGGGGAGAAGAAGTGGCACAACAAACTCCCCAACAGATATATAAAAAACGGTCTAGCTATTGATAAAGAAAGGTAGATACGTTACTCAGTCACAGCGCCTGTTGTTACTAAAGTGAGTGAATGTACTCACAAGCACTCAGTCGCGCACGGAACATCGTTAATCACACAGCTAAATTTCAAAAATGTGCAATAAATATGCATTAAAATGACTTCTTGTACCGCTAAACAGTGTTTCAATAATACAAGGAAGAAAAATAAGACACAAAGGATTACTTACCACAGGTAAATACGGCCTAAAAGGTTAATTTGTTGAAAATTATAATAATATTTAATGTTTGTTTCGCCATGTAAGTATTTTACTTTGTATAAATTATTGCATCACCACAGATCGAGTTGCAGTCTCATCTCAGCGACAAACACATGTCAAAAACTTGTAAAAATGTAGGGAAGTTAGAGGCATTTTTGGTAGATTGAGACTGAGATCAGACTGTGAACGTTCTTAACATTACGAGAATTGCCCATGTTCTTAAAACGATGAAGAAAAACATCGTGAGGAAATATGCCTGAGAGACACGATTTCGCTCGCACAATAGCGTCGGCTCCCATCTCTGTCCTTGTCTATCGGAACTGAAGGTGCTGCGACTGTTATCACAGATGTGTGAGTTTAATTGCATGTAGTCGTGCGCCGAGCCCACGTTTAGTGGTTGCGATGTTAGCGCGTCACGTATCTATGAAAATAATAAATCAATGGTTCTAGCATAGAAAATCATCAAAACTAACGCCTTCAACAGACTGTTAATTCTTTATAACAGAAGCAACCAACAAATTGTCATGAGAACAAGCAGCTGATGCAGTTTCTAAGTATAATTCCAAAATTATCAGAAATAAAAGACTTGAACCTAGTTAGTTACCTACCTAATATTACAATAACAGTTAATACTTAACTATTACGTGCGTTAACTAGTAATTCACTTAAATCGAACCGCTGCTTTTAACTTTTGAAATGAAAAATTCTGAGGGAGTTTGAGTTTTGATTTGTGGTGGCGGTTCCGTACGTTCTGTTAATTGGTGGATTTAATTTGTGTGTAGGAACTTGGTTATCTGCCAACTTTTGCAAGCAAAGTTCATTTGCAAAAGGTACCTACGTTTTAAATCTGAGTTGAAGGCACTATTCGAAATTGTGTCAAAACGTTTTTCATTTTAAGCATTTCCTATCGTCTGAGAATGTTCATTGCTATTTCAAGTCATCAGTAGATACTGGGTGTATTGGTAATACAATTTTAACTCAATCAGGATTACCTTAACAAATACATCATAATCATCACCAGCCAGGCTTCACTCACTGCTGACCATATGCCTCTCTCTTTGCTTGATGACAACAATGATAACTGAATTAGATATTATTTATTAAATTTTTCTGAAAGCACTTAAAGTCCAGGTACCCTCCGTGAGAAAGTCAGTAACATCGAGGCGTTGCTGGTCTTCCTTGAGGAGCTGGGGTAGATTGAATAATCGATTTTGACGTGGAGAGACATGGAGTTGCGGACACCAGCCTGTATTACCTAAGGCTAAATTCGCATGATAAGTTAAAAACGGCACGTGACGTATCTTTCGCCTCCATTTCTCCATAGGCCACCATTCTCTCGATTCCTACGGAACCCTAAAAGGTAGGAATTATGTCATAATTTATTCAAGAACCTACCCTCCGTCGTCGCTAATACATACCTTCTTCATACCATACGTTGTAATTTATCAGATTTTTCATTTACTGGTAATAAATAGGCCGCGTGATTGGAGGAAGCAGTAGGTATTACTTTTTCTATATATCTGTTGCAAGTTTATGTGTAATTTGTACTTTTTGAAGGCGTCTATAGTATGTGGCCATCAAATTTGACTAGATTATATAAAAAAATTAAAACATAGAAACACAGCTCAAGCCCTATTTCAATTTTTAATGAAATAAGTACATAAATCGGTTAAGTTTTGGAGAAGGAATCAGGGGACTACAAATCGATGATTTTTTGTAATTTTAATAGGTATTTTCAGTCCAAGCTGCAGTTGTCTTTATTGCGCTTGATGGCCCGCTTGTTCGGGCACTGCGCGACAGCAATAGATTTTAGAAATAACAATTTTTGATTACTCTACGCCTTGACGTTTCCTCGTAATAATGGCTGTTTTTTTTTCCTTTACCAAAGTTTTTTTTTCAGTTTTCAGTCCCTTTTTTTCATTGTATCACTAATTCACTAAAGAATTCGCTGAATGCGCTGAAAGATAGATCTTGTTCCTACACGAAATACTATTATACCCTGTTATGATCACCTAAACATGATAACAGTTATAGAAATTAAAAAAAATATATAGGTATACGCGTCGACTTGAGAACCTCCTCCGTTTTTTCGTCGGTTAAAAATAGGTACTGGCTCCGGCGCAGAATGTCCACTTCTCAAAATGTCCTATCAAACTGCAGCTGGGGAAGTTTGTTGCGCAATTTCTTCTACCCAGCTAAAGCACTATGAAGTGCTGAAATGTGGTCGTCTTGAGGGATGGGTTTGAGTTCAAACCACAAAGTTTACTTGTTAAAATAGTTTTTATATATATATACATATTTTTTTTTTTTTTTTATCAAAATCGTTTACTTTTTCCATTTTTGTAAATATGTGAGCACCATGTATCTATCAGATTATTAATTTATATGTCATGGTTTCATTTCTAATTCTTTTACCTATTGTGGTATAGTAATTTTATTTTAGGTGCATCGTCTTCACATATTATTTTATTATATAATTAATGTATGCAAAATATTGTAAAACATTTTAAAAGAGTAACGGTGGAGTTTCTTGCCCATTCTTCTCCATACGAAAACTACATTTTGGAAGGGGCGACTAGAATCAATTCTATTTCATTGTAATTTTTGACGTTCAAAAGTGCCTTTTATGTGCCTATTTGAAATAAATGCTTTGACTTTGACTTTGACTTTACTGCAAATTACAGTTGGGGATAGATTTTTCTATTTCGTGTAACTTGTTTTAAGTATGTGGAATAGGGATTTTAATTAACATTTTGGTATATGTTTTTGACTCTCTGGTCTAGTATCATGTCAAAGGAATAAACAAATTAATTAATTTTTCTCGATACAAAAAAAATTGCAAAGTTTTATCTAATTTTTTCCTTTTTTCTTCATCACAGTGTAACGCTTAAGAGTTATTCAATGGAATTTACTTTAAAACATAGAGAATTATCATATCAAAGTTTACTCGAAGTAATTTGAAATTTCATTCATTTATTTTGTTAAAAATGGAGTAAATTCTTTTTGCCACATACGTCGTTTTATTCCGAGCGCACGCACATTATAGCCATCTCTCTTTTGCGTTTCAAAAATAATTGCATCACTTTCGCTCGCTTAGTTTTCGAGGATTTTAGAGTTTCGAGGTAGCGCCTTAACATATTTAGGTAGGTAGGTAACCTATAGGTACCTTACACAGACTTTTATACCCAAGAAACCTCAACAGAAACCGTGCAGCAATACAAGTTTAATTTCCTCAGACATACCAAAAGTGAGAAATTGAAAATTAAAAGTATGGTTTACGTACTTATCTACATCTGTACCTACTCACAATGGGCGATTGTTCTGTTTCGTGCAGCTATCTGATTGATACCTATCTCTTAGTAATTCGGTGTTTAACTGCATTTCTGTAAGTTTTATGTTGAACCCAGAATTGTAGAGTGTAGTGTCCATGGAGTTTCTTGCCCGTTCTTCTCCATAGGGACCTAATAATGGTTCTCCAGACCATTTAACGGCCATGACGGTCAACGGAGACTGGCCTTCAGCGCAGCAGATATTATAGTGCACAAGTGTGTGCGCAGACAATCCGACACGACCGGAGAGAGGTCAGGCACAGTACCAACGGCTTAATGACCCTACAACGCTTTGGAATTGTCAACAAGCTTCATCATTCTGTCTGGTCGACTCCTTGAAAATTCCAAAGTGCCTGGAATTGGTGTAACCCATTGGCTGTCACCTGGGAAATATGAAAAAAAATAACTAATTATTATTATTATCGGGTTTAACAATATTTATGGCTGGTATTTCAGCTAATTATGAACTTTATTAAAAAGATATTATTGACAATTAGGATTAATGAGTTTTTTCTGAGACAATTAAACTAAATAATTATTATATTTAGAAAATAACATGAAAAAGTCGAGAAATAAAGAATTTTCATAATACGAGTACATCAACTTTTCATCGTAATATCTGTTTAGTTTCAGCTACTCGATAACAGATGGCGCTAGCAGTACCACTGTAACAGGATTATAAATGTTAGCGCATAAATTGCTTGTAGCAAATTGCTCACATTGTATGGTTAAAGTAAAGGCCGAATCATCCTCACTTGTGTCTTGTAAGAATTTAAAGATATCAGGTGCACTGGTAAATAATTAGGCTTAAATTGTAATTTAATTTCGTGTCGATACGAGATTTGTAATAGAAGAAGTAAAATAGTTTATGCACCAGTAAAAATACGGAGAAAAACCAGTCAGCAATGTTCAATGCGCGGCTGACTCTCAGAAAGCGCTAGACTTATCTACCTAAATACCTACGTACTTAGTGTTATCTGTTTAGAATCTTTTGATAAGAAGGCTTATTGGTTGATTCGCACGAATAATCTCGCACGAAATGGGCGAATCGACACTTTTAATTAACATTTTTTTTTCTGTAAGCGATACGCACGAATTTACTTTATTAGTGTGCGAATCAAAAACTCCAGAATACTTATTAGGCAATTGACACAGAAGATGAACAAGATACCTACAAATCAGCTTATTGGTTGACTTGTTCTTCTTCAACTGGCCTTTCCTGAGGCAATTCTCGTTAATTTAAGAACGTTCACTGTCAGATCTTAGTCTCAATCTGTCAAAAATACTTCTAATTTTCTACTACATTTTTGACATTGATTGTCGCTAAGATGAGATTGCGACTAGATTTTGAACGTTTTTAATTACGGGAATTTGCCTTCGGGTGTTTCGATGTTTACAATTTCAATTAGCACGCTTGTATTACAGTCATGTGGGTGTTGATACATTGTTGTGTCTTATGTTGGCCTTCATACATTCATAAATAGGGGTTTATTTATGGCATTTCTGCCGCCAAGCAGCATTTAATGCTTTAGTTGCAGTGGAACTACAGGCAAGACATTCCATCTTTGTAATCTGTAAGGTGGACCAACATCATAATTATATTGGCCTACTTCTTGATGTCTATCAAATGCATAAACGGTACATTTTTATAGGCATTTTGTTATACTGCTTTTATCCCAACCCTTTTTGCAATTTCTATCAGACCTCTTCTCTGTGTTCACTTACTTTCTAGCCATGAGTACTTACCTATCATCTTTCCCACAATCCACCTATGTGTTCTTTGGTCTACCTCTTATACCTGTCCACATCCACAACACTTTCCATATCACACACTACTTGCATATTTGAATACAAATCATCTTCAGCCAGTGCTGGTTGAAATGAAATAAACATTTAATTTAGAAATGTTTATTTCTGTAAGTAGATCTTTTACACGTCAATATTTTAAAACTAAATGGCGACGGCATTTTTAAGCTGACTGTTCACTGAGAAGAAATGCCGAAACAAACTCAGAGGTCTCTTTTAATACCAAACATTATTTATGAGGATTATTTATGTGAGTCTAACAATGCAGGACTTTTGAAGAAGGAGTCATTTCAGCTTTAAGTTGACCTGTCCCAACACGCGGCATGCATGCATCAATCATCGTGTAGCTCATCATCATCATCGTGTTATTTTAGGGAGCTCAACGACCCGTCACACGACGCTACCAGATCTGTAGGACATTTGTGTTGGCCGTTTACAAAATACTCAAAACTGGTTATGTGCCTGTCCAAATACACCCCATTCAACTTTATCCTCGGCAACTCTTTTTTGGCTATTTAAATTATCTTTTATTTCAAAACACTTCCTTCAGCATATCTACAAAGAAGGATTATTACCTGCACATGGCATACCTATGTACTTACAGATAAACATCTAGGTATCTACCTACCTCCTTGCCCCATAGGTACCTTGAAGATACGCCTTGCGTGTCCGCATTGCGTGCTTTGAAGCAATTATGTAGGTACACCGCGGTCCGCATAGTTACTTTTCTTTTATTTGTATTGCCAGCCTTTTTAAGTCTGAGATATTTTATGTTAATATTTATGTTTATGTATGTAGATAAATTTATTTGTTGAGAGTTCTTATGTACTTATGTGAAATTAGATAGGTACCTACACTATAACATTTTTATTGACTAGTTCAAACATTTGAAACTAGAATTTTATATCATAATGTAGCATTACCTACAGCTGAATTGGAAAAATGTCAGCTGACTTTTGTAGGACACTGGATGTATGTGTCTGATTATACAAAGTGTTAAAAAAATAACCTGACGAACTTTAAGCGGTGCTCCAACTCCGACATCACGAAAAATAAAACAGCTGTTTCAAACATTTTGGTCAAGTAGGTAGGTATTGAACTTTTGTATTAAAACAACAGATTTTTTTTTCGTGATTTTAGAATTGGTCCATAGTGAAAGTTGTTCAGTTCGATGGTTTAAAGACCTTTTAAAGTTTGTCAGGTTAATTTTTTAACACCTTATTATATTATTCTGTGTATCAGACGATGACTTACTATACACGACACTCGAAGTGTTCTTGTGAAATCATGATAATTCTATGTTTAGGAGTAATACACAAAAACAAACAGGATGAACTTTATCCGTTTTGGAACCCAATGAACTAAAAGTCATACCTACCTAAATTAAACAAAATAAAGTAAAACACACATGTTAAATACATAATCATCAGAGATTTCTTATGAAATTAAGCATCTCCTTTGTACCTACCTATTTTTCTGTTCTGTTTTTTTCTTGTCTGTTTATATACCTATGTGTGTACATAAAATAATAATTAAATTATAATGTTAATATCAATGAGCAAAAAGTTCACCAAGAAAAAAAAATCAACACAACAATAAAGAAATACGTTAGTCAAGAAATCATCTCCGAAGTAATCAGATTCATCTCAGCATCATGATCATCTGCCAGTCTTTTCCTAACTATGTTGGGGTTCCAGAATAACTGGATGCAGCTGAATACTAGTATTTTACATAGAGCGACTGCCTATCTGACCTATACAACCCAGTTACTGGGTAATATACCCCTTGGTAAGAGTGGTTGTCAGACTTTCGGGCTTCTGACTACCCGTAATGACTGTCAAAGATCCACGAATGACAGCCGGGACCAACGGCTTAATGTGCTTTCCGAGGCACGGAGGGTTCTCGGTATGTAAAGATGGTCACCCATCCATAGACCACCCGCGGCAAGCGTAGCTTAACCTGATCGATCGACCTGTGCGGCTGTTATTATTTAGCCACGGACCCCTCTGATAGAAAACCACTAGTTACACCAAAATTGGAAGATTTTACAAGAGATCTTTTTAGATAGTTCAACTTATGATATAGATTTCAACTGAGCCTATCGCAGTCCACTGTTGGATATAGGCCTCTCCCAGACTGCGTTACAGCACCCTGTCCTCCGCCTTCCTCACCCAGTCTCTTCCAGCCACTTTCTTAAGGTCGTCAACAATACCTATATACAGGGAAAAAAAAAAACAGTCCTCAAGCTGTAACCATTAATTCAGCATATGAATCTAGACTCATTATAGCGTAGAAATCTTTTTTGTTGGTTAGGTATATTAAAAAAAAAATTGTTGTTCCATACATTTTGACCGCGTACCTAGGTATTGTACTTTTCTATGAAACAACTGATTTATTCCTGCATTTGACTCATCTTAATTTAGCACAACGAAGTAACTTCGTGACTTTTTAAATGCAATGTAACTATGCATCTTTATAACATAAACAATTTTGACACCATGACCTACATACCCAACACAAAGAAAAACGGCACAATCTTACTAAAACTGACAAAAAACTGAGCTATCGGGATTAGGATCAATAGTGTATGGAACATTTAATTACAAAGCTGCATTATTATTGGGTGTAATAATAGAGTTGGTATCCAATCGGCAGATTTATTAGACGTGCTTGATTGATAGGTGATCGATTAGGAATGGGAGGCATGGAGCTGTGTTAGGTTGTTTAAATTTGAGTAGGCAACGGTTGTTGAAATAAAAAGGTAAAGAAATGAAGACTTATTTTATTTATTTGAATACTAGCTGAGCCGGCAAACTTCGTGCCGCCTCAGAATCAATAAATGTGAGAAAATTAATTACCTATCTTCATTTTTGTTTTTTTCGTGAAATCCCAAGTTTTAATAGTTATTCTGCTTTTAGGGGCAGAGACAATCCAACAAAAATAAAAGATCATCGAAAAATTCTAGTTCTCTTTTGTTTATTTCAGTTTTAGTGACTTTTGGATTTTAAATGCGGGGAAATGTAATGCTGAAAGTTTTGCATGAATTTTCTATTTGCTGATAAAATTTTAATCTCTACAAAATAATATTATTCTACAATGTACTGAATTGTTGATCGATTGCAGTATCAAAATGTAGAATTGCTTAAATTATGAGGTAGTCGTTGAATTAGTATTATTCTAGTTCGACAACAAAACTTTTTTTTTAACCTCTTCAGTAACCTCTTCAGTATTTTTTTTTCTTGGCAATTTAGCCGGCGTCGACTATTCTGCCAGCGGTGTTCACCGTAGGTGATTTTTTAAATCTGGTCTTCCTTTCGTTCTGTTTACTAACCTGCAACATAAAATAGAGTGTATAATTATATTATATAATTTTCTATATATGCGGCTTCCACCTTATGGTATGTCAATAAAAAGTAGCCTATGTCTTCCCCAAAGTTCAAAGTATCCCTATACCGCATCAAAATCAGTCTAGCCGTTTCGGAGATTAGCCGGAACAAACAAACAGACAGACAATAAATTTAAAAATAGTACCGTAAACACTTTCTATGCATTTAGTAATAAGCTGTTATTATGACATTACAAACAGACGCTTAAATTTTATTTATTTGTATATGACATGTAGATGTATAGATTCGTCTCTTATATCAAGCAAAATTCGCCCTCAACTCTTATCACAGTTCCAGTTTCGTCTATGGACCATTCCACCAGAAATTTTAGTCTCAACATCCTCTCAACAGTTTTCCCAATTAATATTTTAATTGATGCATCGTTTCCCCAAGTTTTATTTTCCGTATTAATGCATGTATTATAATTGAGGGACGACGGGTATGATTTACTGCCTGAAGCGTCTGATCCTTTGGGTTCACGACGTGATTTAGAGGTGACGGCAGAAATGGTTGGGTTTGATGAATTAAAATTACTCTAGTATAAGCTATCCTTTGAAGATGGAGATGGATGTGATGTTGTTGCACTCTTATTTAAATTCTGGCAGATATTAAAACCCAATAAAACTATGGTCCACTTATGAATGGTGTGAGTAGTGATGGCCCAGTGGTAACGTCCACGATTGGAACCCAAGCAGCCATTTTACTTTGTGTAAATTATTGCAACACCACAGAAGGCCAATTCTCGTAATTTAAAATGTTCAAAATCGAGTCGCAGTCTCACCTCAGCGACAAACAAATGACAAAAACTTGTCAAAATGTAGGGAAATTGAGGCATTTTTGATAGATTGAGACTGAGATCAGACTGTGAACGTTCTTAAAATTATGAGAATTGTCCCTCTGTTCTTAAAACGATGAAGGAAAACATCGTGAGGAAACTATTATAAAATATAAAAAAATCGAAGTCATGTGATATCTCGCA
Organism: Gortyna flavago; assembly: GCA_963669345.1. NCBI lineage: Eukaryota > Metazoa > Arthropoda > Insecta > Lepidoptera > Noctuidae > Gortyna > Gortyna flavago. Next base: position 4,722,932 of record OY770152.1, on the reverse strand, counting down.
AACCCGCACTGGGCCCGCGTGGTGGATTATGGCCCATTCCCTCGCATAGATAGGAGACCTGTGTCCCAGCAGTGGGAACATTATAGGCTGGATATGCCACATGGATTCAAGATGGGTTCATGAGCGCCGCAGTTGCAATAATGAGACACAATTCAATAATTTCGTAATCGTAGCACACCACATTCAAGAAGAAGAAGATGGATGATTACGGAATAAGAAAAGGAGACTTGAATAGTGCATTCTGTAGTTCCGTTTAATGGACCATGTATCTAATGATATCAGCGTTGTGCTGTGGGTCACCATTATCACAGTATTATGCTGGAGTGAAAGCCATCTTGTCACAGTAACGTGCAGCTGCTGACTATTTATGTTCTGTGAGTATAGACCAGTTTGGTGATTACGTAACACACAGTAGGAATGGCTTCCATTTTGAAATTTCAACAACATTCATTGCGTTATTTACGTTGTGGAGCTGACAACTTTTTCGAACATATGAAGCAATGGATTAGCTATATCCTTCTAAATAATTCAGGTCGTGATTGATAGTGTGTTACTCAATTAAGGTGCATTGCAGGTACGAGTAACCATAAACCTCACAACTGATAACTATTAACCATCCATTGCTTATGTTTCCAGATTTCTCGGATCCATTAAGCAATCCTTTCAATTTTCCTACTACTGAAGATTGCATGTAACTTCGCTCTCGCGTCCACCTTGTCAATATTTGATACGTGAGGTGATATCCCCAGAGACGTGACGTGATTGACTGTATATTACGTGAGCTGTGGGCGATATGTTCTTAGAAACGTGACACATGTTCGATCTTTGGTTGACATTCAGGAATTTGGGTAGTTACTGAGCCTATATATGTGGATGAAACTATAGAAATATTTTACACATAACAACTTACTGGACAGCGCATTGTACTGGTACAGCGTACTTAAATAAAAATAATATAATTTAATTTAAATGTGACAGAATATAATAAACAGGAATGTAAAAAAAAAAATAGACATATACCTTTGCTATGAGAATATCATCCTCAATAAACTTTCTTGGTCAGCTAATGCCCTCTACTACTTAACACGTTCAGTGCCGGGAGCCCTCCTGGAGGGTTCACTCAAATCGCATATGGGATGCCGGGAGCCCTCGCGGAGGGCTCATTTTAAATGTACGTTTTTCTTAGCGAATATAACATTATAAACTATGAAAATAAAATTAGTCGTATATTTTAACAAGATTTATTAGTATAATCGTTGGTTTTCAAATACCAGCATTTTTATTTCCAAAAATAATTGGGCGCTGGGATGCCCATATTTCAGGGATGGTCAACCGTTTTACGTTTAGATACAAATATTCACTAAAAATAAACATATTTATTTTGAGATTATAAATTAAGAGGATGAGTTTATAAATAGAAGCTTCAGCATCAAAAGGGTAAAAACGAACAACCATACCCATGGTGCAACTTCGTTTGACTGTCAGTCCGTTCGTTTGTACAGCTGCTCATTTCAGGAGCATACTTCGCTACATACAAGTCGTTTGGTTTTGTCATTAGAGTATTATATTATCTGTGGTCATGTATACAATGTGTAACATAATTAACGCAAGACCTCATACACCCCAATTAGAGTAGGTATTGAGTTGAAAGCATAATACAATGATTTAATTAATAATTTTTTTAAAGCTAACTTCTATTATTATTAAGAAAATCGTTGACCGTAACACTATTTTATGCATTTAAAATATAGTCTTATTGCTTTGAAATAACATTTAATTTTCTTGAGCTCAATCACCGGTCAGTATGGCAAAATCACTGACCTCTAATAAACAAGCTTGTATAATACCAGGTCAGTGGGCAAATTACATAATTTAAAAAAAATGTCTTCTCAAAAATGCTTGGAAATTTGAGCATTATTTTGACAACCTTTTTTGAGATAAATCGAAATTGCTGTACAGGGGACCTAAAAGGCTACTTTGGCAGAATCATGAAATAATTCATATCACGCAATTTCATCTGTATGACAGTTTTGTATGGAGATTCGTAAAATGCTATAGGTACACCTCTGCCTAACCCTTCAGGGATATATAGGTGTGAAACTGTCAAACAGATGAAGTGCGTGATAAGAATTGTTGTATGATTCTGCCAAAGTGGCCGTTTTAGGCCCCCTGGCCACATACATGCGAGCAGCGGCCGGCAAAAGTTGTATGAAAATCCATATCTGTCCTGGTTTAGCGGCCAAATAAACATAGTAGGTAAACTCATATATGTCGTGTTATTTAAAAATGGAACGATCTTTTACTCCAAAACATGGCAACTAAGGAAGTAAAAAAAAAAAAAAACAAATTATCACTTTAACGCGGGAAAAATTATTGTTGTGCGTTGTTCGTCATTGATTTTGAAAGTAATTGTATTTTAATTTCCGCGCATTATTTGAGAAAATTACTATACAAGCCTTGGCCACAACTAGGCATTGATGGACGAACGTGTAAATGTGGGCCGAGGTGAAGCCGAGGCACACATACGTAAGTCGTAAGTTAATAAGCTGTTACAAAATAATAACGTTTTATTACTTAAAAAAATATTAATATTGCATAATGTTACTGTTTAAAAAAATATTACATTGCATGAAAATTTCAGAAGAGGTTGGACACCCCTGTCACGGGATCAAAGCGAGCGATTATACTTTTTCTTCATTTTTTTTATTTTTTATATTTGACGTCTTCACGCCACTAGCACATGTAAATACCCCCAGAGATACTAATTAAAGCAACAAGACGTTCTGAAAACACTAATTTACTTCTTTTTATAGTGTTTTATAATACGGTTTCAAACCTAATGCCGACGACCCTCCTCGAGGGTTCACTTTAGCGCAAACGTAATGCCGGTGACCCTCCTGGAGGGTCCATTTGCAAAATGTATGGCGGCATGGCGTATGAGCTCTATGAAAAGTGGGCGGAGTCGAAAGTGTTAATTACCTACTTTAGAAGATACAAAATCAATGTCTGACCAATGATTTGCAGATTTCATTCAACATTTGTAACATGAAATAGATCATAATTAATCGATACCAGAAGTATCAAAGTTATATATATATCATTGGATTCAGAATTTCATGCTCTATCGAATGGTACCTAATAATAAAATTTCGTTATCGTTAAAAATGTCCCTTACAATACAAATTTGTGGACTGCGTAAAACGATTTATGACAAAAAAATAATTTAAAAGTCATTAACATTTTTTCTATTCAGAAAAATAAAGTAATTCATCGTATTAAATAGGCAAAGGTGTACCTTGTTACACCAACATTTCGCAAGTTATGTTTTTAAGTACCATGTAATAGGTGGTTAGACTGGAAGCCGACCCCAACATAGTTGGGAAAAAGGCTAGGCAGATGATGATGCTTATTGCCATCAACCGGGCACAAATGCAGACTCCGAGCTGCTACTGGTAAATTCCGATCTGATCGAACCCAGGACCTCATACTATAATATCCTTGGACATTTTCACACAACGCCATTTAGTCCCAAGCAACCTAATGCTTGTGTTATGGTATCGAGATGACTGATAAACTACTTATACATATATTTATTATTTTTGTAAATACATACATATTATAGATAAAACACCCAGACCCGTAACAAATACTTGTAAGTCGTACAAATATTTGTTCCTTGCGGGAATCGAACCCGCGACATGCTGCGCAGCAGTGGTGCTTGCAACCACTACACCAATGAGATACTCAATGAAATTGATGCAGATTTTATTCAACCTTTGTAACAGGATATTATTATAGAAAAATAGTTACCGTAAAATTACAGGAACTTGAATCTTAAAAACCGTAACATGTATACGACTATTTAATGTTCCTTTAACTTAAGATTTTTCGTGTAAAAAAAATTGATGAATTAAAAAAATTCTGGACTCTAAACAGACCGACGAAGGTAGGTTTTTTTTATTATTAAAAAGATAACGTTCTCAAAATGGCCGCGGGCTGTCGGCAGTCGAAGTATGGATGGCAGAAAAGTGTGATTTATTTTATGTTTGCAGAATTGATATTTATCTTCGTGGATTTTTGACAGTCGTTATGGATCGTCAGTAGCCCGAAAGTCTAACAACCAGTCTTACCAAGAGGTATCGTATTACCCAGTAACTGGGTTGTGGAGGTCAGAAGGCAGTCGCTGCATGTAAAATACTGGTATTCACCTGCATTCGGTTAGACTGCAAGTCGACCCCAACATAGTTGGGAAAAGGCGAGGCAGATGGTGATTTAAGCAGTCACAGCACAAAATCGGTTGTCATGGTAAGGGCATGTGATGCGGTGGAAAATGATATGAGGAAAGTTTTGAGTATGAATGTCGATGGCTATAAAAGTGGGGGATAGAAGATATATTACCTTATAGCAGATCGTAATTAATATTTTTGTGCATTACAGAGCGATATTTCATAATTTTATTAATGCTCGGTTCGTAGAAGCAAAAACTAATCGTTTTGCTTACCAATGGTAGCATTTTTGATTGCCAAATTGGATATATAAGATTTGTAAACTAATTTTAAATGTGATAGCTACTTCCAAATGGGAGGGTCTACTATGCAAAGCTATGTGGTCATTGCTTCATTATTAGTAAAGATATAAGAGTTTTAATTTTAACATATAACAGTCCGTATATTATAGGAATCGGCCATTAGTCATGTTGACAAATTATTTGACTGAATAAAATATTTGACATTATTAACTTAATATTTATAATCGAAATAGCTATTGGCGATGTTGCCACATCACAATTGAAAGTGGCCACTGATTATTGATAAAAAGTTTGGCTAAAGAAATATAACTACCAACGTTTTTTTTTGCTAACACTACAAGTTCCAGTAGGTACTTGGTACGGTAGGTACATGTGTTATTTTCTTTAAACTAAGATTATAATAATTTCCAAAATTTGTAATTACATTCCTTGCTACCGTATACATGAATAATGTTTTTAGCGAGTCTGTCCAATAAATGCTTGTGATAAAACGGACATTGCATTTTAATTTAATAATTAGTTGAAAAATCATAGGAATTAAAACTGCGTTGACAGATTGATTGATTGATTTATTTTGTTTTAAGTAATTTATTATTGAAACTGAGGTCTTTGGCTGGGAATATTTGATACTTATAGTATTTTCCCGTGGGTTTTAAAGAAACTTCAACTCTATGTCATACAACTATATTATTCATAGAGGACTCCGCCTTGCAGTGTAAATGAGGTGGTGTGCCACGTTTATGGCACACCACCTCATTTACACTGCAAGGCGGACACTTAATTTTATGTCCTGTCAGCTGCACGTTGCACGAACTGATGGACGCTGGCGAGGGCGCCAAACACGTAGCCGAATTCTGAGCAAAGTCCATTAGATTGCCATCGACACCCCAAGATCAAGAATACTATAATGACTTATGGAGCCGAAACGTGGACACTCACGGTACGGCTGGTCCATAAATTCAAGGTCGATCAGTGTGCTGTGGAACGGGCTATGCTTGGAGTCTCTCTGAGGGATCGAATCCGCAACGAGGTGATCCGGAGTAGAACCTTTATCGACATAGCTCACAGAATAAGCAATCTGAAGTGAGAATCAGCCGGACATAATTATTAGCCTTAGAACCGATGCCTGTTGGGGTAGATGTGTTCGTGGAGACTGCAAATCTGCAAACGTAAGGTAGAACTCCCTTAGGCTAGGTGGAGCGACGCAGGGTGGCTGGTAGCAACTGAATGAGAGTTGCTGAGAATCGTGCTGAATGGAGTGCAATAGGAGAGGCCTATGTCCAGCAGTGGACTTCTGCAGACTGATGAAGATCGTAGCAGGTGGCGTTCAGCAGTTTCTGCGTACCCCATGTGAAGCAGGCATGAGTTTATGTATGTCTGTATGAGTGTCTAACCTAAAAAACTCTGACGCATACATTCTTTTCGACCAATAAATTGTTCAAGTTTCTAATGTTTCAAAAAACACCCATGAAGGTTATGTTGTGAATAAAAATCATAATTATAGGTTATAACGTACATTTATCGTATTAATCTATCGGTTATGTACGGAGGTATTAAACGGAGCCTCTTTTGGCTTCCGACGCCGCTTTTTAACGTTTTTTTTTTGTATTTTCATTTTTATGTGCCAAAGATTTTTGAGATTGATATGATTTGAGAAGACAGGCATGTTTTCTTTGCGTTTCGGTCTGTTCGTGGATGGGTATCTATCCATTAAATTAAATATCGAGTCCCCTCTGTGCTCCGAAAATCACGTTAAGCCGTTGCACGTTGGTCCCGGCTGTCTTTGACAGTCGTTACGGGTAGTCAGAAGCCCAAAAATCTGACAACCAGTCTTACCAAGGGGTATCGTGTTACCTAGTAACTGGGTTGTGGAAGTCAGATGTACAGTCGCTTTATGTAAAATACTGCTGCATACGGTTAGACTGGAAGCCGACCACAACACAGTTGGGAAAATGCTAGGTAGAGTGATTTTGACAGTATTGGTTTTAAATTGTCAACCAGTGAGCAAAAATGGCGATCAATGCTCATTCCTTCTGTCTATGAGAAGAGGCCTAAGCCCTTCAGTAATAATTACAGGTTGGTTTTAAAAATAATGTTTTTTATATAATAGTAGTTCAACCACTAAGAAATGATTGGAATAAATGATTGAAATTTTTGGGATGCATGATGAAGCCTCCTCGTGTAGCGCAGTTTGTTCCGCCAGTTACTCAACTGAACCGAGCGCTCGGCGCATCCTGGACAGTCACACCCAACACCTTATTTGACTGGAAAATTCTTCCCTTGCGGTGGTAGGGCTAACGCCTGCCTGGTTTGCGACCACCCTCCCACCGGAGTCCGGCGTCAAGCAGCCTGCTGTGTTTCGTCGATGCGTGGGAGTTCCTGTGCCTTAGGCATCTTCTGGGCATGCTCGTTCCATCATAGACCTCATCCATCGCTTTCCATCAGGCGTGATCGAGGTCAAGAGAGGGCCCATATAGCAATAAAAAAAAAAGAAAAGGTTAGGTACAGTTAATTTAGGTAGTATGTAACGCGTCAACAATGTCAAATTATTATTATTTAATACAATCTAGATACTGCAATCAGTAACTTATACAACAATGTATGCATATTAAAATGTATGAACACTAAAAATAACTGTTCATTTAACTTCAATTGAAATTCTACTTTGTTTTTAAGCCGACAAAGTTGATTTTGCTAAAACAAAAGAATGGTACATGTGTCGTTGCAATAGTTGATGCCACAGCGGTCAAAGACGGGCATAAATTATTACAGAAAAAATAATCTGACCATAAGTCTTGAAATTAACGAAGCAAAAGGATCTTAAATGCTTCGGAATAAGACATTAAATCATTTAAATATTTAATTTCATTAAGCTCAAAATCAAAATGGCGTAAGTCAAATTTTCAATATAAAAAAGTACTTAAAATGGAGGTATTAAAATACTTTTAATTTCTGTGTATTTTTTTATGTTGCTGAGTGCTACCTCACAGGGGCGTAGGTTCGAGTACGGCCTGAGGCACATTATGTATCGGTTCACCAGTTATCGGTATTCATGAATGATTAATTATTTTTATTGTGAGTTTACTATGTCATCGAAATTATGTTGTTATATTAATTTCAGACCCAATCTACATGGTCTTCACATGATCTGCCCAAGATTTTGTCTGGACTTTAAAAGAGACTGTGACCTCTGAGTTTGTTTCGGCCTTTCTTCTCAGAATAGTCACATAGGAAACGCGGACCTCATCTAGTTTAAAAAAATATGATTCACGTGTAAAAGTGTTTGTAAAAACCTACTTACAGAAAATAAATCAAATAAATCATTCTAAGTGGGGCTGATACAGTTGGTTTAAACCATTGTGAAGAATGTCCTATTCTGCTGACAGCTTAAAAAATAAGTTTATTTATCCAAAATAGCACATAGACACAGGTTGAGCCTTGAGTACAGTAGTAGACTACAAAAATTATACATAATAAAATTATTTGTACAGCAGTTGAAGGCTACAAAAACCTTCACAATCAAAAATACAAACCCTGTCTCTTAAACTAGGAGGCCCATTACCTTATATATAACAGGAGGCCTGTATCAAGAGAGTGTTCGGCCAGATAATAATAATAATAATAATAATAAATTTTATTTTCCCAAAAAACTTAGTTCTATATGACAAAGACAGTTTAGCAGTAGTAATATACAAATAAATGGATTTAGCTTCTGTAACCGAACTAGGCAATGCCTGTATTTCGGCTAACAGTGCCATTCCCCTGAATATTTTTGAAATAATACTGACAACTCAATTGACTGGTGGAAATATTTTTAAATGATTATAATACGTGTAGAACTGTTTTTATGCTACATTATTATACAATGCTAAATGAAAAATCTGTAAATAAGGAAGTATCTATGAGTGTGTGTGCGTGTGTGTGTGTGTGTGTGTGTTTGTGTGGGTGTGTGTATGTGTGTGTTATTACGTAAGTGAGGTGTACTGAGAGTTAGGTATTTGAGTGTTTATCTGTATATATGTTAGTATGAAACATTTGGAATAAATATGCATTAAAATCATAACACGTCATCAACACGATCAAGTCACCATGATATGTGCATCAGGAGTTCAGTCTCATCATAGGTAAGTTGTTGTAGGTAGTCACTAACTTTTTTCTTACATTGAACTTTTGGTAGAGGGTATATGATTATATTTTTATTTAATTTGTTGTATATGACGGGCCCAAGGAAGGGAATGAAGCGTTTGCTAAACTTTGTTTGAAAGAACGTGTCTCTTTGGCAAACTAAGTCCTTCCTACGTCTTTGCAAGATTAGTGGATCATAAGCTTGCTTACTATGCTGTAAGAGTGTAATATTTAAGAGAAATAGTTGTCTCACTGTCAAAACCCGACAAGTCTGGTACAAAGTCAAGGTGGGAAAATAAATAGGTTTAAAATGCATAACTTTCAAAATTGCTCGCTGGGCGACCTCAACAGGCCTCAGTATTGTCTTCAGCGCTCCTCCCCAGGATGAAATGCAATACGTTATAAGCGATTGACACAGTGCAAGGTATATTTGTCTCAGCAATACAGTATCGGCAACGTGTCTCAGGTGTTTAAAAACATAAATGAATTTTCTCAAGCGACCACATAGTAACTTTATGTGGTCTTTAAAACTAAGTTTACAATCTACAGTCACTCCAAGATATTTAATTGAATGGACACGCTCGAGTGATGGGCAGGCGCAGTTTACTTTTAATTGACAATCATGCGATATAATACTTTTCGAATTACCAGAACAATGCAAATTTGAGATGCCAAAACAAACATATTTGGTTTTATCCACGTTCAGCGTAAGAATATGGTTCTGAAGCCACGTTCCTACGGTATTAAAACCCAACTGAGCAGCATCTAGGACTTCGTCCCATGTATCGGCAGAAAATAAGAGGGCAGTATCATCTGCGAAAGATATTATTTCGCCCTGGGTTAGGTTTAGACTTGTGAGTTCGTTTATATAAACGAGAAATAAAGTAGGTCCCAGTATGCTGCCCTGTGGCACTCCATGAGTGACTTTAAGGTCACCACTCTTGGAGCTACCCACTCGCACTGATTGAGTTCGCCCAGAGAGATAACTTTTGATAAGTTTTAACTGATTTCCTCTTATACCAAGCCCTTCTAGTTTTTCAAGTAGGATGGAAACAGAAATCGTGTCAAACGCCTTTGCCAAGTCTAAAAAGATAGCAAGGCATTTTTTCTTACTATCTAATTTAGAAGAGATGTAATTTACAAGTTTATTTACTGCTTGATCCGTAGATTTTCCTTGCCGAAAACCGTATTGGTTTTTAGAAAGTAAATCTTTTTTTTCCAAATAGCCCATTAGTCTAGCGTTTATTATTCGTTCCAACACTTTCGATAATGAAGGTAGGATACTAATTGGCCGGTAATTTTCGACACGATTTCTGTCACCACTTTTATGAATGGGGCATACTTCTGCTTTTTTCAAACAGTCAGGAAACACTCCAGTTTGTAAGCAAACGTTAAAAATTTTTGTAAGGGGTGGAATTATTATATTTTTGTAGGTTTTTAGAAACTTAGAGTTAATGTTATTGCAACCACTGGCACAATCTATTTTCATATCAAGAATTAAACGTTCTACTTCGTCTTCAGAAGTATCAAGGAGAACAAACGAGCTGGAAGTTTCATATTTAACGTTTTTATCTCTTATATTATAGTTAGGTGTGTTTATTTTTTTTTGGTATATTTTTTTAGCCAGTGAGCTTCCTACATTTGCAAAGTATTTGTTTACTTTGTTTAGATACATTTCTGGAGATCCTGTGAGCTTCAACAGTTCTTTAGGATGACTATTTATTTTAGATGTGTGCGTTATGTCTTTAATTATTTTCCACATTTTTTTGTTGTCATGTTTTGCAGCTATGAGTTGATTTTTTTCGTATGTCCTTTTTACTTTTTTTAGTATCACATTACAAAAATTTCTATAACGTATATATGTTATCCTTGCTATGTCATTGTTTGGTGATCGTTTTGCTTTTTTATGTAACTTATCCCTGTTCCTAATACATCGCAGCAATCCCTGTGTAATCCATGGTTTTATAATTTTGTGGCGTTTAGAGAGAGAAATTTTCTTTGTGTTGTTAATAATAGCTGTTTGAAAACTTTGTGTAAGGAGGTTCATAGAAACATTTGGATCTGTTATATTATTAATTTGACTAAAATCTAGATTTTTAAGTTCTTGCTCTAAGCCTATGTGATTGATTTTTGTAATTGATGTGACTGCAAACATTGGTGTAGTTTTTTATAAAACTCATTTTCATTATGACTGGATAGTGATCTGTCAATGATGTATGCGGTACTATCGTAGAAACAGGGCAAGTTGATTTTATAAGCGCATGATCCAAACAAGTGTTACTTTTACTACGAGTAACTAAAGTGTGGGCAGGTAACAAGCCATGGGTAGCTACAAGTGTTAGATAGCGTTCACCGTTTATGTTAATTTTATCGGGATTTATATCTATATTAATGTCCCCCATTATAATTATATGTTCAAATGCTGTTAACGTTTGTAAAAGTTTATCTAGTGATGATAGAAATGCATCGATACTTTTATACGATGGGGAACGATATAGGGAGACAATAGCTATACGTTTATCAATTTTGGTCACCAAACAATTGCATTCCTGCATGTCTGGTTCTTCTATGATAAGCCTAAGATTTTCATCGTAGTAGACTATAACGCCGTCATTCTGCTTAGGGTTTGATTTAGTTCCAACCTGACAGTATCCTACAAGGTTCGGAATTACAGAGGTGTGAGGTAGCCAACATTCTGACAAGATGATAATATCACATTTGACTTTCAACCTCGCAAGTAAGATTTCCAGCCCTGGCATATTGCAACCAACACTGCGTATATTCTGAGTGAGTAGGAGCAGGCGATCCGATGGCGAGAACAATAATTTGTGGCATTCATAAATGTCTGCTGTTTGCGAATGTGATACTGATATGCTGTCAATATTTTTCGTTAAATCAATTAAATCATTGAATTTTAAATGAGTTAAATATATTTTTGCAATAAATATTAGCCCGCTTTAAAGGCGTCTCGTTAAAAGTATTATTGTATTCCAAATGAAACATGTTTGTGTGGTGAGGTTTTGTGTACTTGAAAGTGTGATGTTTAGGAGTTGTGTAGAGTGTATGTGTGAACCAATTACAATTTTGCTTTTTGTTTAAGATAGTAACATGCAAAACAAATACAAAAAAGATACGAAGAGCAAAAAATATCAATAATACAATCAATAGTTTACAAAATTTTGCGAATACAAACACTAGTCATGCTTCAGCTCTTAGTTTATCCAAGTCGGAATCATAATTTATGCTGACACGAGTGGAGGCTTCGGTTTTCTTAAGGTAAACAATTCCGTTAGCAGTCCAGCAGAAATTGTAGCCATGACTATTTTTAAATTGTCTTGCCAAGTAGTACAGCTTTTGTGTTCTATGTGTTAAAGTCTCAGCTACGTAAAGCGGTTTTAACAGGTACTTTGGGTTTAGATGGGTAGTATTCAGTTTTTCTCCTTTAACTTTTGATTTGTTAAAGTTTTTGACCGCTCCAAGTATTTTATCTTTCAACAATATGGTGGTGAGGTCCACAACTACCGGATTTGAGGCATCTTTTGATTTGAGACGGTAGATATCTTTTAAATTGTGGTGTTCGATATTGACATTAATGGCCTTTCCTAGTTGAAAAACTTCCTTTGCCAAGGATTCTTTAGTCTCTCCATCTTGCATGGGTATATTCCGAATTTCAAAGCATGTTCCGCGCGTCTTTCGCTCTGCTGTTTCAAGCTTTTCCTCTAACTCTTTAATCAAGACTTTGTCCGCCTTTCGTTCTTTCTCCAAAGTCGTGATCTTGAGTAAAAAATCATCGTATTTACTGGACATTAGATCCATGCTATCTCTAAGTTCCTGAAACCTTCTTTCCTGTTCTTTCGAAAACGACAAAAACATTTCTTTGATTAGCGCCTTTATGTCAACACTCTCTTCATCATATTTTCTTTTTTTTCTCTCAGTGACATTAAGTGCTAGTGAGTGAAGATCAGGCTCCGACTCGCAATGTTGCAGTGGGGAAACATTTGTAGCTGTAGTAAAAGTCAGTGTACTGTTCCTTGCGGTCTCAGGTCTCGTTGGAGTTGTTTGTGCAGCTAATGGCGGAGGTGTCCGATTCAATGGCATAGTGGAGTATTATATATTTCTTAACACTGACCGGTTCAAGTTTTCGCAAAAGAACGTAATTATGATTGCAGAGTATAATAAATAATAATTACCCGCTAAAACGCTGTCGCTTATAACTTGTGGCAAGCGGCAAACGTGACGTATACGGATGACGTATCTGCACACGCTCTGAGTAGCTCCGCCCGAACGTCGTCTTCGCTGTTGTTGTCCTGCTTACTCTGCGTGCGCCACGGAGCTTATGCGCGCCTGGTACTTTTACTTGAATATTTTTGAGTAATTTCGACTAAGTATTTTTTTAAAAGAAAAAATAAAAATAATTTATACGGAATTGAAGCACGTCTGTACGCTTACGCGGTCCGAGGGGAAGGGGATAACATTACTTATCTGTAAATTTAACATTTCTTATAGAGAAGCTAGAAACACCCAGGGCCCTCATTTTAGATTTTATTTATCATCTATCCCGCAAAATAACCTGAAATTTCTGTAGATACTGTGGGAACCTAGGAAGGTGTGCCTAGTATCACTTTTAGATCCTATTCGACTTTTAAGGCGGAATACTCCATTCTTATTGGAACTTATGTGTTCCGGCCGTGTTGAAACTCTACAGGGCTATGGGGTCGGCCTACGGCAGCGGCAACGGTGGAGAAGGGGTTGGTCGACTTTTCACATGACCAGAGAGCTGGCCTATTTTTCATCAAAGAATTAACATTGCAACGTGGCCAGTATTTTGGGCATATTTCCTGTTGACAACGTCGCGGACGAATTTGTTGAAGCCCTTTGATTCTTTGCCCTCCCTTTTTTATATATCAAATCAAATCATTTATTGGTTTGCAAACATGGGTATTTAGTACATAGATATTTTAATAAAAGTGCTCCATGCTCTACTGTCACATGGGCATGCAAAACATATTGTTATTTAATTTACACAAATTTAAAGATATTATAACTTTAAATACAATTACGAGAATTAAATAATTAAAATAAACTTGTACTTACATATTAGTATTATTATTTTAAGACTGTTAGCTTTTAAATTATGTAAATATTATAATATACAATGTACTATGGCTGAATCTTGATATAAATCAATATTTAGCCATATTAACTCAAGATATTTGAAAAAAGGAAACAAAGAAAAACATTTACCGAATGGCTTTAGATTTACCTATTTAAATAACTGACGAACTAATGTTAGGTTTCCTCTACACCCTCTGCATACCTCTTTGAGAAATACAGGCGCGATATTATGTTATGATAAAGACTGAATCGTCCACAATCAACCCTAACACAACATACATAACATAACATACATAATCAGGCTACAATGTTTCCACGCGGGCCCAGTGCGGGTCGGTAGATGTCACATGTCTTCGAATTTTTGGTTCTGGGAACTGCCGGTTTCTTCACGATGTTTTCCTTCACCGTTTTGAAAGCAGTGGTGATGAAATAATTTACACAAAGTAAAGCCCCTGCCAGGGTTCGAACCCACGACCTACAACCCATAAGTCGGGGTTACTACAACTGGGCCACCACTGCTTATGTTTGGCTAATGGGACATAAATATAACTGATGAAAAGTAACTCTTAAGGTTTCCCGTTTCCTCTACATCCTATGCATACCTCTTAGATATTAGAGGCGTGATGTTATGTTACAGACAGAATGATGAATCTTCCACAATGAAATAAGCGCCCAAAAATATCTATTACACATAACAACACATTTTAAAACTCGACCAAAAACAAAAGTGACTAAAGAGAATTTCGTTTTATTTTCCTTGGGTTCCCAAAGTTATCTGTGGTCCATCTAATCACAGTAGCCGAAGATAATAAAAGCTGCTGGTTCCCCGAAACATTGGTCGTAATTATACCACTGGTACGGCGAGCCCGCGGCAATGTCGGTTGTGTTTTCCACTGTGTGATTTTGGTGCGTTCCGACACAAAATTTGAAGTGATGCTGTAAGGAGAATGATTGATTTTAGATTGATAAACTTCAGTTGATTTGTTAAGCACATGTAATTTCTATTGAAACTTAATAAATTGGTACATATAGGAGAAAACAAACAACTTGAAAGTTTATGGCAAATTAATTTAATAATATAATATCCTTAGACATTTCACACAAAGCCATATAGTCCCAAGCTAAGCAACCTAATGCTTGTGTTATGGTAACGAAATGGCTGATAAACTACTTATATACATTTTTTTTGTAAATAAAATTTTGTAAATAAAATAAAACATCCTAATGATTTTGTTATCGATTGTAATAAATTAAAACAACTCGGACACGGTTTTGTACGTTACAAAATTATTGTGATACATCAGCGATTTTAACCATTTGTGGTTAATCTAAATGACCTTACATATTTTTTTTCTGAATGATTTATGGTTTTATTACTGACTAACATAGTTTTAGGACTGTTGAGGGGCTTGTGGCTTAGTAATAGTCGATAGATCAGGTTAAGCTACGCTTGCCGCGGTTGGTCCGTGAATGGGTGACCATCTTTACATACCTACCAAGACCTCTCCGTGCCTCGGAATGCAAGTTAAGCCGTTGGTCTCGGCTGTCATTCGTGGATCTTTGACAGTCGTTACGGGTCGTCAGAAGCCCGAAAGTCTGACAACCAGTCTTACCAAGGGGTATCGTATTACCCAGTAACTGGGTTGTGGAGGTCAGATAGGCAGTCGCTCCATGTAAAATACTGGTATTCAGCCGCATCCGTTTAGACTGGAAGCCGATCCCAACATAGTTGAGAAAAGGCTAGGCAGATGATGACTTAGGTACTTAATATACAAAAAATCTTAAAAAGCGTTTATCTTCAGTTAGATTTCTTAGAGGATTACCATATCATTAGTCAAATATACACGAAGATTCCTACTTAAAAAATATTTAAAAAAAATTCCTGCGTTATTTGTCAACGTGGTGCTTTTCCACAGCAACTCCACATTGCAATGGACAACCACCTCACGACAACAACCGCTCTGTGTCGTGCTCAATGGAACCTATACCATCTTAAAACTCCTGGAGTTACATGGAAGGAAACACCCACGCCTCTAGCCCAGGTCACGCCAAACATACTATAATGATCGCTCTGTTTACCGCCATTACAGCAGGACCTGATACGAGAGTATTTAGAGTCGTTACGACATAAAGCTTTATTAGTTAGTTCTTTATGATTTTAATTTGGGTAAATAATATGTTGAGTATCTTGGTCTGTAGTATCTCCTTACTCCTATATGCATTGTAGAGACATATTCGGCCTTTAAGTAATGTTCCCACTCGGACACAAGCCTCCTCTCTTCGCGAAGGAGTGGGCTGTAATCCACCACGCGGGCTCAGTGCGGGTTGATAGATGTCACATGTGTTCGAACTTTTGGTTCTAGGATATGCCGATTTACTCACGATGTTTTCCATCACCGTTTTGAGAGTAGAGAGATTCATAATAATTTATAACGATAATCTTATATTTTTATGAAAAAAGGGCTTTAGAATATTGTTTCCCATAACTGATCATCTGCCTAGCCTTTTCCTAACTTTGTTGGGGTCGGCTTCCAGTCTAACCGGATGCAGCTGAATACCAGTATTTTACATGGAGTTACTGCCTACTACTGGTAACACGATACCCCTTGGTAATACTGGTTGTCAGACTTTCGGGCTTCAGATCCACGAATGACAACTAGGATCAACAGCGTAACGTACTTTCCGAGGCACGGAGGGGTCTTGGTATGTAAAGATGGTCACCTATCCACGGACCAACCGCGGGAATCGTCTGTTATTAGATACTTAGCCACAAGCCCTTCCAACGACATATAAATTACCTTAGACTGTATTTTAAAGTCTATTTTGAACAGCAATTTCATGAAAAAGGACTGAAAAATTAAAGTATAAATTAATTTCGTGGCTTACGAGCCTGTCAATGAATTTGCGCTATAAATTGTTGCAAAAATTTGTTTTACGTTCGGATTAAAATTCTAGATAGGAGTAAAACTTATGTTTTAAGGCTATACCTAGATAATGTGGTGACTGCAGAAGCCTAATTGCATTTTGTGAAGGTGTGTGCGTGTGTGTGAGTGTGTGTTATGTGCTGACGCTACTCGTCTTCATGCACACATTTAGTATAGTATAGTTGGTTATCATAAGTAAAGCACGCGAAGCTTCGTGAGAAAAAGTACTGTAACACACTAACAATGACAATGCTTTTTATTTTGCCAATTTAACAACATTCATTTTGTTCTTTACGTTGTCGAGCTGACGGAGTTCTTCAAAATCCTTCAGATTGTACTTACGTCACGTCTTTACAGTTAAGCAATGCTGCTTTAGTGGAAACTTGGATGGGTGAGCGTTGCAAAATTACATTAAAACAAAACAAAGAAAAAAGATCTGAAGTTTAATCCCTTTATTCATAAACGTTGCTTACCTAAAGTTAAGTAAGTAGTGGTTAGCGACTTAGTTTTATTTTTGACGTTTGAACGTCATTTAACTTTAATAATTTTGTAAATAAACCCTGCAGCATCATTATTTCTCAAACAATTGTTTTGTGTCCAATGACATAAGAAAATAATATCATAGACTTATAAAATAAGATGGACTCCGCGCCACGAATAACGAAAGTAAGCACCGTACCGATCTATGTGTGCGTGATTGACGATTGACGCTGTCGTGTCACGTAATGGCGACCGGTCTATGATGTAAATGTGAGCGTGTGGCGTGTTTGTACAAGCGGTCCCGGCATACTTACTGTGCTTCACTTTCGATATGGGTGGCGCGGAGTCCATCTTTTTTTATAAGTCTATGGAAATTATTAATCAATCATTTATTTTGCCAATACTAAACTTAATTCGGAAAACATCAAAGCAACAATTTTATTACAAAACACAAAAGTTATAAATTCATTAATTTATTCTCTCACTGACAGACAACGCACAGCCTGATAGCTGCTAGCCTAGAAGTTTCAAATTCTGCGCAAGAGTTCCTTTTCAAAGAGTTATTCAGGTCTGATCCCCACAACCCACCCCCCTCCTCGATCCCCTGCTAGTTCTTCTTCTGTTTTAATCTCCACTATAAACAAATGAAAGTGAGGACCAAGACGTTCACACTGCTGGGACACAGGCCTCCTCTCAGTGAGAGGGCGTGGGCCGTAATCCACTACGCGGGCCCAGTGCGGATTGGTAGATGTTACATGTCATCGAATTTTTGGTTCTAGGACATGCCGGTTTATTCACGATGTTTTTTTTATACCGGTTTGAGAGCATCGGTGATGAAATTACTTACGCAAAGTATAATGCCTGGGTTTGAACCCGAGACCTATATAACTCGTAGGTAGCTGTCGTTACCACTGGGACGCGATTGCTACTAAGATACTCTAAACATATTATTTACCTAAATAAAAATCACAGCGAACTAATCTGGGTTCGAACCTACAACTCGTACCTAAGTAGCGCCATTTTTGCTTCAGGGAAGTCCCATCGGCTACATCCATACTATCCATACTAATATTATAAAAGCGAAAGTGTGTCTGTCTGTCTGTATATCTGTTACCTTTTCACTCTTAAACCGCTGAAACGATTTTGATGAAATTTGGTGTAGAGATAGTTATATATATAGTCTCGGGACAGGACATAGGGTAGTTTTTATCCCGATATTCCCACGGGATCGAAACTTATGCGGGTGAAACCGCGGGGCGCTGCTAGTACCTATATAATTTGGATTGATTCATTTCTTCACTAGACTTACCTACTAGAAATGCTTTTAAAACTTCCCCTATTGATTAATTATTTGGTCTATGCCCATCAAACATGGCGGCTATACTTCTACCACACCTTGAGTTTCGGGGTTCTCATTAACTACTAGGGTTACACTGTCCCCTGTCACATGCAAATTATATGGGGCCGTATTAAAAACCTGCCCACCCTTCGGTAATATTTAATTTAAATTGTTGGTCATTTGTAGGTATGTTTTTTTTTGAATAAAAAGAGGGCAGGTACCTATGGGTCGTTAATGAGCAAAAATATGGAGTTGTCTTCTATATAAGGTGTAAAGCAGGCTACGGTTTCTTATAAGAGCGGTGGCCGCAACATAGCGTTCGCAATTTACCGGCGAATAACGTCACTAAAACGTTATTTATGAAAGTAAGTTGGTGATGTGTTTACGTAGAGAGCTTTTTTGACATCGTATACCTAGTCAAATCCTAAAGATTTACATCGCTAGATTTGTCGTCACCGTACTTAGGTCACGCGAAAAAGTGTCCATACTAAGAGGCTCACACATTATTGTATAGCGTTTCCATGACAATTAAGTCAACTACAAACCTACAAACTACTACTGACTATAAAGCTACATGGGTACTTATGAAACGTCAGAAGCTAGGTACACGGTTCCAATTAGTAGTTTCCTATGGAGAAGAGCCGGCAAGAAACTCCACGGTTACTCTTTTAAAAATATTTGGCTTTTACAATTTTTCAAATTGCAGTAAGTATCGGAGGACAGCGTTGGCCACCTAAACTCCTCCTAAACGGCTATAACGACTTTGATGAAATTGTTTGGGGGTCCTGGATGGTTTAGATTCACAATTGGGCCCGTTAGGTGGCGCTGTTCAGGCGGGAGGCGGGACAACGTCTATCAGTTATCAGTCAAATTATAATTTTAATGCAATTAAAATCTAATGATGTCCGCACTCCATCGAATAAGCATATTAAGTTATTAATAAAATTTAATGTAGGATAGCCATTAACAATATTAATGTGACCTTTTAGTAAATTAATGTTTTTTGATGTCGCTGTGCTCACCCCCGCTTTACATAATCTATAATCCAATTGAGGGTCATTTAATGTAGGTATGTAATGCTTTATGTGATGTTTAGGGTGTAGATATTATGCATATACCTTCAAACATGGAAAGGGTATTAAAATACCTACATCCACATAAATCTATACTAATAATAAAGCTGAGGGGCTTGTGGCTAAGTAATAACTGCCGCACGAGTCGATCGATCAGGTTAAACTACGCTTGCCGCGGTTGATCTGTGGATGGGTGACTATATTTACATACCAAGACCCCTCCGTGGCTCGGAAAGCACGTTTAGCCGTTGGTCCCGGCTGTCATTCGTGGATCTTTGACAGTCGTTACGGGCAGTCCGAATGCCTGAAACGAATGTCTTACCAAGGGGTGTCGATTACCCAGTAACTGGGTTGTGGAGGTCAGATAGGCAGACCCTAACATAGTTGGGAAAAGGCTCGGCAGATGATGACTAATTAATAATAAAGCTGAAGAGTTTGTTTGTTTGAACGCGCTAATCTCAGGAAGTACCAGTCGGATTTTGAAAAATATTTTTGTATATGATAACCCATTTCTTGAGGATTGATATTTAACATCACGTCAGGACTTTAAGAAGCTGAGCAAAATGAAAAAGTAAGAGAGATTGCTAAGCGAAAATGAAGTATTGTCGCGGTTAGAAGCTATAATGTAATAAAAAAAAATGGCGTTATGTCTTTATGTCCCCGATTATAATTAATAATGAAATTACTTGTTACTTTTGCTCGGCTCACTATTCGTTTCCACCATAAAACATTAAACGTATGTAGTTGTCTCGTGAAACAAACAAAACAAGTTGTTTTGTTGAATTTGCGTTCGCACTATCTAGAGAAACATATATGCCCATGTGTTACGCAGGAATGAGGAAAATGTCGAGAGGAAAGTTCTGAGTATGAATGTCGATGGCTATAAGAGTAGGGGAAGACCAAAGAAACGATGGATGGACTGTGTGAATGATGATACGGTTAGAAAGGGTGTGACTACCGAGATGGCGGCTAATAGAGAAATATGGAAGAAAAATACATGTTGCGCCGATCACAAATAAATTGGGATACAGTAATTGGGACTACAGAAAGAAATGACTATCTAGAAACATGCTTGTCAGACATGTCGCATGCTTAATGGAATACTGACTTAACTCAAAACAGACAATTTTTGGGAAAGCGCAAAGAAGGTCTCGCTATGAGGATTTATCCTACTTGTTGAAAAAAACAAAACTGATTGGATTTGATTAGATTAATTAATCATGAATGCTTGAATTTCGAACGTATGATTAACTATTAATGAGATCTGAGTAATGGGTCACCACTGTACCATAAAGCATACGATGTTTTCTATACAGCTTGGTGACGTCAGTAACGTGTGTTCACACTGATGTTTATTTATGTCTTGCAGTCGCAACTGTCCTCTAATGCTTGCTGTTGTCTATTGCTTGTGTTTGTACAGGCCGCATTTCCACAGGCATTATGAACACTTTTGCAATAACCAACCTTCATGAAACAAACATAATTATACAGTTGCAAGATATGGGAGATACACTTTGACATCTCTTTTAGGGGTTTTCTTGCATGTGGAAAAGTGTCACAATACGATTATTAGATTGAAGAAGAATCGTTGTCATCTACTTCTCATAAACAGAAGAGAACTTTATAGCAGAAGATGTGTGTGGAAACGTGAGACCTTTTCCAACAATTTAATACAGCTTATATAATATTTTGATACCACGATCCGAGGCCGTTTTCCTGTAACGAAATAATGCAGGGTGACAGTGACTCCCGATTATAATGATTCATCAAAATTGACCATCTACTTAATAAAAATCTTAATTTCATTCGCTGACAACGCACAGACTATAGCGCTGGAGCGCTGGCTCTTGAAGAATTAAATTTTGCAAAAGAGTTCCTGATGCAAAGGTGCACTAAGAAAGGTTTTTTGAAAATTCATCTCCTAAAAATATTAGCGGATGAAAGTGTGGAAGTTCGCCATTTTTGCCGTTGGGAAATCTCATCGAGCACACGGCTTATTTAGAAAAATAAAATCTTTAGCACTGCGAAACAAGCCACTAATAAAATAAAAGCAAAATTGTGGAGCATATTTAAATTGGTAACCATCCTTAACATCATCATAAGCATGAAACAACAAAAACCCATATAAAATCAGTTATAGTTCTGCTACTCCCCAACAGATGGCGCCACCAGACACGTCAACCAAATCCATCATTTTAAATTAACTTTAAATCATTTTAATTACACTTAAAACGCATATTAATGAGCAAAGTAAGCTCAATTGACGTCTGTCAGTCTGTTTTTGTCGCATGATATCCGAAACGCGTGGTAATGGCAGTTTGGATTGAGTAATTATGTAAGATTGGCCTATTAAGTGTAGGAGATTGAACTGTTGCTTGGTAGATTAGTTCGTCTTGGTTATTTAGCGTTTATTGTGTAATTTCTTTGTTTATTTGTGAATTGTGGTGATATTAAAGGGTAAGTGGAGTAGCTATTAGGCTACTTCATTAGGTAGGTACCTAAAAATGCCGATACATTAATGAGAATAAGATTTGTTTTAAATTCGTATTACAACATGGTAGTTACTTTAAGGTTTACTAAGAAAAATGTAATTTTATAATTATGTTTCGCCATGAAGTGGCCATACGCATAGATGTTATACATGTTAAACGTAAAATTCAATGCGACATATTAGGTTATTTTTTAAAATACTTAGTTTATGTTGTTAGAGAGTTATGTAGACTAAATATCTACGATTACCATTATAATTGCAATCATAGTGATTGCATGTTTCAGCAGTCAGTCTTTAAAGAAGTACATTATTCTTAGGTCTTCCTCAACATTTTTAATTATACACATTCATACCCAAAACTTTTATTACTACAAGTTCCACATTTTCCTATTTGGTTTTAAATAACCTCATACTAAAATATAAATAGGCAGTTCATTTAAAATATATCACAGCTCTATCTTTATCGGCATGTTAACAACAAAAACCAACCTCTTCATTGATCCTATGTGGTTTTATAAAGCTACCTGTATCTGACTACAAAGTAAAATATAAATGTGAATGATACTTTGTATTTAACATTGTTGTTTTGAATACAAAATATTTTAATTGTGGAATATTTACTATGGCAAATTCTCTCTCATCATCATCTGCTAGCCTTTTCCCAACTACGTTAAGGTCGGCCTCCGATTAGACAAATTATGGCAAATTCTCTCTCTCAACACTAATTATTATACTTTTAACCAAAAATCATCCGGTCATCAAGTGACGCCGCTATATCGCGTCGATAAATAAACTATATCTTCGTCTGACAACCAGTCTTACCAAGGGGTATCGTGTTACCCAATAACTATATTGTGGAGGTCAGATAAGCAGTCACTCCAATTAAGATACTGGTATTCAGTTGCATTCGGCTGGACTGGAAGTTGACCCTAACAAAAGGTTATGCAGATTGACAGACCAGCTTGAATTTTAAAACAATCTTTACGTACCTTTGTTTTATCATCATTATTACCGATCACCTCAGTCAAATAATGTCCACTGCTGTGCAGTGTGCAAACATCTTCCACAAAGGTCGCCACAACTACTGACTCGCGTTGCCCGCATTTATCAGGGTCATCAGATCGCCGGTTTCTCTGGCAGGAGCTTATCCACGCTGCATCTTCCGGTACATGGTCGCCATTCCAAATCTTTTCTGGCTCATTGGCCATCCGTATCCACACCCGAACTCTTTTATTGCCTATATTCATAAGGTTGCTGTCGCCAAAGTTTTTTATATAGGTATTCATAGTGCTGCCGTCGCCAAAATTTGGTATATTTTAATTTGGCTGCTGTCGCCAAAATTTTCAATTGAAGCAAGTAGCTTTGAAGTTGGCTGTCGTGGATCTTCGGTCTGTGGGTCTGCAAGGAAGAACGATTTAAATATCAATTTCAGTCTTGAGCTTATATTTTAGACAAGAAAAACACACTATTCTAATCATAAGAATACATATAGAGGTCGGATAAGACGCTCAGTAGCTTGCTTTGTTTCTTCTTGTTGTTGTCGTTGCTTTGTTTGTTCGTTTGTTCCATGATATAGCTGAAGATTTGTATCATAGTCATACAATGTAGAGTAAAGAAAACTTAAGCTTAAAGACATGACAGCTAAAACAAGACATACACATCAACAGGAAGAGAAAACGCACCATATCCCATACCACACATACCAAATGAATGAACCAACTGGCCCCTTTCACTTGAAAACAAGTAAACACACCCAGATATTCAAAAGAGACTCAAGAAATAAACTAGGAAAATGGTGGGAATGTGGGATGAAGAGAATAAATGAATTTAAAGCGCTGCATCATAATGCAGCGACATGTATAATGTATGTGTGTCGCTTTTTCTCAAGCGATCACCTAGCTTGAAAGCGCCGCGCGCCGCTGGATCTGCAGCGGAATTGCGTACCACACTTACCTACAATCCCAATGTCATTCGTTTTGCTAATACAATTGCCGGCGCCATCTAGTTTTAAAATATTCAAAAAAATTGAGTGTCTTAAAATATCTACTTACAGAAACAGACATCAATTCAACAATGTTAATTGCGTTATATTCCTTATCAAACGATGGAAGGACTGTGTGAATGATGATATAGTTAAAAAAACATGTTGCCCTCAAATAAATTGAGATTAGAGCAGGAGAATGATAAATAATGATTTATTGAAGCAACGGATCGTTTGTCCGATGGGATTTTCCTTTGGAAAAAATGACCAACTTTCATGGAAACTTTCATCCCCAATTTATGCCCTTTAGGGGATGAATTCTCAAAAAGCCTTCCTTAGTGCTAACCTTCGTTATAAAAGGAACTCTTGTGCAAAATTTAATGCTCTAGATACAGCAGTTTAGACTGTGCGTTGTCTGTCAGTCTTTTTTTTTAGTAGAAGATGGATTATAAATGTCCTTCAATGCATCGGATTGTCATTGAAAGTTTTTTATTCAGTTGGGGTGCTGATCCGAGACAACTACACATATTTAACAAAGTAATGCTGTCAGTAGTCATAAAGAGATGGTTGTGATAAAAAATTTAGTACTGAAAGGTTTTCGAAATCCGTTTCTGTAATAGTTGGGATATAGGCCGACGGATGGCCCATTTTCAAGAGAAGTGTTTGCATTACTTTGATTGGCACCCTAAACTCAAACTTTAGCTCAGCATTTATTTCAATAAAACCATTTCTTTGCCTGTAAAAAAATATATATATTAAGTAGATCGAACTGTTAAATTTTCAAGGCGTCGTCGGTCGCCAAGTAAAATGAGGCTACATAGTTCCCCATTCCAAAGCAAAGTGCAATGCAAAAGAACTGGTAAGAAACCTCATGGACACTCTTTTGAATCAAAATATTATGTATACAATATTTAAAATTGACTTGTAAAATACTTTAATAACTTAAACATGAGACCCGCTTAGAGTTGTGAATAAGGTTAAAACGATTATAAAAAGAAGCTGTTTATGATGTTGCAAACTATAACAATTATGAGAAGGTATTGTATACATTTGCAACATTGAGTGACTCGCTTATAAATTTTAAGTGTATGGCAAAATAATTGACACTGACATTAACATTTTCCGCGTCAGGCGTTTGTTTATAACTTTCGTAGGAGCTCTGTGCTCTTTAAAAGAATGGTCAAAGGTTCTGATTTACTTGGAACTTTATATCAGAATCATCCAACTGTGTTACAAGCATCAGAAACTCTTCTGCATTTAACCCCAGGATAACAGGACTTACCTATTTGAAAACATAACAGTCATTTTAAAACATTCCCACTACTGGGACATGGGCCTCCTCTCTGTGAGAAGGTGCATGCCGTAACCACGTATAGATAGACCCAGTATAGGTTGGTACTTGATTAACTCCCAAACCCCCTGATCCGATAACCGGCTCCTTTGTACCACACTCCAATATTAATTTTTCAATACATACCTCATATAGAACATCATACTTATAAAAGCGGTACAAATCGAATTTTCGAACGTTGGTCAGTGATTTCAAAACTTCGTGAGGAGAACGTGAAAAACTGCGAGAGCACCTTCGGGCAAAAACCTCGGTGCGCGGTGTGTTTGGTGTGAGAGAGACGGCACGATGAAGGAACGAGAGGGAGGAGAAAAACTTGCGACGGCGCAACCACGCTCGCATATCTGGGAAGTTGATGGCAAAGAGTATGGTGTAGACGGGTGGAAATTTTTGTGAAAGAAGTTCTGGACAGATTTAAACTCTTTAAAGGATGTATTGGAACAGAAGTGAAATAAAATTATTTCGTATAGTTGAGATCAGACTAGAATCAACCTTCAAAGATGATGATGATGAAAGAGACTAATTTCTCATAATAGAAAATCATTTGGACAGTGTAAGTAGAGCTTGGAACTCTTGTAAGTACAGACGCCAGCTCATCAAGCTACTACAATCTGTCAAATTTATTTAATAGATTTTCTACTTTATCGCTAAGACATAAGGTTCAAAGTTGATAGGGAAAATTTTACAGTTTCGAGTAGCTTGATGTGCTGGCGTCTGTACAAGACCGTTGAATTTTTGAGTTTGTAGAAATGTAACTACTCAAAATAGAATTTTGTGAATGATGCTTAGCTAGAAAGGATGTGATCACTGATATGACAGTTATAAAGACGTAATAAGTAACAATAAAAGAGGAAGACATATTGCGTATTCCAAATAATTTGGGATATTAAGACGATGATGAAATATATTCAATCAGATAGACCATCAGCACCCTAATTGCGAAACATACTATCAATCGCAATCTGAATCATTTTGAATATTTTTAATCCATTGCTTCATAATGTGTTCGAAAAAATGTGTCTACTCAACAACGTAAATAACGCAATAAATGCTGTTGAACTGTCAAGTCAAAGCCATTGCTACTGAGTGTGTTACGCAATGAACCCTCCAGACACCGCTTGTAATGGGCAAAAACTAAACCGAACTCAAAATAATAACCGAAAACCAAAAAAAAAAAAGAGAAGAAAGGGAGTGCAGTCAAACTAAAAAGTTAACTTACGCTTGTTTTTAGGCAGAACTTGTTAAATTTAGGTATTTTATTTCACTTTTTCTTGTTTTTACTGCACTAAGCGCAAGTCACCTATATC
The DNA here is from genome assembly GCA_963669345.1 of Gortyna flavago. Taxonomy (NCBI): domain Eukaryota; kingdom Metazoa; phylum Arthropoda; class Insecta; order Lepidoptera; family Noctuidae; genus Gortyna; species Gortyna flavago. The sequence goes on along the minus strand of OY770152.1, from coordinate 4,696,221 downwards.
AGAGGACACGGTGGAGCATACGGTGGATGTCTGCCCCGCTTGGGCGGAGCACCGCCGTGTCCTCGTAGAGGCGATCGGCAGCGGCGACGACCTCTCGCGTCCGGCCCTGGTTCAAGCCATGTCCGGGCCGAGAGGGAATGGGAGGCAGTCACCTCCCTCTACGAAGCAGTCATGCTAGCGAAGGAGGTGGCGGGATGGGCAATAGAGAGAGCCTCAAGAGCCTCACGTCCCAGCCGCCGCGGGAGACGCCCCGGGCGTCGGGAGGCCACCGTAGGCGCGGGCCTGCGGACGGCGAGTAATGGGTAGCTCGCCGTCCGATCAGGACCAGGCCCGTGCTGGACGGCGCGTATGTGTTCCACGCGCGCCTCAAGAGATGTCAGCATCAATGGAGGGGCCCGTCAGGGCCGAAGCCTGCCGGGGCAGCGGGTTTGTCCGAAAGGGTTACCGCCACCCCGGAACATAAAGGGCTAAGGAAGGAACACGGATGGGTTTTAGTCAGTAAGAGTCTGACATTCCCTTCCGCTCCACCCAGAGCGGGAGGGGTCATTTGATGATTTCCAATCCTTAAAAAAAAAAGGGCACCTATATATTTTATAAGGTTGAATACCTATTCCACCGTCTACAATAAACCATCTAAGCCGCACGTCGCTTCGCCGTAAGTTGCTTTTGATGTAGCGTGCAAAAACGACCAGGTACCAGCTAGTCCATTCAACACCTAGATTTGTTTATAATTAATTGACATTTTTAGCTTTTTACTCATAGGACACCGCTTTCGAGATTTCCGTTGGCTTATTGTGCTATTAGCTGCGCTTCAGTTAATTCCTTCTATAGTTAGCGCTTAGAGCTAAATGTATGACAATGACAGGAATTGTTTTTTGTTGAAAAATACTGTTGGATTCTGTAAAGATACTCAGACGTTTGAGCAGTGTTGGCTCAGTCGTAACAGCCGCGACTTACAAGTTGTAGGTCGTAGGTCGAACCCAGAGAGGTGCTTTACTCTGTGTAAATTATTTCATCACCTGCTCTCAAAACGGTGAAGGAAAACATCGTGAGGAAACCGCATGTCCTTGAACCAAAAATTCGAAGATTTAAGTGACATCTACGAAGCCGCACTGGGTCCGCGTGATGGATTACGGCATACTCCCTCTCACAGAGAGGAGGCCTGTGTCCCAGTAGTGGGAACATTATATATCTGATTATGATGACGCAGATATTGTTTCTCAAAACTAGATTTATGCTTCTGTCGGTAAGTACGAGCATCTCAAAAAAGCTCGTCAAGATTTACTAATTATCCGCAGGGTTTTTAAAAGTCTCACCGTGAAAACTTTGGTGTAAACTTAGCTGTCAGTCTACCTAATGCTATAGATTGGCACTACTGACAGCTGGCTTCACCTAAGTTTACAAGGAGATTTTTTACAGAAAATAGATCCGTAGTCACTATTTTCCGTTTCTTAACGTACCTATTTTCTGCATTTTCATTCTATAAATAAAATAAATAACCAAACAAACGATGAGGGCGCCACTGCGCGGGCGGCGTCGGCATCGTCTTAAGGTGCCACTAGTCGAAATTATTTCCATACAAATTTCGGGAGAGTTTTATAAGTACTCCGCTGTTTGACATTGTGCATCCAAAGTTAAACATGATATCGTTTTGAATTATTATTAATTTTGTGTTGAAACAGAATGGTAAAATAAAAAGCCATAAAAATTTATGAGCCAGCATAGATTCGTTTTTCTTGCTATATTTAACGTAACTGGGTGTAAATAAGTAATAAAATAACTGTAAAATTTTCAAAACCATGTCCACACCGACAAAGCTCAGTTATGAGTTCAATAAACTTTATTTGTAATTGATTTATGCAGTGGATTTTTAATAAAACTCGATTTTCCAAAGCACTTTAGAATTTTTTTACGCGCCTATCAATTCGGAACGTTGTGCGTGTAGACTAGCGTCTAACTGCTCATCACTGATACTAGCTGTATCGGACACGAAGCCAGGTGAGACAGCCTGCTTTTTGGCCATGATCACCGGTGAGTTCAAGCTCGCGACTAGTTTACTCTTAATGCCAACATCCACGGTCCCAGTAACCCAACTATCTTCGAGATCAACCCACACTTCCAGTTAGTTGAGTCCCCTTTATGATGACGTCACGACACGTGGCGCTTCGCTCGACTTCCCACTTTGAGCATTGATTAGAGGCCATTGTGCGTATTGACTGGCCATTATGTACAATTACCTTTGTGTTATGACCTGATTATTTTGCGATGATAACGGGGGTTCGTTTTGGCAATAATTTTGTTTTGTTAAGAAGTTAAAAACAAAATATCAATCCCAATTATAAAAGGGATGTAAGTACATATATTTGTCACAGATCATCGCTCATTTCGAGAAACATCTACGTACCTAACTGCTACTTTTTATAACGACTATGCTTTCCTAACATAAATACGCTTTCTAAGTGCTTTGTCATATTTAACTCATTTTTGGGAAAAAAATACATTCACGTCGATGTTTCTCCAAATGAGCTACATGTGCATGTTATTTATACAGGGTGCCATGGACATCGATGCACAAAATTTAACCATGAATTCAGCACACGATTCTAGACCGCAGCGTTGAAATTTTTCATCGGTTATAAAAAAAAAAGTCAACTGTTTTATAAAAAAAGTGCATTACCTACGCGGTCAAAATGTATGGAGCAGCCTTTGCAACGGCAAATTTAAAAATAAAAACCTAATTTATTAATTACCTATTTATTTTAGTTTCTCGCGGTCGTCATAAATACAAAATGGATTAAATAGATTTTAGGCTCCGGTTTCTGCATACGAAAGTTTACCATAATCTCTAGCAATATTTATAAGAAAATTAAGTGTTACTTTACCAAAATACAAAAATAAATAGACACTACGTATTTTTATTTTCCCACACCACAAGTCCACCTTAACACATCAAAAATCACTTCCCCATACAAAATAACATAATCAATTCACACTTCTGAATAACTTGATCCTTTCCCATCCAGCCGTATGGAATAAACCCGTAGTCCCCCATCCCCCATAGTCCCCATAGAATTAGGGACGATATGAACTGACCCCCGGGGATGTAAGTATGGCGGGGTAGAATATATCGGGGTATTAATTTGTTAATGTTGGCATTAGTGGAGAAATTGATTTGATAGTGGTTATGGAGTTTTAGGTGACATAACTAATTCGATTTGTTAAATTACTAGTATTTAAGGCGCCACTAGTCAATATTTTTTCAATACAAATTTCGGGAGAGTATTACTCCACTGTTTGACATTGTGCATTCAAAGTTAAACATGATATCTTTTTGACTTATTATTAATTGTGTCTGTACGGAAACAGAATATTAAAATAAAAAGCCATTAAAAAGTTATGAGCCAACAAATATTCGTTTTTCTTGCTATTTTTAACGTAACTTTTGGTGTAAATAAGTAGTAAAAAACCTGTAAAATCTTTAAAACTAAAACCATACCGAGAAAGCTCAGTTATCGAAGAGTTCAATAAACTTCATTTATAATTGATTTATGCAGTGGTTTTTCAATAAAACTCGATTTTCCAAAGCACTTTTCGATTTTTTTTACGCGTCTATCAGTTCAGAACGGTGTTTCTGTGCGTGAGAACTAGACGTTGCGCATGTAGACTAGCGTCTAACTGCTCATCACTGATACTAGCTCTGTCAGACACGAAGCTAGGTGAGACAGCGTGCTTTTTGGCCCTGACCACCAGTGAGTTCGAGCGCGCGACTGGTTTACTCTTAAGAGGAGATGCGGGTGGTCGTTTCTCCATAGAAACGCTCTCACCTGTTTTCTTTCTGGTTAATGACCATAAAGCAATGATTTTTTACAGAATAATAAATATTAAATACTTGTATGTCCCTATGTTTTCCAATTTAGATGATACATTATTTTTATAAGCCCTAGAACCGTAAAAAAATGAAGATTTAAACCGATGTCAACCTCTGTTACACTAGGCAGTGTCATGCTGAGATAGGAGCCTTTTGGCCTCGTACAGGACTTTGTTTTATTTCATGTTTTTGTTACTGTTTTTTATAACTTGTTTTTATTTTTTACTGTGTTTAGTTTTTAGTTTATTGATAGTTTGTGATCCTCCTGTACGAGTCGCAATAAATACTTTTTCTTTCTTCTTTCTTTAGGCCTCTGCCTAGTGTACAAATTTGACAACTATTAATGAAAAAAGAAAAACTCTTAGTCTATTTATGAAATATCTTTTAAATTGGTCCAATATTGGGGGAGGAAACAGGCGAGAGCCAAATCTCGAATTATGATTTTTTACTTAGGCTTTTTCAAAAGTATCTCCGACCGCATTTCCTCTTAAAGAAATATTTTAATCTTTTATAAGTTTCTCTAAATCCGTATAAAATGTTTGCTGTGTGTAATGATCGCTTATCAATCATAATATAATCATACAGATCGCTACTGATATAGATTATTGGGAAGTTAAAACCAGAGATAAATAGGTTTTTCTACCTCCGCTATGCCAAAACCGGCGAGAGCATGTTGCAAATTCAATTGAGGTGTGTGCTCAGCGTGCTCACTTAAGTATTGGTAAAGAAGGTTATAATTACTTAGGTATAATTGAAAAACTTAACAAATTATGATACGTCATGCTCGTGAACGGGAGGGACTGATCATCTCTTAGCTGCCATGGCTTATTTTTACTTAACTATGTACTACTTACTACACACTATTACAGTACACTATTTACAAACTTATGAACTGTACTTATATCGATCGTATCCGCATTAAAGCCAACTTCGTAACAATAAGGTTTTAATTTCTGAATAGTTTATTTTTATTTTTTATGACGCTTTTAACGTGCTCGAAGAAATTAGATAGTTAATAGAAACTAACTATTAATAACATTTTTACAACATAATGATCTCTTCAATATTGTTCAGTGATCAGCGCATAATCCCGGGGTGTTAGGGGGTGAACACACGCGGCAGGGGTGCAGTCACAATATTGTGCTACACCGTGTGATCTGACTTTAATCGGGTAATCGCTCTATTCGGCTCGAAGGGCACGGATGAGTGTGGTACGTTTGCACAATGGATGCGGCAAGTTGTGAAAACTTACTGGCAATAAAATTTGTGAATTTTAAAGATGATTTATTTGCATTTTAAGTAAAACGAAGAATGTGTCTCTTTGATTTGAAAATCTCTCTCTTTGATTTAAAGCAGAAAATAACCGCTTCAAATCAAAGAGGGACTCGTGACAAAGTAATAATAACAGCCGCACGGGGCGATCGATCAGGTTGTGAATGGCTGGCCATCTTTACATACCTACAGAGACCCCTCCGTGCCTCGGAAAGCACGTTAAGCCGTTGGTCCCGGCCCTTCCGAACCTTCTGGTTATACAGATATCGAAGAAAACAATTCCAACTTATGTTATAATTTAAGTTCAAATGTCTACGACTCCTGTACCGTTCTTTGCGTTCACAAGAACAATCTTTTGCGTGCGTTACACTGACCTTAAATTGCGATTTTACAAGCTATTTTGTTTAGATGATATAAAACACAATTTATATTATATAAAAGCTTGTCGCGAGATTTACCTGTGTAGATAAACAAGTAAATTAAATAACTTGACCTGATTGATTTTAGTTTTAAAAATTTTCAAACTAAGGAAATACGAGTAGGTACCTACTTAAATCTCGCGATCTCTCTCTCTTTAATCTCTCTCAGCTTTATATCATACTAGCTACACCCCGCGGTTTCACCCGCATAAGTTTCGATTTAGGGGGATGAAAAATAGGAAAAAAAAATATGAAATGTTGGCCGATTCTCATAGATACCGGATAAGCACAAAAAATTTCATCAAAATCGGTCAAGCCGTTTCGGAGGAGTATGGCAACGAAAACTGTGACACGAGAATTTTATATATTAGATAAATTGTGTAATGACGTTATAAGTTGATAGTAAAAGTTTTAAAGGAAAAGTTTATTTTATTATTTTTAGCGCATTTAAATAAAATCTTGTTTTAAAAAAGTTTTTTACTTTTAATTTCACTCCAAAAATAAAAGTAGTGTCCCAGCAATTATTTTTGTGAAATGTTACTTAGTTTGATGTACAGAATGCGCAGTTGACAGCTATGTGATGGGTTTTGTTACACGAAAAAGAAACAGAAAAGTGAATTACTTACTCAAGTACTACCTTTTCCTATAAACTTCATGCAAATAATCTGTGCCAGCTATGCCGACAGAATTCTTTCTCGTTTGAATAAGTTACCGCGTCCGATCGTCCCATCCAATTCTTCTCAAAACGACGTTCGTGCTAATTGTAATAGGCTTATTTGCACATATCAGTGCCTGGCGTGGGACAGTCCTTTGTTCACATAAAATGACATCTAATTTGTTTGCACAGGGCTCGTGTGTGCAGGAAAAAATGTGCATAATGTTGGGTTCTGGCGAGAAAATGAGATTATTTTGTCTTTAGCAAGACAGTAATTAAAAAAGTTTTTAGATTGATTGTGACTAGAAGAATTTGAGAAGTAATTTGATATTGATTTATTGTGTTGTTGTGGGCTCCAAAAGTTATTTGATATTTTTCAACTTCAGCTATGATGCAAAATTATGAGTGAAAAAAAAAATCTGATACTTCAAAGGGATTACTAGACTAATTTTTAAGATAAGTGAAAGGTGGATTTTTTTTTTTTTTTTAACTATGGCATCTCGCAGTTCATCCTTTATGAGGATGGCTACTGCTTAACCGGACTTTCCTGTGGATGCCTCGAATTAAGGCCTCCAGCCAGGGCAAACAATAACTTAAAAACTAAGCGACAGCGCTAAGGGTAACCCCCTGCGGGGTTCGGACCTCGGCTCAGGGCGTCGCTGGAAGAGGACAGCAAGGGACAGGCTGGATCGGTATTATTATTAGTGTTTAGGAGCGAATTTAAAACTACAGGCTCAGCTGCGCGGGCTGGCTCGAGCAAGGGTCGGGGCGGGCACGGTGATGGTGCGGGACGTCGCGACGGGCCTCGGCGGCGAGGACGGAAGGACGGGTGTCTGAGCTTGTGTTTGTGTTGTCGTCTGAGAGTACTAGTGGCCTTACTGCTCTCCTGGAGGAGGGTAGTGGCGTCGTCGGGGATAGTGAGGGTATGCCTTGGTCGGCGAATCCTACTTATGCGGGAGGGAGTGTATCGGGAGGCCGCCACAATCAGGGGATTGGGGTGCTTTATGGCAGAGTCAAAGAAGCGCTTGGAGAGTCGTTTCATGAACTGCTGGATGGTGGGGATTCTGAGATCTAGATGCAGATTCACATTTCGGACATAGAAGGGGGCTCCCGTGACCTTTCGGAGGAAACGGTTCTGGAGGTTTTGCATTTTATGCAGAAATCGCGGCTTGGCGTGTGCGAAGACTACGCAAGCATAGGTCATGATGGGACGGATGACCGCGGTGTAGAGGCGCAATTTGCACTTGAGTGACAATTTGCTGCGGGCAGTTATCATAGAGTGGAGCCTACCGAGAGCGAAAGAGGCGCGCGAACGCGCCGTCTTTATGTGCTCGTTGAAGGTGAGGTTGTGGTCTAGGATGACACCTAAGTATTTGGCTCGCTTTCTCCAGGGGATCGGCTTGCCATACATAGAGATCGGGCGCGGAAAGGTGGGTAGTTGCATCCCTATTACCTATAAAGGCGAAAGTTTGCATGTGAGTGTGTTTTGTTACTACTTCACACTCAAACGGCAATTTTGATAAAATTTTATATGGAGGTAGCTGACACCCTGGATTAACATATATGCAACTTTTTTTATCCCGATATTCCCACGGGATCGACACTTATGCGAGTGAAACCGCGGGGCGCAGCTAGTTAGTCAATAAAAACGTTATAGCAGTTCAAACATTTGGATCACTAGAATTTTAAATCAAAATGAGGTGTGTCAAAACATAAGCCGTTAGTCCAGAAGGCCAATTCTCGTAATTTAAAACGTTCAAAATCTAGTCGCAGTCTCATCTCGGCGACAAACAAAATAAATGTCAAAAACTTGTCAAAATGTAGGGAAATTCGAGGTTTTTTTGACAGATTGAGACTGAGATCAGACTGTGAACGTTCTCAAAATTACGAGAATTGCCCCTCTGGCTTCCATTCGTGGATCTTTGACAGTCGTTACGGGTAGTCAGTAGCCTGAAAGTCTCTTACCAAGGGGTATCATATTACCCAGTAACTGGGTTGTGGATAGGCAGTCACTTTATGTAAAGTACTGGTATTCAGCTGCATCCGGTTAGACTGGAAACCGACCCCAACATAGTTGGGAAAAGGCTGATAGATGATTACCTATTTAAAGTCCACAACATATAGGTACCTGAAAATAGAATTTAAATGAAATATACCTTACAGGTAGGTAATTCCTCATATCTTTACAAAATAACAGACACAATAACAATGCCGTCGTAACATATCACTTAAAACTAAATAATTTACTAGTTAAAACTAATTGCATACAATCGCACCAATCCAATACATTTCACCAACTACCCCCCAAACACAACAATTACGAAATCTAATTGGCTCATTCAAATTTAGAATTCTACCGTCGGCGTCGCGAACCCTGATTGGTGACGCGTGGCGGGTATTCTTTAGAAAAGCCGGTAATTTTGAATTTAGCTATTCTAACAGCCATTTTAAAATGGTCTCTTAGAAATATGACCGCTAGTAGTTTTCAGAGGTTTTTGAGACTGGTCGTCGTATTATTAAGTATTATTAGTAAAGTAATTGACAGTTATTTATAATAAGTGGATAATTAAACTATTATCTAGTTGGAATACGATAATTAGGCAGTTTTGTTCGTCTAATTTGATGTTATTTAGCAGTTTGTCGGCGTTGCTAACTGATACTTTAGTGAAAGCATTTTCTTGTGAATTTTGATACAGGTAACAATATTGGTAAGTTTCAAACTTACCAATATTGTTAGTTTCACCTGGAGCTGTCCCATACGAAATTTCAATACCTACGACTCAAATGTATGGAAGCTGATTATATTATACGATGTTGGTCCCATGGAGAAAATTGTTTAGTAGGATGATCTGTACCCCACTCTTAAATATGACAACACATTTTTGATACAAACTGTATAAGCTATAGCCGAATAGCGGGTACCAAGACGCGAGAAAATATCATTTCTGAAATATTAATTTTATAATTTACTAGGTACGACCGCAGTCTGACCGTCATAAGTCCCGTGGGCATATTGTAAAAAAAAGTACTTTATCTCCTAATCCAGGTCATAGTCTATCCATGTACCAAATTTCATTCAAATCCGTTCAGCCGTTTTAACTTGAAAGCGTAACAAACAAAAAATCAAATATTTTCTCTTTATAATGTTATTACGAGTAGTTTATATTGAGTATTGAGTACCAACATAGTTCAGTTAGTTATGAAGTCTACTGTTAGACATCTTCTAGGAGTAAAAATGAGTTTTCAACCAAAAAGCGTCGATAAGTGACAAATACTTCTAATATCCTTGTTACATAAGTAGGTTGCAACACCTCTATTTTAATAAAAATACCGATAGCCGCCTTGACTGAAAAATCTTCACAGCTTTTGGCATACCATGGGCAGTTTGCCACTTTTCACCACAATTGTGGGAATATCGGGATAAAAAAGTATCCTATGTCCTTGCCCAAGTCATGGTCTACCCATGTGCCAAATTTCATCTAAATCAGTTCAGCCGTTTTAGCGTAACAAACACATACAAAAAATCAAATATTTTCTCTTAACAATATTAGTTTAGATAACATTACATATATTAATATTGGAGATATCAGCAAGCTTACCACTTTGCCAGTGTAATCTAATAATAGAAAATAAAAAGCGTACGTGTTACGAAGCAATTTCATCATTGTAGTCGCCCTAGAAAGTAGGACTTCAAAATATAAAATATTCTACATTAATTGGGAAAATGCTACTTTAAAACGTAAAGATAGAGTCACATATATGGTGATAACATTATATTTTATTCAAAATCTAAATTGATTTCAAATTAAGCTGAGAATTAGCACTTATTCATTGTGAAAGTTACATAAGACAGCCCCCTAAAATGCCATCACTTATATATATTGCATTAGCTTGGAAGATGTGGCGCAACAAACTCCCCAGCCTGCACAGCTGTCTATTCAGTTAGTTGTTGTTATGGAGCTGACCAACCCGCACTTGGCCCGTGTGGTGGATTACGGCCCACTCCCTCTCACAGAGGCCTGTGTTCCAGCAGTGGGAACATTACAGGCTGATTATGCTTTATGCCTATGCTTATGGAGTTGACATGAATATGCTCTTGGTTTTACGAATAAAATCGACGTCTGGTCACCGTTATAACATCATGCAGTCATCAGTTTATCCCGAAGGGTTAGGTAGAGGTGTACCTGTAGTAGACACATATTTAGCCAGCTATGTTTAAGTCCCATGTAATATGGGGCGAGCCTATTGCTATTAACTGGGCACAAATCCTGACCCCAGGCTGAGGACCTCAAGCTCATCAGTAGCGCTTGCCATTAGAGCAACGAGGCATTCAATACACAAAGTACTTACGTGGTGTATACGTATCGAGGAAACTGACATCTGCCCAATTTGAAAACTAAATCCCGTGCACAAGATGACCACATCTGTTAGCAAGCGTTACTATAGCAGGCGAGAATAGCCTTTACGGTGTATAATTATGTAAGTTTCCTCGATAGTAAGTACGAGTATGAAAATATTACTGAACTAAATGAGCAATCATATTATTCCTGATCTAGTTTTTGGTTTGGTTTCCCGAAATCACAAAAGACCCCACTGTTATGTGTTTTCATTGGTACGAAATCTAATTTTCACCCGAAGAATAGTCGGTAAATAATAAAAACCATTATGAACTCTAAAAACAAGTTTCCCATGAGTTAAATAGAAATCTTGTTTTAAAATAATGTTGTTTTTTTTTTAAATAGCTTTCGTTACCTTTCCTTACACTGGTGTGCATACAGCCTAACATTAACAAAGTATGTACTTAGATAAAATGAAGCGATGAATTTCCCCTGTCCACCCCACATGACAAGGCTAGCTCGAATTAATAATTCATTAAAAAATCAAGTCTTTTCTAGAAATAAAAAATCATTGCAAGAAATGGTTCCTGGGAGGAACTGTCTCCATTGTTACGTTAAATTATGTACATTTTTTATTACGCAACGAGGCACAAAAATCCTACTATCCTACTTCCCATCCCACTGATATCCCACTGATCCCACTGTTATTATAAACGCAAAAGTTTGTGAGGATGGATGGATGTTTGTTACTCTTTCACACAAAATCTATTGAACGGATTTTGATGAAACTGTACACTAATATATCTTATACGTCAGAATAACACATAGGATACTTTTTATCCCGATATTCCCACGGGATCCACACTTATGCGATTGAAACCGCGGGGCGCAGCTAGTGCACTATATTAGTAAAATTATAACCGTAAGGGGTTTGAAGATTTTAATATGAAGCCTTGGCATAACTACAGTAGCGACTTTTGTATTTTTTTTTTTAAAAGCGGCCACGCTTGAATCTAATAAATTGATAGCTGATATCAATGCAAAAGGAAAACATAACATTAGGTTTCAGCAGCCATTTTGAAAAAAAAAAATGTTCTCAAGCGTGGCCGCCATTAATGGCGCGACTGTAGGTGCCAGGCTCCATATAAATATCTTCAAACCCCTTTTTAACAAGCTTTTGACATTGTCCCCGAGATGAGATTGCGACTAGATTTTAAACGTTTTTAGTAACGGGAATTAGCCTTCAGGGATCTGCTTTCTGGCAAATTTTTACTACAGCCTAGGCTATTTTTCTTTTCACACACAAGCAAGGAAGTATTTACTACACAACATTTATTTCGTCCGTCAAACGTACTGGAGCACATCAAGCTACTACAATCTGTCAAATTTCTTTAATAGATTTTCAACTTTATCGCTAAAGCGTAAGGTTCAAGGTCCATTGGGAAAATTTCACAGTTTCGGGTAGCTTGAAGTGCTGGCATCTGTACATTCTCTGACGTGTCGTACAAACAATGGACACGGTACTTCGCATATAAATGTTACAGACAGTCCGTCCATCGGCTCACATTAGCAATCATTATCAAGCCCCAAGGTTTTAAGTATGCAAATTGCTTATTAGCGTTACATAATAATCTAGGACTTAGGGATAGATAGGTAGAATTTAAAGTAGGTTTATAAATGTGGAAATGTTTTTCAGCTGTTGTATAATCGTCTTGGACAAAAGAAGGGTTTGAAACGTGGCAATCACCAAAGCGACTATTTTGGGAAAGCCATAGGAAGTCGATTGTGTAAAAGATGTCTAGAAATGGGGTGTAGGTATACTAAGATCAGGACTGATAAGATGTATCGAAGAAAATAAAATGTTGTGCCGAATCCTAATAAATTGGGACAACGTCAGGGAAAAGATGATGATAATGCTGTCTAATTTATGTTGACCGATGGAGCAGACAAGTCCTGACGTGGACACCGCGTATCGGCAAGCGTAGTCTGCAACGCCCTCCAGCTAGAGGAACCGACGACCTTAAAACGGTGGCTGGGACAGACTGGATGTCGAAAACGGAGGATATCGGGTGTTGTGGCCCATCCTGGGAGAGGCCTATGTCCAGCAGTGGACTGCGATAGGCTGAGTTTATTGACATAACGTTGGGTGTATTTTTGGTTTGTTAAAAAATTGCTAAGGAAAACATCAGAAATTATTTGATCGGAATTTGCTAATATATAGGTACTTAGCATGTGTGATGATCACCATGCTCGTGTTGTTCACCAGAAAAGCCCTGAAGTGGGACAGACAGGTTGATTATTATTGATCGAGAGCATCGTCTATAACTGGCTATGAGAACCTGGTTACATATAACCATCATCATCTACCTAGCCTTGTCCCAACTATATTGGGGTCGGCTTCCAGTCTAACCGGATGCAGCTGAATACCAGTGTTTTACATGGAGCGACTGCCTATCTGACCTCGACAAAACAGTTACAGGATAATACGATACCCCTTGGTAAGACTGCTTGTCAGACTTTCGGGCTTCTGACGACCTGCAACGACTGTCAAAGAGTGGATCTTTGACAGTTATTTGAATGACAGCCGGGACCCACGGCTTAATGTGCTTTCCGAGGTACGGAGGGGTCTTGGTATGTGAAGATGGTCATCCATCCACGTATCAACCGCGGCAAGCGTAGTTTTAGCTGATCGATCGACCCGTGCTGCTGTTATTACTTAACCATAAGCCCCTCTGATTACGTATAAGCAGTTTACATGAAAAGTCACCTACAACCATAGTCGTCATGTCGATGATTAATTACTCGTTTACAAGAACCTTTCAGGGTTTCTATAAATGAAAAAAAGATCCCCATTCAGTCTTTCCTTAGCGAAAAATCAATTTAAACATGGCCGGAACAATCATTCTCTGACCGCACAATTAAAGCTATGTCTACCCAATTTTGATCGAGAAAAAAATGGCGTCAGAATTTTTTGTTACGGTGTCCAAAAATGACACAAAACTCGCCGAAAGGTCGTTGGATACAAAAATACAGAAAAAAAAATACTAAAAATTATACATGTCTGTTGTTACCCAGTATATAATTTGGCCCTATAATTCGTCGGGACATAGTTTTTTTTTTGTTTGCCGTAATTACGTTTCGGGTCTCTCTTGTTTGTGAATCTTTCCGGTTTTTTTATTACGAGTCACTTTCCGATTTTTTTCTCTTTGTCGGTTTTTGGTGATCATCGTTTGGACGGCACGCAACGTGTGGAGTTTGATGAGATTCTTCGTCAAGGGGTTGTTGATTTTTTTTGTCATTGTGATTGTTTTTTCTCGAGTACTGCGCAGATATTGTAACACACCTAAGTAAGTAAAGTATGTTGGGGTAAGATCGCCACTGGTATAAGACCGTATGAATCAAATTCCCACCTAATGTGCCAATGTTTTTAATGCAGTAATAAAATTGGTGTTCTCCATCATTATTTTTATTCTGCTACGACAAAGATCAGAGCAAAATTTAATTTTGCAGGCAAAGAATTTATTTCCTACGGTCTTACCCCAGCAACGATCTTACCCCAACATACTTATATTTTTACACAAATTTTCTAGTCGGTCTCGTGTTCATGAGATCCTTGGTTCGATTTCAGGGTCGAATAAAGTGTTTTCTATCTGAAATCTCTCCCTGGTTCCGTTTTGTGCCCGGTTAGATAAATGATTTTATTTCTGTAAGTAGGTTTGTACAAACACTGATGGCAATAGGCTCGCCCCCTATTACATGGGACTTCAACATAATTATTTGGCGAAATGTGGGTTTGCTTAAGGTACTTACACCTCTGACTATACCTACCTTTGCCTATACCGCGAAAGCACTAGGAAGTGGTGAAAGGCGGGCGTTTTGTGGGACTGTCTTTTGTAATTTTGACGTTCGAAAAGTGCTGATTCTCAGCCTACTTTGAATAAATTACTTTTTGATTTTATACCATGGGGAATCGGAATACAGGCGATGATAATAATTTTGTTATGTATGTCACTCAGATTTTCTAAGTCTGTCGAATTACGACCACTACCAAATTCAATGTAGGTATTATGCCAGCGTCATTTTATATTGACGATGGTAAAACCGACCGAACCGACGACCGAAAACGACGTGTGGTGACGTGATGCGAGAGCTCAGTGATTCATCAACTTGTGACAACTATCACCCCTCCCGCACCGCACAGCTACCTCAGGCAACGTCTCAGTTAAGCTCGGCCTACAGATTTCTAGATCTTTTATTTAAATAATATACACCGTGTTTGTTTTGCAAGATGTATAAAAACGAAGCAAGAGGAGTATGTAAGGATCGTATTAGGTGGCGTTCTGTCGTTTCTGCCTACCCTCACGGGACGAAGGCCTGAGTGTAAGTACGTTTGTCATCGTCTAATTAAAATGCGAAAACGTCTTTTTAACAGAGCCTTTACAGCAGTTTAACCAATAATTAATAGCAAAACATCAAAAAGTTGCCTCCCATACATTATTGGCAAAACGTAAACTAGGAAGATAATTTTGTAAAAAAACCTATTATTCAGGTCGGTGTTTCATAAAGCGTAGCATTGAATTGAATAAAAAATTCAATATGGCGGATAAGGCGTTCCTTTTATTGTGCTTGATTGTACTCCTGTAAGAAGTGCAACGCGACTGTCATCGATACGTGAGTACAGTTGAGCACAATGGTGGTTGGTGACCGCAAGATATTTGATAGAAATAACCATCAAATGAAGGATTTCCGTGGTAATTGCTTATCAAACTATACAATTCGATTCGACGACATTATTAATTACTTGCTATTTACTTTGTTGAGCAGGCGAATTTTTTAAGGCTTAGAAACAATGGATTAGCGATTTCCCGTAAAATCCTTAAGATTCTGATTGAAAATATGTTACGGAATTAGGGCGATGATCTTTTAATGCGTAAATTCTATCTCAAACTGAAAAAAGACTAGAGAGCGTATTGACAATAATCAAACTGCCTAACCCTTTCCTAACTATGTTGGGGTCGACTTCCAGTCTAACTGGATGCAGCTGAGTTGCAGTATTTTACATGGAGCGACTGCCTTATTTACCTCCATAATTCTACTGGGGTACCTACGCAGTTACTTTGGGTAACACGATATCCCTCGGTAAGACTTGGTTGTCAGACTTTCGGGCTTCTGAGTACCCGTAACGACTGTCAAAGATCTCCGAACGACAGCCGGCTAGGCACGGGGGGTCTAGACATGTTATGAATGGCCCAACCGTGGCAACCATAGATAGGTACCTTAACCTTCGGTCGACCCGTGTGGCTGTTATTATTTAGCCATGAGCCCTACCTTGAGAATTGATAAAAAAAAAACATTGTAAAAATACAAAACTATTTTCTCGACGACTGTCCCAAGATGTCACTGAACACAAATTGCTACTAGACCACAATATTCAGTGAGCTAGCAACAGATGGACAAAATTATATGCTTTGTTGTTACATAGGGGACCAGACAGGGACGGAGCATACCTCCTGTATTTATCACAATAAAAGGAAGAAAGACGGAGATATACATAGTAACAAAGTCTGAATTAGGGCGTATATCGAAACGGTCTGGTTCTTTAAGGGTAAGCAGGAAAAACAGTAAGGTATAAAGCCACGTAGAAATAAATGTTAGGTTGTGCGTGAATAGTTGTTCAAAGGATTGTATGTTTATCTTAGTGTATTGGAAAAATAGATTTTAATTATTGATGCCCTCAAATCAAATAAAAAAATTAAGACAGAGGCGCTGAGAACGATACAGTAAAGTATGCTAAAATTACACCTCCGCTCTATGCATACACGCTCTCACACGCACACATTTACAATCAAACTACACCTCACTAAGTGCACACATGTTTACAAAACTGGCCTCACTTTACTGTTTACAGCCCTCTGTCTTGGTTTTTTATTTGGTCTGAGTTGGTGCCCATGAATGTCATAAATTATCTGGAAGTCTTTTAGGGTATCTGACTGAACATCATTACTAAGGAATATAATTATCTTTAAGAAGTCTTAGAAAACCTCACATTTAAAGATGTCGCCAGCATAATCAGACTTTAATGTTGCCACTACTGGGACACAGGCCTCCTCTCTGTGAGCCCTCCCACATAATCCACCACGCGGGCATAGTGCGGGTTGGTAGATGTCAACTGTCTTTGAATTTTCGGTCCTAGGTCACGTTTCCTCACGATATTTTCCTTCACCGTTTTGAGAGCAGTGGTGATGAAGTAATTTACACAAGAATAAAGTGTCTGGGTTCGATCCTGAACCTAAAAGTCGTTTGTCGCGGTAGGGTTACAAAATTAACAAAATATTGTTTAATTTTCAATTAAGTTCATGAATCAACTAAATATTTAATGCATTTAAGTTTTTAAGTAAGTAGCTTTACTTCATTAGAACGGGTACTCAGGACCATAGGAATAGAACTCATTTAATTTTATTACCAACTTGTTATAATCGTAGGCATAAAACTAGGTATTTATAATTAACCGTTTCCTCTGTATTTATGAATATTGAATATTTTATTGCAATGACTTAGAAGGCTGGTGTTGTACCCGATTGATGGCATTCAATATGTTCGTCACCTATACATGAGAATTAAACATAAATGGCGTAAATGTCGGTGTTTTGCACCTCTGAACCTTTCGTGGAATATCTTCGCATAAATAATGAAAGTCCGTGGCTTAATTAATAACAGCCTCACAGGTCGATCGATCAGGTTAAGCTACGCTTGCCGCGGTTGATCTGTAGATGGGTGATCATCTTTACATAACGAGACCCCTCCGTGCTTCGGAAAGCACGGTCCCAGCTGTCATTCGTGGATCTATGACAGTCTTTACGGGTAGTCAGAAAGTCTGACAACCAGTCTTACCAATGGGTATCAGATTACTCAGTAACTGGGTTGTGAGGTCAGATAGGCAGTCGCTTCATGTAAAATACTTGTTCAGCTGCAACCGGTTAGACTGGAAGCCGACCCGACATAGTTGGGAAAAGGCTAGGCAGATGATGATAACCTAATGAAATCTCTACATACATACTTATATACAAATAAATAAAACGTGAAAGTGAAAGTGTTTCTTTGTAACCGGATCCAACTGAATATCAGTATTTTACATGGAGTGACTGCCTTTCTGATCCTTTTCACAACCCTGTGACTGTCTAATACGTTACTCCTTTGTTGTCAGATTTTCGGGCGGGCTTCCGGCCAACCGACGACGACTGCCAAAGATCCACGAATGACAGCCGGGACCAACGGCTTAACGTGCTTTCCGAGCCACGTTATGTCTTGATTATAGCTTCTTCTTGAAATCATCGGACGATCTTTAAAATCCCGTACCTATATCTCCCTAAAATGAATGATCCTACAATTCCCCGATACAAGCACACTTGTCAACTCGATCGACTCGGGAGTTGCAACAAATTGCGCTAGTGTACTCGACTCGACGGCATGCGGCACTCGAATGCACTCGGCACAACTCTATTGTGGCGCAGCCCTATTGTGTTGGTGCTATTGTGTCGCCATTGTCTCGGCTTCGTTACTCGTGCATTGTTTTTAATATTCTTTTATTTTTCTGTTTTGTTGGGGGGTTGGGGTGCAGTGGGAGCGGGGAGCGGGGCGATTTGTTGAGACTGGAAGACATACACGTTTATGTAAGTATGTGTTGACAGTGACCTTAGAATAGTAAGAGTAGGTACCTCGTTGGTCTCGTGGTCGCAAGTCTCGACTCATCACGGTCCTGGCTTCGGGCGTCCCGGCGTTTCCACTCACATCTGCCTTGTAAATACATTTTGTTAGTCGCCTTTCATTCATCAACTATCCCTGTAATTCTATAAAATCACACCTTGAAAACGCAGGTGTGTCAATCCCTAAAATCAGGTGGAATAACAGCTCACTTCACGTAAGTTTTCACGATTTATTCAGGTGATCCCCTGAGCTCCCCCCCCCTCCACCCCCCTCCTCGATCCCCTGCTAGTTCTTCTTCTGTTTTCACAGTGTGATTTTTACGGAATATACCGACTGGCAGTAGATTACATAATATTGGCTTATACTCCGTTTGCAATAAGATTAGACATTTCAATAAACCTTTTTTACAGTCCGTTCAACCGATTTTGAATACTATTGCGTTGGTGGCAGGACAAATGGCAGCTGCAGTAAACAGTTGTATTGTATTGTACTGTAACCAGTTTTTTGCTTTTAATGCCATCCTTATGCCTACGGTATAGAAGTCAAAATCGGTTGAACGGACTGTTAAAATCGCAAAGAGCAGCTGCGAGAGCGGTGGTGGCGGCCCCGCACTGTCACCGCGAGCTGGATTACGGCCTACTCCCTCTCACTGAGAGCATTATAGGCTGATTATTCTAAATCGCAAAGAGAAATGTTCCGGGCAAAATAAAACACAAAGTAACCCTCTAAACCGCTGTAAACCACCACTGCGACCACACCTCACGACATCGTGTGGTACCTTAACAGTTAATTACACCAACTGTCGCGATACTCAATTATTTCAACCACATAGTGATGATGAATACGTTTTCAAACTGATCGCAGACTGTCGGAGTTCAAGGGAACACGGACTGAGTCGTGGGTGAAGGCGTTTGATTTTATGTTTTTGTAAAAAAGGAATTTGACTGTATAATTTGACAAAAGAAAGTAGAAGAACCGATGAAAGAAACGATGGATGGACTGTGTGAAATATGATATGGCTAGAAAGGGGGTGACTACCGAGATGACGACTGATAGAGAAGTCATCATCTGCCGAGCCTTTTCCCAAACAGCTGAATTCAGCTATTCAGCTGGATAAGCAGATGACGAGATTTACTCACGACGGAAAGGATTCATTCCTGTCTGATCACCTGAGCCCTCCCTCCGTCCCCCCTCCCCATCCTCGATCCTCTCCTAGTTCTTCTTTAGACATCTTTGTTTTTCGAAAGCAAAAAGGCTAAAAATAGGAATGAGTGGCGGATCGAAAATAATAGAAAGATATAACTTGCCTTTTTTTCTTAAATATCGTAGTTTAACAAAAGAACGGGCGTTGGTATTTTCACGATATTTCCTTACAATTATAAGTATGGCTTATATAGGTACGTGTTTGTGGTCATAAAGGTGTTTTTATTTAGCCTCTAGGTCCCTAGGATGTTGTAAGTCCTTATTTGTCTAATTAATGTAAGTAAATAGGGTCGGCTTTTATTTACCCTTTGCAAAGTGGCCATTTTTTATTTTCGCCCGGAGTTACATGGTATGTAGTTGCAGCCTATTTACTTACTTTTTTTTATTTACTCCGAATAATTTCATTCCTGATTTTATCCTTTATGCTCGCTCCATAGCGCGCTGAGCGACCTTGATTTTGCGGACCATCCCGACCGTCAGTGTCCACGTTTTGGCACTGCGTGTCATGATGGGTAAAAGAACCGGAGTTACGGACATCGGGACATAGCTAGCAGAGTAAGCAAACTGAAGTGGCAGAGGGCTGGCCATTTTTGTCTAAGGACCGATGGAGCAGACGAGTCCTGGAGTGGAGACCGCGTATCGGCAAGCGTAGTGTGGGACGCTCCCGAGTTTGATACATCGAAGACTTAAAGAAGGTGGCTGGGACAGACTGGATGCTGAAGGCGGAGAACAGAGTGTTGTAGGGCAAACTGGGAAGGTCTTTGGCCCTCAGTGGACTGCGGTAGGCTGAATTGACCAATTTAACCAAGACTATTGCGTCGGTAGAAGTCGAATTAAAAATGTCATTGATGTTTTAGTTTATCTAATGATTTCTAAGTAAGCCATATTCCTTTTACGTTATGCGAATGCTATAAAACTTAAATTAATAAATGTGTCATGGTTCCATAATTAAATGAATAAACTTGTGCTATAAAATAAACCACTCCAGCATGCATAATATTTGAATCTAATTCGTACGTGATATCCATATAAATTATTGTGTTGATAGCAGTTGGATGAGAGTTGCCAAGAACAGAGCTGAATGGCGTGCAATAGGAGAGGCCTATGTCCAGCAGTGGACTGCTGTAGGTTGATGTTTTCTTACAAACGTAATGTCTTGTTGACATTTTACATTTCCTATTGATTCATCACCGTTATAAAGGATACAAGTGTAAATATGAAGACGCCATCATTCCATTTGAGTTACAATAACGCCATGCTCCACATTTTAAAAAGCACTCTGCACCTCTTTCTAGATGGTGAGATTGTTGCAAACTGACATTTTAATGTCGCGACTGTCTATGGTCACGACACGACTTCGGGACGATCGTCTCTGTCATGTGCCTAGTTTTTTCTTAACATGTTAGTTAGAATTCTAGCATTTTCCTGAAACTCACTCACGGATTTTGTGATAAATTCTACTCTACTGTCAAATCAAATAATTATGATTGGTTATAAACTAACCCCGTTACTAATAAACGTATTGTATCAGATGCATGGTTACACACTGATTTATCTCTTTCAGTCGTCAGTAATGTGACTTTCGAAAGAAGAAGACAAAGCGTTGTGTAACTATAAAGACGCTATACGACGCTTATTAGTAAGGGGGTAACTAAATAGTAACTACATTAATATTCTATGTAAGTACTAACTCTAACCAAAACCGTAAAAGGCTGTATGATGTTGGACATCCTACCTAACCAAAGCTGTGATCTGATTAGGATTACGACGAACTCACGTGACGACATCCTCACGACATGACGACACGACGTAAAACTCGTGTCATCTAAACAATCCAATTAATTTTCCAGGCGCGCACTCCGTAAAACGAATGCTTTTAGATACATTAAGGCGATTGGAAAAACTGTGGTTTTAGTCAACTTACATATTTATTATATTTGTGTAGCAGTCTACCGGAAATTATGGGGTTGTACTCATTATATATTTAGGTATTTTGAAGTGAAGTAAAGAAATAGATTCTTACCTATTAGATTACGTGTTCGGCTATGTATGTTTGCAGCAGAGGTGGGCCAGTGGTAATGGCCGAGATTTACGAGGTCACTTTGTGTAAATTATTTCATTACCACTACTCTCAAAACGGTGAAGGAAAATATTGTGAGGAAACCAGCATGAACCAAAAATTCGAAGACACAACTAACTAGTTTAACCAACGCTGGGCCCACGTGGGTGATTACAGCCCACGCTCTCTCAAAGAAAGGATGTCTGTGTCCCAGCAGTGGTAACATTTTATAATGTGTTAACAAGTACCAAATAGATACTCGACGGTGCTAGAGTATTATATTATCTGTGGCAACGGTTATGACGTAGTAGCAAATATCATTGCGTAGTAGTTGATTAATTATTCTTAAATTACTTTTCAAATATTCTCATTAATATCTAAATAATAATTATTTGTATTTATTTTTCCATAATAAGTCATTTATTATTTGATTTTCATAACAATAGTTTAGTAATTATAACGTATTGAGTATTTTAACTGACAGTTGATTTTAAATATGGCAGTTTTAGTATAAAAAGGCGCGGAGGATCGTTTTTCAATTATTCATATTGTAACCTAGTAATAAGGACGTTGCTCTACCCAAATACAGACTGAGTGTGAATTATTTTGTATTTGATTTGATTGTGAAAACCCTGCTACTGAGCATCAAATGCTTTTTCTTTGACCGTCGTTACGGGTAGTGCTTCGAGCTATTTATTGAATTAATTATGTATTCACGAAAATAATAGTTTTTTTATTTATTAAAACTTTATGCATAAGCAAAATACTGTAGAAAGGCGGACTTAAATACCTGAGGCATTTTCTACCAGTCAAACTTAGGGTGATGCAGAGACAAACATACGAGATAAATAGCTAGGAAATTACTATAAAATACAAGATTAAATACTAACCAATACTTACATACTCTTCAGATTTTTTTAGGTTTAAAAAAAAACTCATCATTTTCACATCCCAAATGCAATTTGAAACTAAACTCCTGAGAAAACACTTTCAAAATCTTCTTTTTAACAAATAGATGACAACAAATTCTACCAGTCAAACTTAGGGTGATGCAGAGACAAACATACGAGATAAATAGCTAGGAAATTACTATAAAATACAAGATTAAATACTAACCAATACTTACATACTCTTCAGATTTTTTTAGGTTTAAAAAAAAAACTCATCATTTTCACATCCCAAATGCAATTTGAAACTAAACTCCTGAGAAGACACTTTCAAAATCTTCTTTTTAACAAATAGATGACAACAAATCCTATCTATGTCCTTACAGAAGGTAAAAAATAAAAGTCATTATAATCTACCCCAATACCGGTGTATAGGCGGGGGTGTGTTGCCATGGCAACAGACGGGGCGGCGCTATGTAGTAGGTAAATGAACAGGCAGAGAGGCGTACGTGAAATGTTTTGAGGGTAGGTATTTTTCGTTGAGTTGTGCTGAAAATTCGTTTTACTTTTAAAAATACTAGGTACATTCTCAGACCAAATAAAAAACCAAGGCAGAGGGCTGTCAACAGTAAAGTGAAGCCGGTTTCGGAAACACGTGTGCACTTACTGAGGTGTAGTTTGATTGTAAATGGTTGTAAATGTGTGCGTGTGAGCCTGTATGCACAGAGCGGACGTGTAGTTTTGCCATACTTCACTGTATCGTTCTCAGCGCTCTGTCTTGGTTTTTTATTTGGTCTGAGGGTACATTTAAATGATTCACATTGACATTTGACAAATAAACAGGGTGGCAGACATCATGTGAAACTATGAAGTCAGCACAGGATTTTCTAACGTAGACATTTTTCAAAATGTATAAAACAGGTAATTTTTTTACTACCTTCTTAAAAAACAATGCTCAGAATTTTTTGCCTATAATGTTCCCACTGCTGGGACACAGCCCTCCTCTTTGTGAGAGGAAGTGGGCCGTAATACACCACGCGGGCCTAGTGCGGTTTGGTAGATGTCACATGTCTTCGAATTTTTGTTTTTAAAACATGCAACATTCCTCACGATGATTTCCTTCATCGTTTCGTTTTTCCTTTGTCGTTTTGGTGATGAAATGATTTACACAAAGTAATGTGCCTGGCTGGGTTCGAACTCACTCGTAATCGGCTGTTACCACTGGGCTATCACTGCTCTACTAGTTTATGATTTACGAAGCAATAGGCGTCCTACTGAAGATTTCCGTCCAAGAAGCCCGACTGAATGAAATCCTCTCCCTTTTTAGGGTTCCGTACCCAAAGGGTAAAAACGGGACCCTTTACTAAGACTACACTGTCTGTCTGTCTGTCTGTCACCAGGCTGTATCTCATGAACCGTGACAGCTAGACCTGCACCCTAATTGCGTACCTCACTATCGGTCTGAATCTGAATCATTTTGAAGGATATAGCTAATCCATTGCTTCATATGTTCGAAAAATTTGTCTGCTCAACAAACGTAATTAAATACCGCAATGGATGTTGTTAAACAAAATGATAACCATTGTTACTGATAGTGTGTTACACAATTACACCACAGGCTGATAGCCACTTGGACAACTCTATTATTGATTCCGTTTAAATATTGGAAGGTGCATGAAAATAATAATTATATTATTATTTTGTGTATATAGGCTGTGCTGGGGTGGCTGCTGCAGGAGCAGAATACCTCAAAGGGCGCAAATATAACAACCTTATTGGGTGCTATATGTTTGAGCCGTTTGGGGTTGAAACACTAGGGCCTTGGGGTCCGGGTGCTCATCGAATATTTCGGGAAATCGCCAAGCAGTTAGCTGACTCTACGCGTGACCAGAGGGCTGGCCTATTTTAGCCCAAAGAATAAGCATTGCCATCCAACGTGGCAATGCTGCCAGCCTTTTGGGCACTTATACCATTGACAGCGATGCGGACGAATTTTTTGATGCCCAATGAGGTCTTGCCTTTTTCTTTTCCTTTTTTTTTATTAAACACTTGTATATAGTACCTATAAATATATTTTAGAACACATTCTTTATGTAATAATAAATAAAGATATTATTTATTGTTAATATAATTATATTTATAAATTGTAATAGCTTATAATATCAGTTTTTTAGTCTACATTTAAACTGACCATGATGCATGGTGTCCTTGCCACCATTTGGTCAGAAGGACACCAAGTGCCGTGGGCGCATCTATAGAAAGTAAAACTGATGAAAACCGCAAAAATACCGTAAAATTACTGTCATTTTAAACCTGTGCGTGCTTCGTATAGTCATGGTTTGAAACATACAAAGTAGGTTACTGTTATGTAAGGCATATTACTTCAATTAATGTGAATTATAATAAAATTTTGCGGGCGAAAAAGTAAACACGCAATGATTTTTCAGACGCCGGAAAAACATGAACACTTTTCCAAAAGGTTTAGCGGGGTTGAATAAAAACTTAATATTTTTTTCAGGTGTGAAAAAAATTTTTATGCTTATTTATGTAAGTAGTTTTACTTGTCAATATTTTATTGGTCAATATTTGAAAAACTACATGGCGCCGCCTATTTCTTATCTGACTGATCCCTGTGAATAAATGCCGAAATGAACTCAGAGGTCACGGTGTCAGAGGAGAGGTTTGATGATTGCACCCGTGCAAAGCCGGGGCGGGTAAATAGTCTATAAAATAACATTTCGCAGTATGATCTTGATCTAACACAAATACTTCATAATCATCATAATCAGCCTAATTATAATGTTACCACTGCTTGGACACAGGCGTCCTCTCTTCGAGAAGGAGCGGGCTTTAAT
This sequence comes from Gortyna flavago, assembly GCA_963669345.1. NCBI lineage: Eukaryota > Metazoa > Arthropoda > Insecta > Lepidoptera > Noctuidae > Gortyna > Gortyna flavago. The sequence goes on along the minus strand of OY770152.1, from coordinate 4,670,962 downwards.
CCACCACGCGGGCCCAGTGCGGGTTGGCAGATGTCACTCACATGTCTCCGAATTTTTGGTTCTAGGTTTCCTCACGATGTTTTCCTTCACCGTTTTGAGAGCAGTGGTGATGAAATAATTTCTAACACAATGTAAAGCGCCTTTCGGGGTTCAAACCTAGGAACACAAATACTTATCATATTTTTTTCCAGGAACAACTAATCGATTTAAATCTTCAATCTTATCAAACTCGTGCTTTTATTAAAATTAAAAGTTCGTGTGTGGTCCTCATATTAACTAAACTCTATTTTATTACAATCACGTAGTGTTAAGTAAAAAATAGCAAGTTCGAACAAGTATCAAAGTATAGCTTTTAGAACTACCTACATCATGTTATAACGCTTGAGTGAAAGGTGAAACGACAATTAGCATTAATTTTCACAGCATTTACTTTGCATGTTAGTACATGTAAAAAGTAACTAGTTTTATACTGTTTTCCTACTAAAATAGTAACGAAATCAAGATGTTAATTTAGAATGAACTAGAGAAAAATAGATATTTATAATTTTTGTCCGTTTGCCACCGAGACCCCTCCGTGCCTCGGAAAGCACGTTAAGCCGTTGGACCCGGCTGTCATTCGTGGATCTTTGACAGTCGTTACGGGTAGTCAGAAGCCCGAAAGTCTGACAACCAGTCTTACCAAGGTGTATTACCCAGTAACTGGGTTGTGGAGGTCAGATAGGCAGTCGCTCCGTGTAAAATACTGGTATTCAGCTGCATTCGGTTAAACTGGAAGCCGACCCCAACATAGTTGGGAAAAGGCTAGGCAGATGATGATGTCTCTTTGTTTGGAATTCTGGATTTATGTTCCGGATCGGCGCATAATCGGCTGACCAGATTTGAATCAAGTTAGGCACACAGATAGCTTATACCCTATAGCCTATAGTAGATTGGCCCTTTAACCAATAGTGGATTAACACATAGAATAAGCACAATCAGCCTATAATGTTCCCACTGCTGGGACACAGGCTCGGTATCTCTGTGAGAAAGAGTGGGCCGTAATCCAGAACGCGGGCCCAGTGCGGGTTGGTAGATGTCTTTGGAGCCGTCAGGCAATTGTAAAAGCTTATTTCAGGAAGTGGTTCTGAGAGTCTCCAGGGCGAAGAGAGAGAGTACCTAAAAAAATAAATTGCTGCTGATTTAGGAACTTCCTGTTTTAGTAATGAAAAATATTTAGCATTTGTATTCATCTAAAACACGCTCTCAAAAAAATCAAAAGAAATAGATTTTCAATTTTCATTTTCTCCATTTCCCGCTCCCGCCGCACATCCAGAATTGTGTTACAGTGAAATTATGAACGGTTAAATAAAACTTTCCACGTTTTACAGCTTTTTACTACACTTTATGAATTTACAGTTTCAAAAATGTTGGTGAATCATATTCTATGTAGATATATATCTAGTAAATATTTTCGTGTATTCGGTTGTTTTTTGCCTGCAAAACTTAAAACTGGGTATAAAACGAATGGTAAAGAGGTTCTTGATCAAATTGTAACTATAGGTACTTAGTTTATATGCATTTATCAATAGGGGTTCAACCGTTCCTGCTACGGATTTGACCTGGACGGATGAAGATTTACGCACTGACCTTATGCATAGGTGCTTCTAGATTCCCGATCAAGTTATTATTATGTACCTATTAACTTGTCATCAGAATATTCAAGACAAGTCCAAAGGAGATCCATTCTTTCTAGTTTTTTTTTAATGTGTATACTTCTTTAGCCGCGTTGGGCATTTTTTGAGATGGGAAAAACCATTGAACTCGCGATACTGTTACCGACACCGCGCTACATTCGGATGTGTTCGGCTGTATTCGGGATGTACTCGGTTTTAATGTATTTCCGATATGTCAGTGAGTGATGGCAAAGTATTCTGTTTGTGTTTTGTTTATATGACGATTTAAAAAAATACACACGTATTTGTTCAAGTTTTCACTTCTGTCGACACTGTTGGAGTGCCACTGTTTTTTTTAATGACCTCTGCATAAGCATTCCAAAAAAAATCTAGAGTTTTGTTTTTGAAGTAATAATTTCTTTTGCGCTCTTTGTGAAGAGTGAACGAAACTGAACCGTCACGCACGGGTCCGGGACGCTGAATCGGGTAAAACTACTCAGCTCCTGTCGGTCGGTGACGCTGAATCGGGTAGACTCGGTTCCATTCGGTCGGTGATGCTGAATCGCGTATAGGTACTCGGCTCCAGTCGTAGGTTTTCATTTTTATTGTCGAAAGTAGAAAAAAACAAAAACAAATCCCTCGCACAGATAAATAAAATCTTTCAAATCTCAGCCAAACTTCGTATGAACCAATAATTTCGTGTGACATTTGATATCCGTTTTCTCATATCACATCTGACATTGGCAGAATTGTCGACATCGGCACCATTGCCATAAAGAAAAATAGAATAGAATAGATATCGTGCAGCGTCATAAGTCAATGAGCGTGACCCTTATATTTTGTGCTGTAAATCGGTACTTGTAAGGTCAACGAGAGGGAGAAAATGTGCGGTCACAGTGTCAAGTGTTACATCGATTTGAGGTACATACCTGCTATGTTTTGTATTATGAAAATTAACACAGAATTAATAATACGTTGTGCATTTCGAAAATGAAAGAAGAAAAGGCATTGGATTATTGCCATAAAACACTATTTGCACCAACGACAGCCCCATTTAGTCCAGGCAAATCACTGTCCATGCCATGCCTGGAAGAGATCGCAGAAAGCGATAAGGCCGCTCATTGTATATTTTTTTGTGTTTGATTTGTTTTTTGTTTTGTGGTGTACAATAAAGTATATAGGTAATATAAATAATTAAATAAGGGTATTTTTTTATCATAAGATAACTTTATCCTCAGCAATAAAAATTGCAGTTTGACAGCTGTTGCATAGAAAATAATTATGTCAAACCGCTATATTGATTTTTAATTTTAACCGGAAAAAATAATGTGACAAAAAAAATTTAGAGTTGGTCTTTATTCTCAATTTCTACTTGAAAATATTACCAAGAAATAGTAAGGTGAAATCCTCGAATGAAAGGGTACCTAACTATGTTCTATGTTAGATGGTTTGGTTACAAAATACAGAGAGTTGTTTGGTTTCCACACTTAATCCTTCAAGTGGACTATTGTGCGTAGGCCACGGCGGCCGTCGGTGGTTATTCCAACCAGCCCACCAAGTTAATCACATCTCCTGGCCTGTTAAGAACATCTGTGTAAGATCTGAGGGCCTTGAGGGTTTCTGTCCTAATCTGGGTGACGCCTGTGCTTTAAAAGAGCACATGCGCAATGGTATCCTGAGCCTCCATGCAAGTCCTGCATAGAGGCTTGGCTCCTTGGCTTACCAAGGAGTATCGTATTATCCAGTAACTGGTCTACGAACGACTGTTAAAGATCCACGAATTACAATCGGGACCAATGGCTCAACGTGCTTTCAGAGGTACGGAGAGGTCTCGGTATGTAATGAATGGTAACCTATCTACGGATTGACCTCGGCAAGCGTAGCTCAACCTTAAAGATCGACCCATGCGGCAACCACGAGCCTCCCTATACGCAATAATAAATAATTTAGGTCAAATCCTCAAAGCCTGTACTTTTTGCACATTTTCGTACGATAATGAAAAACATAAACTGATTATAAGTTAGAACGTGCTAACATGAAGTATAAGGATTTAATCATCCAAGTAATATTAAAAACTGAACTTGGATTAACATAATATAAATAAAAACAATTAAAATTATGAGGCAACGCCTCCATACAACCATAGTAAAATTATAAATGGATTTCAGTACACAAACTCGAAAACATCTAGTAAAAAAAAAAACCAAAGGCTTCACTCACGTTTTAAAAATGGTTCACTCCGTAAACCCTTCAATGCTCGTAATATTTTCATAACAAAAAACCTCGCATAATCGAGTATCATATCTCATCCTTCCATCTCTTTCACACACACCTCAAAAACCCACGTTAAACAGAGAACGAGCTACCCCATCTGTTACCTCTCGAAACGTCTCTTAATGATATGCAATACGACCCTCTTTAATCACCCCTTCCTCTCCCACTTCAGCGCTAAGCGAAAGAGTAAAAGAGACAGAAATACATAATAGTGTTCCGTTTCGAAATTACATTATGAAGTAGTGGCACGCGACCAAATTACAAAGACCCCTCGGAGTCGTACTGTTTATTCAACAACACGGATTTTTAAGCGATTCTAAGGGAAGGGAGGTCATTTTAAATTGGACGTGTTCGTAGGATAATTTTTCATGCCTCCTATAGTGACAAATGGCGAGGAAATAAATTTTATTTATAGGTTTTAGTTGACAGCAAGTTGTAAATGAAGTTTTAATGGCGTCTGTTTGTTTATTGTGTGAATTAGAGGCTTATGTGATTTATATAAACTTGGTTTGGGGAAAATATTGTGTAACGTTGTAATGAGGTTGGTTCGACGAGTTTTGATATGTAAGTAAGCTTTTGGGGTTAATCGCGAAGAATTAGTTGATTTTTGTGGTACGTTTAGTTAACTGTGTCCTTAAAGAAGGTTAATTTATTTGATTTTTTATTGGGTGAGAAAGAAACTATGGAGAAGTGTTACCAGTGTTAAAAGCTTTTCATGATTTAATGAAAACTTAATACTATTTTCTTCTTATTGCATGTTTGTTGAACCGCGGCTGTCATAATGTCAAAACAATTAGTTTCTTAATAATTATCATGTCTTGTCTTGTCTGATACCTGCACCTTATTGGATTTAATGGCTGCTACATAGGCTAATGAAAAAATTTAACTCGTAGCTCAGTTCTGGGGCTGACTTAGAATAGATTACTCGACTCGCTAAAGAAGAAAAATCGGAGTTACCAACATAGCATGCAGAGTAAGCAAACTGAAGAGGCAGTGGGCTGGCCATGTTTGTCGAACGACTGCGATGGCTGGTGGAGCAGAAGATTCCTGGAGTGGAGACCGCGTATCGATAAGCGTAGTGTGGTATATAGGTATGCCCTCCAGCTATATGGGCCGACGACCTTAAGAAAGTCGCTTAGACAGACTAGATGCGGAAGGCGGAAGACAGCGTGAGAGGAGATGAGGAAACCGGCATGTAATAGAGCCAAAAATTCCAAAGCATGTGAGATCTACCAACCCGAACTGGGCCTGCGCGGTGCATTACGGCCCACTTCCTCTCATTGAGATGAGGCTTGTGTCTGCGTCCTCAGTGGAAACGTACAGATTCTCTGGAAGTGATTGCTTAAGATTTTAATTTGAATATACCCTTTGTTTACTCTTTCATCAGATACTTTTCGAAGGGACCATACCTTCGCTGGACATGTTACATATCGCCTATATTCTTTAAAGGAAAGGTACACATTATATTATAGTACACAGACATTTCGACCACGGGGTATCGTATTACCCAGTAACTGGGTTGTGGAGGTCAGATAGACAGTCGCCCCATGTAGAAAGAAATACGTTTATTTGCGGCAAACATGACGCATCAAAAGAAAAGGACATATAAAAAAAAAAAAATAACATGGGAGAAAACATGCGTCACATCCACGCAAAACGGCCATCGCTCAGCATAATGACTGTACGAGACAGAGCCCCAGCGCTGGTTTTCAGCGATGTAAAATACTGGTATTAAATTCTAATTCTTGGTGGGTAACATAAATTAGGAAAAGGCTACGCAGATGATGATGTAATAGACGGCGAGCCTATTGCCACTAACTGGGCACAAATCCAGACTCCGGGCTGCTACTGTGAAATTCCAGATGTTTTTCCGTCTGGAATTAGCCAATAACACTTTGCCCGACCCGGGAAGCAAACCCAGGTCCTCCTGCTCAGCAGTAGCGCTTGCGAACACTATAAGCGCTTGCACAGGTACTTATTCAATAATAGACGGCTAGTGCAGTTGGAGAGACTTATGAAAAGCCTAAGTAAAAAGTCTTATTTCAAGGTTTGGCTCTCGCCTATTTCCTCCTCCAATATTGGACCAAATATAAAAGATATTTCATAAACTGATTCATCATCTGCCTAGCCTTTTCCCAACTACGTTGGGGTCGGCTTCCAGTCTAACCGGATGCAGCTGAATACCAGTATTTTACATGGAGCGACTGCCTATCTGACCTCCACAACCCAGTTACTGGGGAATACGATACCCCTTGGTAAGACTGGTTGTCAGACTTTCGGGCTTCTGACTACCCGTAACGACTGTCAAAGATCCACGAATGACAGCCGGGACCAACGGCTTAACGTGCTTTCCGAGGCACGGGTCTCGGTATGTAAAGATGGTCACCCATCCACAGACCAACCGCGGCAAGCGTAGCTTAACCTGACCGATCGACCTGTGCTGCTGTTCTTATTTAGCCACGGGCCCCTCTTTCATAAACTGATTATGAAGGATATATCGGTACTTGCCCGTGGTCCCTTGGGGTACCACGAAAAAATATTTTTGCATACTGTGTGTTTTTATTTTCTCATGAACAGTTGTCAAATTTGTACACTAGGCCTCTGTGGACAGCGGTTTAAATCGGAATTTTTTGAGGGTTCTTCTGCTTATAAAAATAATGTATCATCAAAAAGGAAAACATAGGGACATACAAGTAGTTAATATTTATTATTCTGTAAAAAAATATTGGTTTATGGTCATTAACCAGAAAGTAAACAGGCGAGAGCGCTTCTATGAAGAATTCCTCTTGTTTTCTTTAAGGATTTAAAAAAAAAAAACATTGTTCAATTGTTTGATAACGATTTTGTAGTACATAATCCTTATCAAACAATTGAACAGTGGTTGGGAACATGATTCGCGAGTGTCGACCATGTAAATATGGCGGCATATAATTATGTAGGTATGACCACTAAGTACCTATGCCGCCGCACACGCACGATAGTAAAATGCATTATTAATATTTCATTATAGAACAGGAAACGGGGAGTAAAAATATTTGAAATTAGTCCAGTACCAATTTCAAATATTTTTACTCCCCGTTTTATGACATAACATAAATGTACGACCAATGGGGTAGGCAGGGGTGCTATTATGTCTAAACTACCTAAAATTATGGCTAATTCCCATATAATAGAAAGCGAGCGTATTGCCATAAACTGAAATCCTTAGTCTTGGCTGTGACTGAAAAATTCCTGATGCGAAATCCAAGTAACACTTCGCCAGACCTGGAGATTGGATCCAGCAGGGTAATTACGGAGCACATATTATCAGTAGTTCAGGAACATTTATTGCGTTATTAACGTTATTGAGTAGACAAATTATTCGAACATATGAAGCAATGGATTACCAATATCCTTCAAAATGATTCAGATTATGATTGCTAGTGTGTAAATACCAACTTTTCTCTGCAAATAGTGGTAGTATCAAGGATTAATGAAATATTAGATACCTAGGTATAGTATCTATATCGTATAATATTGTATATTACGCTAGGAGAATTCACGAGACTTGAAACTACTCTTACAAAAAGTTAATGTAGCCAATATTAAAGCTCTTAACCAACTACCTCACCATTTAATTATGCTTATATACTACATTATTTATTCCAAACTGCCAATAAAACCATATCTATAAAACGTACACATTAAAAATACAAGTTTTTTTTTTCAAAGCGCTACTCCTAGCCTATAATTGTAACTTTGGATAGCTAAAGCCGTAGAATAATAATTTGATTTAACTAAAACTAGGCTTTCCAAGTTCTTATGCAGATTTATTACTGTGCGCAGCATTTTAATTTGGCTTTACGTGAATGGTTTTCTTGTAAAAGAAACGCCCTGTATTCGTTATATAGGTACAGTCAACAAAAGAGATAAGTATGCAGGATCGTCGGATATAGTTGAAGTTTAGTAAGAAACCGATGGATGTTCTTATGTACATACAAAACCTCAAGTATTTTCCCCATAGATCTTATCTGCTTACTGTGTGGGGTAAGAAAGGTCGTAAGATATTTAGATCTCAATTAGATATTTTCTCAACATACAATTTTGTGTGAGAAGAAAAATATTTGTGTATATATTGATTTTATTTGAAAAGAGTTTTATAACTAAGGACTGATTTTTCCATCGCCAGTTTTTTTTTTCTAGGAATAAAATTGACGTTTGGCAGTTTTTGTATGAAATAAATAACTGTCAAAATTTCAAAATTATTCCTCAAATAAAGTTATTAGATGATTGAAAAATCAGCCCTAAAAGATTTATAAGAAAATAAAAACAAATCAATCTTACAATTCCATTTTCAATATTCTTTGTAATCTATTGTTAGACGAGAACAGCTGCCGATAAACTGTTCTGCAGTTTGGCAGACTTTAAGTTATGAATAATTAAATAAATAATTAAAAAATAAATAAGTGTGCATAGATAACCACCCATTTTTTTTTTTATTTTTTTTAAGGATGGGAAATCATCCAATGACCCCTCTCGCTCTGGGTGGAGCGGAAGGGAGTGTCAGACTCTTACTGACTAAAACCCATCCGTGTTCCTTCCTTAGCCCTTTGTATTCCGGGGCAGCGGTAACCCTTTCGGACAATCCCGCTGCCCCGGCAGGCTTCGGCCCTGACGGGCCCCTCCTTCGATGCTGACATCTCTTTGAGGCGCGCGTGGAACACATACGCGCCGTCCGGCACGGGCCTGGTCCTGATCGGACGGCGAGCTACCCATTACTCGCCGTCCGCAGGCCCGCGCCTACGGTGGCCGGGAGTCGTCACGCGGCTCCCGACGCCCGGAGCGTCTACCGCGGCGGCTGGGACGGGCGGCCCTCTCGGCTCTCTCCCTCGCCCATCCCGCCACCTCCTTCGCTAGCATGACTGCTTCGCAGAAGGAGGTGACTGCCTCCCACTCCCTCTCGCCCCGGACCATGGCTTGGACCAGGGCCGGGCGCGAGAGGTCGCCGCCGCTGCCGATCGCCTCTACGAGGACACGGCGGTGCTCTGCCCAAGCGGGACAGACCTCCACCGTGTGCACCACCGTGTCCTCTGGGCGATCCTCGCAGTGGTGACACCCGGGCGTTTCCTCCCGCCTGATGATGTGCAGGAACCTCCCGAAACATCCGTGTCCGGTGAGGACCTGCGTCAGGCGGTAGGTGAGGGCGCCGTGACGCCTCTCTAGCCACTCCTCAAAGAGGGGCCTTACCGCCGCTATCGCGGCGTGCCCTGCGCTGGGTTGCGACAGTCGCGCTTTCCATGCCGCCATGAGATCGCGCCGGAGGTCCGTCCGCTCCGCAGCAATTTGCCGCGGAAGCGGGTTTTCCCCCCGGCGTAGTGCCTCCGCGCGCCACTCAAAGAGGCGCGCGAGGACTATCGCCTCCAGATCCCATGGCAGATCCATCCGGCAAGGAGGCTTGCCGCCTCGCGCGAGATCGTGCGGTACCCCCGTATTAGCCGTATGGCTACCACCTTTTGGGGCGCGTTCAAGTAGTGGGCGGCTCGAAGCCGCAGTGAACGCGCCCACACCGGGGCGCCATACACGGCCATGGACCGCACGACCCCCGCGTAAAGCCTCCGGCAGGAGGCGTTTGGCCCCCTCAGGTTGGGCAGGAGCCGCTTGAAAGCGGCCCCAGCCCGTTCCAGTTTGGGGGCCAAACGTCGGAAGTGCTCCACGAAGTTCCACCGGCTGTCGAGGACGAGACCCAGGTATTTCATCGTCGTCTCGACGCCGATGTGAACCCCTCCTACCGTAAGTTGGGATCCCGATGGTGGCCCGTTCCGAAGCCCATGAAATGTCATGGCTTCGGACTTGTGCAGAGCCACCTCGAGACCCAACTGCCGGATCCTCTCCACGACTATCGCAACCCCGCGTGTCATTACGTCGGCCGCCGCCTGATGCGACCTCCCCTGCGCCAGGACCAGCGTGTCGTCAGCGTAGCAAACTACGCTGACGCCATCAGGGAGGTCTGCCCGCAGCACCCAGTCGTAACCGATGTCCCACAGGAGCGGCCCCAAGACCGATCCCTGTGGGACACCGCACGACATCTCTCGCCGGTTCCATTCCCCATCGCGACCGGGGTAGATGACGGCTCTGTCCGTCAAATACGCCCCGACTACTCGACGGAGGTAGGTCGGCACTCGGTGATACCGGAGTGCCTCCCTAATGCAGCTCCAGGGCAGGGTGTTAAACGCGTTAGCGATGTCTAATGACACCGCCACGACCACCCCACCCCGAGACACCGCGTCCCCCGTCGTGAGGGCTCTCACGCGCATGATGGCGTCCACCGTAGAGCGCCCCTTGCGGAAGCCAAACTGGCTATCCGCAAGATCCGGCCCCGTCCTCACCAGGTGCCCGACGAGGCGGCCCGCAATCACTCTTTCAAAGAGCTTGCCCACCTCGTCGAGCAGGACGATGGGCCGGAATGCGGACGGAGAGTCCGCAGGGCGCCCTGGCTTCCGAATGAGGACCAGCTTCCCCGTCTTCCAACGGAGTGGAAACTGGCCCCTCTCCATACATGCGCTTAAGAGCGCCTCCAGTCGGGGTCCGAGAGCCGTCGAGGCCAAGGCCCAGGCTTTACCCGGCAAGCCGTCGGGCCCTGGGGCGGTATTTTTGGCCTTCAGCCTACCTACCGCCACTCTCAGATCTACCCCGGTCACTTCAGGGATGTCGTCGTCGTCCGCGTGGTCCGCTTCGGACACCGCAATTGGCGGAGCCATGGGCGGGGGAGTATGCTCCGCCCGTGAAGGGAACAGAGCGCTCACCACCTCCTCCACCAGCTGGGGGCGGAGACTCTGCGTCAGCGGGGGGGCCCAGGTGCGGAGTTTATTCCGCACCATTTTGTAAGGGCGCCCCCACGGATCTCTGTTCAGAGTCTCCACCATCTCCTCGCGGGCCAAATTCTTGGCCCGCTGAACAGCCTCTTGGAGGGCGGTCTTCGCCGCTCTGTACCCCTCGTACAGCTCCGCCTCCGTGGCTTCCGCATCCGGAGGGCGAATGCGGAGCCTGCGGTGCCTGGTGTACCGGTGTCGCGTGTCAACGCACGCCTTGCGTAGCGCCTCTACCTCCTGCGACCACCAGTATACCTGACGTCGGGCGCATCCTGGCCGGACTCGGGGCATTGCCACGTCACAAATCTCGGACATGGCCTCCCGGAACCACTCAGCCTCGTTGTCAATATCGGCAGGCCTGTCTGGTGATGACACCCAGGCCTGCACGATTGAGGCTTCCAGGAGAAGCTCCCGGTCCAGCTGCTTCAGCGCCCACCGCGGACCACTCGGGGCCTGTTGGACCGGCGCGCTGGAGGTCTGGGCGGAGACGTCGATCCGGATATACCGGTGGTCGGATAAGGTCTCCACCTCCTCCATGACGCGCCAGTCAATGACCTGCTGTGACAGAGCGGGGCTGGCGAACGAAATGTCCACCACGGACTCCCCCCGCATCCGCACACAGGTAGGAACAGAACCCCGATTTAGGACGACCAGGCCTGTTTCCAGAGCCAGATAACCACCCCTAAAAGCGTCTTTTCATTCCAGTAAATCCTACAGAATTTTAACTAATTTCACAAACTTTTACTTGTAATAATATGATAAATTTTTCAGTCAAAGGTAAGTAATGCAGTTTTTTCTGACTTTTAGTTAGATAAGGGAAAGTCATGAAAAGCCCGTGTGCGTTCCCGTCGTCGTTAGTTGTAAAATTTTCTCTTTTGTATAATGGAACCATAGATCAAATCAATCCTCTTACAAAATAAAATGCACAACATGACATTTCACATCAAAATACATAAAATATTTTTGAAAATCCCTTCCACGGTCCCACCCCATACGTCTTGCCCCTACCACAGCTCACGTGCGAATGACCACGCACAATACAATTTGATTTCGCAATGTACGTCTACCCTCTTCTTTCGCGCAATTTCACTCGACAACAATAAGTAAATTGGTCCTTTTGTGGAAAATTCAAGATAATTTTCTAGTTCAAACTAGTGGAAATATTGCTTGTTAGTTGCCTTTGTTGCTAAACTAGCTTTTTGTATTCTTTTTGAGGTTTTTGGGGGGGTAAGCTGAGATGTTAATTGACGTTTGATAGTAATGATTGCAGTCACGTGTCTTTTTAGGTTAGCAATGATGAAAGAACACCATAAAGGATTGACCCTTTAGGCACTATTTGAAGTTTTTAAGGATATTTTAGGTGCATCGTCTTCAGATATAATAAATATTATTATATAAGAAATTAATGTAGATACCTGTACTCGATATTGAGCGGGAGCGCAGGGCGTTGTCGGTAAGGGCGAACATGCCAGATCGCAGGTTTGCTCGCTGCTCATTTAAAGTCAAAAATACTCTGTTTCGAGCTTATTTCACAACGTTTTACACGTGAAGCCTGTGAGCTAAATATATCCAACGGTCGTACAGCCCTTTGTGTCCAATACAACAACGCTGTTAGGATATTAGTGGGGCTGCCCCGTTTCTGTAGCGCATCGGGAATGTTCGCAGACGCACTTAAAAATTGCTTTTACGCAATGATGCGAATGAGGTGTGCATCCCTGGTGCGAAGAGTGCGGGCCAGCTCCAAAAATATTCTGAAAATGATCGTTAGCAGGCTCGATTGCATATACGTGAATCACTGCAGTGCCATCTCCCATGGGATGAAATAAATTTAAATATGAATAAAATGATCTAACATAGTTATTAAGTTGTCCTTTTACTTTATTAAATAAAAAAATATTATTAATATTATACAAAAGTTCTAAAACATTTTAAAAGAGTAGGTACCTAACGGTGGAGTTTCTTGCCCATTATTCTCTATACGAAGCTACCTTTTGAAAGAGTCGACTATAATCGATTATTGTTTCTTGTAAATTTTGACTTTGAAAAGTAGCTTTTACGTGCCAATTTGAAATAAATGATTTGACTCTGATTTTGCATTTACACTAAAAGTAGATAGAATTAGGTTATCCTTAAATTTCTTTTTACTTCTCACGTTTAGTTTGATCTGGCAGTCATAGTAGGTCATATTAGCATCCTGAGGCTATACCTTCCATCAGCTATCACAAAATGGGGATGTTTATTTCAATTTGATTTAGAAAGAAAGGCTTGACTTCGAGGCTGCAAAAAGTTGGCTTGAAACAACCTGACAAATTTCAAACTTGGCAGTACTATTGAACGTGTCATCTTACTTTTAAATAATAAGTACATTAAAATAATGTAAACTTAGTAATTTCAATAAAGACATTTCTATAACAAATACAAACCACTCATCAATTAAAAAAACTTTCAACAAAAACACCAAATGATTGCTTTACGCCAAATCATTCACAATCTAAATCGATTGCTTACATAACAATAATCATTTCAATTTTGACAGACAGGTAGGTATGTACCCACCCCCAAACACAGCACACCCCTATTTACCGATCGAACCCGGAAACAGAAATGACTATTTTTTTTTCAAAAAACCGCAGAAGCGACAGACGCGAGGCGCCTGCGCAGGCGGCTTCGAAATTTGAATTTGAAATTGGAACGTAATGGCGACCCTGGCGGCCATCATTAAAAATAGATCATAGACACGGATCAAATGATTTTGTATAATTTTCTATCGTTTAATACTTGATCTCTTTGTAATTCTGTTTTTTGTGGACATTTAATAAGTATTTGGTTTTAATTCTTGTCTGGGAATGCAGTAAGCACATTGTGGGAGCGCGGTACAGATTTTGACAATTTATTAGCCTTCAACCAACGTATATTCAAGTTGAAAAGCGCCTGAAACTTCAGGAAAGTAAAAAAAAATAATTTTACAGGTAAGGAAGCGTTGTGATCTTGTTTTTAGAAATAAAGTAGTTATTAAGTTAAGTACAGCACCCTAATTGTGTAACAAACTATCAATCTCAATCTGAATCATTTTGAAGGATTTTGCTAATCTATTGCTTCATAGGTATGTTCGAAAAACGTGTCTGCTCAACAACGTAAATAACGCAATGTAGGTTGTTGAACTGTCAAAATGGATCCCATACACTAGCTTTTTTGTATTCTTTGTGACGTTATTTGTGGGTAGGTATCTAAGCTGAGATAATAATTCACGTTTGATGGGAATTATTAATGCGGTCATTTGTGTCTCTCAGTGTCTCTAAGGTCAAAGGAAATTGTTCAAAAGTTTATAGCATAGAACTACCGAGATGGCTATAATTACTTATTTGCCAAACTTATGTCCTATGCTAATTCAACAAAGTGATAAATAACTAAGTTTTTCACTATGACATGTCCAGCCAAATTGTCGAAGACATTTACAGTCTTGCAAACAGACAACCTTTTTGGCGTAATGCTGGCAAGAGCGACTGCCAAACTTTCGAGGTCAGCGATGTATTTTGCGATTACCTACATACTCAGCCTGTAATGTTCCCACTGCTGGGGCACAAGCTTCCTCTTTGTGAGAGGGGGTAGGCCATAATCTACCACGCGGGCCCAGTGCGGGTAGGTAGATGTCACATGTCTTCGAATTTTTGGTTAATATTTGAATTGACATAAATTCTACCAAAACTCCGTAGACATCTTTTTATTCAAAATCAAAAGTCATTTATTCAAACTAGGCTGAGAGTCAGCACTTTTCGAACGTCAAAATTACAAAAGACAGTCCCCCAAAACGCCCGCCCTTCACCACTGCCTAGTGCTTTCGCAATTTCTGGTCACACTTTGACATAATAAAAAAGATGTCTATGGTGTTTTGGTAGAATTTACGTCAATTTAAATATTACAATTAATTAATCCAATGTCATTCGTGGATCTTTGACAGTCGTTACGGGTAGTCAGAAGCCCGAAAGTCTGACAACCAGTCTTACCAAGGGATATCGTATTACCCAGTAACTGGGTTGTGGAGGTCAGATAGGCAGTCGCTTCACGTAAAATACTGGTATTCAGCTGCATCCGGTTAGACTGGAAGCCGACCCCAACATAGTTGGGAAAAGGCTAGGCAGATGATGATGAATTAATTAATCCCAAATAACCCCCGATAATCTGAATAGCCCCGTTCTACTATATCTTCCCCAACTCTAGCCAGCTCCTTATACTCACGGCGTAACGATACAGCTATAATCACAGGAAA
Organism: Gortyna flavago; assembly: GCA_963669345.1. Lineage (NCBI taxonomy): Eukaryota > Metazoa > Arthropoda > Insecta > Lepidoptera > Noctuidae > Gortyna > Gortyna flavago. The sequence goes on along the minus strand of OY770152.1, from coordinate 4,655,921 downwards.
TGTTTTCGGCTCATGAATATGTAACGACGAATTTAGGATGCAACGTAATTCTTAATGTCGGCCGGCGCCTAAAATAATTACGTTAATTTTATAGTCTAGACGCGGTACGCTTTTCTTGTTACGAAGTAAGCAGTAGGTGTGGTAATTAGTAGAAAAATAGGCCACCATCATTCTTCCGCTAGTGAACAATTTTGAAGACACCATTTTTTTTTCCTTTCCAAATTTTAGCTAGTCCATCCTAATAATCAGCCCATAATATTCCCACTGCTGGGACAAAGTCCTTTTCTCTTCGAGGGGCTGTAATCTACCACGCAGGCCCATAGCGGGTTGGTAGATGTCACATGCCTTCGAATTTTTGGTTCTAGGACCTGGCGACTTCCTTACGAAGTTTTCCTTCACTGTTTTGAGAGCAGTGATGACATTGTTTACACGAAGTACTTAAAGTTCCTGTCTGGGTCTGAACCCACGATCTACAACTCTGAAGTCCGTTCCGCTTTTGGGTTCTGACTATCCGTAAGGACTGCACAAAGCGCGATATTACAAAACTTATAAAAGCGTCCGTTCATAAATACGTTATGATCGATCATGGTACAGTTTGTGAAAAGGTGGTCTAAGAAGATGACGAGAGGGTGCTACGGGCAACTGATTTGTCTGAATCTGTTTAAGTAGGTATGTAAGTACCTACATACAGCGCGGCCGACGAAAGAAAGCGTTCTTGTCACCTGACAGCTTCTTGAAACAAACTAGTTTTGTATACAGTCGAGTCTTTTATAACTGAACAGACAGCTGTGCTGCTGGGGAGTTTGTTGCGCCACTTCTTCTCCCCAGCGAAAGCACTAGGAAGCGGTGAAGGGCGGGCGTTTCGGGGGACTGTCTTTTGTAATTTTGACGTTCGAAAAGTGCTGATTCTCAGCCTAGTTTGAATAAATTACTTTTTGATTTTTGAACGTTGAACATTGTGTTTTGTGAATTTGAAACTTCGAATTTTTGAAAAATAAAACAATTCTTAGAGAATCTCTCTCTCTTTTATCTGCACGCCCAAGAAGGACATAATGTGAGCTTATTGGTGATGTTCTTCAGAAAGATCAAGTGCGTAGCATAGACTTATAAAAAAAGATGGACTCCGCGCCACGCATATTATATCGAAAGTGAAACACCGTACCGATCTATGTATGCGTGATTTGAGGCATGTCATAACCTGTGAGAAGTTATTCCTTGACACTTTTTCTGGGATGTAGAATTATTTTTACACCTTTTCACAACACAACACATTATTTTATTTTATTACTTGACACAATTAGTACCTGCACAGACGCTGTCGTGTCACGTAACGGCGGCCGGTCGGCATACTATGATGTAAATGTGAGCGTGAGGCGGCGTGTTTGTACATACCTACTGCTGCTTCACTTTCGTTAAGCGTGGCGCGGAGTCCATCTTTTTTTATAAGTCTGTATCTACTCGCAACTGGCGTGCATGTATGACCAGCACCCTATTTGCAGCACACGATCGATCTCAATCTGAATCATTTTGAAGGATAACTACTTATCCATTGTTTCATATGTTCAGAAAAGTTGTCTGTTCAACAACGTAAATGAATGAAGAATGTGGTTGAACTGTCAAGATGAAAGCCATTGCTACTGATGGTATGTTATGCAATTACCCCACAAATGTATGAACGTAAACGAAGCAAAAGTAGTGAGTTGTAAGGATACAAGTGGCGTTCAATAGTTTCTGCCTGCCCCCAAGGGAAGAAGGTGTGAGTTTATGTATGTGTATGTATTAGAGAATCTAAATACTTACTTGACTCACCACACTCCACTCTTGATTTATAAAAATAGTCTCACGTTCTAAAATTAATAACAATAATTGAAAACTGCAAAATCACTGTTTTGGTTTGAAAATTAAAAAAACAACAACACTACACAGTTATAAAAAAAAAACAAATCACAATCAACATCGGTCACTGGTCGAAGACAGTTCCAAATTTAAAATTCGGTCTTTGATAACTAACGAAGGAAGTAGCAAATTCAAATTAGGTCCTCCATAAGAACCAAAGAGGTTTTCAAACATATTGACAAACTTTTTGACGTTCATTTTGTTTGAAATTTGGTATTAAAATTAAAATAACTTTACTACTTTTTACAGGTCTGTCTGTCCCCATCGCGAGTTAGTAGCGTAATGATACTACACTATCCAACATGCGGTTTTCTACCCAATTATAATGATGTACAATTTGTGTGAGCAAAGCGCAATAATTTGAGGTCAATACCAATTTAGTGTCATGCTTATTATGTATAATGCGATCGTATTAGTTCGAGGATATTGTTGGGGGCTTAAATATTGGTCTTAACGTTCTAATGAAAAGCTGAAAAGCATCGTGACAGCGGTTTTTCGGCTTTACCAGGCGGTTTAACAGTCTGTCTAGTGAAAATGGATTGCTTTTGTAATTTTCAGAAGCAGCTTTAAGAGTGACATTATTAGTTAATTTTCCGTTCGGCATTATTGTTGTTAATTTTATCTGTGTCTATTAAGGGTGGTAGGGATAATACACGCAACATTTTACTTACTTACCATGAATACAGTACATGACACGCTTATTAAAAAAAAAACTGCTGTTCCATAAATTTTCACTGCGTAGGTATTGCACACTTTTCTATAAAACAGTAATGTTTTTTTTTTATAATTGTTGAATTTTTTTTTGTTTTTTTTTTTGTTTTTTTTTTAAATTCATGATGACGATGAATGAATGAATGAATGATGAATGAATACGAACACGAACGAAACAAAAACGAACGAATGGACGAATGGATACGGATGTTATGTTGATGCAGTCATCAACATAACATCAGTATGATGTTGATGTTTTTGATGATGATGACGATGTTTTTTTTATGAATGAAAACATTTTATGTAAGTATCTACTAAATTTGCGCGTTGATATCCCTACCATTACCACTAACCTTAACTCACTTTTTTTTTCCATACCTATGTTGGTATGGAAAAAAAAAGTGAGTTAAGGTTGGCTGCAAAGTTACTTTATAAAAGTAGACAATTTATGCATAGTAAGTCTTGTATGAAAAGCATACACATCACTAGTTGGCCAAACAATTCTCTATCATCATCATTATCTACCTAGGCTTTTCCTAACTATTATAGGGGTCGGCTTCCATTCTAACCGGATGCAGCTGAATACCAGTATTTTACATGGAGCGACTGCCTATCTGACCTCCACAACCCAGTTACTGGGTAATACGATACCCCTTGGTAAGACTGGTTGTCAGAATTTCGGGCTTCAGACGACCTGTAACGATTGTCAAAGATCCACGAATGACCGGAACCAACGGCTGTCACGGAGGGGTCTCGGTATGTAGAAAAAGATGGTCACCCATCAACAGACCAACCGCGGCAAGCGTAGCTTGACCAAACAATGCTATATATTTTATGAAAATCAATACCTACCTATTTACGGTGGAAACTGAAAAACTATATCACCAACTGTCCCACCACACAACCGACCAACTGTTTTAATTACTTATTAGTTTATCCTTATTGGTCCATCCTATTGTTGAACCCTAGGACAAGGGAAAAAAAAAACCAACTGTCCCAAAATACGTTGCAAAATAAAAACAAAACGTCTACAAAACATGCTTGGCTGAATAATGACGTCAATGCCTCAAAATGCATTCACGAAAAAACTCAACCGCATTTCATATTCCCGCGTTTTATAACCTAACCTATATTCAAAAACAAATTGTTTCTGCCCAGGACAGATGGGTATCGGCGTGATTATATTTCTAATCCCTCATTATTTCGAACAAGTCTAGTTTTAAGAGGAAAAACGTTGAATTAACATAATGATAATGTTGGTTGCTCACAGAGTAGGTATGTGTAAACAGAGGGGCTCGAATGCTCGTAATAATTAAGAAGTGCACCAGTCTGATCTCAGTCTCAATCTGTCAAAAATACCTCTAATTTATCTACATTTCTAACAAGTTTTTGACATTGATTGTCGCTGAGATGAGATTGCGACTAGATTTTGAACGTTTTTAATAACGAGAATTGACATTCTGAGGTTGCAGATTTGAAGTTTGAATAAAGAACATTTGTTTAGGTTTGTCGTAATGTAATTCTGTCTATACTCCGTCTTTTAATTAGCTGCAGTAAAATTACACTTCTTATTAACCTATTTCGGACTGCGTTTAGAGATATGCATCTCAAATAAGTTTCTTTTGTTACACTATTCTGTACTAGAAAAACAAGATTTGGTTGATGGCCGCGAAAAAACAATAAGCCGCCAATTTCAGTCATTTAAGTAACACACAAGCTGTCATTTTACTGCAGCTAATTAAAAGTCCGATTATAGTTGCCCATTCCAAAGCATAGTAGGTACAGACGCCAGCACATCAAGCTACCCGAAACTGTCAAATTTTCCCAATAAACTTTGAACCTAATTCTTTAGCGATAAAGTTGAAAATCTTTAAAGAAATTTGACAGATTGTAGTAGCTTGATGTGCAGCTGACGTCTGTACCTATAGAGAAAAATGTCCACAGAAACTCTTTTTGAATTATATTTTTAGGAAATATTAGTTACATCATTAATGTTGAATTTATATTTATTATGTGAGAACGATGTGAAATAGACGTACACGTTAAAAGTATCCAGAGTATCAAAATAGTAAGAAATAAAAAACAATTCACAAATAAAATACCTAACTAAAATAAGCCGTGGCATTTAAATGACCTGTCTCACCGTCTGTATATTTTGTTAGCCTATGACACTCAGTCTGTTGTTACTCATGTCAACATGAAGAATACATGCCTACACGCCGAATACTTAAGTATAGGTAAGTTTATAACTCAAGTTTTGTCTGTCTGTTAACAAAATAATTTGACACAGTAAAGGCAAGTTTTTCTTGCTTTTCATCTTTAATTGACGGCACGGTTGGCGCAGTGGTTTAGCGATTGACTGCTGCGCAGAATGTCGCGGGTTCGATTCCCGCACGGAACAAATATTTGTACGACCTACAAGTATTTGTTCCGGGTCTGGGTGTTTTATCTATAATATGTATGTATTTACAAAAAAGAAAATGTATATAAGTAGTTTATCAGCCATCTCGTTACCATAACACAAGCATTAGGTTGCTTAGCTTGGGACTATACGGCGTTGTGTGAAATGTCCAAGGATATTATTATTATAATTCAGGTTTCACTAAAATGTTTTCGATCTTTCGAAATAAGACTTGCACGACAAAGTACTTCTTTTGTCTATATAACTTATAATTTTATTAGATTTCTTATGGTGCTGTTTTAAAATCTTATCAAAAAGTCATTTTATAATGTCTTAAGAGATTTTCATAATTTTAGGATCTGGGGAAACAAAATTGGGGGAGGCTTATTTCCAGCAGAGGATGTCTTTTGGCTGAAATAATTATGACTAATATGAATTATGAATTGAAATTCACCCCAACATAAAAAAAAAATTGCATTGCACTTATCAAATTTCCGTTTCCTCGTGAGCAAAACCGCAGTAAAGCCTTAGCACACATAAGATACAAACTTAATCATATTCTTTATATGGAGCCATACTAAAAATGATGAATATTAAACTCATGCGCCTCTTAGGATTACTGACCGTATTTAATAACAATAATGTAACTCATTATATTTTGGATTTTGGTTTTTAAGGTTGCGCTCCAGTGAGAGCTATGCTATAGATTTTGTTATAAACAAAAGATACGACATAATATCTAGTGATTCCTCGATTTGACATCTGTATTTTGTAAGGAAATGTATATGACTTGTAATTTGACGTAGGTATTCCTTGTGCTTAATTGTTGCAAATAGGCCACACCTTCACGTCCTGAAAGGAATACGTCAAATTACAAGTCACCTTGTATAAGTATAGGTAAGTAAATAGAGGGGCTCGTGGCTAAATAATAACAGCCGCACGGATTAATCGAAGGTTAAGCTACGCTAGCTACGGTCGGTTCGTGGATGGGTACAATCTATGGGTACAACCGAGACCCCTCCCGGAAAGCACGCTCAGTTATCAATCGTAGCACTCTAACAGTCACCTAAAAGTTTGACAACCAGCCTTACCAAGGGGTAACGTATTACCCAGTTACTGGGTTGTGGAGGTCAGATGGTAGTAGCTCCATGTAAAATTCTGGTTTTCAGCTGCATCCGTTTAGACTGGAAGCCGACCCCAACACAGTTGGGTAAAGGCTAGGCAGATGATAATGTATAATAATATTATGTTTTGATAACTCATGCAGTATTTTATTTTTCATAAAATTTGGGTATAATAATTATTATTATTTACGAGTCTGATGACTTTACAGTGACTTAAACTTAACTGTCTTCAAATTAATGTATTTACACTAGGCAAGTAAAGACCAGTGACTGAACTGGGGGTAATTGCGTATCACATTATCAATACACACATAGCAATGGATTTAATTTCGACAGTTTGCGTTATTTACGTTGTTGAGCAGACAAATTTTTCGAACATAAGAAGCAATGGATTGGTAATATCCTTCAAATTATTCAGATTGTGATTTAAAGTGTTTTATGAAATTAGGGTGCTGTCAACTAATATGACTTGCAAATTACTGCGATCTTGTTCGGAGCTCATAACTTTGAATATATATTATAGGTATAGCTTAGTATCGCATCCGTTTAACTGTTAGTGGAAACAACCCTAAAATATTTAGGTAACGATAATTTAGTATGGATTATATGTGGGAAAATATTAAATATTTTAATTTTACTAAGGTAACATGTTTTCAAGGAATCATTATAGTTTTTATTTTTTGATACCTATATTTTACGACAATTATTTTCATTCTGCCTTAGGCCTGAGTTCACCAACATTTTAACCATCGATTAGGTATTTAAACAGTTGATTTATGTCAAATTTCCTAAGGAAATCAACTGTTTAAATACCTAACCGATGGTTAGAATGTTGGTGAACTCAGGCCTTAGTGGTCTAACGTTATGGTTTTGGAAACTCCCAATAGGATATGGTGGTCAGTGATTCCTGTGAAAAAAATATTTACTATGAGCCATCATTACACATATCATAGCATTTACCCCCTTACTAATAAACGTATTAATATATCACACGAATAGTTACACACCGATTTCTCTCTTTCAGTCGTCAGTAATTTGACTTTCGAAAGAAGAAGACAAAGCGTTGTGTAACTATACAGACGCTATCATCGTTTATTGGTGAGGGTAGATACTGTAGCGAATAAATGATTTGTGGACAGGCAAATTTTAATTAATAGTTTTGGGGTCATCGTCCAATCTATTCTTGTACTATCGCGGACACTCCCGCCTGACCATCACTAAGTTCATTTTTGCTTGCACTCAAAAAATAGAAGCGCTCTCTAGTGAGCGCGCCAAGGTCAAATAGTTCGTCCGTAAAATTCAGAAAAGGAGTACACGTGATGCGTCACAAACCTGCGCAGTGCAAGTTGCAATTAATTGCGTTATCGCTTTCCTAGTAGGCGAAAACTTTAAGGGAGCGTGTCTTGGCGCCGCCGCAGGACTTAGGCGAAAAACATTATCAGGCGGAATAGGCCTCGAAGGTACAATATGATTTAATATTATCATTTTGAAATATAAAATTCTATTGTTTAGGAGATGCAATATGAGGCGAGGTCTGGGATTTTGTGCCCGGTTGATGGCAGTAGGCTCGCCCCCTATTACATGGGACTTAAACACACATTAGGTATGTGGGTGTACCATGGGGTACACCTCTGCCTTGCATAATATTCCTATAATGTTCCCACTGCTGGGACACAGGCCTCCTCTCTATGAGAGGGAGTGGGCCAAAGTCCACTACGCGGGCCCCGTGCGGGCTGGTAGACGTCACGTTTTCGAATTTTTGCTTCTAGGACATGTCGGTTTCCTCTCGATATTTTCCTTCACCGTTTTGAGAGCAGTAGTGATGAAATAATTTACACAAAGTAAATTATCTGCTTGGAGCACGGCTTGTTTCATAGGTACTAAATTCTGTTCCGAAGTTGTGAAACAGTCCCTGAAAAAAATCATTGTCTACTGCAACCATCTTTAAAAATAAACACCACAGAGTATAAAACATACTAGATAGGCACGTACACAACTGCACGCCATTGTCTAATTAATCTGAGACGTAATACATAATTATAGTAATTACTAGATAAAGATAATCAGCCTATAATGGTCCCACTGCTGGGACACAGGCCTCCTCTCTGTGAGAGGGAGTGGGCCGTAATCCACCACGCGGGCCCAGTGCGGGTTGGTAGATACTAAACAATAATACAGAGACGTCTTTCTTTGATTACCGTTGACGACACGCAACTTACTTCTAATAGAATATTTTCATAACGTAACACGACTGTATGTCCCGAAAGGGTATGGCAGAAGTCTCCAAAAAAAAAACTCAAAATTCAAAGCATTTATTTCAATTAAACCATTTACAGGCACTTTTGAATTGGCAAGGTCAGCTAGAAATATAAAGCTAGGCATTTAGGTCCAATACATAGGGTGTCATCGACGCACAACCGAATACCCCGATTAGGTAGGTATACCATGCATTTAGTAAGTACCTACCTACATAATGCTGAAAAATTTTTCGAAGTTTATAAAAAACAAAATGCTTTTCCATATATTTTGACCGCGTTGCATATTGCACTTTTCTATGAAACAGTAGATTTTTGAATGCAGACTAAAGGCATTCATCAATTAAGAAATTCATCATCGAAAATCTAATACAGTACCTGATGCTTTGCTCGACTTGGTAATCGAACACAGGACGCTCAAGTAAGAGAACATCATAGTCATCATCCTAGCCTTTTCCCAACTGACCTCCACAACCTCCCTTGGTAAGACTGGTTACGATGGTAATAAATATTTCAAATTTAAAAAAAAACGAGTACAATATAGCATAAAATATATTAATATAATATAATATATAAATTAAATATAGCATAAAATATAATATATAAATTACAAAAATTTCAAACCTAGATCACTAATCATTGAAAAATCAATAAAACACCGCCATCTACCGTCGAGTAGCGCAACTGAACACACTAGCGCCGTTACGGAGCGGTAACTTTAAGAACTAAACGCCGTCATACATCAAAATGGCCTGTAACCGTAATTGGTTCAATTTGCTTATTAAAATAGATTTATTTTCTGTTTACACTGTAATAAACTAATGTTTGTTTTACTAGCATAGTTAATTAACTATTACGTTGCACGGTAATTATTTAGTTGTAATACTAAAACGGTGTTTTAGAAGCCAATTAATATTTTGCTCAGTCATAAATAATTTTCTTTTGATGTTAATTGTGCTTATTTACTTTCATTAACTGTTATTTGGGTTGTTTAGGTATAGTTGTATAATTTTTGGTTGTAATAAACCTATTTTTGCTTTGATAATAATCGCTGAGGCTCAAGAAAGCATAATTATTTTTTCAAAGTTTATTGCTAAATGATTTACTACACTACAGTCTATACAGTTAGGAGGGAGCTATGGTAGCCAGTTTCACTAGCGATGAAATAATGCTCTAACCTTACCAGAGAAATTCCTCATTCGGACTATTTGGTCCTTTTCTTGAGTTGTGGAAGGCACTAATGGACAGACAGACGGAGAATTGTTGCAATGTTTAAAAAAGTGAGAAAGAGGACTAAAAAGCATGTACCTAGGTACCTAAACATAACTTAAACTTTTATAGGTAGGTATATTTCAAAGACTATAGTGTAGAAGAGGTACATCAAAATTTTAGATAAAATAAAATAATTTTAACGGAATCGTTTCACGTTTTTTATACCTTTTTCTCGTTATCACTTGGCTTGTTAGCCAAATCTGACGACTACTGCTTTCTGCCTTCTGAATTTGCAATGGCGTTTGTCTTATAATGTTATGCCAATAATTACCAAAAAAGGTTACATGCCATAGTCCTTGCAGATCATAATGCCTACTGAATCTAAAGGTTAGTAGATTCTAAAATCAACTGAGTTGCAACAAGTTGCTATTTACTTAATTTAGACTATAAGCTGACCTGAACAAAGCTCAGGTAGATATCTTGACGAACCAGAAGAGTCACGACCAGCTAAGAGAATATGGAGAATAAAAACCTAAAATTATATGTGATAAGGCTAGGCAAGAGAGTATGAGCATAGCATTATTAACTTATACTTAATGTTCAAACCGCTGCCTGGGAGACAGGCCTCCATTCTGTGAGAGGGAGTGGGCCGTAATCAACCACGCGGGCATAGTGCGGGTTGGGGATGGATGTCACAAGCATGACTTTGAATCTTCGGTTCTAGGACATGCTGGTTTCCTCACGATGATTTCCTTCACCGTTTTGAGAGACTATGTGAACCCAAAATAACGAATGAAGTATCTACTTCTAAAAATTTTCATAAATTTGAGGGAGTAGGAACTGCATTCGGAGCATCCTATAATTATTATTGTCGGCTCTTCATCTAAACCACGACATAAGATATTCTTACATTGTTCGTGATATAAGAGAAGCATTTACACAGAATGTCACGCAAAGCCGCCGTACAGACTAGTGTTGCAAAATAACAAATAAAATAAACTGACTTTTACTTCGGAAATGTAGTCGCCCAAATGTCGCGGCACCAACACACAGGGTCGAATTTGAACAAAATCTTATTAGATTCAAATATATTATTGTCAAAGCGAATTTCTTGATCACTTAAGGGACTTTTCCAAATGGCATTGCAATTCTTTCTGATCGGTATTTAATATCTATCAGATCAGATAGGCAGTCGCTCCATGTAAAATACTGGTATTCAGCTGCATCCGGTTAGACTGGAAGCCGACCCCAACGTAGTTGGGAAAAGGCTAGGCAGATGATGATGATGATTTAATATCTATCAGATATATTAAGATGAAGCTACACGATTTCCTCACGATGTTTCCCTTCACCGTTTTGAGAGCAGTGGTGATGAAATAATTTACAAAAAGTAAAGCACCTGTCTGGGTTCGAACCTACGATCTACAACTCGTACCTAAGTACCACTGGGCCACCACTGCTCTCATTGTTCAACTCGGCCGTCGGCAAATTATATGACAGGGAGTTATGTTAGCCAAGTGTAAGTTGAATGATTAACGTTTGGTGATGAGAAAAAGCAACGTATGTCTTGAAAAGACAAATAAATGAAATTTTAATTCAATGTTGCCAATAAAGTAAAATGTAAGAATATTCTTTGTGTCTGTCTCAAATCAATCTGCCGAGCCTTATCCCAACCATGTTGGGGTCGGCTTCCAGTCAAACCGGATGCAGCTGGATACCAGTATTTTACACGGAGCGACCCATCTGACCTCCAAAACCCAGTTACTGGCTAACACGAAACCCCTTGGCAAGACTGTTTGTCAGAATTTTGGGCTTCTGACGACCCGTAACGACTGTCAAAGATCTACAAATGAGAGCCGGGACCAACTGCTTAACGTGCTTTCCGAGGCACGGAGGGGTGTCGGTATGTTAAGGATGGTCACCCATCCACGGACCAACCTCGGCAAGTGTTGCTTAACCTTGAAGATTGACCCGTGGGGCTGTAATTATTTAGCCACGAGCCCCTTTCCTTCCTTTCTGTCTGTCTCTCTATCTGTTTGGGCTGAAAGTAAACGAAGAAGAGACACTGACTTAAATCACCTTAAATAAAACTCTACTTCATTTTATCAGACCTCTCATCAAACTATTCAGGAATATAGAGGCTATTAATATAACAACGCGAGCCTTATTGCCACTAAACGTCAACGCTACCAATAATTAAGTGGTCGTAATCAGCATATTGATAACATTACTCTAGTAAAATAGCCCGCTTGTTTGAAGGTAGGTATGGAGTATTAACATAAGTTGGAATCCTGAGGGTATCTACGTAAGTTGACCCTGTACTTGATCTAAGTTACAAATTACCATCTCTCATGGTTTTAGTTGATTTGATTTGGAAGGTCATCAGAGGAGGAATTCTCGTAATTTTAAGAACGTTCACAGTCTGATCACAGTCTCAATCTGTCAAAAATACCTCTAATTTCCCTACAATTTTGACAAGTTTTTGACATTTGTTTATCGCCGAAATGAGACTGGGACTAGATTTTGAACGTTTTAAATTACGCGAATTGGCCTTCTGTTTTTTTGCAAGAGAGAACAGGCATCTTCTGACATCATAGAACTCCATAGCTTTCTATCAGGCGTGATTGAGGTTAAAAGCCTAAAAAGGCCACTTTAGCAGAATCATTAAACAATTCATATCACGCAATTTCATTCGTAAAATGCTATAGGTACACCTCTGCCTAATCCTTCAGGTATATATTTGTGTGAAACTGTCAAAAAGATGAATTGCTATATGATTCTGCCAAACTGGCCTTTTTATGCCACCTGGTCCATTCAGCAATAAATAAAATCCTTTGACCAAATTATGTTAAATCTTTAAAAAAATAAAATAAAAAGGGACTACCTTGTCTTCTATTTCTGCGTTGCTGGGTCTCGGTTTGAAGGAAAAGGGAGCCGGTGTAAATACAGGCATATGTAACTTTTCGTTTTATTTGTCTCTTGTGGGATGGCAATGTATTTGCGATGTCTCAGGTAGGTGTTACCGCTATATGTCCTCCGGCGGCGCGCGGCGGTGACCAATTAAATAGGTCTAATGATCAGGTGGTAGAGCAGTGGAGGCCCAGTGGTAATGGCCGCGACTTACGAGTTGTAGGTCGTAGGTACGAACTCAGACAGGCGTTTTACTTTGTGTATATTATTTCATCACCACTGCTCTCAAAACGGTGAAGGAAAACATCGTAAGGAAACCGGCATGTCCTAGAACCAAAAATTCGAAGACATGTGACATCTACCAACCCGCACTGGGCCCGCGTGGTAGAATATAGCCCGCTCCCTCTCGAAGAGAGATGGCCTGTGTCCCAGCAGTGGGAAACAATATAGGCTGATTATGATGATCAGGTGAGCTCCTTAGTATTAGAAATATTTTTATTCTCTTATGTCAGCCATAACCGTAACTTTAAAAGAACAGCTCATGACGTGATGAAAAGATTTACTAGTCGTAGCAAGGTTCACAGTGGAGCTCACTGGAGCTGACTGTACTTAAGTGCGACAGACGTATCTTCTAGAGAAAACGACTTTTATAAACTCTGGGATTCTTGGATTGGGTAGTGGAGCTGACTGTACTTACAAGGTGCGACGGACGCATTTATCTTGTAAAGAAAACATACTTTTAGAGGACTTTTAATAGCTTTGGTTTGAATACTAAATTGGGCCAAGGAGTTTCACAATATTATAGTAGTCCGGAGTATCGATTCAAGCAATGTTGACAATTCAACTTGTTCCGTATTAAGTACCAACATAGGACTGAAACATACTTATCTGACGAACTGTTATAAGTGCACTAAGCACCTCTGCCGAACCTTCCTGGGCTTACAGGTGAGATATTATGTCATATTCATTTATTTGAGGACAAAAAGGCTTAGAGCTAAGAGCTGTTGCAGACCCTGTTAGGGCACAGCAAAAATTATTGTTAAATATCTAAATCCTATAAGAAACAAAAATAAAATGATACTCACAAAACTGTATAATTACATTCGCATAAAAAGTTAATAACAACCAAAACATAAATAATTCTATTATTGGTAAGTCTTGTAGGTAGCTATTTTCTTAAAAAAAACTATTATTACATTATTTTACATAAAGATACATATTTACTTAGGTACCAAACACTTGTTGTTGAGATGTTATGTCATCTTTGTTTGTCTTATAAATTTAAGACCAGAACTTTGTAGGTTTACACCGGAAAAATGTACCAGCCAAGAGATGAATAAGAAATTGACCCATGTATGTTTGAATGTGTTTCTTTTGCATCAGTACCTACAGCCATATTGAGAGACGACGTTTCCTTCCGTCCATTCTTCAAAGTTAATCGGTTGAGCAACTATGTCTGCTTGTCGGCTGGTTTTTATTTCTGTTCGACATACTAAGAATAAAGCTTGTGTTTGTGGGGTGAGTTGAGTTGCAGGTACAGCTTCAATAGACCTTAAAGACTGTAGATTTCTTGACCATTTTATATTTTGTTATCTGTTACCTGGTGCTTGTTGACAGGCCTACACTGCCGTCGCATACCTATCAACACTGTAATTTGGAAACAAAAGACAAAAAAAATTTAAATTATGTTTCCGTGAATTTTCTTGCCGTCTCTTCTCGATAGGAAACGACCAATAGGAACCGTGCACCTAGCTTCTGACGTTTTATAAGTGCCCATGTAGGTTTATGTGAAATAAAACATTTTGATTTTGAGACAATATTATTGTGTCTTTTCTCGGACATAAGTTATAACCAGTCTTACCAAGGGGTCTCGTATTACCCAGTAACTGGGTTGTGGAGGTCAGATAGGCAGTCGCTCCATGTAAAATACTGGTATTACCTACTTATTCCATTATTACCATATATAATTACATTTGTATTTTCATCTAGGTAGTTACAATTATGAGTCAGCTCTGACCCACAGCGAAGGAAATAATCGTTTGTCTTTAGACTAAAATTTAAATCGCCAATACCGTAGTAAGCAAGAAAATCGAATACAAATTAATTAATCGATTTTCATAGTTTCAGGCAGTTCTTGTTACAAATGCTTGTTCTTTTTTGAACGTAAAGATTTTATTTGTCACAGATGGAAGGGCCGACGGGACAAGGACATTTTACAAAGTAAATAAAAAAAAAACTGGCTGTATTCTCTGAATAAAAAGAAACCATGGTTCTGCAATGAAACAAAGACAGTAATGGACTACCAGAATAAATTCTCATAAAAAATCTATTGTGTTGTTTAACCCTATTTCAAAAAGGAAGGAAAAACTACCATAGGTAGGTATGACTTGAACTTTCCCCTTTAACCAATGGCAAATGCATCCCTGTACAAATACCGTGGGATCTGCCATTTGACACACGCCATTTCGTGTGGAGCGAGACAGAAGACATGCCGTCTCTGTCACCATCTATTTCTATTAAGTACATAACATCATACAGTACGGAGCATGCAAGAGTTTTGAAAGCATATGCGCCAGGATTTATAGGGTAATTTCGTTCATATGTTTTGTATTTTCGGTCGGCTTCTAAATGCGGCTTACCTACTTCGGTTTTTCTCATATATCAGCTCGAATATTAAGAATTACTCATGTCGTGGTGAAAATATTAACCAGAACGCATGGACCACCATGCGTTCTGGCTAATATTTGCACCAATTCGGCTGGGCTTGGTAGCCTGAGTGAATCGTTCGTTAAAGTAACACCAGTCGTGGTATCCAATATAATGTCCCAGTCCCAGACATGATATGACTTCGCTGGATGCGACAAGCATAGATCCGGTCGATGTGGAGATGCTTGGGGGAGGCCTAGCAGTGCAATGGACGTCTTTCGGCTGGCATTATGATGATGATGAACACGAATTGTCAGCAATCGTACCAACAAATGAAGATTCATTCCGTTCCGATCCTCTGAACCCCCTCCGCCCCCCCCCCCCTTCCTCGATCCCCTGCTAGTTTTTCTTCTGTCTTAATCTATGTCTTATCCAACTTTCTAATCTTTTCTAACAAATACTTTAGATGACCTCTTGATGATGACTTTTACCTTCTTTTACTACATATGTGTACGTATTCCTATCTTTTATTTCTATCTTTTCTTATATACTTACTTAGGTATAAATAGTTCTTGTAGGCACATAGTTCAGTTGTCAGTTTATCCTTTCCAAGTTAGAAAATTATTTTTAATTGATTTTCTTAATTATTGTAGGTGTACACCTTAGAGGTAGATTGTAGAGATACTTTTTTTAATTTTGGCCAAATCAGTATATTTGTTGACCACCTGCAACAACAATAAACAATTTTCAATTCTATTCTCTTTCACATAAGAATCGATGTGTGTTGATTGAGCACTAGGGAGTTCAAATCTTACAGAAATTTTTGTGTTTGTTGTATCTTCCCAGTTTGATCCGACCGCCTTTTATAAGATCGTTGGTCCATCTATGTGGCTAGAGGACGGTAACTTTCAAGAAAAACTTATAGAATTTACTCTCAGCTGAAGTTGTGCTGATATTCCTAAAACGTACGTGCTTGAAAAGGAATTTACAGAAAAAGTGATCAAAATATTTCTTATATCTTTTTTATTTAGACAGTAATTGATTACATTACACTACATATAATTAGTCATAATTAATTTGCATATAGGGATAAGAGTCAGTTGGAGTGGTATGCTAATGAAGACAGTGGTTCTCAACCGTGGAGCAACAATAATCTTGCTGATGTCCTAGAAAATCCTTGGGTCACCCAGTAACAGGGTTGTGGAGTTTAGATAAGCAGCCACACATTATCAGCCTATAATGTTCCCACTGTTGGGACACAGGCCTGCTCTTTGTGAGAGATAGTAGGCTGTAATCCATCACGCGAGCCCAGTGCGGGTTGGTAGATGACACCTGTCTTTGAATTTTTGGTTCTAGGACATATCGGTTTTTTCTTTAGGATAAGCAGTCGTTTTATGTAAAATACTGGTTTTTAGCGGCATCTGGTTACACTGGAAAAGGACCCCAACATAGCTGGGAAAAAAATCCTTGAGGCCCTAAGCGCTGCAGTTGCACACGGTCTACTTTTTATAGGTCCTACAAACGGTCTGACCTACGTTTCTTAGGTACTTTCATACATTTGATGTCTACAATTTCATTTAGCTCCTACAAAAATCGGCCACCAATTTAATGCTGTCACGCTCTCAGCAGCTTGACAACAGCTGGTAAAGGCAAAAAAACAAATTTTTTTTTTCATCGTAACGTTACACTGTTTTTCTGGCAATATTATAAGTTTATAGCCTGATCTAATTGTTTTATAATTTGAGTAGTATGAGCCAGGAGTAGACCACCCTCAGTCAAGTCTGATGCATTTCAAAATCTACCTATACATATGTAAAAATGTCGGCATAAGTCTAAATAAGTATATGACTTTGATAAACTCCAACATCGTTTGACAGATTACCATGAAAGTTAGCACATTTTTCATAAAGTAGGTGTAAGGTAGGGTAAATACCTCTTCTCTTAAAGAGAACAAACGATCATTGATCTACCACGTATTGGCGGTTTTAGACCATTAAGTTCAGGATTGTTTAGGATTCCTCAAGATTTCTTGGTGGTTAGGCCTCTCTCTGGCTGTGCCACAACACCTTGTCCTCCGTCATTCGCATACAATTTGTCCCAGCTACCATCTTAAGGTCCTCGGCCTATCTAGCTGGGGGGCGTCTCACACTACGCTTGCCGAAATCGCTTATGAGTGCTTGTACCAAAATCGTCAAACACATTTAACGCTGAACGAATTTAAAACTCGTTCTATTTCTGTCATTCGCTTGAAGTTGACAATATTACTTTTTACTGCACTGAATTTACGGGTCTCAAGGCTTAGAAAGGATGATGTAACTACCTACCCATTCTTTATTGGAATCTACTTATAAACATTCATTCAATGATTATGAACTATATAATCTTATAATACTAATTTTCAATATAAATCGCAGAGCAAAGAAACGGCCGGTCGTTATTTTCCCAATCGCAATCATAGATGGCGCTGGGTGCCCACTCAAAAGGTAAATGGTAACGTTTCAATCATCCTCAGTGTCGAATAAACTTTTTGTTTCAATTACTACTATATCGGTATGTTTGATTGTACAAATATAGTGTTATAAATAGTTTATTAAGTATAGTTATTATATTGAATTGAACTAATTTTATAATTTATTTTTTTGGTTGATTATTAGCAATTTCAATTCAAACTTATTTATTGGAAGAATTAATGCAAGTAGATGATACTACAGTACCTACATAAACATAATTGTTATTGTGGGTACGTATTTTACATTATGTAGGGTATCTTATAATTTCACAACTTTTTAACATGCATGGTAGGTACCTACTCACAGTTTCTTTATACAAAAAAGTAGGTAAACTAGAATGACAATCAACATTTTTTAAACGGCTTATCAACATATTTAAGACATTCCCCCAAAACTTCAGCCCTTCACCACTTCCTGCTTTCGCTGGGAAGAACAAGTGGCGCCACAAACTCCCCAGCAGGTATCGAAAGAAACCAGTGGGTGTCGGTGATATTGGAGATTGACTACATGAGACATTTTAGCTTCATTTCTAGAATGACAATGCACCAGCAATACCCCATATCCAAATAGCCCTAGATCCAAATGTCCGTCTCCCGAATAAGAAGGAAAAATAAAGAAAATACGTTTTCGGATTTTTTCCTTTACTTCTGCTACATGACATTGCTTATTGCCATATTTCATGATTCTAGATCAACGGGAAGTACCCTATAGGTTTGATTAGGGATTGCGAGTGTCAATATATGCGGCATAAACGGAACATAAACGCCCTTATCTTTTGATTGCGTTGACTTAGAAGTTTGATTTTTTCACTGTTTCAAGGGATTGCAGCCCTAAGTATTTTATATTAATTTCAAGTTGATAACTCTACGCGTTCCTGAGAAAATGGGTCTTAACAGACGGACAGACAGACGGACAACGAAGTGATCTTATAAGGGTTCCGTTTTTCCTTTTGAGGTACGGAACCCTAAAAAGAACAAGTTGGGGGAAAATATGCGTCAAACAAAAAACGGCCATCGCTCAGCATAATGCTAAGACATTATGCGAGACAGAGCCGCAGCGCTGGTTTTCAGCGACGGCCGGCGTTGACGCGATGACTTCAATTTCTATTTTGAAGACTGTGACTGGATGACGTAAAAGCTACAGGGGGACCCCTTCACTTGTGTGAATGGGTTTCCTATACAAGTAACAATTTTCGACCTTAAAACAAAGAAAAAAAAAATCCGCGTATCACTTTATGGCTTTATAAGATCAGGAGTTCAGGGCTACCAAAGCAGAGGTCAATGCCACTAATTAGGCCTCCCAATCAACTTCTGCTGACTCCACACAATGATAGCGTGATAATACAAACATCTTCAATCAAAGCTTCTTATGAATCAATTTCATTTGCACCCCTTTTCCTGTATCAAATGAGAACCCCAATCTATTTTAAATTCAAAAACTTACGTAACAAAGTCCCATTTCCCTTGTAAATTTTCCCTAAATTGATGATTAGAAAGGTCGTAAGTGCGTTGAAATTTGATGAGTGATTTTGAGTTTTGTGTGCGAGAGTTACGGTTGGTTTTACTGTGTGTGTTTTGGGTAAAAATTCAAGTGCACTCGATTTGAAAGGAAGGCTCAATTAGAGCCAATTCAGTTGTATTAGACAGTCAAGTTGGTGGGATTTCGGCGGTCATACTACTGAGGTCGTTTCTTCACGACCATATCAGATTTAGGCGTATCGTAGACATCTTGTTCAACTGTAGTTTAGCAAACGATTCTAAAGAGGGTGGCAGGGACATTGACGCACAAAGAGTTATCATGGAATCAGTAAAGTACATGATTCTGAACCCGTTGAAACTATTCGTCGGTTATTAAGGCCCTATCTCGAAAATCTAAAATCCTCGAAAACCTAAAAAAGAAAAGTGATGCAATTACTTTTGAAACGCAAAAGAAGAGAGATGGCTATAATGTGCGTGAGCTCGCAATAAAACGACGTATGTGCCAAAACGAATTTACTAATTTTTAAACAAAATAAATAAATTAAATTTAAAACTACTTTGAGTAAACTTTGATATGATAATTCTCTATGTTTTAAGGTAAATTCCATTGAAGCCGTGATGTCGAAAAAAGTAAAAAATTAGATATAACTATGCATTTTTTTTTTGTATCGAGAAAAATTCATTGAATCGAGTATTCCTTTTAAACGATACTAGACCAAAGAATCAAAAACATGTACCAAAATGTTAAATCCCTATTCCACATACTTACACACTTACTTACTTACAAGTTACACGAAATTGAAATACCACAGCTTTTTCAACATAGCCCCTTAAAAAAAAAATTGTCCATACATTTTGACCGCGTTGGTATTGCACTTTTATATGAAACAGCATTGATAACCGACGATATTATTATATAGTAAACAACAAATTAGCTAACCGAGAATCGAACCCACAACCCTCTCAGAAATCGAGCCACACATTAAAAAGTAACAGATGCGATCATGCCTATTATATTGGTTTCAATTCTTCTCTCAAAGGACTCTTCAGAATTCAACTGCCATACCAACTTAATCACACAGTCCAAAAACAGCTAATGACCTATAAAATTAGGGCTATTTTCCTTTGACACAGTTGTGGGTTTTATCATGGTTTTCGGTAGAAGTATGTCGTCAACTTGAACTGAGTTTAAGAGTCCTCAAAGTATTAAAAAGTATTAAATGAATGTATTAAGTACTGTTTTGTGTGTCAGCTCAATTATAGGGGTAGACAGAAGTCTAAGTGGTGTGTGTGTCTTTAATGTGAAGTTTATGGAGATTTCTGACAAATGCGTGCACTGACTGGACAGGTCCTCTCAATCTGTGTGGTTCTTTCCTCAAAAGACCAACTCAGACATCGATCTACATGGTCTTTATATAACCTGACCAAGATTATGATGTCTGGACTTTAAAAGAGACTGACCTCTGAGTTGGTTTCGGCCTTTCTTCTCAGAGTAGTCAGATAGGAAACGCCGACCTCAACTAGTTTTTAAAATATGATTGACGTGTAAAAGTGTTTGTGCAAACCACGGGTGCTAACCTACTTACAAAAATAAAATCATTTATCAAGTGATTTTTGAAAATCTTACAGATAGTTATGTAGGTACCTATAATAATGAAAAGATTTATTATCTACTAAAACGGTAATCACCATTATTTTACAGATAGGGTTGCTAGTAGAGTTTCTTGTATAATAATAACAATGCTATAAGATTTAATTTTTTTGCTACAACTCGGGATTCGACCCTGGGACCTCATTTTCTGGAGCCGTAAACTTGAATCTAGAGTAGTCCAATGAGGAAGTCCACCACAACAATATTATTCATCTATAGAAAATAAAAATATTTTGCAAATTCAATAGTTAAATCCAAAAGTTTTATCCCAAATAAAAGGGCGTGTATTCTCCACGTAAAGCCGGGACCACACGAGGTATTATTTGCTAAATATTTGTTGAGGCTTATTGTACACAGCGGGGTGTGTTGCACTTTTGTGGATGAGGTGTGGAACGCACGGGGTGATTTGCTCTAGCATTTTGTAGGTTAAGACGACATCTGATGAATATTACCGTGATGAATTGAATGAAAATAATACCAAATGCTGACGTCTCAGGCAAGCATGTAGCTGCTCTGTACGTATGAACTGTAATATGTCTTGACCCCTGTCAGTTTCATACTACAAACGAACACGTGTTTAGCGAATTTGATCTTTATTAGCTACTACAATTGTCGCACTGACAGGTGTCAGGAACGCATTCTCTTGATGGCCGGACTTTATTGATAATAAAATGTATTATAGATTTGTTTCTGGATTTGCCAAAACTTGGCATTAAACCGTAAAACAACATACCTATAATAATTCAAGAGATGGGCAAGTCTGACAAATAACTTCGAAAACGGAGACATAGGCATATATTGGCGATATCCATGAGAATCAACATAGTTGTGAAGTAAACATAGACAGCAGCTGACCATCGAAACGGTTGTAAGACTGTACTTAAGTAGATTACGACTCCAGAATTGTCAAAAAGTCAAAAGGGACGATCTGTAGTTCTTGAGCTAACAACAAAATCAACCAGTGTGTATAAATCAACACAGGTAGCCATAGCTGATCGGATGAGCAACAAAAGTGCTCACAATAAGTGCAGTGAAGCCGCATTAATGTTGTGAGCAAGCATTCAACGTGTTTGTGTGACCGATAAGTGTTTATTTACGAAATGGACACGATTGTAATAGATTTGAGTAGGTATATATTAGCAATTTCCTCAACTTCATTTGCCTAAACTTTCCTTTACTACGTACAGTCAACAAAATAGATGAGCATTCAGAATCGTCGGATATAGTTGAAGTTTAGTAAGAAACCGATGGATGTTCTCGAATAAAATTTAATTTTAATAATATAAAACAAACAGCTCATTTATCAAATAAAATTTTAGTCCACAACATCCATCGGTTTCTTACTAAACTTCAACTATATCCGACGAACCTGCATACTTATCTCTTTTTTTGACTGTACATACTCGTAGGTGTATGCTGTAATTTCATCCAAATCCATTCCACCGTTTCAGTGTGATTGAGTTACAAACATAGGTACGAACAGATACTTAAACATCCAGTTTGGATTAGAAATGCACATATCGCTCATTTGGAGAAACATCGACGTAAATGTATTTTTTCCCAAAAACGAGTTAGATATGACACAGCACTTAGAAAGCGTATTTACGTTAGGAAAGCAAAGACGTAAAAAAA
This sequence comes from Gortyna flavago, assembly GCA_963669345.1. NCBI lineage: Eukaryota > Metazoa > Arthropoda > Insecta > Lepidoptera > Noctuidae > Gortyna > Gortyna flavago. The sequence continues at coordinate 4,633,495 of OY770152.1, read as the reverse complement.
TAAATAAAGTAACAGGTACGGCGATGTTTCTCCAAATGAGCAATACCTATATTATAATGTAGGTAAACCATAACAACTAAATCGATATTTTAACCAGGCCTGAGTAATTGTGGTACTAAAGCTCCCTATAAAACACCGATTTTTAGTCGTATAATGCTTAGATTGGACTAACAACAGCAATTAGAAAAGGCACAAATAAAAATGAATGAAGGAGCAAAACGCATGCTTAATGGAACAGTGACCTATTAGTAGATCGGTCAGAATTATTTCCGGATTTTTTTTTTTTACTCAGATCTCATCAATAGTTACGTACCTACGTACGTACATACGTTCAAAATTCAAGCATTCATGATTAATTAATTTAATCAATTGAAATCAGTTTTCATTTTATGCGTCAACAAGTAGGATAAGTCCTCATAGCGAGATCTTCTTTTGCGCTTTCCCAAAAATCGTCTGTTTTGAGTTAAGTCAGTAATCCATTAAGCATGCGAAAATATGACCCTTACAAATCCTCCGTTTAACCCTTTATCATAGCAGATACCAAAAGCATCCATACCACAAAATAAGCCATATGTTCAATACACTATTTATACACAATAATAAATATTATTTGGAACAGATTATGACGGGTTTACAAAAAAAATACTGTAATGCTTTCTAATCTATTGTGTACCAAAGGGTTTACCCTTTGTGATCACGCCCTTCAGTTTACATTATGGTTAGATTTTGACATAATTCCACTTGGTTTGTTAAGGAAAATGTATTTTGAAAATAATGTATTGTTAACGAATAGTAAGAGATGCCGACTTGGCTCCTTTTCAAACCCAAAAGCGTCAAGTTGAATTAACCATTTACAGGTACTTTTCAATTGTCAAAGAGTCGGTCAGTTGGACAGGTATAATGGGTCGAGTATCGATACCCAATGGTACGTCCAGCCCGCGTGGCTGATAACGGCCCACTCCCTCTCACCGAGAGGAAGCCTGTGTCCCAGCAGTGGGAACATTATAGGTAGGCCGATTATGCTTGACATTGAGTAAATAAGAAGAAAATCCTTTTAAGCCAAAAGCAAACGTGGTCAAGAAATTCATTCAGTCATCAAAAATTAACCTTCAAACAAAACAAACTGACGGCCTTTGAAAACCCATAACAACTGATGTATCACTGTCTCAAGATAAACCAAAAAAAAAAAAATGCAAAAATATAATACAAATACAAAAACGCAATGACACGGAATCGAATCTGGGACCGGAATCACACATCTTCTGTGGATGCGGTTCTTTTGTTTTGCACTCGACGAACTAAAGAATTTATTAATATTGAATTTGGACAAAAACACGACCTTGGTTTGGTGTGTTCCTTTTGTAACTTGGGAATGAGACCAGCCGAACTAATATTTAAAAATTTAGGTGAAGTGGGCTAGAAGTGAGCTGTCATTACACTTGATACTTAGCATTATAGGTCATCATTGACAGCTCACTTCAAGGTCACTTCACCTAAGTTTTCACGGTGAGAAATTTAGATAATAGCACTGTGATGTCTTCGAAAAATAGCTTTTTGACGCTAAACTTCTCTTGCATTGTATGAATTTGGGCAGATCTAATAAGTATGTTTGTTAACTGAACTTAGCTTAATTTTTTTTTTGAGGATCGAACCCATGTCCTCTTGTTTGCCACTTCGCGACTTAACCGTTCGGCTATTGTCACCACTCACCAATGCAGTTTTCATTGCAGTGCAGTTAAGATAAGTGAACCTGAAGCCCTACTTGCGTTTAATATGCTTTTCTAATGACATCGGGTTCCAGACTATCCAGATTTCTAGATGCTGTTGAAAATCAGTGTTTCATCTATTCCACATATACCAATGAGAAGTGCAATATCCTGAGATAAAAAAATTGTCAGGATTTAAGAACTGCCATAGTTCGTCAGAATACCAACCGGATCCATCTTATCATTTGTGTAGGTTTTTCACAACTACATTAGGTCTGCTTCCAGAGTTCCAGACTGACCGGGTGCAGCTGAATACCAGAAGGCCAATTCTCGTAATTTAAAACGTTCAAAATCTAGTCGCAGTCTCATCTCAGCGACAAACAAATGTCAAATACTTGTCAAAATGTAGGGAAATTAGAGGTATTTTTGACAGATTGAGACTGAGATCAGACTGTGAACGTTCTTAAAATTACGAGAATTGCCCCTCTGATTTCTTTAACATGGAGCACCTGCCTATCTGACCTCCACAACCTGGTTATTGTGTAGCCAGATATCACTTGGTAAGACTGGCTGTAAGACTCATGTACTACACAATAATAAATGTGATGTGCATTTTATCTTCATTAATTTCATTCACTACCTGCAAAGTGGCATACACCAACCCAGCTTCCTCGGCTTTCCGAAAACCGATTCATTCTGCGCCTGGGCCGATAAAAAACACATTTCTATATATCGCGGGATCATCAAAAACAAATTGAAGCCGCTACCGAGGCGGAAAGGTTTCTTGTTTTTTGTTTTAACACCGTTTGGGTTCCGTAGAGGTCAGTGACGGTGTACCTATTTGGTTATGGTTGAATGAGTTTGGAGACTGATCCCTGATTTTTGGTAGCATCATACTGTGTCTGATTGGTAAATCTGCTGTCTGAAATTCTGATCAAGTTTTCGGTCAATAAGGCGGCTGTCTTGAAGCCTGATAAAAACTCCAATTAGTAAATATGCTATTAAATCTTCTCTGTTAGATGTGCTGGTTTATCAAAGTTTTTGAAAGACGACGACGTTGCTGACGTGATTTGATTTGATACCTAAGCTTTAATAAAAACCCAGTCAGTCAAAGTAAGGGCTGATAAGCTATAATAAAATTTATTATTATTAGCCTGTGATGTCCCACTGCAGGGCAAAGGCCTCCCTACTCTCTTTCCACTTCTCTCTGCTCAAAGCTGCTGAGGACCAGTTCTTGTTGAAGGAGTCTAGCTCATCCCGCCATCTCCGTCTGGGCCTGCCACGATGTCGCTTGCCATTAAGAGGCACCCATTGGGTCGTAAGTTTGGCCCATTGTTCGTCTGATAATGTAATTGTCGTTCATAATAAAATTAATATAAGTTTATTTGGTGCACACAAAAGACATAGCACGACATACAAAAACACGATTAAATAATAACTAATTACATGAATGTTAGGAAATAGCTACAAGGTGCCAATATACAAATAAAAAAGTGTTGTTTGCTATCTCCCAAAAGAAATGGTTACCGTTAATTTCTTGCATTTATGAGATCTACGTGATCGCCAGCACGTTCTGAAAAAGTAATTTTATATGGGACTGACGTTAGCTGCCGAAAAGCTTATCAATCCTGTTGAAAGCCGTTGTAGAAATACGAAACGCTTTGGAAGCGCACTTATCTAGGCCCTCTGGACATTCAGTACCACTAAAAAGTCTGTTCACATGGCTAATATTTTCACCACATGAGCTATTCTCGTACCTATAGCTCACACCGGATACAAGACTCACCCTCATCATTCCTGTAATCCTCCTTATAAGCCAGATTATACCTATATTTTATACTGAACCTCCCGAACTAAAGGCAGGGTCACACCTCTCCATTTTCGGGTTGTCGCGATTAGGTCGGTGGCACAATGGGAGACAGCGGGGCGCCAGATTATCTGACACAATGCTAATGTGCTCAGCGGGTGACGTGTGAACAGCGCTTTAGGGTATGGTGTAAGTTGTGAGCTGAGGGCGATGATGAAGTAGCGTTAGGCGATTATAAATAAAATTAGAAGATGAGTTCATTCTAAAAGCTTTGAAAAGAAGTCATAACTTGGACCTAGGTAACGGTAAAATGTTTTAAATTTTTGGTTCACAACATTAGGTTGATCAGTTATCTGTTGAAAAAAGCAACAATCGAACTTCTGTCACATTTATTTTTTATTGCTGAATGGGCCCGCTCTTGACCTCGATCATACCTGATGGAAAGCGATGGATGAGGTCTATGATGGAACGAGCATGCCCAGAACATGCCTAAGGCAATGCAACTCCCAGACATCGACGAAACACAGCAGGCTGATTGACGCCGGACTCCGGTGGGAGGGTGGTCGCAAACCAGGCGGGAGTTAGCTCTACAACTGCAATGGAAGAATTGGCCAGTCAAATAAGGTGTTGGGTGTGACTGTCCAGGATGCACCGAGCGCTCGGTTCAGTTGAGGAGGCTTTTTCATGTATCCCAAAAACCAACCCTTTTGGAAGTTGAAGCAAAAGCAAGTAGAAGCATAGGTAATGCATGGAAATAGTAAGTCTGTTTTATTGAGAGTTTCACACTTTTGAAAAACATGATCATCATTGTTTAAAATTCTTCTCATGTAATGGTCAAAATAGATTGATGCTTAAACGTATTATTTACCAAAGAAAATTTGCTACAATACCGTTGGAAGATTGGCAACTTTGGGGTTAATAAATAATATTATTATAACCAACCTCAGGTTACTACAGGCCCACAAGAACAAACTTGTAAATTTTCATATTCACAAGTACATTTTATGTGCCTAATAAAATATGGTATTTTTTCCAAAACTCATTTCAAACTTATATTCAACACTACTCGCTCCCGCTGCCTGCCATGCCTTACCCCTACCAAAAAGGATGACTGTTGATCTTTTTACTTTATAATGCAGTGGCACTAATGTTAGTCGCGTCCCACTGCGCCGCGTATTTATAGCATTGTGTGTGATATGAACTTATAATGAAAAGGGAATTAGCTACGATTGAGTTTTAATTCAATGTGGACAACGCCCTCTATAGGACGTGTTGGGAAGCTTCTGTTGGTATAAAAAAAAGTTTGTTTTTGTTGACACGTGATGTTTTTTTTTTAATAATGGGATTTCGTTTTTTGTCAAAAGGTTCTTAAGGGATTACTTATACTTTATGTTAAGAGAAACGATAGTCTCTTCTTCCATTCGTGTTTAAACGTTTAAGGGCTAATGATATCTAATCTACGACTTAAAGATTTTTCTTCTTTATCAATGAGCTTAATATTTGCCGAAGCAGGGCAGATGATTTTTACGCAGTGATGAGAAAGTCGCAAGCTTCCTTTGTGATCCGAATACATTAATCTGACAATGGAATACTGAGGGCCATATACGAGGTAAACTATTTCTACGTCTAGAGAGAGTTTATAGATTTAGAAATACTAATATTATAAATGCGAGAGTGTGTCTGCCTGTCTGTCTGTTACCTCTTCACGCTTAAACTGCTAAACCGATTTAGATGAAATTTGGCATAGAGATACCTAGTTTGAGTCCCAGGAAAGAACATAGGATAGTTTTCATCCCGATATTCCCACGAGATCGACACCGCGGGGCGATGCTAGTGAGATATACATATAGCAAACAGAACATCGAGCAACAAATCAAACGACTATTAAAAACAAGTACTAATAAACAATACAAGTAAATAAATTGTAATTAATTAAGAAGCCATAACGATAAGTTTAATTGCCCGTCAATGAAGAGTGACATAAGTGTGAGGATGTTAAAGTACTAAGTACTTACATAATTTGTGTTGCAATCAAGTGATTGTGCCGACGGTTTACTGAATAACTTAACAAAACCACATGTTTCGTATGGCGGTGTTTGACTTGTAACCTTATGTACTTTTCAAATCACAACAGACGACTCTCCCTTTGACCAATTTATTGATAGAACAACCAAGAGCTTCTGCACCATAATTGCGTCACACGCTATCTGTGCAAAGTATTTTCTTCCTTTTTTGATATTTTACCTTTTTATACCTTTTGTCTATGCTTTTTCTACCCTTTGGTTTTTACTTTGAGTGACATATCTTATTATACTTTTGTTTTCCCACCAAGAACCAGCGACTTTTATTCGGTAGTTAATACTATCAATCACAATCTTATTGGAAATTGCTAGTCCAGTGCTTCATATTTTCGAAAAATTTGTCCGTTCAACAACGTAAATAACGCAATGAATGTTTTTGAACTGTCAAAATTAAAGCTATTAAGTACTACTGTTACATTCATACTTCACATTTTTCTATATAGTATTTGACCGAACCAAACTCCGATATTGTAAGTAGATCTCATCATCATCATCATTTCAGCCAAAAGACGTCCACTGCTGGACATTTGCCTCCCAAAAGCACCTCCACTTGGACCGGTACTGTGCTTCTCGCATCCAACGGGTTCCTGCGGTCTTCACAAGGTCGTCGGTCCACCTTGTGGGAGGCCTTCCAACGCGGTCGCCACTACTGCAGAACCTTTCGGCCCCATCGGCCATCTGTTCTGCGAGCAATGTGCCCTGCCCACTGCCACTTAAGTTTGGCAATTCTTCGGGCTATGTCGGTTACCTTGGTTCTCCTGCGAAACTCCAAGCATAGCCCTCTCCATTGCCGTTTGGGTGACTTGTAAGTAGATCTACAATAACATTTTGACAAAGGTAATGCTACACCCTTCTTCATAACCATTGTGCTATAGGGGTGTGGTCAGTGGCGCAAAAAATGTTTTATTAACCATTCATATGAGGGTTCGAATCCCGGTTGGGATTTGCATTGATTTTGAGTTTATTTTGTTGTTTATATTACTATAGGTACTTTTCCTACAAGTTTAGGTGGAAAGACCAAACTAAGAGGGGCTTGTGGCTAAGTAATAACAGCCGCACGCAGCTACGCTTGCCGCGGTTGGTCCGTGGATGGGTGAACATCTTCACATACCTACCAAGAAACCTCCGTGCCTCGGAAAGCGCGATAAGCCGTTGGTCCTGACTGTCATTAGTGGATCTTTGACAGTCGTTACGTCAGAAGCCCGAAAGTCTGACAACCAGTCTTATCAAGGGGTATCGTGTTACACAGTAGGTAACTGGGTTATGGAGGTCAGATAGGCAGTCGCTCCATGTAAAATAATAGTATTCAGCTGCATCCGGTTAGATTGGAAGCCGATCCCAACATAGTTGGGAAAAGGCTAGGCAGATGGTGATGAGGTGATGAAAGACCAAACTAGCTTATTTTTTTAGTAGCCAGATTATTGTTCGGACTATTAAATCTATTGTCAAATGTCTTATAACCGTTGTTGTAATTGGTTGGTTAAAATAATAGCAACAGCATGCTGAGTGGAAGCCTTCTCTTCAAACTCGCAACGTGCATTTACCGATTATTTCTGTTTTGTCCTTGTGATAATATATATTACTAGCAGCGCCCAGCAGTTTCACCCGCATAAATCTCGATACCGTGGGAATATCGGAATAAAAAGTATCCTATGTGTTAATCCTGGATAAAAACTATCTGTGTGCCAAATTTCATCCAAATCCGTTCAGTAGTTTGTGCGTGAAGAAGTAACAAACATAAAAACACACAAAAACTTTCGCCTTTATATTATTATTAGTGTGATGTCTATATTGTTTTTATTTTTTCTTTATACACGTTTTTTCTGTGACAAACATACCAATTTTTCTTTCTTTCTTTAAACCGCTAAGTTGACCAGAGGCCAGAGATTACACACCAGAATAATTATGTCTGGCTTCTATATTTTACACATTTGCTTACACAAACTTATTCTTATTAACTTTTTTAATATTGTAATACAACCAATGTCTCTGTACATCTCCTTTTAAAATAACAATCACTCTATCAAATAGTATTTTGTCGACATTTTTTACATAGATAGGGAACAGGACACTTCACGCTGTGCACACCTTGCTTCCGAAATAAGATCACTTCGAACCCCATTGTTGTTCAAAAAAGGCGTGGTTTTGTGTAAAAGTAGCGAGGATGTCCTTTTAATGTTCATTTTTTATTGTGTTTTGGAGATATATAGCGAGTTTATAAAGGAGACAGGTACCTACCTACGTGACGTGTAAATTTTGATGTGGAAGTATTATTAAGTATCAAGTTTTACTAAAGCTGGTCATCCAACTGACTTTGACTATTAGAAGTAGAATTTCCTGCCGAAGTCTGTGGTTCCCTAGACTTAGGTTAGAAAAACTACAAATACACTTAGGTATAGAAAACTGTAAGTTTAGGGCTAGAGAAATCATGACTCACCTTACAACCTAGGACTCATCGCATGTCTTCGCTTGTCGTCTAGGCAAACTTGCACCATCTTCTACCGCATCATCGCTTACTACCTATCGGGTCAGTTAAAGGTCGATGCAAGCATTGTAATAATTAAAAGGAAACGGTTTTTCCAACATCGCGTTTCTCTAGGTACATTAACCCCCTTACTAATAAACGTATTATATCAGATGAATAGTTACACACCGATTTCTCTCTTTCAGTCGTCAGTAATTTGACTTTCGAAAGAAGAACACAAAGCGTTGTGTAACTATACAGATGCTATACAACGTTTATTAGTAAGGGGTAAGTGAATTGCTAAGTATTATCTTTTATTTTAACGAAATCCCAAAGGAGTTTTTTATTTATTGATTTAGGATCTCCAACTTAAGATGTACACAATACATGACACATAAACTAAGTGGAACATCAGGGATAAAGTACCACAGCATACACAATTAAAATAACAACTAAGCTAACAACGTTAAAATAGTAATGATAGGTAACATAAAACAACATAAAAAATCAAATCCTTAAATTAAATCCATTAAAAAAATGTTATATTTAGGCAGAGACTCGCATATACGAGTACATAAGGATTCCATTGATTTGACTCAAAAGTTGACTGGTAGCGAACCGCTTACGAATCCCAAAATATGCATAAATATTATCACTAACTATGCTAAAAACTTCTCGAAAAAATCTCTAACAGCATAGGCCCCAACGACTTTCAAAACCCACCATTACATGTAACATTACACCATAGAGTTAAAGCATAATGAAACTTCAGTGTCGGCACAACTTTGGGGCTATGAAGCTATGGCGTATGGGGCTATATGGGGCCATGGCACGCTTACAACACCCGATACTAAGATTATAAGTATTTTATGTATTGTTCACTTGACGACAAAATTGGTGAGTATAAAATAAATTGACGTTTTGTAACGGTATGCCTTTTTTAGCGCGTGGCATAACGTTTTTGATTAAAATCTTTTTACTTATCGACATCACACAGATGAATTTTATTGATATAGCTTTCATGCAATTGTAGAATTATAAGCCAATTAGCAAGGTGTGAGAGCAGTGGCCGACTTACAACTTGTAGGTCGTAGGTTCGAACCCAGATAGGCGTAAATTTGTGCGTAAGTTTGTATAAATTATTTCAACATATAGTGAGGAAACCGGCATGTCCTAAAACCAAAAATTCGAAGACATTTATTGTGACATTTATACCGACCCGCACTGGGCGCGCGTGGTGAATTATAGCCCACTCCCTCTCACAGTGAGGTGGCTTATAATGTGAACATTATAGGCTGATTATGCTACATGACTTGTTAAAAATATTAGCTAGTCAGCAAGATGGTGAAGCAAGATGGTGGTAGCAAGGTGGTGATGGTGACGGTAATGGTGGTGATGGTGATGCTGTCTAGAGACTGTTAACGGTCGTGTCAGATTTTTTAATCATCTTAATAACTAACTAAACTACAAATTAAAGGAGTAGATAATATTTATTTAAGGATCGTAGCAGGTGGAGTTAAACTTAAAGTCTATATTCAAACTTATGTTTCAAATTAATACTCGTATTATTTCAAGTTAAACAAATATCAATTTTATTTTAATGATTATTAAGTTGATTTCAGAGAGACTAGCACTACTGAAAAAGTTATAAAATTGTTTGTGTTGTAGCGTAAATTGAACTTTATTGTGTAGGATTTAAAGTTATTTTTCCATAAACTCATATTTGTTTCCATTTTGGAAAATAAATCGGGAATGCAGATTACATCTCCATAGGAATCTTTGCTTTAGAATGGACTGCAACAGCCGGCTGTTGGCTGTACTTATTGTTGCTGGTCAAAAAAAGTACCTAAGTACCTACCTATCTCTGCAAACTATCTTTAACTTTCTAGCTAACTCCTTACATCTAGACAAATCTAAAGTGTCTACAAATGGTTTAATTTGAATAAATAACTTGAGTTTGCAATGAAAAAAACTTTCGCAATAACGTCATTCGATACAAAAAAAAACATACACACATAATTTAAATTCTTAATCCAATTTCAAAAGTTAATGTGTTTGTTTGTTAATAGCTAATTAACAAACAATAACGTCAGTTTAACAATCAGCTAATTTAGGTAGCACGCGCCTCACAGTCAGCCTGCTGTGCTCAATATTGTTGAATTACTACCATTTCTGCCCTCCCTACTTAGTAACGTGGATTGATTATTATTTAATAGGAAAGTAGGCAGTAGGAGAGAATTTAAAAAAAATTAAATTAGTTCGAAAGCGAGATGATTTAATATTTGTTAGTTTTTTCTTAGGGCGGCTAATAGGGCTAAAAAATAAACCGAATTTTAATGTACACAATTATGACATGATGTAACTTATGGGGTAATTCTGGGGGAGATGACCCTAATAACTTTAAGGATCTGCTGTGAAGGAATTATGATGAATAAAACATTGAATTGTATCGAAAACTAAACTTTTATTATAATTCTTATAAAACCTTTAATGAAAAATCGCTCTAAAACATTCAAAAAAGTCATTTTAAATAATAAAAAAATTGGACTGGCGATCACTCCAGGAGTGTCCAGGATTAACTAATTACCTATCCTACCTAAATGCATAAAACCTTTCAAATTGTTTGGCTGAAGTACTAGACAAGACACATTCAACGGTGTTTAGTTTATTTAATTTATAAAGCATATAATAGGAACATTATTCTCCTATCCTTGTGCCAATATATTTGTGGTCGGCGCAACATTTATTTATTAATTATTTATTTATTTATTCACACCAAGCATACAAATATCCTTACAGGCTAGACCCAATGCGATATTGTAGTTCACTTAAAAATTAAATATTTCCAATGCTCGTACCATAACAAATTCTATATGTCCAAATTCGCCCAAAGCGCAACAGAATATGTCTTTGTCATCAGCAATGAGGTTGAGAGTGCGGAGCGCGCTCGTCAGCGGCGCCTCACGCAGCAAGTTAGTTCGCGCGCGTGGTACCGCCTGCAACCTTGGCTGACGACGACGGCCCACATACCCGTCTGGCACGACTAGTTCCACCCTTCGCAATATATCCGCATTGTGTATCTTCCCTCTAATTATGTAGTCAGGTCCTTTCTAGCCGTAAATACAGTCTATTCACCGTTTCTTTGGCCTTTCCCTACTATCCCTATTCTTAAAACTATCATCACCACATTTCTCTCATTCCTCCGCATCCCATGCCCATACAATGACAACCGATTTTCACAAAACTTTTCACTCATCGGTGTCACTACAGGGGGTCTAAAAAGGCCACAATTCATATCACGTAATTCATCTGTATGCCAGCCTTTTGGGCACTGTTTGTGTTGACAGCGATGCGGACGAATTTTTTGATGCCCCATGATTCTTTTTTCATACAATTGTACATATTAAATGTTAATACTGGTATTCAGCTGCATCCGGTTAGACTGGAAGCCGACCCCAACATAGTTGGGAAAAAGGCTAGGCAGATGATGATGATGATGATGTACATATTAAATGTTAGCTTGTATTATGTAAATACACTATGAAAATAAAATATAATCTCTATGACAGTTTTGTATGGAGATTCGTAAAGTGCTATAGGTACACCTCTGCCTAACCCTTCAGGGATATATAAGGTGTGAAACTGTCAAACATGAATTGCGTGATATGAATTGTTTTATGATTCTGCCAAAGTGGCCTTTTTAGATCCCCTGGACAGTGGTAATTTTCCTAACTCCTCCAATAATTAAAAAAAAACACAAAACTGTGTAATTATCTTTATCTATTTAGTTAGCTAAACAGTACCTATCACCAACAATTCTAGTTTTACGAATGTTCTGTCAGCAGCCACCATCGCCAAAGATTGTCCATTTTAAATATATTACAACATCAATATTCAATAGTCATAGAAACTCGCAAAAATATCTACATAAAACACACACAACTAATAAAATCCTTTAACAATCTTCAAGAAACAAGAGACCAACCGTTTCTTTGTAAAAAAGATTATCCTCGCTTTCTTCAAAAGAGTTTTTAATGCGTTTAGGACTGCTTTAAGTTGTTTAAACTTTAAACCACGGCCCCCCAGCTGATGGCAAAAGTTCGGAGTAAAATTCAGAAGTGCCGACTTTAGGGTATAAAATTTATTGTGGTGTAAATATCAGCACTGCTCGGTAGTAAAATGAAGTAGGGTTTTAAAGGAGCTGGCTTGTTTTTTGCAATAATGACCTTGGGCGCTTTGAAGAAATGCAAAAGACCAAAACTAAAAGTAAAGTTAATAGTGACACTAGCAACATTTTGATGGCTTGGTTCTCACAACGCGTATTGTAGGTAAACTCAAACTCATTGACTTATTTATTAAGGTACACCAACAGCTTCTATGTATACCTAATACCTATTTATCTTAGGAGCGTTTACGCCGTACGGCATTTCATAAAACTTTCAAGCCCTTGTTTTTCGAAATGAATGAACCGATTTTAATGAAACTTCATACGCTTATGCAGAATACAAAGCCATAAATAGTTAGTTAAGAATATTTTCGTAAAAACCTTCTCGAGCGCAACACAACAACTTACTAAAGTTTCATCACAATCGGTCGAGCCAGAGACTAACGAACGGCAATTGATTTTTATATATACGTAAGAAGATATAATGTTAGTTTGTAAGGTACATGTCTATAGGCCATTGTAACCTGAAACAAATGCTTTATTATTATAACTCCTTCCACAGGGGTCCTTGAACCAAGAACATAACATAATATACCTCTCAATTCCCTTTTCATGAAACTACGCACAAATATATCGCCCAACTACGTTCACCAACACACGCGCAAGTACGAACACAGACGATATTTTCCACATTTTCGCACAAACCGACTCTAAGCATTCTCATCTCGGGACACGTTAAGAACGCTTTGATATCGCCGCTGCCTCAGTATATCTCATGAGGTTTTTTTTTTTAAACAAAAATAACTTCTTTCTTGTTGTCCAACGGCAGAGAGGGACAAATATGTCCTCAGTTTTTACCTTGTTAATAGGGTTGGCAGTAAGGAGAACTATTTTTAAATTATGTAGGAATAGGCCGAGTTTTCAGGCGGCGAATTTAATAACACAATATTGTTGTCTGGCATTTTTGCTGAACTGGGCTTTTTAGCGCAGCCCTGAGGCACACTTTCCTGCAAATTTCTTACATCGGACTTTACACTTTTTATTTGTCTTTATCTGATGTATAACCTATCTGGTGTATTGTGTATTTTCTTTCTTTCATTCTTTTAAGGTTTAAGTTTAAACCAATTATTGTCGTGAACAACTCTTAAGCATATTGAACTCAGTTGGAGGGACTGACCAGATAACATTCAAAACATTGCTTTTGTTTTTGGATATTGGACTAGCGTTTGTGAATTCAAAACTTAGTTTGAAGATATGTTTTATACGTGTAACATACACAACCTTTGTTTAAATAATTGAATTTGTAGACAATGTTCTCACAAAATCGAAAGAATGCCTGCCTAAATAGTGTAGGACTATAAAATAATGAAATGCGATAGGTACGCAGTCTCCGAAATGACACGATGGTGTGAGGTAAAAAGAAAGTACGTTCACCTTATTGAGGAAAGCCACCGAAACCATCTTCAATGAACTTTGAAAGTCTAAGGAATCTGGGATAGGAATACGGGCGTCCTAAAGAACCTTGCACCAAATAAAAAATATAACACTTTGGATGACAACAGTTCATTGAATCATCATCATCTGCCTAGCTCTTTCCCAACTATGTTGGGGTCGGCTTCCAGTCTAACCGGATGCAGCTGAATACCAGAATTTTACATGGAGCGACTGCCGATCTGATCTCCACAACCCAGTTACTGGGTAATACGACACCCCTAGGTAAGACTGGTTGTCAGACTTTCGGGCTTCTGACTACCCGTAACGACTGCCAAAAATTTGCGAATGACAGCCGGGACCAACGGCTTAACGTGCTTTCCGAGGCACGGAGGAGTCTGGGTATGTAAAGATGGTCATCCATCCACAGACCAACCGCGGCAAGCGTAGCTTAACTATTTAGCAACGGGCCCATCACAGTTCATTGAATCAAATGACAATAATAATCAGCCTATAATGTTCCCACTGCTGGGGCACAGGCCTCCTGTCAGTGAGAGAAAGTGAGCCGTAAGTCACTATGCGGGCTCAGTGCAGGTTGGTAGCTGATGTCAAATGTCTTCGAATCATTTACAGAAAGTAAAGCGCCTGTCTGGGTTCGAACCTACGACCTACAACTCGTAAATCTCGGCCGTTACCACCGTGGTTAAATTTGGGATCCAACGGAAATAGATACCAAAAATATTAAACTGGGATTCAAAAGTGAGATCCAAGGAAAATAAATCCAAATACTGCGCTCAAATCATCTTAATACTCGTATAGTGATTGATTATACAAATTAGATAGTTCAACCTGATTAAAACCAAAACCTCTTCATAAAATCAGTTCCTTGTTCGCGCCAGCCCTGCTCGTAAGAATTCCTTCACTGCTATTGTTTTTGACGTACCAGAACTTTGACGCGTGGTTCGCTGGTGCCCGCCAAACGGGGTTCCCTGCACCATTGCTGAGGGAGACAGGTTCCTTATGTTTTAAATATACGACTATTTAAATGCATTGATTGACTGTGGACTATGTGCGGGGCTTGTGGCTAAGTATAGTAACAGCCACACTGGTCGATCGGGTAAACTTGCCGAGGTCGAGTGTAAGTATATTAAGCTGTTGAATTCGCGGTTCTTTGATAGTATTAATAGGTTGTCAGAAGCCCGAAAGACCGACAACCAGTGTTACCAAGGAATAGCACGCTACCCAGTAGCTTGTATTGGTCAGATAGGCAGTCGCTCTATATAAAATACTGGTATTCAGATGCATCTAGTTAGACTGGAAGCCACCACATTAGTTGGGAAAAGTCTAGGCAAATGATGATGGTTGACTGTGGACCGATGACCTGGGGAAGGTCGCAGGAATCGAATGCGAGAAGCGGCCAATATGACGAAGCCGAATCATTATGAAGATGATGATGAGTAACATGGATGATAAACGCGGATGTTGAGAAGACGTTTGTCTTTTGTTTTCTGTAGATTCCTGGGTCGGATAAATGTTTTTGTATTTTTTAGCAGGTATTTCTCAGTAAGCAGCTCGAAGTCGCTCCCAATATAAAGGACTGTAACAGAGACAGTGTGGGAGGTAATATTCACCTCTGCCTGCACCTTTGCGGAATATAGGCGTGATGTTATGGTTATGTGTTCATCATTATCATAGATTTTTAACGGCACACTTCACAGCATCCGGAAAACAACAATGATGCTTAATTAGCATCTATTTCTGCCGTCGCGTCGAAGATGTCCCCGATGTTGCAACGGAATAATTTCAAGGCCGTCATAATTTAGATTTAGGTGAGGTTCTGCCCTCGACTTTGTCCGCGTGATGTTTTGGCCCCCGACCCACCGCATCGCATCCTATCGCCCGCCCGCGCTGTTACTTTGTTTACTGATTTTTATTATTTTTAAGAGTCGTAGTCGAGTATTTTTAAATCTTCAAGAATTGGGCTCTCAAGTGCAAAAAGAATGTTTCAAATAAGACTGGTAGTTCCAAAGATTAGCGCGTTCAAACAAACAAACTTTTCAGCTTTATTATTAGTACTAGTTTCTGCCCGCGACTTCGTCCGCGTGATATTTCTTGTTCCCCTGACCCAACCCCGTCGCATTGCATCGCCTGCCCATTACTTAATCTCTTTATCTTTATCTTATTAAGATAAGAAAGTGTCAAGTAGTCCTAACACTATTTATGTAAGCAACATACTTCCAAAATCAGCTGTTCCTTAAAGAAACATAATTCCAGATGTAATTCACAATTAACAAACATTTTACATGTACAAAAAAATGCGAAAAACCGCCTCTTGCATAAGTGTCATATTCACAGGAAAAAAAAATACAAAAAGCGTGTTGCCAACCCCAAAAACTATTAGAGAATGCGGACGGAAGCGCCACGCCTACGGAACCCTTTTAAAAAATAATAAAACAGGCCCCTTTGTTGGGTTCTGTATAGCTTTTGATACAAAAGGTATTTTTTAAAAGAGCTGTTTTTTTTTGGATCACATCTGGCTATGAAACTTGGTATGAGTGAGACGTTGTGCGATGGCGCAGGTAAGTAGGATTTATATTGGAAATGTATTTGTAATTAAAACATCAAAAGGCCTAAAACAAAAAAAAAAAAATGTATATTTACAAAAATATGATAAAAAAAATGTTTATTTAAAATGTAACTGTTCTGTGTTGTGCTTTTATTTCACATCACGTTAAATTAATAAATCCATTTTGTAATTCGAGTTGGTAATTCGTTTTGGTACTTTTGTCTTATGAGTGGCAATGAAGCCTGAACAATCAGCGCAACCATCTTTCTAACTAGCATTTTTTTAACCATCGCATTAGCTTCAATAATGTTCGTGCCAAGACGACAGAAACAGGAATTCAAATAAAAAAATGTACGTAATAAAAAGTGAATTGCTGATTTTAAATATCTCGAAAGTAATCAAAACTTTTATATAGCAAAACAGTTTTCAGTTACTTTCATTTGTAGATCTTTGACAGTCTTTACGGGTTGGTAGTCTGAAGCCCAAAAGTCTGACAACCAGTCTTAGGTAACTGGGTTGTAGAGGTCAGATAGGCAGGCACTCTGTGGGAAATTGTGGTATTTAGTTGCATCCAGTTAAACTGGAAGCCGACCCCAACATAGCCAACTATGTTGGGTATGTTGGGGTGTTGGTAGATGATGTCTCGGCCAACCATAGACTAAATCTCCAGTTTGAGTCAGTCTTAGGTAGGCTTGTACCTACCTATACTTAATTTAGCAAGTAATGGAAGACTGTAACATTATTTAATAAATCATCATTTAGGTACTAGGAAAGTTCTATGTTCCATTGTATCTTTATGATACACTTTTTAATAGATTGTTATTGAATGGTCTCTCATAAGAGATAATTACCTATTTATATTCTTTTACCGTTATATTGGTCAGACAGTTATGTCAGGTAATGTGAGTTCACCAGATATGTTTCATGCAACGTACCTAATTAATTAACAAACATCAATCATTAATTAATCAAAGTAAATCCAAAATGGCCGACGCTAAGCGTCATAATTTATTGTTCAGTTTCAGTTAAAATTTTCCAATTAACAAGCAGTTTTATTAAGTAAATTATGTGATTTGTGTGCACTTGTAAAACAGGATTTACCAGCAGTTTATTTTTTCAAATCCTGTTTCTAATTAATCGTCCCTACTAACATAAATTGACATCTAAATAAACAGTTATTACAACTGTCAACGTCTTACTTCTGTTAATTTTGACGTCGAGCTGTCATTTTTTCGGCGTCTACTGCAGAATGCTGTCCCACTCCTGCGCAGTAATTGTCAACCTTTAACACAGGACGACTAGTTGCTGTTATTAATTGGTACTGTTTATTTGTATCTGTTCCTAACTACCACTTTGAGTGTGAAGTTGAGAAAATTTTGTAAAAGAAGCATCTATGAACTGAATATTTGGCTTTTTAAGAATATCTCGGAAACGATTGAATTTCGGCCATAGGTACATATGGAAGGTTCAATTTGTTGCGTTTTGGCCCCCCTATCAGCTCCTGACGGATATACGTTGAGTTAAAAGTAACCCTATGGAAGTAATACTGTCTTGTTGGATTGGGAGACGAAGTGTCGGTCGTCCGGTGGCGTGATGGGTGAAAGACATTGTTACCATTAGCTGGTAGAAACTGGATGAGGCTGGCACAGGGGCGTGGGGATTGGCACATGAAAAGAGAGGACTAGGAATGGTCAGCGGTGGACGAAGACGGGCTATGGATGATGATGATCATCGGGTTAGACAAAGTGTTATTGGGGTTGTCCATTAGAAAACTTTGAGCAACAGCCTGGAGCCTGTATTTGTGTCCGGTTTATGATAGCAGAAGGCTCATCCTCCATTACATTACATCACGCCTGTTATTCCCAAAGTGTTAGACAAAAGTGTACCTATAGTACACCCATATTCCGCCAGTTATGTTTAAGTCCCATGTAAAAGGGGGCCAGCCTATTGCCATCAACGGTGCACAAATCCAGACTCCCTCTATTACCAAGATGAAACACATGGCCTACCCCTCAGCGAAGAGAGGCGTGATGTTATTGAAGGATAGCTCTAGTAGTGAACGTTGACAGGCCCATATAATTTACCATGTCACTTAAAACCAGAATCCAAAGTGTTTGTACAATAAGTTTTCCAATCAAATCAACATCTGAAGAGCTATCAGAATGGCACTTACGAGTGCCTCTCAAAGTAACTGCCTTATGAAAACGTACTGAAGACGTGTAAGCATTTGTAAGCCGTCCATTTTTGTTCCGAAGTCCCCATTCAACACGTTCTACCAACAAATGCTTTGTGGTACAGCCAGGTTGTGACAAAAACACAAATATCCTTTGTACAACGCCGCTGTGGCAAAAAAAGACACCACTATGAAACCATCTGCTCGACGTTTCAATAAAGGCACATATAATTGGATGGCGATCGCCATTTTAATTACACTCAATGTTTTTCGCCAATATTCTCAAAAAGTCGAACCTTTTACAGTTTATTTGCGACTGGTGACACGTTGGATGGTTAATGAGGTTGAATTGATTTTTTGAATTAGGATTTTCGGGTTTCCGATTTTTTTTTTTGAAGTGGGTTTTTACGAGTTGTTGGTGCATTTTTTTGTGATATTGAGTTGAAAATAAACCTACTAGGAACAGCTGCGTTGCGAGGTCGCGACAAATGTCGCAGCATCATGCTGAGATAGAAACCTTTTGTCCTCGTACAGGACTTTCTGTTTTTTTTATTTTATTTTTTTTATTATTATTTTGTATTTAATATTAGGTATTATAATTGTGTTTTGTTTAGTTTGTGATCTTTCTGTGTGAATTCCTAGAAATACGATTTCTTCCTTAATTTTTTTTTTCTTTACTTAACTCTTACTGCAGGCGGAATAATATAGTAAAGCTACTATAGATTTACGAGTATTTGACAGAATGCAGAAAACACCTGTTACTCAATTTACACAATTCTCCGAAAACTTGGTTTCTCAAATATTCGCGAAAGTAAGAAAACAACGTGAAATAAAATTTTCATAAATGTATTTTTTTCATTAAGAATTCTTGTTGCCGTCCGTCATGGGCCTCTAAATGCCATTTCAATTGCATATGCAATGTTTTTCACGTCTCAAACTGCCTGCTTCCACAATTTATCAACCGGTAAATTGATTAAAAATTATCGTTAAAATTTTTCAAACACTGTTTAAAAATTTAATTGCAATGCTGACTCAATCGTGGTGAAGGCAGGTAAGGACTTGATGGAATTTGGAAAATTGTCGTTTTTGAATTGTAGTAGTGAAATTTATGTATGTGTGTAATTACATAACTTCTTGTTTTTTTGTTGTTGGAAATATTGCGGTATTAACAGCTGATGCTTTCCTTTGATAATGTGAATTAGAGTATTTAAAAATGTGAACGCTGTTCGGTTCAAGAAGGATTATTATTTCTGAGATTGCAGATATAAAAGATAGTGCCTCTGTGACTAGTAGAGCTGTTGTATAAATATCGCTTCGAAAATAAGAGATATTGTTTTCTAAGTTCATTACGTGTTATACTAGAATGACATTCGAAACAATATTTAGAGAATCGGACTACCGTTCATTGAACTCTGATAGTGGGTTCTGAAAACGTTTTAGCTTATCATATTTACTTCATACTTCGTTTGGAGACGCTCTCCTACCATTCCTATTTCTGCCGCTAAACAACTTTGTTCTCGTACGCTTAAAGGGAAATGTCGCATGCTTAATGGAACAGTGACCCATTAGTAGATAGGTCAGAATGATTTCCTTTTTTTTTATTAGATCTCATCAATAGTTAATCATACGTTCGAAATTGAAGCATTCATGATTAATTAATCTAATCAAATACAATCAGTTTTAATTTTGTAGTATAAGTCCTCATAGCGAGATCTTCTTTGCGCTTTCCCAAAAATGGTCTGTTTTGAGTTAAGTCAGTATTCCATTAAGCATGCGATGAGTGACGCTGAATTACAGGCATAGGTACTCAGCGTCTTTGTTCTTGCGACTAAGGTGATATAAACCGTCTTAATATCAGGTATATTACCAAGAATTCAGTTCTATTTGATCGTTTGACCACTGACTACTATGTCCCATGTCTTCGGTTATCGTCCTTAAGTTCTATTTCAAGAACTGTCCTACTTAAGCAGTATTAGGCTCTGTATTTAATGTAACTGTAGTAGAGTTATGTTTGTGGCACATGACATAAGTTTATTTTCACATAAAGTTATATAATCACTAGCAGCGACCTGCGGTTTCACCTGCTTAAGTTTCCCGTGGGAATATCGGGATAAAAACTATCTTATGTCCTTTCCCGGAACTCAAACTATCTGTATGGGTTCAGCGGTATAAGCGTGAAGAGATAACAGACAAACAGACAGACACACTTTCGCATTTATAATATTATATATAGTAGGTATGGATTCTATTTTTGCAAGAAATCTAGCTTCGCCAGCAAGCATAGCTTGGCATCCACCAGCTAGGCCGACAGACGTCCTTACCTAATAAGGTGGCAGTGACAGACTGGATGCTCTCAGGATAGGATCAACGATCTTCGCAGGGTGGTAGCTGGATGGGAGTTGCCGAACATCGAGTTGAATGGCTTGCAAGTAGAGAGGCCTATGTCTAACTGTGGACCGTTGTAGGCTTATCATGATGAAAGACTAGATGCGGAAAGTTGAGGATAGACTTGATTGATTTAACTACACATTTTTTTGGTGGCCAGAAATTAAAGCCTATAGGTACTTTAAAAGCAACAAGTTACTTAATTGGAATCATTGACAATAACAAAACATAGACATTATGTTTCACCTAAAATATCCAGCAACACGTTGTGAGTTGGTGGGCACTATGAGCAGTGTCTTCCTCAAAATACCATTTCACATACATGGTCCTAACATGATCTGGCCAAGATGATGACTGGTGTTTAAAAGAGACTGTGACATCTGAGTTTGTTTCGTCATGTCTAGCTTCTAGTTTTAGCAAATTGTTTTAAAAACTGTTAAAAAAACCCGGCCATCTGTAATGCAATTCTCGCAAATAAACTTCATTTCATTTCTTCTCAGAGTAGTCAGATAGGAAACAACCAGTTTTACCAAAGGGTATCGTGTTATCCAGTAACTGGGTTGTGGAGGTCAGATAGGTAGTCGCTCCATGTAAAATACTATTATTCCGCTGTATCCTGTTAGACTGGAAGCCGACCCCGACATAGTTGGGGAAAGGCTTAAGCAGTTTGACTTTTGACTTATTGCAAATCCAAGTTCTTATTCTACCACTTTTTGACAGCTCTTGTGTATGCTATCATAATCTAAGGTACTTTCATGATGATGAATAGCTACTAGGACCTTCTCAGTTTATAGTTACGAATTTAAAATATGAGTAGACAAATACATAAATACCCGCCAAACCGTGAAAACTTAGGTGAAGTGAGTTGTCAATAGTGTCAATACTCTAGCATCAGATTGCACCATTTACAAAGCACTTCCTCTATTATATAGTGGTTGAAACAAAAGCTATTTAACATCTGCCATGTGTAAGTAAGTAGGGTTCAATTGTGGTAACTTAGCCACGAAATAAAAACACGAAAATATAATATTTTTCTCTTTTTATTTGACAAAAGAAATTAATTCACTTTTTTTTCTTATTTCCGCTTTCCTTATAATACATTGTAGTTATAAAGTAATTACGCTACCTATATTTATATGTATAGTTTATTTTTCTATATATTACAAAAAATATTTACAAAATTTTATTTCATCCCGTAAAGACCCATTCTAGAAATATAGATATATTATAATTTAGTCTATTCATATGACTCCAATATCGCAAAATAAAAATTACGACAAAAAAAAACAAAATTATTTAAAAAAACTAAAAATAAAAAACACATTGGTCTCGAAAAAATACAGAAATATGAATAGACTATATTATTTACAGGTAATAAAGAAAGAAATTGCAGTTGAAATTAAAGATAAAATATATTTATAGCTAAAAACAAAAAACTTTTTGCATTCAGAACACATGATTTTTGCACAAAATGTAATAAATACAATTTTTATAATTCAAATTATTGTTCTACATAAAAAAAAAAAAAATTAAAATTATTTATCACAACAGACTGGTTTTGTGTTCCCGTTTGATTGTTTTTTTGAAGATTTAAATCTAAATAAATAAAAAAATGAATTAAAGCTTAATTTACGAATACAATTTTCAAATAATAATATTAGTTACAGTTGACCAATAATACTCTCAATAATTTTTAAATAAGATTTTTAGAGACAAAGTAAAACGTAAAGCGAATATTGCAACCAATTTTAATTTTATTTAAAAAAAAAATTTAGTTCTGCCATTGATTGGTCAAATCATTTTAATTAAACGATCCAAAAAATTGGGTATAAATAAAATTGCTACTTCATGTCAAGGCAAAACTAAGAATACAATACAGAAATTCTAATTCAGATTGCCAATATTCAGTTCCAATTGAAATCTCGATAAAAAATTCTACTAATTTAAGTGATTCGGGAAACTAAAGGGTAATAAAAAGAGTCAACACATTCACATCTGTCTTACGTCAAAGTTACAAATAACGTGATTCGTCCATTCCAGAGTGTCACCGTTTTATCAGCCAACCAGAGACGAGAATTTTAGGATACACGATACCTGATAGGCTCATATGTGACCGGATATGAAAGACGTTACGTTAGTTTTAGGAATACAAATTTATTGATGGGCCAAATAATTATTTCGGAAAAAAATCGGCAATCTAGAGATAAGTGGTCAAAAAAACTCAAGATATATGAATATATTTTCCTAGTTATATTTATATACTAAGGACATTCAAAGAAATTATAAAAGTTAAAAACAATCGCAATATGCCAAGAGTCATTAATTGTTTGGTCCATCAATATCTGCTTTTATTAACATATTTATTACATATACAGTAACCATTATGAACAATTATTCCCTATTTATAATTAATTATAAAAATTTACAATGATTTTCATTATTACTATTAAATAATTCTGCTTAAAATTAAAAGTTGGTTGTGCCGATGCTTTCGCGCCTTAAATACGACGCCATTTTGTGATGGCTGTCATTCCTGTCCGCCATTTTATAGTGAATATACACTTACATTTTAGTTAGGTTTGTGTTTGTGCGAGGGCTGTTAAACTGCAGGCCATACCCTGTTGACAAAAGAAAAATGATTTAATTAAAAGGTTTAGACACACTAAAATAAACTACTTACATAATAATTTCTTCACTTTCAAATCAGTTAATTTAAACATTTTGAAGCGGAAATTATAAAACGTGAATTGGAAATGTTGAGATTGAGATAAATTGTTTCATATTTTTATTAAATTGATTGGAAAATTATTCTACCAAAAAGGCTAATAAAAACAAAGAGTATTTAAAGACCATTTAACTTAAAGATAACATGAGACATGGGGGTAACTTGAAAATTTATAAGAGAAGTGGAGCTATGATTCGTTGCAGAAAGAAAGAAAAGAAAATAAGTTTATTTGACCCAGGTTATGTCAGACGTTTATAATCAACCATAGTTTAGAAAGTATGAAAACTTACTGACTGACCCAGGATAGTCATCGGCCTGGTACTAGAAGCATTGTGGCACGGAGACCAGGTGCCACGTCTTGTTTCCAGTCACCAACCCGCTTGCCAAGCATGGTGATTCATTCCCCATTTTTGTAGAGGCCTATGTCCAGCAGTGGACTGCGATAGGCTGTTGAAGATGATCTCTTGATGAAAAACATGTTAAATGGGACTTACGTGAGGGTTAGCATCCATCTGGTACTAGGATGAGCTGGCTTGGTATAGTTAAAAGAGTATTTCCGACGCACCGAGCAGTTAGCTCCGCTACCAACCTTGGTGAATTGTCTTTTCGTGCGTAAACATGAGTTTTAACTTACGTTTTAGTCCAGAACACGTTTTCAGCTGGTCATGCATTCCCAGAAGGGTTACGCTAAGATTACAGTGTCCCACATTTTGCCAATCAGTGCATGGCATCGGTACAATCAGTGTCAAAAGTAGATGAAAGTTTTACAGTTTCGTTTGTAAGTTATTGCTGTTTGATTACCTTTATTGAAGAATTACTTTAATCCATTGATTGCTAAAGCAGATAATATTGACCTAAGATCCCTTAATAAACCATGATCCTTAAAATCGTCACTGTGGCAGGCAGACACAAGATGCTTTAACTTAGCACTAAACTAAAAGGTAATGCAAAAATCTCCTGAGACACTAAAACACCAAATTAATACGAAATCTTTCATCTAATTTACACACTAAAAGTACCACTTACATATAAACCAAGATTCAAATAAACTTACGTAAGTAACCCAGGGTTGGCGTCGGTTTGGTACCAGGAGTACTGCGGCACGTAGGGCGGGTGAGGCTGTGGGGCGCCCTGGTGATGCAGCGCGTGGGCGGCGTGCGCGCCTTTCATGTCCCACGGGCCGGGCGGCGCGCCCTACGACAAAGAGAGGGTACGGTTAGGTTGTGTGTTCTGTAAAGTAGGATTGCCTAGATATAGACTGCTATAAGGATATTTTGGCGCCTGAATGACATTGACAGGTGGCCGTGTTAGGAGAAAATTTGTGAAACTGTCACAGAAATTATAATGACAAATCAAGATGGAGGCCTTTTTTTTTTTTTTTTAAGGATGGGAAATCATCAAATGACCCCTCCCGCTCTGGGTGGAGCGGAAGGGAGTGTCAGACTCTTACTGACTAAAACCCATCCGTGTTCCTTCCTTAGCCCTTTATATTCCGGGGTAGCGGTAACCCTTTCGGACAATCCCGCTGCCCCGGCAGGCTTCGGCCCTGATGAGATGGAGGCCTTAGTGCTGATTTTGGCCACTCGCCAAAATAACCTTGCACACATTATATGATTGTGACCAGCTCATAAAATGGTGTATTTGAAGTTTTAATCTATGTCCCAAGAAATGTTAATGTTAGTGACTGGATATTTAAAATTTAATGGAAATCTTCTTAGTTTGAATCTATCTTCTTCCTATGTTTATGTGCAGATAGCAGGAGTATAATTTTTGTTTCAGTATGAGCATTTGTAGAATTTGTCTTTGTGTGTTGTTATCTTAGTATCTTTGTGTTTGTTCAAAAACTTTAGGACTTTAAATTATAGGCCTATTACAAATTCAACGGTCTTTCAACTTGCGTCAAGAAAATAATATTCGCATTATGATAGTTACTTTTAAACTTGAAAATAAACAAAGTTACGGTACCTAAAACAGACTGATGTTAATTATATCTCCACATCAATAAACTAATTAACAATATTACACGTACTTTCCAAGTGAAGTCGCAGTAAAAGCTAGTCGAAAACTAATCGTCGAAAACGTGAGGCGCGCCCGGCACACCCACGACCATTATCTAATACGTTTTATATAGTTTTTTATAATTTTCACACACGCAACCATACCAAACTTGTTTTTTGTAAGCTTTCTATGGAAATACGAATGTTTTCGAGAAGATAATTAAATTAAATAGCGGATTCTGTTGGTATTTTTTTGGTAGGTAAACAAAATAATTAGTTACAACTTTTCGTACGAAAGGTTGCGTGAAAAGAAACGTTTTATTTTCTCATTTTTCTGAGGCTTCCACTATGACACACAAAAGAATATTATTTCATTTAAAAAGTCTCAGTTTCAGACAATTTTCTTTAAAGTAAACTAAAATATTCCTAAAATAAAAACAATAAGAATACATTATTTTGATATTATTATATTGAATAAATTTAATAACTACGTGCATTTAACAAACACGACACGGAATCGAACCCTTACCTTCAGCATCCAAGGCATTGGTCGGCCCCTCATGCCGTCGGCGCCCGGTGATCCTTCTATGTCATCGGATTGAGGCGCGAAATAACCCTCCTACGATAAGAAAAGGAAGCTCCCCTCAAAAATATGTATTTCCTTAGGTAAAATATACCTAAACTTACCTAACTTGACAAAACATTGCTAAAATTGTATAATGAAAATAATATTTTTCTAATTTAATGCATTTCATTTTCGAAACAATATGCCTTTTTATTTTCCAGTTAAAGCTAATTCAATTATTTTCAAAATTAGAATTCGTTCATTTGTAAACTGAATTGAATTTAAAATAAGAATTTTCCAATTATTGCATTTATTGATTCATAAAAAAGGAACGTTGCATTCCATTTTCAAAACGTTTATTTCTAAAATTGGAAAACTCAACCTGTCATTTTAGGTCATATATATTATTATTATAAGTGCAATAATTTTCAAGTTATTTATTTATTTATTTCATAACAAAAATATATTTGTGTCGAAATATTTGCACAGCACGTACACACGAATAAGCACACAAATAATTATAATGTAAGTCTATCCAAATTAAAAATACCAACCCTACAAATTACCATTCTTATTAAAAAGCTACAAAAATACAAATACATTTAATGTCAAAATATGAAGTTAATAAAAATAAATAAAATGAAGCAACAATTATAAACAAAGTCAAAGGGCAATGGGTGCACATCATTTAATTTAAGTTTAATTTAATACTAGTTTTTAAGATTTTCTGTCATTACAATATTCGTCAATGCTGTAATAGGCTTTATTGATTAGCATAGCTATGAGTTTAGTTTTAAATATGTTCACATTCTGAATAGTAAGTGCAATAATTGTAAAACTTGAAGTGACAATGTTGCACTTACGTATCCGACCCTCGGATCCCATGACTGTTGGTGTGGAGGCTTTACGTCACACGAGCTGCCGTCCGGCGACCGGCCTGCCGTCGGCTAAACAGAAAAGAAAAAGGATGGTTAAAAAACTGATAATACACTTTTTTTGGTAAAATTACTTTAGAAATGAATGTGATAGTTACTATTCTAGTGGCATATTAAATAATGGTTTCATCATTACCGTTTTCGTTAGCTAGTTAGGTATTTTCGAGAAAAGTGGCAGCGACTAAAAAGGTTTTGTTTTGCGAATTTTCAAATAGCATCTGTGGTATATGCCGGAAGATCATATTGAATTTTTTTTAGGAAAATGCAAAAATGTAACTGAATAAAATTAAAAAGAATGAGTCCATGGTCTGTCTTTTACTTAAAAACACACCATTAAGTAACAAAAAGAATGTCGCTTGTTTATAAATTGATCATTATGAGACGGACAGCTTCAGTTCTGTACCTTTAAAACTATAACGGTTTTTTTTAAGGGAAAAGCGGTACCCAAACAGTAACGCCTAAGTCGAAAAATAATCTCTCTTACATAGCCAACCTTGACATCCCAAGCCGGCTGCGGCTGCTGCTTTACATCCCAGGGAGTGCCGGTGGGGGACAGCCCCGGGGACAGCTCAGACACGGGGGTTGAGCTGGGGGTGGGGGAGTGCGCCTGCGCTGGTCCCCCGCTCTGGTACGCCGACGGGGAGTGTTGGGAGCCGCTGGAACTGCCGCCTCCTCCTGTGGGGTGAAATATTGAGTTAGTAAGGAATTGTAGTATAATTCACAAAAGTAGCACACAGAAGTAGCATTGAAGTGCATTGAAAATGTTGAGAAATGATTTTAATTGTATTTGCTAATTTGTAATTGTATTTTTATTTGTATTTTTTATGATTATTTTTTGTGTTTTTGGATACCTACTACCTACTTAATGTAAGTTAGATACATGTGTATCTTTGTGGTAGTAACATTGCATTGGCGTTATAGCTGTTATATTTACGAAATTTTACATAAATAAAAAATAAAATATATTGGATGCGCTTTTGGCCAAATTTTCTAAACAGTGTGCCAGGTTAAACGAGGGTAGTACTCATGAAAATGATCAATTTTTAATACGGCGCGGACTCAAAAATATGAAAAAAAACAAAAAAAATATCTGTGCCTTTTTTTTTTTTTTTTTAAGGATGGGGAATCATCCAATGACCCCTCCCGCTCTGGGTGGAGCGGAAGGGAGTGTCAGACTCTTACTGACTAAAACCCATCCGTGTTCCTTCCTTAGCCCTTTATGTTCCGGGGCAGCGGTAACCCTTTCGGACAATCCCGCTGCCCCGGCAGGCTTCGGCCCTAACGGGCCCCTCCATGTCTGCTGACATCTCTTTGAGGCGCGCGTGGAACACATACGCGCCGTCCGGCACGGGCCTGGTCCTGATCGGACGGCGAGCTACCCATTACTCGCCGTCCGCAGGCCCGCGCCTACGGTGGCCGGGAGTCGTCACGCGGCTCCCGACGCCCGGAGCGTCTACCGCGGCGGCTGGGACGGGCGGCCCTCTCGGCTCTCTCCCTCTCCCATCCCGCCACCTCCTTCGCTAGCATGACTGCTTCGCAGAAGGAGGTGACTGCCTCCCACTCCCTCTCGCCCCGGACCATGGCTTGGACCAGGGCCGGGCGCGAGAGGTCGCCGCCGCTGCCGATCGCCTCTACGAGGACACGGCGGTGCTCTGCCCAAGCGGGACAGACCTCCACCGTGTGCACCACCGTGTCCTCTGGGCGATCCTCGCAGTGGTGACACCCGGGCGTTTCCTCCCGCCTGATTATGTGCAGGAACCTCCCGAAACATCCGTGTCCGGTGAGGACCTGCGTCAGGCGGTAGGTGAGGGCGCCGTGACGCCTCTCTAGCCACTCCTCAAAGAGGGGCCTTACCGCCGCTATCGCGGCGTGCCCAATATCTGTGCCTTACATTTTGTCCAGTTATGCGAACATAAATGTATAGAGCGGCTGGTTTTATTTTCTCGATTTCAGTGTTGCTCTCTTAGTAAAAGTTGTTCATTTTCATGGGTACTACACTCCCTTAAAGTATGTCCCTCGTTTAACCTGCCACATTGCATAAGACACTGACTAATCTCATTGCATTTTCTGAAAATGATGAGTGAGTTAGCAAATAAAGTAGTTTTATTCGCCCAAGGCCGCGACATTGAGTATTAGAAGATTAGATCATAGTGTAGTGTGAAGATTGGTTGCAAGGTTGGTAACACGACTGCCTGAGGACTGAAGAACGCCGAATATTTAACTACTTGATTGTCATGCTTGTTTTCAGGGGATTGAGTTGATAGTAAAAATCATTATTCTTAAGAAAAGTACAGTAGTATCAGATGCAGGCATTTTCACAAAGATTTAACAAAAAATTAATACCCAAAGACAAAAGAAAAGTGACTCCATGCTTTGGAGCAATTCTTTTATTTTGATGTCGTTGCTAAAAAACATTAGGTACCTACTCTTTTTTTGGGGCAGTTGCGTAAAAATATCAATAAAGTCTTGCAGCTATTTCAGACAAAAAGGTTCAAAGGTCAAAGGTTTCTCACCATGTAATAGTTGGTTGTTGTTGGGTGGGCTGCCGGGCGGTAGACCGAGGCTGGGCGGCGGGGCGCCTACCTGGGCGGCCTTCATCATCTTCTTGTACTTGCTTCGGCGGTTCTGGAACCAGATCTTCACCTGTTGATAGAAAATATTGTTGGTTATAATATATAATAAGCTTTTAAGGGAATGGCGTTAATAAATTGCACATAGATTTCTACAGGTTGCGGGTTCGATTCCCGTAAGCATAACAAGCCTGTAAGGTTCCCACTTCAGGGTCACAGGCCTTCTCTATGAGAGAGGTAGTGGGCCATAATCTATAGCCTTCGATTTTTGAAGTGAAAACTTCTTTAGGCGCGTTGGGCATTTTTTGAGATGGGAAAAAACCATTGAATTCGCGTCACTGTTACCGTAAGCAATACCGCGCGTGTTCTTTTTATAAGACGATTAAAAAAATACCCGCTTCGGATGTGGTCGGCTGTCCTCGGGATGTACTCGGTTTTAATGTATAACCGATATGTCAGTGAGTGATGGCAAAGTTTTCACTTCACTTCGGTTTTCACTTTTTTGTTCTAGGACATAACGGTTTATTCACTATGTTTTTTTTTCATCGTTTTGAGTAGATTAGAAGTTTAGAATGAGGTCTTACTGAATCACACGGCAGTAGTAATGATTCCCGTACGGAAAAAATATGGTATTCATGAAAATACTAGGTGAGTGAGAAAACAGTTACAAAAAAAGAACAGCTTCAACATAACAAATTGTATATCGAAGTTATCGATTTATATCCATAATTATTAGAAGAAAAAATGTCTTACAAACTGTATTCAACAATGTGCCGACAGTCGCTATGTACTCGTAGGTAGGTATATGTACCTAAATGGTTTAATTGACCATTCCAACGAATGTTAATCTTCGCTATTACCATATATATGTACACATACGCATATATAATGTTTACGTATTTACATAAATAAATTGTACCTACGTAAAAGAAAATATCTATGTGAATTTATGAACTGGATAATTGTTATACATATCTACCTAATATTTATGCAGGTATAACAACGCGAACGCATAATATTTTTTAGTGGAGAATATACAACTCTCTCTATGTGCCAAATGCAATGTTTTCTCCATGCACCTTTAAACCTAATTATGCGTTGAAATTGCTGCATGCTCTCAAAACGGTGAAGTTAAACATCGTGAGGAAACCGGCATGTCCTAGAACCAAAAATTCGAAGACATGTGACATCCAACATCCCGCACTGGGCCCGTGTGGGGGTTACGGCCTACTCCCTCTCACAGAGAGGAGGCCTGTGTCCCAGCAGTGGGAACATTATAGGCTGATAATGCTATACTATGCATTAAAATTAAGCCTAGAGTGTCATGTGAAAATTATCGCCTCAAACTCATCATCTGCCTAGCCATTTCCCAACTATGTTGGAGTCAGCTTCCAGTCTAAACCGATGCAGCTGAATACCAGTATTTTACATGGAGCGACTGCCTAGCTCCTCTACCACAGTTACTCGATACCACGATACCCCTTGGCAACACTGATTGTCAGACTTTCGGGGCCTCTGACCACCCGTAACGACTACAAATGACAGCCGGGACTGCTTAACGTGCTTTCCGAAGCACGGAGATGTCTTTTTATGTTATGGACGGTCACCCATCCAAGATCCGACCTTGAACGTCCAGCGCACCCTGGACAGCCCCGCTACCACCGTGCTGACTGGCTAATAATATAATGGCTTACCACGTCATGAATTATTATCTTAAATGTAGTTCGTGTCTTTACAAGAGAAGGACACAATTGGCAATGTCCCACTCTTTTACTATCGGATTTCGTTCAAATACCTAAACTAACATAGGTATACATACACAGGTATAAGCAGGGGTAGCGTGGATAAGGGCGGGGCTATGGGGTTGTCAGCCGTTACTGTACCGTTAAAGTTAGGGGTGGGATAACTCGATAGTTTTTTATCGATAGACTTTTTGTTATTTTTCTGCATTTGTTAGCGTTTTGTTTATTTCCATTATTTTAAACGACGTGATTGCTTTAGGATTAAGCAATAGATACCTATGGAACTACAATGAACTAATATTTTACTCATAACTATCTAGATTTGCATCAATTTACCACATTCCTTAACTTGCCATGACTGTATTTGTCAATTAATCTATCTATATGCATATCTGATTATTTTCCTAGTTTTACCAGAGTATCTTAATATAAAAAGGTAGCTAGATTGTATTATTTGTTGAAAATACTCTCAAGTAATGTCAAGAAAACGTCCACTTGGGTTCAATCAAAGAGAGAACAAAATATGTTAATCCTTAACAGCTTTTACGCGTGAAGCATACAAGCTTCTTTTCATTTTTTTAATAATTATGTACTTTATAAAATAAAAAGTAATACTTTATAGTGTGCATTTTTAGTTTCAACAGTTTTAACTTTGTTGGCTTAGTTGTTAATTTTATGATGCGTGCAGTGGTCTTCTATAAGATATTAATAGGTGGAGTGCACCTATTAATATCTGATGTTACCCTTTATTTTATGTGTCATATAATTATTGTGTAAATAAAATTAATTAGAACACTTCTACCATTAAAATCGATTTCTACATATTAACTAATATAATTTATCTAGGAAATTCGAAGACACGTGATATCTACTAACCCGCACTGGGCCCGCGTGTGGATTACAGCCCACTCCCTCTCGAAAAGAAGAGGCCTATGACCCAGCAGTGGAAACAATAAAGCCTGATTATGACTATGTTAAAGTAATTTATAACTTCCTCACTTTTAAAACAAACAAACAAATCAGAACCAAGGGCACAATATATATGTCGCATTTTCCTCGAGATAAAGTTATTGCGGTTACATAAGAGTTATGATTGCGATATGTTATAGTTCCTTACAGCGTTAATACAAGTTATAAGCATACAACCCGTCAGACCTGAGTGACAAGTAACATTATTGATAAACGTCGGGTGACTGTGACGGCGGGCAGCGGGAGCGTTTTGTTGAGGTTATTTTGTATTGAAGCATCAGTGTTTAAGCTTTTTTTATTGTTTACTTAATAATTAAAGCTTCAGTTGATGACATGAATATCTGAGCTTGCACTACGGCGGCTCAGGAGTATTGCAATTTATCATGGTATTCAATGCAGTGGAATTTTTGCTAGATTGACATAAATCTAGTGGGATCCCGCAATTCCTAAAATTATGCTGAATCCCGCTGTATTGCAATCCCTAGCTCAGAATCATCTAGATAAAGAAAAAACCTATTGCTTCTCAGATATATTTGTGTAATTAATTTGTCATGACTGTGTCTTGTGATGAACTCATTGTGGGTTCTTATCTTTGATAATAACCAATTACATTAAGTATAGTTTAAACTAAAAAGTGCAGTCTCAATTATACAATGCTTTCAGAAAATTACTGACAATTGTGTCATTACTGAAAAAAAAGCTGCTTAATAACATAGCTGTTATTAAGCAGTTTTTTCTCAAGCCAACAAATTTTGGGTTATCACTTTCCCTTTCTCGTTGTCACTGACACCACGCCAAGTGATCAACTTATATCGCCAATTCGTGTAATCAATGCATAACGGGTATGTCATGCAGCAAAAAAAAAAACTGACGTATGCATTATTATTTATGTGTCCATTTTATATGAGTTATATTTCACATGGACGCTTCTGCGCAGTCGTAGTAGAAAGTATTACAACTGAAGTGAGTTCTTATTTACGATGCATAAATTTGCGTTACCTTTTATCTAAGACAGCAAGGAATTGTTAATCAGTTATGTATAAGCCGGTTGTTCAGCAAAAAACTGCTTCGGTTTATAAACTCGCTCAAATCGATAAAAATCTAACCGATAACTGTCTTATTCTTCGTATCACTTATGAAGCCAATTTAGTTATAAACAAGAACCAATGCGATAGTATAAAACAAATTACTTATCGCCCACTATAAACTTATACGGAAAAGTGTAGGTGTAGAAGTGTTATTTATATTATAATCAGCCGTGCATCGATATCGATAAATTGAGAGATGTCCCATCCCTCACCACCCACCCTTCGATTAGCCGGGTCGCAGTGCACGATACAACTTAACCCCGACGTCGCACCTAACTTATTGTATTGGTATTCGGCATTCAATTCACTTAGCCCGCTTGAACAAGGTTATATTGTACGGAATTATTTATTTTGTCATGTCCTGCTGGGTGTTGCTATGTATTGTAGTTATTTAGGGTTGCATTTAGAATAAAATAGTTTTAAATGCAGCCGCGCAAAATGTTGATTATAAACTGAAAAATATATTAAAAAAACCCTTTATAGATCGCAAAAGGGAAAATCATTCTCTTTTGGTTTCATACCGGATGGACGGGACATCGACATGCCTGGATTCAGTACATGATTTTGAACCACCTGCGTTGAAATTTCTATGATAACCTGCGAAAAATTTCTACGATATGAGGTCTAGAATCATGGTTCCAGTTTGTGCGTCGATATTCCTGTTGTATAATGAGTAATCCAGCAACAAAAATAAGTATGTCGTTTTGTGATCTCAATTACTTTTTGGACTCAGAAACCAGCGGTAAGCAAAAATTCATGTTCGGAAGCAACAACTTTCGAGCTGATATGATGTAGGTAGTTACTTTACTATATAAACGTTGTTTTATACAATAGCAGTTACCTATACCTATCAAATTATCCACAGTAACTTGCCAAACGCAAAGCCGGAATATTATTACAAAATAATAAAAAAAACACATTCAAATAACACAGAAAAATGTCGAAATACTCAAGGTTCTCTATCGAAAAAAGTATCGACAATAGTTCGTATGCATGTACAAATCATTTCGATCGTCGAACCGTGGAGTATTGTACTTGTGACAAAAGCCTGTTGTATATGTTGTCAAATAAATGTTTATTACCGCGGATGGGAAGTTTGGAAACAAAGTATAATTTTATTGTAGAAGAATTTTTGAACGTTTTTCTGTTATGAAATGTTCGTCGTCATTATTGAGCGGTCTGAGAAGGTTTTTACTGTTGCTAGGCGCCTTTTTACGATATATTTTTTAACATACATGCTTGCATGTCTATGTTCTTTTTTTATACGTACCTAGATAATTTAGAAAAAAACAGGGATAAATCTCTGCAGCCAAGTTTTAAAAACAACTTCTGGATTTTTTTTGAATTGTACAAATAAAATTAGTTTAAATAAAATCTTGTTCGGACATTTAATTTTACTTGTGTTTTACGTTTTTATGTTCATATTAATGAGCTATTAAAGACCACCTGCGTGGAATGGTTTTATGAAACAATTATAAGGAATAATAATATTACAAAGTCATCATAACACAGGATTAAAGTGCAAAAATAGTTAGGTATAAACAAATGGAAAAGAACTACACGTAGTGTTTATCAGCTGTTGTAAGAACGACCGGCGGAAACGCATTGTTGTGGTTTTCGTATGCGATATGTGAGCAATCTTCTATTACGATTCATTATAGTGACGCTAAAAGAATTAAAAAACTTAATAAAAATACTTCCACACTAATCTTGCAGTAAAAAAAAAATATAGATATATAGATAAGATAAAAATATGCCTATAATTTCATGCAAGTCGTAAAACATGAGAAGGTACCATAAAAACTCGACGACATTTCAGCGCAGAACATCAAAAGCGAAAGACATAAAATTATTTTTATTAGTTGAATGTATAATAGAATTATGATAAGATAATTTAATGTATTAAAACACGAAGAATATCCCATTTACAGCAAATAACCAAGTAATTTTTTTTTAAATATCGATATTAGAACTGTCGATATGCCCCACCTCTAGCATCCGTCATCTGTCACGTGAAACTGTCATTGTTATAAAAAAAGAAAACACAACATGGCCGCGGCATATGCGACCACAATGCAATATGTATTTACTTGTACACGCACTGTTATTGTGTTTCGAGAAATTTGTGGGGAGTAACACGAATTCGGGGAAAAAATACGTAAAACATGCGCTGTGTTTCGACATGTGCAATTGACAATATTTTTATTCAATTAACTGAATTATTTTTCGGGTCTCGGTAGTGCAACGGCCCAGTAGTACGACCCGACTTAGGAGTAAAGTAAGTAAAGCGCCTGCCTGGATTCGGCGCTTGACATACTTTGTCTAAATAATTTAATCACCACTGCTCTCAAAAGGGTGAAGGAAAACATCGCGAGGAAACCGGCATGTCCTTGAACCAAAAATTCGAAGATACATTATTATGTGACATCTGTCGGTGGATTATGGTCCACTCCCTCTCAAAGAGAGAGCTGTGTCCCAGCAGTGGGAAAATGTTAGGCTGATTATGTATGTTGTGTATTTTCGGATCTGAACATCGAAACAAAAGCCAGGCTATGAAATAAGCAAATCTTCATAATATCTCCGGTTAAAATTGTTACCGCTACCTATAATATTGTTCTTCTAGATTAATGCATGAATCTTTCTAAAATTCAGGCATTTAGTGACAATTTAGCTTAACACAATCAGTCAATAATGTTTCTACTGCTGGGACACAGGCTCTCTTCGAGAGGGAGTGGGCTGTAATTAGGCTGTAGCTGTGTTGGTGGATGTCACATGTCTTCGATTTTTTGGTTCTAGGACTTGCCGGTTTCCTCACGATGTTTTCCTTCACCGTTTTGAGAGTAGTGGTGATTAAATACTATACAAAAAGTAAAGCGCATGTCTGGGTTCGATCCTACGACCTACAAATCAGTCGCGACCGGTTCTAGAAACTTGAAATTTTTTAGATTATATTTATATTATTAACTTTATCGTCAACTGACTACTGGTAATGCTGCCAGCCTTTTGGGCACTGTTCCTGTTGACAGCGATGCGGACGAATTTTTTGATGCCCCATGATTCTTTTGCTTATATAAATGTACTTACATATTATTATTTTAAATGTTAGCTTATATTATGTAAACATTTTTTAATGATGAATAAATACTGACTACTTTATTTGTGACAACATTTTTAATGCCTATCTTTAGTCACTATGAATCACGCATAGAAGTACATGATACGGGTTGCAATTTCCGATGATAATAAATTCTTAGATAACAATCTTAGATGTTGATTATTGCTAGATACATGTATTACCGAGGATTGAAGAAAACTTATAACAAACTATGCAGGAGTTTAGTTTTCCCACTATACAGTGATTAACTTTTGAAGCATTGACATATTACTTGAAGTCATTGTTTTGAAGTAAACAGCTTGTAAATGATATCTTCCTTTATGTATGAGCTGAGAATACCACGTTCTCCCGTCTTTAATAAGTTTGATAAATGTACACTCATACATAATCAGTCTATAATGTTCCCACTGCTGGGACAAAGGCCTCCTCTCTTCGAGAGGGAGTGGGCTGTAATCTGCCACGCGGGCCCAGTGCGGGTTGGTAGACGCACATGTCTTCAAATTTTTAGTTCTAGGACATGACATCCTCAAGATGTTTTTCTTCACCGTTTAATCGTTGTTACATAAAATGTAAATGATTTTGTTTCAGTAAGCAGGTTTGCACAAATACTTTTACGCGTCAATCATAATTTAAAAACTAGATGAGGTCGGATTACTCTGAGAAAAAGGTCGAACGCCGAAAGGTTCAAAACAAAATCCAAAAATACATAATTACTAGCAGTGCTCTTTGAACGTCCTAAAAATCATCCGTCCTTCACAACTAATACTTGAAAGAAGAAGCGTCACTCACAATCAACCTTCAGCAACAACATCCCAAGTTACACAACCAACACATACCCAACTATGACCGCATTTCACAAGCCGATCCTTACGAGTACCTAGAATCACTTCTATTTCTGCCTATACCCAATGCTGCCAACCTTTAAAAAAAGCAGCCCTGTTCCCATAAGTTTCGACAGCGGACGGCGGTATGCACACAGTCGGCAATGCGTACATCGCGCGGCGCTCACAAAGACGTGGCGGACATACGTGGCATAGCTTTGAGAAACTGGTGCCCTCTCGGATACAGCTATTCCAGCACTTCCAGGGACTGGTTTATGTTGTAGCGTTTGTGTTTGCGGCTTGTTGATGTAGGGTAGGCAGGAGTCTAATTTCAACTCTTGATTTGTGTCACCACAATTTTGCCATAATCAAAAAATTCATGAACGTTTTAAAAAATTGTTCATATTTTGACAGCTGTCAAAGTGACAATGACGTTTGAATGTCATTGTCAAATCTTTTAAGCTGAGACAGAAATGGATTAGTTATGTTTTAGTCACTATTAACTTTTTACCATCGAATTTTGTATTGTAATTGTAACAATGCTATGTTAGCTTATGTTGAAATCGACAAAGCGGTACTTATTTTACTATAAACATAGAAATTGCTACCGACAAAGTGGATATATGCATAATTTTGTTCTAGGGATACAGCATTAGAAAAGTCATAGCAGGTACGAGTATGTAGTGCGGAAACAAGTGCGCTTGCGTCGCTTTGATCAACGCGACTGTAGGCACATAGAGGAAACACTTATTACGGTATTTAAATCGTATCGGTTTTAATTAACGCAGCCATCGGATGTGCTTTAATTCTATAGAATAGAAGATGTTATATTTAGCAATACTTACTAGCAGTTACTATCTCTACTAAATTACTTACTATTATCCATACTATCCACACTAATATTATAAATTCGAAAGTAACTCTGTCTGTCTGTCTGTTACCTTTTCACGCTTAAACCACTGAACGGATTGCGATAAATTTTGGCAGAGATAGATTGCATCCCGGGGAAGGACATAGTTTTTATCGACATACCTCGCGGGCGAAGCCGCGGGTGGAAGCTAGTAACAGAATAAAGCTGAAGAGTTTGTTTGAACGCGCTAATCTCTGGAAGTACAAGTCGGATTTGAAAAAAAAAAAAAAATTTGATAGTTCAATTCTTGGAAGAGGTTTTAGGCTATCTATTATCACGCTACTACACTTAAGAACTGAGCAAAGAGAAAAAAGTCAGAATGGACGCTAAGCGAAAATGGAGTAACAATTCAGGTGGGACATGTGACTGTTATTTTAGTCTGTTGTAGTGTCTTACAACTTCCACGCGAACGAAGTCGTGGACAGAAGCTAGTTAACTTTATATACGCTTTTGTTTTAAAAGCGTAAAAGGTGTAAGTTAACTTTACGACTGTTGTAGTTTGAAGGCGCATTGATTAACTGTAGCAGGCAATTACCTTTTTAGGTAGAATGACATTGTTGCATGTCTTTAACCTAGATCAGTTTCAACATGGGACTAGCCCACAGAATATTTATCAAAATCTCTAACTAAATAAAATAGGAAGACGGCTTAAAGCTCTATGATTTTTTTTTCGTCACTTTTTCCAACTATTTTTATAATCAACTTTACTAAACATTTTTAAACAATCGATATTAACTCAAACAACACAACACTATTAACACATTAAAAGACAATTTACCGTTCGATATTTAAATATGAAAACAAAACATAAATCAAATCACAGCTCAACTTTACGACATCCTATCACCAACTGTCAAAGGAAAAAAATAATAATTTGATAAATGACAAATAAAAGTCACACGTCATAATTCACGAAACGACACAAAGCATCACATTTTGTATCAATCACTTCGGACGACTCAATCACTCTACCAATCAGTAAATGAGAAATATAAATAATTAATCGACAATATATAAATGTTAATGTGTTGGCAGTGGTGCATAAAGCGGTCCACGACTTGAAAAAAAGACAGTAGCCGCTGCGTGTTTCTGTTGGACAGTGAATGATGTGGAGTCGTCTTTGTTTTATTTTTATTTATATTTTTGCAATTGCAGTTTTGCGGTGGTGTTTGCTCTTTTTGTTGTTGGTACATAGAGTTTTGTTTATAGGTACCTACTGTCGTTTTGTTGTGGGTATAAAAAATAATTAATTTTCGTTTTAGTTTTTTACTCAGAGTCGGAAAATTTGTAAGCAATCGGCAGATCGGTCGATCTTTTTTTTTCTTAGGATAAAAATATTTCTCTGTATTTACACTCAATAACATGTTTTGGTGTAATTTAGCTAAGACTTTGCATTTTAAAAAGAAATAAGGTTAGATTTAAAGGAAAATATAAACATCTAAATCCATAAAATTAAAATAGATAACTTAATAATCCAACAATCGGACTAAAAAGCAATAACATCCAACCAAAATTTTATTGCAAAAATAACTTTACATCTAACCCAATAAAAGTCAAATTAGTTTAATAAATTCAAACAGGTGCTAACTGTCGACACCCTTATCATAATCCAATAAATTAGTGATGCACAAACGCGTTTTACATATCGATACATTAGTGTTGTGACAAGCACATTAGGCGGTCCATTGGCAATAAAAAAAATGTGGGCATTGAATATTTAGCGATTGCAATGTTACTTTTTGCTTCATGTAATTGTTTTGCATTAATTTTATTACTCTAAATGGCTATTTTATAAAGTATAAAATTAGTTTCTAGATGTTTTTACCTTTATAGGTGAATAAAATTCTAAGAGGTATCCGCAAAATGGTGTAGTTGCTAGTAAAAATCATAATATGTTGCTATAATACATTTTTACATAATGCGACATCGAATTTTGCACTTAAATTACTCACTCGCTTGTAAATGGTTCGTTTTGAACGTGGCATTTGAGATAAAGTCGTACTTAATATATTCATTGAATGATCAAATTGGTTATAACGCTTTCGATGGTAACGTTTTACAATAATATCTATATAAATAATCGAATGAATGATTAATTGAATGCCGTCATGACACATTTATTTTAAAACTAAGAAAAACTTTTAATTTCAATAATATTAGTTATACCATGCAAAAATTTACTTGAAAATTGTGAGAATTATTTTAACTACAGAATAATTATCTTAATCCAAATTCACACAGCCAATTTCGAAAAAAAGCACGAAAATTAATAAAAGGCCACAAATAACTCCACCGATTCCGTAGCACCCTCACAAAATCTTTCGTACCACGTCTCGGTCACATGGACCCCGTGTTTTACGCCAAGAAAAACACCAACATTCCCCTTAGAAAGTAAAAAATACAGCTCATGTAATAAATTTGACGACCAGTTTGTTTGTCACTCAATTGTGGATCGGGTTCACGTTTTTCGAAAAGAGTGAAATTGTTTTGGGCGTAAAATTGAAACATTCTTTCTCAGTATAATATTTTTTTAAGAAAAAAAAGTTTATTAAGAGATAGATCTAGTTACTACAAGCGGAGTTAAAATGTGGGTCTAGTTTACCCGTTTTTAGTAAAATCAACCTGTAAAGTAATTCCATTTATTTTTTTATTTCACTCCATTATAATTTGTTATCAAATGACGGACAGCTGCCATAAATGGCGTTGCCAAGTATCAGTCTAGATGCCGCCATGGGATCTGGAGGCGATAGTCCTCGCGCGCCTGTATGAGTGGCGCGCGGAGGCGCTACGCCGGGGGTGAAACCCGCTTCCGCGGCAAATCGCTGCGGAGCGGACGGACCTCCGGCGCGATCTCATGGCGACATGGAAAGAGCGACTGTCGCAACCCAGCGCAGGGCACGCCACGATAGCGGCGGTAAGGCCCCTCTTTGAGGAGTGGCTAGAGAGGCGTCACGGCGTCCTCACCTACCGCCTTACGCAGGTCCTCACCGGACACGGATGTTTCGGGAGGTTCCTGCACATCATCAGGCGGGAGGAAACGCCCGGGTGTCACCACTGCGAGGATCGCCCAGAGGACACGGTGGAGCATACGGTGGAGGCCTGCCTCGCTTGGGCGGAGCACCGCCGTGTCCTCGTAGAGGCGATCGGCAGCAGCGGCGACCTCTCGCGCCCGGCCCTGGTTCAAACCATGGTCCGGAGCGAGAGGGAGTGGGAGGCAGTCACCTCCTTCTGCGAAGCAGTCATGCTAGCGAAGGAGGTGGCGGCATGGGCGAGGGAGAGAGCCGAGAGGGCCGCCCGTCCCAGCCGCCGCGGTAGACGCCCCGGGCGTCGGGAGCCGCGTGACGACGCCCGGCCACCGTAGGCGCGGGCCTGCGGACGGCGAGTAATGGGTAACTCGCCGTCCGATCAGGACCAGGCCCGTGCCGGACGGCGCGTATGTGTTCCACGCGCGCCTCAAAGAGATGTCAGCATCAAAGGAGGGGCCCGTTAGGGCCGAAGCCTGCCGGGGCAGTGGGATTGTCCGAAAGGGTCACCGCTGCCCCGGAACATAAAGGGCTAAGGAAGGAACACGGATGGGTTTTAGTCAGTAAGAGTCTGACACTCCCTTCCGCTCCACCCAGAGCGGGAGGAGTCATTGGATGATTTCCCATCCTAAAAAAAAAAAAAAAGTATCAGTCTAGATTTGAGATTAGCTAGGGGATCCATGACTATCTACTGATTGCTATGGTAAGGAATGATTAATAACAAAATCTTTCAACTTCATATATAATTCCATCAATAGACACTTAATCAAATAAAAACTACGTCTACGTTTTTCCAACATTACGTGAATCAAAGACAAATGCCATCTAAGGCAGCCATTACAATGTGCGTTGACCATTGACTCAGTTTACCATAAATAAGTACTTCATCTTACAGCTCAGTGATACAGCAATTCATTGCTAATCGCGTTTATGGAGTATCCATGTCGATATGTTTTTTATCGACACTCGTACGTCACTAGAATTACGTAATAATGAATTTATGAGATTTTTATAGTGTCTTGTGTTTGTGTGCAGTTTTGCTTGCGTGAGAGAATTAAGTCTTTTAATATTGTTGTAAGTGTTTTTTGCTGTTTAAAGATTTATGCACTTATTTTTACGAGCATTTTCTCTTATTGGGTGAACAGGAGTGTGGCCTAAGTGATATAGGTAACAAGATTTATTGCTAATTGCTTTAGATTAAAACATACTTATTAACATTTTTAAAAGGCAAATTAATGTTACTTTTTTTAAGTTCCTAGCACTACCTTATCATTTTACCTATCAACACCATGTTTCAATATTTTAAAATTAAATTATTCTTTTTAATCAAAATCAAAGTAATTTATTCAAACTAGGCTGAGCACTTTTTAAACGTCAAAATTACACACACCACTTTCTAGTCCTTTAGTTAAAAAGGAGAAGTGGCCAACAAACTCCCCAGCAAAGGTAAGTAGTAAGTAAATCGCAGCAGCTGTCAACCATATTTCATTGCCCAACTAACCCATTTATTTTTTAAGTAGGTACAAACACAACACACCCACAAAAATCACTGCATATTCCATCCATTCTGTCCGAATAACATCGCTTGGTATTTAAAAAATTAACTTGCTTAAAAAACTGAACGCGAACGAACCTCGGAAAAAAGTCGCAATAAGTTTTTTGCGAGCTAGTGAAAGGCCGTATGTTGGGTAGCCGTGAAATGTCTTTATCGGCGCCGACTCGATTTTATAGCAACATACAACGGTTTGTGTGATGTGTCGATTTTTTTTTTCGATATATTTTTTGAGTGCGTGCGACTGTCACTAATGATTTTGACAGTTTATTGTTGCACTACCTACATTTTATTATGAATACGATA
The DNA here is from genome assembly GCA_963669345.1 of Gortyna flavago. NCBI lineage: Eukaryota > Metazoa > Arthropoda > Insecta > Lepidoptera > Noctuidae > Gortyna > Gortyna flavago. Next base: position 4,590,399 of record OY770152.1, on the reverse strand, counting down.
CAAATCGAGAAAATGTTAAAAGTGATGAGGAATTTTCCATCTTAAGGAAATTATTAGTAAGTAATAATTTCAGGTAGGTACAGTATCATTTTAGTACAGATTTTTTAATCATAATAATTGTATTGAAAATATCAAGTTTTATATATAGTTGTGTACAGAATATCTTAATTAACCCATTTTACACCCCAAAACAGCAACCCTTAGCAGACTTTAATAAAAACATCCACAAATTCAAGCACATTACTCAATTTATTTCCAAATTACAGACATATGCCGAATTATTTGATCCCCCGTTGCCATAGCAACGCCCCACACAGCAGGGCTGTCGAAATCGCGGCTAGCACACCAATTACAATTAGCCATCGTATTATATTTGTGCCAGCCCTTGTTATTAACAAATTGGCCTCAGTTTTGTTAATCAGATCTTCATTGTATTTGTTTGTAGCAGATTTAATTTTGATAATTGTATACTGTGAGATAGTTGGTCTTATGGTGATTTTTTTTGGTACAGAGTGAGCTATGCTCTGAGTATTTTTGAAGGATCCGGAAGAGAACTGGAGTTACCAACATAGCTTATAGAGTTATAAAACTGAAGTAACAGTAAGCTGGCCATTTGCTTGCCGCGGTCAGTCCGTGGATGGGTCCCCACGTGCCTCGGAAAGCACGTTAAGCCGTTGATCTTTGTGTGAATCTTTGACAGTCGTTACGTGTAGTCAGAAGCCCGAAAGTCTGACAACCAGTCTTACCAAGGGGTATCGTATTACCCAGTAACTGGATTCTAGAGGTCAGATAGGCAGTCGCTCCATGTAAAATACTGGTCTAACTGAATCTGGTTAGACTGGAAGCCGACCCCAACATAGTTGGGAAAAGGCTGGCATCAGATGATGAATTGTCTATTACTAGATGGAGGAACTTTTGATGATTTTTTTAGTATACAAAGTGTATCATAGAGGTTTGATCAAAATTAAGGGTATGGTACATCACACTGAACAACTTTCGCCATGGGACTAACATCGTAATCGAGACCAATATAATCTGTTGTCCCATATAAAACTTCAATACCTACTCGACCCAATATATTGGTCTCATGGAGAAAGCTCAGATCAAATAAAAAACCAAGATACAGGGCTGTCAACAGTAAAGTAAAGCCGGTTTCGTAAACGTGTGCACTTAGTGAGGTGTAGTTTGATTGTAAATGGTTGTAAATGTTTGCATGTAAGCGTGTATGTACAGAGCGGTGGTGTAGTTTTGGCATACTTCACTGTATCGTTCTCAGCGCCCTGTCTTGGTTTTTTATTTGATGTGAGCTCCCTCACATAGCTCACAAAGCTGTTCAGTTTGATGGTCTGTACCACAGCCATATTTTCGACCATATACTTTTCTGCTACACGTTGTACAGCAAGCTATGCTCGGATTATCTTTCAACTCTTTATTGAATTTATCAGCCATTCTTCCATAACATATTTCCGCTAGTGGTCACCATTTATTCCCCATATCCTTTATTAATGGCCTACCAATAAGCTTTCCTTTAACCCTCCGAAGCTCTCGTTACACAATAACGAAGTGAACCGGAGAGCGTCTGTTATTTGAAACTCAATCAAGTTACTGGTTTCATTAATTTGGTTGAACTGCTGCATGTGCTGTTGGGTTAAAACTTAAATTTGCATTCATTGCAAAGGATTCTACAAATTTAATAGAAAGAGCAGGAGGAGAGGAGGAGGAAGGAGAATAGGGGGAAGGGAGGTTTTTGTCCAACAGTGGAGGGTTTGATGATGATGATTAAGATTATAATGATTCTGTTATTATTGATTTGGAAAAGAATACAGAAGTCACTAGTTAGTTGGAAAGAATCGAAGTAACCCTTGTGAAGAAATACAGGAAAAAGCATTGACAAAAAATTTGAATCTTAAAGATGTAGAGAATGTATAATTATATTTATCTTGATTTTAAAAGATATTCTATAGGTGAATTTGTTTGAGATCTATCCAGCAGAGGGTCTCGAAAAACTTATAAGTTATAAAGTACAAAAGGCCATAATCATCCAAATGGTTAGAAAATCAGATGAAGTCATCAGAAAATATGAAACCCAAACAATGAAACTGAAAAACTGAAAGCAACAACAGAGAGTGGAAAACAGAACACAATTCACAACAAAACTCTAAAGCAACAGTCCTCAAAATTCACATCAATCATACGAAAACGTACAGCTTGAATTTTCTCAGAAACCAGACCAACTCCCACTTATTAGGTACCTACCAACCGTTCACTCTATCCGCCAACTTAAAAACAAACCCACGAAAGCAACTCACAAACGAAACCAGTTTTTATACCATCGAAATAAGATGTATTGTTAGAAAAAGTCGCAGAAAAAAGTAACTTTGTTTTACCCAAGATTCTTTTTCTATTTTTTCTTCGTATTGTCTCAGAGAAACACGCAAAGCAACAATTGCTTGGTTTTTCTTGAAGACGGAAGTTGCCATATAATTATTTTCAAATTAGACGCAATTGTAGATTTCGGATGTCTCTGCCTAGGCCGTGAGAAAGATGGTGACATTTTTTTTGTTACGTCAACTCGAGTCAAAATATGTGATTAGATTTTAAGTGTACACACGAATTTGGCGTGTGAAGATGAATACAATAAGGATGGTTTTTGTGATACAATAGCTGAAAGTGGAAGGAAGGGTGACTGTCAAGAAGTCGTGAGGATGGGAGTACTCATGTAATATGTTAAATTTTTGAAGTGAAACCACTATCATTACATCACGCCTATAATTCACGAAGGTTCGGAGACATAGGTGACATAACTTATAAATACTTATCTAAAACATTACAGGCACGCCACGTATTCTAAGGTGCGTTCACAAATGCACAATACGTGACGCCACAAAGCCATAGGCAGAGGTGTAAATAGGAACCGGGAAATATGGCAGAAGACAGGGCAGGCCTATCCCCAGCAGTGGGTGATTCCGGGCTGAAATGATGACGATGATGATGTACAGACGCCAGCACATCAAGTTACTACAATCTGTCAAATTTCTTTAATAGATTTTCAACTTTATTGCTTTAAAGTTGATTGGGAAAATTTTACAGTTTCGGGTAGCTTGATGTGATGGCGTCCGTACCCATACATACATACATAATCAGCCTATAATGTTTCCACTGCTGGGACACAGGCCCTCTCTGTGAGAGGGAGTTTGCCGTAATCCACCACGTGGGCCCAGTGCGGGTTGGTAGATGTCACATGTTTTCGAATTTGGTTCAAGGTTATGCCGATTTCTTCACGATGTTTGCCATCACCGTTTGGAGAGCAATGGTGATGAAATAATTTACACAAAGTAAGCGCCACAAATCCAGACTCTGGGCTGCTACTGAGAAATCACTGATCGAAAATCCCAATAACACTTCTCCCGACCTGTGGGTAATTGCATAACACACTAACAGTGGAAATGGCTTTCATTTTGACAGTTCAACAAAATTAATTGCGTTATCCATTTTGTTAAAGCAATGGATTAGCAATATCCTTCAAAATGATTCAGATTCTGATTGATAGTTTGTTAGCTGGGCATCGGACCCAGGTCCTCGCCTTCAGCAGTAGCGCTGGCAACCACTAGACCAACGAAGCAGTGAAGCCACTACTTCTATCAAAAATATATTTGGTGATTGAAGGAGAAAATGTTAAGTAATTAATAAATATTGATAGCAGAGGCAATAAGAAAGGAATTTTCAATTCAATAGAGACAATATAAATAATTTATTTTCCAAATGGTGAAATTTTTAGAGAAATTTAGAAACAAGAAGACAGACGTGAAGTTGACAGCAATATTAGTATTCTAAATTACACTCCAACAGAACCAAAGGAGTCCAGTAATTTGAAATTATTTACAGGTTTAGAGAGCTACAATTTTCAAATCAGTGCAGGTGTTTAGATAAATATACTCTTTTACTAGTTTCCTCGCCTTTTAATTTGACTTTAAATATACTTTCTTGACACTCAAACACAGACTGATGAATGCACAATTTGTTTTTACTACCCATAACAGTTGTCCATAATTGGCATCTAGTCTTTTCTTTATTTAACATTATTATGTTACTATCTTCTGAGTTCCTCGATCGACCCCGTCGCATCGCATCATCTGCCCACGCTATCACTTTGTTTTCTTTTAGCGTTCTTTCTGATTTTTTTTAATTTTTCCTCTGCTCCTAATAGCTATGATGTTATGATTATGTTTATGTTAGTGATGTTAAATAGCCTTTCTCAAGAATTTGGCTATCAAATGCAAAATTCATTTTTCAAATCCAAATTGGCAGTCCTAGAGATTAGCGCATTCAAACAAACGAAATCTTCAGCTTTATTATATTATTAGTAATTATATTATTATGTAGATAGCGTGATGTTAAATGGCCTTCCTCAAAAATTGGGCCATTAAGTATATGCAAAAAGATTTTTTCAAATCCGACTGGTACTTCCAGAGATTACCCCATACTTACAAACTTACCTCTTTATAATGTTAAGTATTATTTAGGTATGTTTATCTATTCTATAAATCATTTTTAATCTAGTTTTAATTTCTTTTTTGATTCATATTTTATTCAAATAACACGCGATTTAATAAATCTATTATGCTGGCGCATACTATATTATATTTTTATAAATTTTTCACGCTTCCATTCCCTTTAGATATGGTGATATTCTAACTCTAAGACGTTTATTTTGTCTTAAAAATATTAAATGCTTTATTCTTTCAGATGCCAATAATCTAAGTCTTCGTTTTCTTTTAGTTTCCATGGCAATGGCTTTCATGCTTCATCATTATTATCATTGATAGCTTTATCCCTGCTGTGTGTAAGCGTCCTCCCTTTTGTGCCACGCTGCCCTAGTCACTTTTAGTCTCCTCCATCACATTCGGTCCTGTTAAGTCCCATCATCGTCATCATCAGTGTATATCAGTCGCTCACCAATCACAGCTCACAGTTCCTCGGGTACTTTCATTCGACTTTAAAGTTTCCTAACATCTAACTGTGGATTGTAGAACTAAAACAATTTTTTTTTTGTTATTCTTTAACATGACTCAGTGATATTTCTGTTTAACTTGATGAGTGTACAGAAGCGTCTAACCATGACAATGAAAGACTGCCAAATGTCTGAATTCACAAAGGGTTGTCCTCTACAAGGTCAGATGATGAAATGCTTCTCGTGAAATCATTAACTACATGACGTGAAATTCGATCAATTGCAGTAGACTGCACCCGTAGCATGACCACCGTAGAAACAGAAAAAACTAAAGACAAAATGACAGATTCCGAGAAGTTTTCTACGCGTACTGTCAAAAATGAAGCAAAATAAATGCCATTTTGTATTAAAAGAGATAAGAGAGAAATAAATGTTTATTCTTCGTAGAGTAGATCAGTAAAAAAAATGAAATCAAGAAGAGATTTGTCAATTTATGAATTGTTAAGTATTAACATTATGAAAGTTTTGAGTATGAATGTAGATGGCTATACAAATAAGGAAAGACCAATGAAAGGATGGATAGACTGTGTGAAAGATTATGACTAAAAAGGGACTGACTACCGGGATGACGACGCTAAAAAAAAGAAGTAAGGAAGAAGAATTCGTGTTGCGCCGACCAAATCAAATAAATTGGGATAAGGTCAGGAGAGTGATGATGGAGTATTCACTTGTAGTTAATGAAAAGAATCGCCAACATGAATTTAGTAAGAGTGATGGACAATGCTTGTTAATTACAATGAGAAATACCCGAAAAAAAATGAGTAGTAGGACAGTTACAAGCTAACATAATGGATTTGATATAAATAAAATATTGAATACAAAGCAATGATAACATCTATGTACTAATCCTTGAGAAGTCTAGTTGTACTAGAATCTGCATAGACGGTTGAGTAACCGTTAAAATCAGGGATGCCATGACAGATATATTACTAAGGCACCTTTTTCATTGGCATGACGATGATTGATTGCATTTATGAAAGTAAGATTTTAAAGAAGGTTCTTGCAAACCAAGAACCTTCTTTAAAATCTTACTTGAACCATGAAAATAATGTACCTAAAGAAAGAAAAGTATTAAAACAAAACACTTTAGATCAAATAAAGGTTGTAGAGAGAGAGAGAGGAGAAAATAGTAAGTAATATCAGCAAGAACCTTCTTTAAAATCTTACTTGAACCATGAAAATAATGTACCTAAAGAAAGAAAAGTATTAAAACAAAACACTTTAGACCAAATAAAGGTTGTAGAGAGAGAGAGAGGAGAAAATAGTAAGTAATATCATAAAGGTTTGAGGATTTTGTGTAAGGATACAGTAATTGATCTTAGTCCTTATGTTTCTATGACTCATATTGATTGTAATAATTTAGACACAAACCTATTCTTAGTTTTCAAGAATATGAAACTAAAAAAAATGTAATGCCGACGATATAATAAGTTAATTTGCATCACAAAGATTTTATTATTCGCATAATAGCTCCTTTGGCTCAGTAGCATTTTATTAGATGCAATCTAAGATGGTAGCCATGTAGATTGTAGATAGTATTTATATTAACGTGCCCTGTTAAAAGTGCTTCAATGACTTTAGATGGATGATATATAAGGTAATTAAGACGTTGAAGGGGCTCGTGGCTAAGTAATAACAACCGCGGGTCGATTGAAGGTTGAGCTACGTTTGCCGAGGACGGTCGGTGGATGGGTGTCCACGTATTGCCGTGCCTCGGAAAGCACGTTGAGCCGTTCGTCTTGACGGTCATTTGTAGATCTTTGACAGTAGTTACGGGTAGGCAGAAGACCGAAAGTATGACAACCAGTCTTGCCAAGGAGTATCGTGTTATCCAGTAACTGGGTTGTGGAGGTCAGATAGTCGGTTACTCAATGTAAAATACTAGTATTCAGCTGCATCATGTTAGAGTGGAACCTCAACATAGGTGGAAATAAGTGAATTAGATGATGACGAACAGCCATATTGCAAAGATAACAATTCAAACCAGCGCCAGCCCTATCTACAAAGATTGTATTAAATTTTCCTATAAATAATTACAATTGACAGGTTTAGCCTTATAACGGTCTGGATTCTAGTTTAGATCTAAATCAGAGGTTATGCTTCAGTTAGCAACGTCGCCGGTAGGGGGCGTCGTTGACTGAGCCAAATGGATGGGTGTCCAGAGAAAGTGGGAACTTTCCATGTTACGATGGAAAATTGTTGTTGGAAGTAAATTGTATGGAATTTTTGAAATGTTATGGATTTTGTGTTGGTTTACTTGACAGCTGCATCCTTGTGTTGGTAATAACAGCTAGGTCAGTCACGAAAATACTTTTAAGTCAGCAATTGACAGTGGTCAAATTTAATGTGTCAACTGTACGTGTATTGTTATTTGCACCAGCCAATCATAAGAGCTAACATGAGTTTTACTGATAGCATCTTCTCGTTGATAAATCAATAATTTAGAGAAAGTCGGTCGTCTCTAATAGCAAAAGTCTGCAAAAATATTTGTATAAAATTTAAAATTCATCAATATTTAAATCATTTAATAATTCATTCGTTACTACCTATGACCGCTAGATGGCACTGCATGATTAATTAGCAAGATTAGCTCAGTTAAATTAAGGGATAATTAGGAAAACAGGACGCTTCTGATTTAAATATTTAACCATTACTATTTAACCATTTACATACGTATGAATGTTAAACTGTAGGTGAGGTTAATATTATATTGGATGCTAGAGAAACAACTAGGTACTGGAAATTATACATTGATTTCGTGAATCATGTAAAATTTATATTTATAAAAAATACATAAATATTTATATCCATTTTCAACTTAACAATACCAACACGTATTATTTTAAAAGAGAATCACAGACATCAATTTCATCCACACGCACACAAGGCCATGAAAAATGATTGTGATTGTACCTCTTCGCTCATTATGAACGCCTGGTATATGATTGATGTTCGTAGATTGTCCAACGGAAAACCGTGAGTAGGTAATGTTAAGAAAATGTGTTGTAGGTATGCTTGTTTTATTTACTTATTTCTGTATCTAAACATCTAGGAATACAACGCAGTGTTGTTATCGGAAAATTTAAAGACAGCACTGTAGAGGCTATCTATGTAGCCTTGTCTTTAATAACACAGGCTGGTCATAATTGACTGCATATTTCTTTCGAACGTTTTATTTGAATCTTTCTTTTGTTGAGTTGAGGCAATGCTACTTGTAACGTGATAATTTAAAGTCCCTCCTCTAAAATATATATAGTAAAGCTTATCGCTGTTTGATTATAACGGGAGGTCCCTCTGAATCTAATTTTCAAGGTATGGAACAACAAACTGAATGTCATACTAAGTCGTTGGTCCCGTCTGTAATTCGTAGATCTTTGACAGTCTTTACGGATAGTCAGAAGCCCGAAAGTCTGACAACCAGTCTTTCAAGAGGTATCTACCCAGTAGCTGGGTTGTGAAGGTCAGTTAGGCAGACGCTCCACGTAAAATACTGGTATTCAACTGCATCCGGTTAGACTGAAAACCCGACCCCAAAATAGTTGGGTAAAGGCTAGGCTGATCATAATAACGAACAAAAAAGAACTGATATTGCAAATGCATTTTTTTGGAATTCCTCTATAACGGTCAACAGAATACCCCATATCCAGCAATCACACTAATATTACAAAGGTGAAAGTTTTTAAGTGTGTGTGTTGATACGTTTGTTACTGCTTTACGCTCAAACGGTTGGACCAATTTTGATAAAATTTTGTATGGAGGTAGCTGACACCCTGGATTAACATATAGGCTACTTTTTATCCCGATATTCCCACGGGATCGACACTTATGCGGGTGAAATTGGGGGGCGCAGCTAGTAGACTATAAAGATGATAATATTTTGTAGTAGGTACCTTTCCGTGTAGTCGTCATCAACATCGCGACGATGGGATAAGTGAACTTGCAGTATCCTTTCAAGAATTGATAACATCTTGGTAATCTAGGTCTCCTCAGGTCTGACACAAATTGCTCTGTAGCTAGATAAATCATGATTTGAGGAAAATTCCGACAGCTTGTCCAATTTCCGAAGTCTGCATTTTAGAATCGGGTGAGAAAGCAGTCGTTCCATGTAAACATTTATATCATAAGCTATGAGTAGGCCCGTGGCTAAATAATAACAGCCGCACAGGACGATCGATCAGGTTAAGCTACGCTTGCCGCGGTCGGTCTGTGGATGGGTGACCATTTTTACATACCAAGACCCCGCCGTGGCTCGGAAAGCACGTTAAACCGTTGGTCCCGGCTGTCATTTACGGATCTTTGCCAGTAGTTGCGGGTAGTCAGAAGCCCGAAAGTCTGACAACCAGTCTTAAAAGAGGTATCGTATTACCCAGTAGTTGGGTTGTGGAGGTCAGATAGGCAGTTGCTCCATGTAAAATACTGGTGTTCAGCTGCAGCCGGTTAGACTGGAAGCCGACCCTAACATAGTTAGGAAAAGGCTAGGCAGATGATGGTATGCTGTAGGTAGCTTATAAGACATATTGCGCCGACCTTAAATAAAGTAGGATAAATGCAGGACAATCATCATGATCTTCCTGGCTTTGTACCATGTTATACGGGGTCAGCGCAACGTTTTCAAAACTTATTCAAAACTGGGCAAACTAGACACGATTTTCTTTTGAACGATGCTCATCTTAATTGTCCTCTTCATTTTATAGCATGTATATTTCTTCACTTTTCCAGGCTAAAATGAGTCTTATTATAATGTTAAAAATGGACTGTAGGTATACTAGACGCTAGTTAAAAGCCAAATCCTAAAACAATTAAGGATTTTGCCTTATACTTGTTCATTGATAAACGAGTTTGTCTCGAAGTGCAGGATGCAAATTTAGGATTTTGCCTTAAATTTGTTCATTAATAAACGAGTTTGTCTCGAAGTGCAGGATGCTTGATTTCTATGAGTACCTACTTACTTCCATTACATGTCGGAAAATAACTATAATTCCTAGTAGTACAGAGATGCTTATGTCGCAAAGTCAGGCCCCTTTAGTGGTTTTTAAAGACGACATGTTCCTGCTCTTATCCCAATTTATTTGTCATGTAACATGTCTTTTTCTTCCATACTTCTCTATAAGCCGCCATCTCGACAGTCACCCCCTTTCTAACCATATCATCATTCACACAGTCCATCCATCGTTTCTTTGGTCTTCCCCTACTCTTATAGCCATCGACATTCATACTCAAAACTTTCTTTACGACATTTTCGATTCTATGAAGGTTCATCGTTTTGAAAAACATGGAGAGATTTCAAAAAAATAACATAAATAGAGGTTGTACCAAAAAGTTTTTATTAAAAAACGGAACACAATATAAAATAAAAATGATATTCCAAAATTCCAAATACAAAAATCGATTTCCATCTGTTATTTCGTCACGCCATAACCTAAAATTGTCAGTCTTATACAAAATACACCTTAAAGCCTTCGTGTTAAGGTTTAAATTTATTTGTAGTGCTATAATTGTCACTGAAAAGTACCGGGTAGAAGTTGCGGTATTTTTGCCTCACGTACCGCGGTCTCGAGTTGAGATCTGTCATTATTGTGATAACACTGTCTGTCTACGTGAGGAGAACTGTCCGTTGGCGTAGTGATGCGATCAGGTCGATAGTAGTTATCGATGATTCGGAATTACCTTTTAAAATATTGGTTGACAATGTAGGGCAAGAAAATGAGATAAAAATAACTGTACATTTTCGTCGACTGACGTCTATTAGCAAGACGCGAATGGCCTTTGAAGGAATATGTCAAATATTTAAAATTTTGTAAAAGTCTCTTTTATAGACACTAGTCATTAAAAAAAACGTGATAGGTTTGAACGAATTGTGTTTTATTGACATTCTCACCATTTCCCAAATGACGACTTACTGCAAAATAACAGTATTTTACATGAATTGATTGCCAACGAAGCTCCCAAAAGTAAATCAACTACTCTCAAAATTACTACAAATCCACAAGGCAAGCGTCACCACGACATGACCACAAGCAAAACACAAGACCAGTATCCCAAAAACCAAACTATCAAACTGAAACGTCCACCATCCATGACAACTGTCACGAATGACGTGACAGCCGTTACTTCTCAAGTGCCCTCCATTTTACTTTACCCTATAAATTATAAAGCCGTGACGTTTCGACTCGATGTGCCCAACACTATATCATACATACTTACAGCTATCCGAGTTGTTTACAAACATATAATTACTTGGTAGGTCGATGCATATCTTACGTGTGTTTGTGTGCGTTTTGACAGCTGTGTGGGTGTGTGCATGAAAGGTGTGGGGTGTGAGTGTGTGTGTAAACTAGTTTTCTTGCTGTATGAGTGATTGTAAGTCCCAACGACCACACAGTCGACTGATCAAATTAATTTATTTATTGTTTTGATTTCATTATGTGGGTCGTAAATATGTTTTTGGGTAGTGTTAAGATAAATATTGTAATTCTTTAAGTTTAATGTGATTTATCAAGACATGACTGTGTTAGGATGCCAATGAAAATCGACTTACTTTTTTTTTAAGTTATGTAAGTTGTCAAAAATAATGAACTAAGGATGTGCCACTGTACCTACATGAGAATATGTATCGAGTTGACTAAAACTATTTTTTTTTTTAAATAGGTATAATAACAAGTTTTCCAAAATTTATAGCAACCTAAGTGCAGTCTCAAAATATATGAATCCAGTTTTGACTACTTTTTTAGTTTATTTTTACCGAGTATAGGTAATATTATAATCAGCCTATAATGTTCCACTGCTGGGACACAGGCGTAATCTACCACACGGGCCCAGTGCGGGTTAGTAGATGTCAAATGTCTTCGAATTTTTGGTTCTAAGACATGCCGGTTTTTCCTTCACCGTTTTGAGAGCAGTGGTGATAAAATATTTACACAAATTAAAGCGCCTGCCGACTTAAGCCGGTCGTTACCACTGCTCTAAGGTGATCTAAGTTTATAGGAATATCTCATTCTAGATATCCTTCTATACATCTAATACGAGCATCAGTCATTCTTACGTACTTACTCAAGTACCTACCTAAGCACGTCTTTTAAACATAGACAAAAAAAACCATTTATTTTAAAACAACAGATAATTTCAACTATTAATATTTAGTAAAACACTAGTTATTATTATAATATGTTTCGTTTTTTATCTGAAACAATACAACATTAGTTGAATTACATACATCGCGTGTTGTTCTATTGAATTCATTGCAATACATGATAAAAAAATGTTGTGTCATTTAAAAAACTTTTGCAACCTTTGCAAAATTATGTGTGGACTGTTAATTTTTTTATTCTAGGTTGAAATTGGAACACCAAATAGTTTTGAAACTGTGATGCAACCTCTAAGGTCGCTTCGAATATTGAATGCATTTTATTATATTAAAGCAGATGGCAGCACATTCGCACAACATTAGGACAAACAATCAGAGCAATTTTAACTGACATTAGCAATAATTTTAAACCTGACCAATGCAGTTTTCATTTGTACAAATGTGAGTGGTGGCATAAGTGCCACAGATGGTTTCATTTGATGTGTCTATCTAGTATTTATGTTACCGTTAGAATACGGAATACGTTAATATGCGCATTAACTAGGTAATCTGCAAATTACCGGGTACAATCCGTTAAAGTGTGAAATATGTTACCGGCCAAACCCGATTTTAGGATGAACTAGTTTCGCATAGGCCACAGTTCTCATTCGCTCGTTCTTGCATTCTATGTCGACGGAGCCCCGCTTAGCGGGGCCCCTATTTCTGTGTATAGGGTTTAAAGTAACCTAACCAAACCTGACCTCTGGGTGCCCTATGCTCGCTCTTGCATCCTACTTCGCCTATCGACCGACCGATCGTATAGGGAGAACTGGTTTGGCCTATGCGAAACTAGTTCATCCTAAAACCGGCCCCGGGTTTTTCTTTTAACTTTTTTTCCATTTTAACGGACTCAACCAGATAATCAGCAGATTAACTAGTTAATCTGCACTCTAACTGATTTACGTTCATTAGCGGTAACATTTACATGAAAACTTCTTAACTTGATAACCTAAAAATGTAAATTTCTCAGTACCAGCCTGGAGTCTGGATTTGTACCAGGTTGATGGTATTAGGCTCGCTGTTAGGTATATGGGACTTAAACGCCATCACCTCAAGCTACTACAATCTGTCAAAGGAGATGTTTCAAAATGTATGGAGCCTGGGCCAGGTCCTTGTACACTATACAAAAAAATAGGAAAATTCATTTAAAACAGTTCTCAACTGTCCAATTACTTTAAAATGGCTTGTTTTGCTGGTAAACACAAGAAATTACACTTGAAATTGCAACACACAACAAAAACCCGTCATGGCGGTAAACTGTCATTTTGATTGATTAATGACGTTTGACATGTTTATTTCTGTGGAGGAAACCACACAAGAAAGTCGAAGTCCTTACAACACAAGCCGGGTAACAGTCCAAAAACGAAAGCTAGGTAAACAGATGGGAAGAAACGGTATTAAATCCAAAAAACGAAAGCGAGGTTGTTAAAAAGAACTCCTGAAACTCAAAACAAAACGAACACAATCACGACCGACGACAAGACGAAAGTGACTGAAGTGACACTTTTGTGACAGCTAACAGTTCTATTTCTATGATCAATGGTTAATTGTCCTTGTTTTTAAGCACAGAGTAACTAAATCGGTGAGACGCCATGTTGAAAGTCGATAAAAATAATTGATAAGTATCAATTCACTACCAGAACAGTATACATTTAATTGAATTATCTGTATTTTTCCTGAATTCTATGGATTTTTCTCTTTTTTTTGAGTTACTGTACATAGACCTGGCCCATTTTAAAACATCTCCTTTCTTTAATAGTTTTTCAACTTTATCTCTAAAGCAAGGCTTGATTGGGAAAATTTTAAATACACAGATGTTGTACATAAATTACGTCTGATCCCCGATATGATAAGTAATGTCTAAAAACGTCAGACAGATACAGGATTACAACTTCTCATTAACCTATGCTATATCACACTGAACATCGTTGCTGTTAATTATTTCATTCTAGCTATACGCAGAGAACTGCTAAGGATCGACTTGAATGGTGTGTGTACGATTTGAGAGGCCTATGTGAAGCAGCGGATTGCAGCTGATGATGATTCTGCTCTGTGTGACAGGAAGAAAAATACAGATCACAGGAACAAACTGATTTGATCAGGAATTGGTAACTCCAGCATGTTATTAAGGCGACTACATGACCTAAAACGCGGTCACTATCGGACTGCATAGAAAAGAAAGAGAAGCGCGATGACACAACGCTGGTAATTTATTGCAAAATATGAAACAATCATCCATTGTTGATTTATCAAACACCAAACAAATAAAAACCGTATACTAAAATTTGGGGAATTAAATTGTCTTTTATATGGTGAAAGTTTTATGAAAATACACCCGATAGTGTTTGCGTGATTATCGTTTTTATGTCCGCGGTAGACATTACTTTACAAATTAATTACACTATGTTAAAAAAATATAATTGCAAATATTCACATATCGAATTACGAAGCAAATGGTCTAGTATAACATTTATTTTTTTCAAAGAAATCAGTCTGGTCGATTAGACGTGATGTTGAATTTAAAATCATTAGAAGTCGTATATCTGCGCCTTAAAAGCACATGAAAAGATGGAACATTCTGTTCACTTCACATTGTCTCATAACATCCTGTTCACTTGTCTTCACATCGTCACGTAAAGTACTAACGAAAAAGGGTAGCTTTAAACTCAAAAACAATAGTAACTTTATCAGTAACACAAAACCACGGTTTTCACTCCACGCCCCGCTGATTATGCAAAATTTTGCACTAAATACATTATAAAACTTGACACTCGAACACAATTAGGCATTTACCAGCTAAAAGCTGATATCAATCTTATACAACGTAATAATAGCAATTATAATGCTTAAACACCACTGTTAAAAGTGTAATAATTCATTATTTTGATCTATTTAGTTCTGTTTTTGTTTTTTTTTAACTGGTTGGTTGTTAGCATGATTTATTTAATTAGCATAATCAACCTATAATGTTCCTACTGCTGGGACACACGCCTCCTGAGAGGGAGTGGGGTGTAATCCACCACGCGGATGCAGTGAGGTTTGGTAGATGTTACATGACTTCGAATTTTTGATTCTAAGACATAACTTTTATCTGAAAAACACCTAAATATGACAGATTGTAATTTTTTTATACAAAAGCTGTCGAAAACATTTATCGCTTAAATAAAAGATACCTATTTTCTATTATTATTATTATTATTATCTTTGAAAAATCAGATCATTGACAACTTAAAATTAACGCAACTGTTAACGGTATTTTCACATTTTATGTTTACTTATGTTTGATAACTTAGGGAAGGCTTAGCATTAAAAAAATCAATCTGCCTAGCCTTTTCCCAAATAAGTTGGGTTCGGCTTCCAGTCTAACCGGATGCAGCTGAATACCTGTATTTTACATGGAGCGACTGCCTATCTGACCTCCACAACCCATTTACTGGGTAATACGATACCCCTTGGTAAGACTGGTTGTCTGACTTTCGGGCTACTGACGACCCGTAACGACTGTCAAAGATCCACGAATGACAGCCGGGACCAACGGCCTAACGTACTTTCTGAGGCACGGAGCGGTCTTGGTATGTGAAGATGGTCACCCATCCACGGACCAACCGCGGCAAGCGTAGCTTAACCTGATCGATCTACCCATGCGGCTGTTATTACTTAGCCACAAGCCACCACTAAGCAAAGGCCTCTCTTTACATGTGCCAATCCCCACGCTCCTGAGCCAGTTAAGTTTATTACTAAGACAGTAAAAATATGAATATATTTATTTTATTATTCCATTACTTAAAAGATTATAATTGCAATTAACATAACTCGGTAGTCACCCCCTTCCTAGTCACAGCATCTTTCACACAGTCCATCCATTGTAAAATCCATACTAATATTATAAATTCGAAAGTAACGATTTCGATAAAAGGCAGAGAGATAGATTGCATCCCGGGGAAGGACATCTGATAGTTTTTATCGACATACCTCGCGGGAGAAGCCGCGGGCGGAAGATAGTACTAAATAGAACTACGTAAATTACTGCTCAAAACTTTCCTGATGACATTTTCCTAAATTCATCATGTCATAATTTAAACAAGTGCTGAATAGATATTCCGCTAGTTATATTATTCCGTTCCAGTCTTACTAAGGGGTATCGTGTGTTACCCAGTAACTGGATTGTGGAAGTCGCTCCATGTAAAATACTGGTATTCTGCTACATCCGGTGTGACTGGAAACTCACCCTAACAAAGTTGGAAAAAGGCTTGGCAGATGACATTATTCTGTTCAGATTCATCCCTAGTCATAGATCCCCGTCGTGAGGAAACCGGCATGTCCTAGAACCAAAAATTCGAAAACATGTGACATCTACCAACCCGCACTGGGCCCGTGTGGTGTATTACGGTTACAGCCCAGTCCCTCTCACTGAGGGGAGGCTTGCTTGTGTCCCAGCAATGGGAACATTATACGCTGATTATATATAATAGTTTCTCGATATTCTATAACATCTTCTTTGAAAATATTTGCTTGCACCACGGCTAGAAGAGGCAGATGGTGTGTACTCAAAAAATATTGCAAAATAATGTTTATTTAATATGTTTTGGTACGTTAGTGGCTCGTATTGACCTCCGAATGTTCCCCAGCCGTGCGTTCCGCGGGCTGCCTCCGTAATTGATGTGCATAAACACGACGCGTATACAGTATGCTGCTTTTTTAGTTTATGACTTAATCAAGTTTTACATTAGTTTGGTGATTGATAAAAGGTTACTTAGACGATGAGGAATGTAAAGGAAAGTGTGGAAAGGGTAATGGGAATAGGTGGCGAGAAGCCCCACAAGAAACTGCATGAGGACCACGACCGCTCTGACATGACGAAGAAGAAGGTTGTAGAGAAGGGTAGCATATTTATTGGAAGTCTGGAAGTGGAAAGAGGAATAGCATTATATTATGGCTTATTACGTAGGTAAGGTAAAGGCCACCTATCGTCAATGATGGGACTGTTTGACAGTGGCAGAATATTCTATATATAAAGCCAAAGCACTATTTGAGTTGCTGAGTCAAGTTAGTGAGTGAAGGGGGAAGATGTGGATAGTAGAAACTGGTGTAGTAGAATGTGCTAGGCTATAGTGTAATTGGATTGTAATTAATAAAATTGAGGGTGAATATGGACGGACTAACGAGTTGCAAATAAATAAAAATAACTTAAAAACAAATCCAAAAATCATAATAAAATAAAAGCACACCAATAAATCAAACAAACGTCCTATAAACAAAATAAATTTAGAAAGCACACAGGCACACGTAATTAATCAATCATAAACGGCTTGCGAACATCCTATATTTGAACGCACACACACAACGCACACACATCGGACACACACAAGCACACCCACAGACTCGAGCGCAGCGGCGCGTAAATAAATTTTGTACGGACAAAACTGTTATTTTAAAATAATAATTGATGTGCATTCACATTGTCCATAGCAATTGTCAATGGCTGTGGTTTTTTTCTTTTGTGCTGCGCCGTGTCATTATATTTTTACCTAGAGCTTAAATATGGGGATACGAATTAATTTTTCCGCTCCGCTGTCAAGGCTTGTTCTAGTAATTATGCGGATTTCAGTGGCTTTGGTTATAATAGAATTGTTGGGTATGGTTTGTCTCTTGTGGTAAGACCTTGACTGTTCTAGTACTTTTAGAAAATACGTTATGTCTGGTAGCGGCGGCACTCAGTGAGTAAAGCTAAGGTTTCCTTGAAGAGCGCTGGAAATCTGTAATTTTCATCGAGTATGTCAAAAACGCTCTGTATTTTGACAGCCGTTATTGTGTGAACGTTCACCATGGACTATGGTTAGTATTATAAGTCCATGCCGTTCACCTCTTTCTTCAAAGTTTAAGCATTGTGATCTATGGTCGTTCCTTTTTTGAATGAAAAGAGGCCTAAACCCTGCTGTGGGACAAATTACTGGCTGGTTTTAAGAAAAATCCGAGTATAACTCGGATTTTTCTTAAAACCAGCCAGTAATTTAGGTTTAGAGACTTCTTTGATGGTGAACTTGTTTGACATTTTATTATGGGTAGTCATCAACTTTGGTAAATAGTTTTATTACAGCAATTTGCTGTCCCTGGTCTTTACATAAATTATTTTAGTCATGGTCTACTGGTAATGCGGACTTGTTTTATTCTCTGCGATTTATTAGTAACGACTAACGAGCTTATCAGCTATCACTAACAAGGAGTTTTAATACATTTCTTATGATATTAAGTAGTGATTTTGCCATGTAATGTGTGTGTGTTTAAATTGTCGCCTGTTCAAATTCAAATATAAAAAAAAAACGAATATGGACTTCACGATTTCATTAAACAGAAAGTTTGCCACGTTCGAATTTCAAATAATTCTCGCGCCAATCTTTTTAGCCCAATTTTAATTTCAACGATTATAAAGCAGATGCGAAATTCTTAAAAGTTTGACAGTAACAAATTGTTGGCACACTAAAAAAACATTGAAGTCGAATAAAATGTACACTGTATTTTTACAACTATTTAACCTTTATGGTTTAATTCCAATTTATAAGGTTCCGTAACCAGTTTGATCAAGTACGATGAACAAAAAAAATTGCTTTTTGAAACTCGTACTAGACACGGCACCATTATTCTTGGAGTCCGTTCAAATCTATTTTGTTGTTGTTTTACTGGCGCATTGCATAAATGTGGACATGAAAAACATAACTAAAACTGCAACCATTCTTTATCTACTAACACGCGTTATAATTTCGAAAAATTCCGTCATAGATTATTATATTATGCAATCTTCTGATGTTGCATAATATTATGAACAGTTACATTTTTATAAGCCTCCAGCCTAGTTGAAATTCTAGTCCCATACAAATAAATAAAAATTGCATCGCCATTTTTTTTCCATATTTTATAATACTTACTTTTTTTTTAATTCTAAACCATAAACAATACACACCTAGAAACATTTCAAAACGTCCACAATGAAAAAACCTATAGATTTTTTTTTTATATACCTCTAAAAACTACGCAACAATTGGTCAACCGGTACTTCCGTGACAACAAAACTGGGGCTAAGGGACTACTGTTGATGGGGTGGTCATTAAAATCCCATAAATAAAGCGAAGAGTCGCCGGTTCGACTCCCGATCGACATATGCTGCGCATCGACAGGCTGCTCTTGTAAAAATAAATACGCAACAAAGAGCTACGAAACTTTAGAACTGGCAACTGACAGGTGCATTATTTTTACGATTTTTTAAAAAGATTTTTTTTTATGTTCGGAAACACAATAAAACGCATCCCAGAATAAAAAAAAAATGTAACAAAAATTTGATTGAACGGCTTTTAATTATTCTTCTATCATCATCATCTGTCTAGCCTTTTCCCAACTATGTTGGGGTCGGCTTCCAGTCTAACAGGATGCAGCTGAATACAAGTATTAATTTTAATTAAATTAAATATAATTTTTTATTATTATTAATTAATTCTTCTTCTATCTATAGTAAAAAATCTGAAGAGTTAGTTTGTTTGAACCCGTTAATCTCGGGAATTACCAGTCGGATTTGAAATAATCTTTTTGCATTTGATAGCCTAATTCTTGAGATAGGCTATTGGCTATTTAAAATCACGCTACGAACCTTAAGCGCCGAGCAAAAGGAAAAATAACAGAAAAATCGCTTAGCGAAAACAAAATAACGGGGGCATAGCTATGGGATATACAGGATTATTGGAAAAACACCAACAACCTCTTAAGAGGTCATTGTACTCATCATTATGAACATCTTTTACTATGAGACCAAACCCGACATCGCGAAAAAAAAATCAGCTGTTCCCTACATTTATGTTCGTATAGGTAACTCGTCAAAATGTAGGGAACAGCAGATTTTTTTTCACGATTTCAGCGTTGGTCCCATAGTAAAAGTTGTTCATAATGATGAGTACAATGACTACATAAAAGGTTGTTGCTGTTTTTCCAATAACCCTTTATAGGTACATAGGTACATAATATTTAATGTTAAAACAAGAAATTTTCCGCGAACGAAGTCGCGGTTAGAAACTAATTCTTACAAAAATAGAAACTGTCATGTTCATTACTAAAACAGCGAAGTAAATAACACCAAACAACAAAAAACCTCATCAACTCAAATAATAACAATGATTAAAAAGCTATCTCTTTCATTCTTGTATAATTAATATATTATCAATGAACGTTGCATGTTATAATGACAGCTTATTAGTATATCAAAAGGATTATTAATAAAAATGTTATATTTGCTAATTACCTATAGTAATAATTAATTGTATGTATTTAAAAAGACGTTATTTTTGTAGATATAAGTACTACTTCAGACATTTCTATTTGATAAAAATGCTAAAATATCAGTTTTTAATTATAGTCTTGATTGTAAATTAGGCTTTATTTTGAGCATATTATGACGTACGATGGTATCAGGTTTGTTATTTAACTTGAATGAAATTGTAACATGAAATAAATATAAAGAAAATTTAAGTTTATAATTTATTCATTTAACTTATTCAATTTCGAATTGTGTTTTGAAGTATCGGATTTAAGGGTCAGAAATTTATCAAAATGGTGGCCAATTTTTATTAAACGAGTCTTAAAATAGTCAAAAAATCACTGTCGTCTTCTTGCGTTGAACTGGCATTTCATGGACTGAACTAACAAATAAATCATAATTATTGCAATTTTTTTTTCTGATTTGAATTGATTACAATCTTATCGACTAATAAGAAAATTAAGTATTACTTATTATTTTACACCTATCTATTTAAAAATATAACCATGTCAGGGGTTTGTTCAACCCTAGCTCTCCAAGAGAAATAAAACAGTGTCAAAGAAAAAAAAAACGTTATTTTCTTCAGCGCCATTTTAATCAAGAAGACATTCGAAATTCGAAACTATTTACATTAAAACTCAAAAAAAAGTGTCAGTCTCTTGTACCTACACATGGCAACACAAAGTATACATAACCAGTATAAGCTGACTTCTGATTGTACAGTCGCCAGCACATCAAGCTACTACAATATGTCAAGTTTCTTTAATATATTTTCAACTTTATCGCTAAATCATAAGTTTCAAAGTTGATTGGGAAAATTTGACAGTTTCGGGTAGCTTGATGTGCTGGCATCTGTACGAAGAACCTATACAATGCGAGGTCAGCTAAAACTGGAAATGTATAGTACAGTTTCGTTCTAGTATAACAAATGACAAGTGTGAATAAATGGTCTCATTGTAAAATAGCTGAATCTACATAATTATTGCTCTATGAATTGTTCGTGGTTCAATAAAAAATTAAACTGGATGTATTATGCTTTGGCTTTCGCTAGGCGGCAGTTGGCACATATTTTAGTTGAAAAAATCTATATTGACATTCGTGATATGTAAAAATGTTGTGTGACGATTTCTTTTTGAATACTAAGGAGTATTTCTGCAAGCTTTAAAATGGCGGTTGTTTTTTTTTTTTTTCTTCATTTATATTTGCACGATATACGCTATAATTTAACTTTTAAATTATGCAAAAGAAAAACTAACTGTTTAATAAAGATTTAACTCTTCTTTTTTCACTTCCACATTTATTATGCGCACATTTAACCCTTTCACATTTAACCCTTCTGTCTTCAAAGCAAGAGTGAACAGGATCTTCTGGGCACGCTCGTTCCATCATAGACCTCATCATTAAAAATTTATCTTCACATAAAAATCGATAGCATATTTTTACTAGAGATCAATAATTTTCAAACAACCTTTTTACACAAATCTTTTTAACACTAAACTCGAGCATCATAGGTAATAAATATATTTTTACGGCCAAACGAAAAGAAATAGATAAAAATCTTAAAATGCCCACCAAAACGTCATGTCTAACATCTTCCGAGCTCGCCCGGACATGTTAATGTGTATGTTATTAGTTTGCAAGGTGTGAACCGACTTACAACTCGAATGGCAGAATACAACACTTGTCCTCCGCCGTATTTGTGTAAAAAATAAAACGGACAAGTGCGTGTCGGACTCCCATACGAAGAGTTCCGTACCACCGTACAATATAATTATTCTAAAACGCCGAAAAAAAAACACGTTTCTCCGCAAAAACCCCTTTAATTTTTAACTTTATACTTAGTAATTTTATTATTTGTTGTTACAGCTGTCAACCAACCCAAACTGGGCCGGCGCGTGGTGGATTACGGTCCACTCCCTCTCACCGAGAGGAGGCCTGTGTCCCAGCAACAGGAATAATAACTATAGGATGATTTAAAAAAAAATTGCGGCCATAGTATTACATAACTCTGTGAAAATTTCAAGTGTCTACCTATTACAGTTCAAAAGCTACAGCCCTGTGACAGACGGCCGGACAGCGGAGCCTAAGTAAAAGGGGTCCCGTTGGCACCCTTTGTGTACGGAACTCTAATAAAAAGAAGCAAAAGTTTAATTTGAAAACGCAAAAAGTCTCGTTCCTTTATCGGCGGATTCCCTTTTTCGTTCCAACATGCGTATGCGGCCATAAAAATTTCTTGGTGCAATACTTGAGTAAAATCTACATATTCGGTTATTTGTTTTTTGTGATTGTCACGGTCTAGTAAGATATTTATAAGGCTTTTTTGTCCAGAATAACGGAAGCTTTTTTAACATAACTGCGAACGGTTGAGTTGTACCTATAGTACAAAGATATTTTGCCAGTTATGTTTAAGTCCCATGTACAGAGGCCAGCACATCAACCTACCCCAATCTGTCAAATTTTCCCAATTGAATATGAACCTTATTCCTTTGTAGTAAAGTTGAAATTCTATCAAATAAATTTGACAGATTGGGGTAGGTTGGTGTGCTGGCCTCTGTACCTAATAGGGAGCGAGCCTATTGCCATCAACAGGCCACAAATCTAGGCTCCTGACTACTACTGAAAAATTCCTGATGAAAGAACCCAATATCACTTTGCCCGGCCCGATAATCGAACCCAGAACCAAATTATTAAAAAAAATTAAATATTAACACCTTAACTTACAAAGCTCATACAATATACATAGGAACATTAAACTTTGGGAAACAAAGGTTGCATGAATAGTGAAAACCCTGAATCCTAAACTATGATGTAATTTTATTATGTAAAATTATCTTGCTATGCTAGAACGGATTTTCCTAATACAGGCATTTTTGCTTAAAAGGAGGCTCCAATCACTAACTTGTTATCTATAGGCAGACCGCTTAACTAAGACGTTGCCTGAGGTAGCAGCGCGGTGCGGGAGGGGTGTGGTGATGTGATGCGAGAGCTCAGCGATTCGTCAACTTGTGACAACTATCACCCCTCCAGTACCGCGCAGCTATCAAAAAAAAGATTGCGTCAGAGTTCAGACGGATAGATAGAAAACACCTGTTCGTTGATAACATCAATAGCTCAGTCCTAAGGTCTGCGAAAACAAGTAAGTGAGTTAAGAAATTAAATGCCACGTCCTTGCGACAGACACGTCCATTCATCTTGAAGCCTTAACCAGAACTGACCTATAAAAGGACGAGACGATCGATGACGCAGGTCGGAGATCAGTGGTGGCCCAGTGGTATCGGCTAACTTATGAGTTGTAGGTCGTAGGATCGAACCCAGACAGGCACTTTACTTTTTGTCCTTTTTTTTAATGCTGAATAGGCGTACTGTTGACCTCGATCTCGCCTATGGAAAGCGATGGACGAGGTTTATGATGCCCAGAAGATACCTTTCACTCTTGCTTTAAAGGTAAACGAGTTAAATGTGGAAGGGAACCCTTTCATCACCACTGCTCTCAAAACGGTGAAGGAAAACATCGTGAGGAAAACGGCGTGCCCTAGAACAAAAAATTTGAAGACATGTGACATCTACCAACCCGCACTGGACCCGCGTGTACAGCCCACTCTCTCTCACAGAGAGGAGGCCTGTGTCCCAGCAGTGGGAACATTCTAGGCTGATTATGCTTTGCATTGGCTACGCTAGGAACAAAATCTAGACTGACTAGATGTTACACTAGTTGTAATGTTTATGTTGTACGGTACGTAGTTAATATTAATAACCATTAATATCAAGATTACTGTATAAAACTACTTTGTATACAACTTAGATACAAAGTTTAAGTTTTGTTTATGTTTATCAGGCTTAATCGCCATACTTTAGAGACACTTAAGGCTGGTGATAACAGACCGCATAGGTAGGTATGAATAAAATTACCACCATGGTGAAACAGTCCAACCAGACCAGCTTTTCCCCAACTATGTTGGGGTCGGCTTCCAGTCTAACCGGGTGCAGCTGAATACCAGTGTTTTACATAGAGCGACGGCCTATTTGATTTCCACAACCCAGTTACTGGGTAAAACGATACCCTTTGGCAAGACTTTAGACTGGTTGTCAGATTTTCAGGCTTCTGACTACCTGTAACGACTGTCAAAGATCTTCGAATGACAGCTGGGATTAACGGCTTAACGTGCTTTCCGAGGCACGGAGGTCTCGACAAGCGCAGCTTACCCTTAGATCGACCCATGTCGCTGTTATTATTTAGCCACGAACCCCCTAAACATTGACCCTTCATTGCCCTCATGGTGGAAAAATTGGTTCTACGGGACTTTTGAGTTTAAAGTTGACTGAGGATTTGGTGTTAGTTTTTTTTATATACTGTGAGGAGTCTACTGCCAAATGCTATTTTCTGGTGTAATAATCGCTATGGTAATAGCAGCTGGCTAACATGGAAACCTGAGTTAGATCCTCATGTCTTACAAAGTTGGGATAGAAGCCTAGATTGTGGATATGTACCATATTGCCATGGGGTTTTTTGCTCTTACTTTTCCATAGCAACCTACCACTTTGGAACCCCTTGACAATTCAAAAGCGCCTGTAATTGGTTTATTCATAATAATTAAACGCTTTAAGTTTGAGTTTGTGCAGAGAGGCAAAACGCTCGCCTTGTCCTCCGTGAGACTTCAACATATCTGGCGACCCCTACGAGAAATACAAGCGTGATGATAAGTCACGTTATATGCCTCGAGATAGACCAGCCTTTTCATTTCATCAAGCCACAGCGCATTTAATTGTTCCTCAGCATTTTCCCAGCGTGACGTTTCCAAGATGGCGTCGTCACGGGCGACAGGTACAATAATGGACGCTATCTCGAGATCGACCTTACGAACATCCGTAGTTTGAAATTGTTTTATTATTTTTTAATAGCTTGCTTCGGCGGCGATGTTTTTAAGTCACATGTGTTGATTTCCCATCTTTTTTAATCAGCGTTGAGGTTCTTTTTTATTTTGATTTGTTGCGGATTCTCAAGTTTTAATGCTACTTACAGTTCGGCCAACGAGAGAATGCGTTCTTGAAAACTGTTAGTTTCATACACACGAATACGTGTTACGCGAATTTGATCTTTATTCTCTGTAGACTGATTCTTTCATTGACACTTTAAAATATGAACCTTTGCTTTTGAAACCGCCTTTCCACATACGGTCAAAATTTACTAACTCATCTGGCAAGGTTTTTCTCTCACTAGTCAAGGTTTATTGTAGTTCTTATTTTACGGTCTTCAAGTGCAGCTATTGATCAGGGATCTGGGCGACTGTCAACTGAACAAAAAAACACGATATGAGGAGATCGATATCCTGATTGCTATGGTCAGATCTTCGCCATTCTCATCAGTGAAAATGACAATAGAACGGTACGGTGCATTAACAAATAAAATTGAACACGAGCAACATAATATTATATCTAAACTATGTTCAAGAACTGTCAGTGTCATCATTGTTGAACGTTGACATTGATAGTTCTTAAACACAGTTCAGATGTACTAAAATTGCTAATCGCGTTCATAGTAAAGATGCGAAATAAATTAATTGACATATGCTAAGTGGGTGTCACTCAGTTTCCAAACTGGCTAGATTCTTGTCAGTTTATTAGGTTCATTCTAGGAAAATAAAATGTTGTGAAGTCTACTTATATCTACATATTTTAATGTTAAGTATGACAACTAATGACAAGCATGTAACATCACGTAACAATGAAAATGCCATATATGCTAATCATATGCTAATCATTGCCAGTGCAAAAAAAATCTTACATACTATTCTGTGGACGCGCAAATATTTGCATGCAATAAAAATACCTCACGTGTTTCCTTCATAAAGTCCAACAATTGCAATAGTTTACCTGGAACAAGAGACAGAAAAATATATTACACACATCATAGATAAAGTAAAAAAATTTGGCACCGAAACAAAAGCTAGCCGCCATAAATTCTAGTCCAATAAAAAAGCAATTTAAAATACATTCAAATTTGAAAAGAGAACAGGCCGACCCGAACTAGTGAGGTCCGCACGTTAGTTGAAAATCGTCAATTTTTGTTTTAGTTAAGGGGAAATGTGGGTTCAAGTTATTTTGGTCGGTTCCCGTGGTTACGCACGCAACCATGACGTCATCCTCCGGTAACCACGCTAGCTGCACAACGTTATAACTTCACTATCGTGAGATTATCGGTGGTACTGTTAGTTCGCTTTTGCACGTAAAATGTTTTTTTTTATTGACAGTTTTAAAAGTGATAAACTGATAACCGATGGTAAAGATAGTGGTTTTAATTATGGAGGCTGTTGTTTGAATGTTCTGGAATGTGAGATGTTAATTAGGTTTTTGGTAAACACAGTTCTTTCTCACTAAGAAAAACAGCCAGTCATCTTACGAAAATAAAATAAAATAAGTTATTTTTATAATTTCAATCTCAAATCTTCATTCATAACGATGTTGGAATTAAGTAGTATTTATTACCCATCTACTTATATAGTAAGTAGGAATTTTTTGCCGCATTTTTTGTTTATGAACATATGAACACGAATTTTTGACTACAAAAAACATAAAAATACATGCTACAGTTAACTAAGACCAGTGCAGCACGCGAACATTCAAAAACTAACGTCTTGACGTTTCCGGTTACTAAAAACTCCTACTGACGTATTGCCAACTTAATTCTGACACTTCAAAACTTACTGCACATGCCTATTTTTAAGACCATAGAGTTTAAAATCGACTACAAATGTCAAACTTTCAATGACAGTTATAATGTTGCCAGTTATACAATTTCGTCATAAAGACGTCTTTTGATTTGGGTTCTGTTATTTTACCGGCAAAAAGTATAAAGTAAAAATGTTTCTTTTGTCTGTTCGTAACAGTTGGCTTGAGGTTGCGTTGTTCTCAGAAATGTTGCTGTAATGAGCAAAATTGGGATATATCGTATCGCAATAATTATGATGCACAGAGTTTCTTTGCAGGATAAATCAGAAATTAAGTTTTCTGGAAAAGAACTGGAGTTACCGATATAGCTTGCAGAATAAGCAAGCTGGAATGGCAATGGGCTGGCCATGTTTGTCGAAGGACCGATGGCCGGTGGAGCAGACGAGTCCTGAAGTGGAGACCACGTTTCAGCGTAGTGTGGGACGCCCCCAGGAAAATAGACCGACGAACTTAAAAAGGTCGCTGCGGCAGACTGGATGCAGAAGGCGGAAGACAGGGTGCCTTTCTACGGTCTTATTACTACAGTCTTAAGTTAAAATATAATACTCATTTGAATAGTTGGTACTCTCTAGTAAGAAGAGAAGTAACAAACTACAATCGTTTTTAGAAGAGTGGTGGTTATACAGCATCCCGTTATCTATAAAAGTGCGAAGGAATGAAAATAAAAAGTAATGTACACTGTAAGTAACTTTTTCAAACATAAAGCTTTGTCAATATAACGCTACAACAAGCCTAAGTAATCACAATTTTCAAAGCATACAATATTAATCAACAACTGTAACACACTTCTTAATTAAACCAAAGACAAGATGATTTAACACAAAAAATCAACGATTAGTAACACCAATTACTTGGCAACACTAGGCAGAACGCGAAACAGTACCTACTTTCGTCTATAGAAAAAAAAAACAAAAGACTGACCCCACGATATTCAAATTTGGAATTATGAATGGTTTCGCCTGAGTTCGTCCGGTTATTAGGGTCTTAGATGATGAAAACCTCGTTAGAAGGTAATTTTGCTAAATATTTATTTCCTTGACTTTTACGCGGTAAAGCGGAGAGAGTTTGACACAAGTGATTTGACATTGACAAATGACATCAGTGTAGAATGTTGCCAATAAATTATTATTTTTTATCGTCAATAATAACTAATAAAAAATATATTTACGATACCTCACTATTGCTTTTCCCAACCCTACAGAACCCGCTACACAAAGCTAACTGTCATTTATTCCTTCCATTCGTTCCTCAATTTTTTCAAATAGACGAATGATTGATAGATGATGATGTCTTTTTTGTTAGTTACGTCATTAGTTCTTAATTAGTTGTGAACTTGTTCATTTGTTGGCCATGTTTGTACATGGATGTACTAAAGATGGAAGTGCCTTTAATTTTTTTTATTTCTGTTTAATTTTTGTGTTTTTATTATGTTTATTTATCGAATTTAAAAAAGGTATCTGTTGATTAATAGTAACAAGATTTAAGAGATTGAGAGGCAAACATTTTAAAGTGTTTATTAAAGACATAGTATCGTGCTCTGCTCTATAAAATACAGGTCTTAGATTATAATCAGCCTAGAATGTTCCCACTGCTGGGACGCAGGCCTTCTCTCGGTGAGAGAGGGTGGGCCATTATTCACTATGCTGGCCCAGTGCGGCTTGGCAGATGTCACAAGTCTTCGAATTTTTGGTTCTAGGACATGCCTGTTTCCTCAAGATGTTTTTCTTTCACCGTTTTGAGAGCAGTGGCGATGAAATTATTTACACAAAGTATGGCGCCTGTCAGAGTTCAAACCTAAGTTAAGATTGCATATTATAAAACTCCTAGATGAAAAGATTTCCTGGTCAGCAAGATTGCAAGTCAGGCTGACTGCCCAGGATACACAAGACGAAATATATAAGCATCACTTCATACATACGCTTTTGTAATCCACCTCACAAAATAAAAGACATTTACAATTTTATTAATGAAGTTATTACAATATCCTCGCTGAAGGTTCAAGTGTATTCGACAAAGGTTCGATAAAAAGTTCACAGATTGCATCAGCGGTCAGCGGCGACCTTTTCTCTCAATCCAGTTATACTACTTCACTGGCAAGATAAACAGTGAGTACATTAATTTTATTAATTTCTGCCATTCATTACAATTGTGCAGAAATAATAATTAATCAAGCGCCAATAGCTCAAAGGAATGACATCGATGGCGGGTGAGAAGAAGTTGCAAATCTTATACTTCTAAGGTGTACTTTTTGCGAGAGCATAACAAGAATACTGGCAGGTTGCAAGAATACTGGAATGTTATTAACGTTGTTGAGCAGATAAAATTTTCGAACATATGAAGCAATGGATTACCAATATCCTTCAAAATGATTAAGATTAATAGTGCACACAATAATAATATAATAGTGCATCAATTAATTTAGTGAACACAATTAGGGTGCTGGTAGGTTTTAAGCAACCTACTTGCAACCTACTTAATAATCTTATAAAATGAAGCTAATAAGGTGTACATGCTAAAAAAAAATACCCCTGATATAGAGTCAAAATACAGCGAGCTCAACTTACAAAAATATTCCTAACGCAAATGACTACAGGGAGATGTGAGAGACTTGTGTGGGTACCTAAATCTTATTGCACTCAACAAGAAAAAACAATCAACAGAATCTAAGAGGTTTTTATTTATTGACTACAATTTCGGCCCTTACAAGGTGACGGCCGTCACCTTTTTATCTTTATTATTGCAACCTAACTTCCCTGTTTGTTTCCTTGCTCCTTTCCTCGAAATACCTCAAGAATAAGTTAACAGTAACTTTTACTTTCGATATTAAAAGACAGAGTGAGTGGTCCTGCGTAAATCGTAATGGCTTCCTTTTGGTCGCTAGTACCTGCTTTATACGATTATTTCGACTTAAAACATGGAGATTTTTTTATTTAATGTAAGTTTTATATTCATTTATAATACACGTAAATCTTTCGGAATAAATTCTCTAAATGATGGTGAAAACCACGTTAAATTCCGTTGTCTAGTTTAGAAAAACCACGCGGTCACACAGACTGGCATGAAAAGCAACTTTAATGTATGATATGTACATATGATACATGTGGTGCTGTTCCACAAACGATGGGACACATAATATCGTGTAATGCGTGTCCTGTCAGCTGCCCGTTACAGGAACTGATGGACGCTGGTGATGGCGCCAAACAAGTAGACGAATTCTGGGCCGAGTTCATTTAGATTGCTATCGACACGCTAAGAAGAAGAAGGTACATATATAATCAAACAGTAGCGAGAGTACTCAAACTAACACTTCTTTTAATAAAACCATTTACAGGCACTTTTAAATTGTCAAGGAGTCGTTCAGTCAGAAAGATGAAGCTAGTTGCCCATTCCAATGCGCAGTAGGTTCATGTGGAGAAGAACGGGCCAGAAACTGCTTGGACACTCTTGTAGGTCAAAATATTACTATGATAGAGGTTAACTGTATGCAGCAATGCTGTTATCCGGCAGAAGTAGGTATTATGTGTATATAGTATACTTGATTTCTATACGAAATTTTTCTTAAGGAGCTCATTTTCTGTTAGCCTTCCTTTTTGAGAAAATAATGATATCATCAGTCAGGTGACCGCAGTATGATGTCATTGACTATAAGATGAATGATACTTGTCCATTCTCCTAGTTTCATTTGTAAGTAGGTGACTAACATTATGGAAACAGAAATTATTACTGATTTTCATGTATTTTTCAATCGTTACCGGTCTGAAGCCAATAAGTCTGACAGCCAGTCTTACCAAGGGGTATCATGTTACCCAGTAACTGGGTTGTGGAGGTCAGTAAAATACTGGTATTCAGCTGCATCCGTTTAGACTGGAAGTCGACTTCAACAGAGTTTGGAAATTGATTTGTTTAAGTACAGCAAGGAAATCAACTACTAAGCAAGCCGTATTTTCCCACAAATACCGAAACACTAATTACCAACCTATTTAATCTTAAGCACGCACATCAACTCATCAACGCCACATCCAGTTTTTTAAACATTATAAATGTACATCAATGTACACATTCTAGCAGGTGGCTAGTAAGAATTATGATTTATGGCAACACCAAAACAAATCGACCTCTTAATTGGATCGATACTTATAATCGAGTATTGCACAACACTTTCCCACTAATTGTAACTTTTATTACTACGAAAATTGATTAAGACATTTATAAAATAGTTCCCCTTTGACGGCTTATGTTAATTAACTTTAATGTAAAAATCGGCTTGTTTTAACAAGAAATATAATGTTGCCAGCTGCTGTACGAAGAGTTTAATGTGGGAAACGGTAAAATGTAATTAGGTAAGACTTTTTAAAACACCGCGTAAGGAAAAAATCAAAATCCTCTGTCGCTGATACAAAATTGAAACGTTAATATTATATCCACGTAAAACATTTATGAGATTTTTAGAAGAAGATGGCGGGACAAGGTGGAGAAAATAAACGACCAGTGGTCCACATTAACCTTGAATCGATAGAGCTGGCCATCATGGGAGTGGTCTTAACTCTGCAATAGGATGATGCAGGCTAACAGTCACAGTAAAAACATAACCCTAATTCTGGCGCAGTCGGGTTAAAAATTTAAGAATAAAGAAAAAGACTGCTTCGTTTGTCGAAAGTGCGAATGCTGTGGGTGAGCTCCTGGGTTAGATTCCCAGTTAGGGCCTCAGTGTTATTCGGTCTTACTATTAAGAATTTTTCAGTAACAGCCAAGGCCTATTTTAGGGGTTGCCCCCTATTACAAGAACTCGTAACATGTGTCTGTATTTCTGAGTTTGTTTCGGCCTTTGTTCTCAGAGTAGTCTGATCGGAACGCCGACGTCATTTAGTTTTTTAAAATATATGATAGTGTTTGACCAAATCTACTTACAGAAATAAAATAATTTGTCTTTTCTGGCCAAATGTGGAAAACAGGCGTTTTGGTTTTAATTCTCTTTGCCATTCAAAATTAGTTCGAATTACAAAATTACGCCAACACAACTTGACCATCAACTCCGATACCAAAGACACTAAGTTAACTTTTTAATTTCCTTTTTTTTCATACCTTTGCCTCATGAACAATTATAAGGTCATACGTACTGGCATTTAAGAAACTGACATTTATTTTATAGGCTCAATAAAAATAATAAGTCGTTTAAATAACCCTTTCATATTTGTTATGATTTTTTTACTATAAGTTAACACGAAACGTGAAAGTAGTGTGGGGCTATATTGTCATTACTTTCTAATTAAAGATGGGACAGATAGATTGACCATGTTAAAGCGATCTCAGGAAAGAGCAACATCGACTTGTCTTTTGACTAAGGATTGTAACATCAGAATGCCAATTCCCGTAGTTAAAAACATTTAAAAATCAGTCGCTATCTGAGCGCCAATCAGTGTCAAAAAGTTATCAAAAATGTAGGGGAATTAGAGGTAACTTTGACAGATTGAGACAGATCAGACTATGAATGTTTTTTTTTAAATTACGTTTTTGAATTATTACTTCTCTGAAATATTTTAACTTACACATTGTACCGCATGACTTTATCTTCCCCACAAACATAGGTACGCAACAACATAGGTACCTACCAACAAAAATATAGTACAAAGCAACGACTAGTAGATAACCTACGTCTTGAGCAAGCATCCGGTAAGCCAATAGAGCTAATATACCAACCATCTTTGTGTGACCCCCGGCCTCCTCCATCCATCCTCCGTTCACACCTTCATGAAGAAGGGGGGAGGTCAAGTCGAACTGGCTGATTTTAACAGGCGAACGTCACTTGAGCGAATTATACGATAATCGGGACTTCCTACTTACGGTCAACGGACAGTCACCGTGATTTGTTCCAGTTTCGAATTTGAACTTTTGATTTTTGGAACGTGTGTTTGGGTTTTTGAATGTGTGTTGGTAAGGTTGGTAGAAATGTCAGATTTGACAGTTTTAGTGATGTGATAGTTTTTGTCGATCGATGAAAATAATGTTGCCAAGTTTTTTATGCGATGTCGTTTATGTCTTGACGTGTTCCAGCGACAATATTAGACAACACAATTTTTTTAAGTTTTAGAGATAATTATTATGTTACAGTCATGTTATGTTATTCAAACACAATAACATAACATGTACCTATATGTTTTATAAATCCATATTTCATTTCAAAGACATTCTATAATCTTTTATAAACAACACAAAAAATCAATAAAAATGTATCAAAATCCCTTTTCTTACTTCGCAAACAGAAAAAGCCTAGCTCCTCAAGCAAGTACCTATATACTCAACAAAAAAGTTGTAGTAAAGCTCTACAGAGTCAGGCCTCACGCAGACTTGATTAAAAAGCAATAATGTCATTACAGGCTGTATAAAAAAACCCATTACAGCATTAAGTATGAACTATGTTTATGTATACTTGCTTCTATTTATAGAAAAGTGAATCTTCAACCTAGTTGAGACTTGTAACTGGCTGGTTAGAAAAATTGTCGTGTGAAATAGTTTTTATTCGAAGTTCAAAAAGTGATGGTTAAAATTGTCATGTGAAATGGTTTTGTTCGAAGTTCAGAATTTTGAAGTTTTGTCCTTTATTTTTTCGTGTATTTTGGTCAATTTTACGTCGAGAGCGAGATTCCTCCGTGCCTCGGAAAGCACGTTAAGCCGTTGGTCCCGGTAGTAATTTGAAGACTTTTGACTGTCGTTACGGGTCGTCAGAAGACCGAAAGTCTGACAACCAGTCTTAGTAGTCCAGTAACTGGGTTGCGGAGGTCAGAAAGACAGTTCATCCATGCAAAATACTGGTAATCAACTGTATCCGGGTACTGTTAGCAGACCCCAACATAGAAAAGGACTAGGTAGATTGATTGATCTAGATCCTCTATATTGTTTTTACGTAGGTGATCGAGGTTTAACATTAAATAGATTGGAAGATTTGGCTACGTGAAAACTAATCAAACTGTTATAGCAACAAATATTAATGAAATAAAAAATATAGGATCGTGACATAGACTTATAAAAAAAGATGGACTCCGCGCCACGCATATCGAAAGTGACTACTTGGTTCGAATTTTAGTTCCTTTCTTAGATTTAAGATGATAAAGCTGTGGAGACCTTTTTAGTTTTTAATTTCCAACACGTAGGCACCTATAAACATACTGTTACCTTATGACACTCCACAGTAAGTGACTGGTTGGCATTTCCCAGGCCTAATGACAACCAGTTCAAAAAAAGAATACCTACTTATTTAAAAAAATAACGAACGCATTCTACAAAATAAGGGTGAAGGACGTTAGACGTCACAGGTAATTATAAAAATAAAATTGCGATACATGACATAAACTAGACCTTTGCCATCAATTGCTTATATGACATAGTACATATCTTTATTACATAATAAAATAACTGCCTTATTAGCCATCATAGAAAAACTGCCAACATGGTAGGTACTCGTATATGAACCATTTTAGAATGACCTTCTATGCCCCGCGCTTCGCAAACAAAATACGGTTTTCCGAAGGTAATGTGAGTTATAATGAGGGGTCAGTTTAAATCGGCCATTCTGCACGCGTCTTTTGCTTATATTATTATTGTACGTTGAGCATGTCTCCATTGATGGACGATTTATGACTTTATTTCTTTTTTTCACAAAAAATGACGTTTTTCGACGAAGTGAGAATTTATGTGCGGTTTCGCGCCTTCTGTTGTGGTGACAGCATTTCTCTTTATGTTTTTGTGACGAGCAGCGGCTTTGACGTTTTCTTACTGCGATTTTTTTGGAATGTTACACACTTAAAATATACCCTTTTTATCAATAGGAATCAGTGATCAGGGGGCCTAAAAAGGCCACTTTGGCAGAATCATATTTCACAGTTTCACACCTATATATCCGTGAAAGGTTAGGCAGAGGTGTACCTGTAGCATTTTACAAATCTCCATACAAAACTATCATAATAGATGATATTGCGTGATATGAATTGTTTTATGATTCTGCTAAAGCGGCCTTGTTAGGCCCCTGGCAAAAATGGTGCTTTTAATTTATTTAACGATACAAATTTAAATTAAGATTGACCTCTTGTCAAATTCTGACGTTTAGCTGTCAAAGTAACTTCAGTTGAGTCACGCTAGATAAACAAATATTATTTTTAATAACATTTTACAGCCAAGTAAAGCTGTATCAGTCTCGATTATTATTTGCATCGCTAAGTATTATAATAATGCAAAGTGACTGCGTGTGTACTAGGAGCGCATAGTGACTTGCTAGTTGAATCTAATCCCATAGGTAACGCTCAGGTATCCAATAACACGATAGGTTAAAGATCAAAATAATTACCTCCTTATCTAATACCGTGTCGTAAGGTGAAGCGGACAGTCGTCGTCACACAGCGAGCCACGTGCATCAATGCGGGTTTCCTAGTACTCGATATATTTTTTCCTACTAAAACAAGTTCTGCACATTTTTATGTGCTTGCATAAAAAATATATAGGTGGGGAGCGGAGTTTCTATTGTTTCTAATATGAATGCAAGGGTTTGATGAAGTAGCAAGTTTTTGCTAGTCTTAGAAACTGCGTTAGATGTCTTGTTAGTGAACTGTCGTAAATTATTAACTAACAAACATATAGGAAATGAGGAAAATATGAATGAATGGCTTGCAGTTGTGTTTAAATGCGTAGTTTTTCTTGCGGCTGTGCGAATGGTGTAGACAGCGTTCGTTTTCTACGAGTCCATTGCGTGTTTGATTTTTGTATTGAGACATATTGTTTTGCAGATAATGGTCGAGTTTAAATGTTTATGTATGTAATTTATACGAGTTAAAGCCAATGCACACAGCTTTTTTTTTTAGATAAAAGCACTTTAATCAGCACAATTTCTAATACTCAACGTAGAATCCTGTTGATTCCGTATTTATGTTGTTTATATCACATCACTGGCTCACTACTACACCAAGCGCTATCGTGCAGACCTTGTTTCACTTTCCCTATTTCCCGCCATTCCTCGTGACTGACAGATGACATTAGTGACAGCAGCTACCCCGCTTGTGTGAATGAGACAGTGTTTAGGTACATATCTATTAAATAGACTACAATCAAGTATGAAGGTACCCTCATCTCAGGTCTAAATAACAACACACGGCCTTTAAGTCCTTTTGTTTCTCACAAGCAACTTCCTGCTACAAACGATGATTAATCTACGAAACTTTTTATGTTACAACATAAATCGTAATCGATTTTAAACTGTATTTGTATGAAGTAATGTTTTCACTTTTTTGCGATTAAAACCTTGCTTATTTACAAAAGCATAGTCAAGGTTAGGTTTTAATCAAAATTTTGACGTTTATGCAACGGGCGTCTCATGTCATTCGACACACGCACGTCACTCGATTTCATGCACGTTTTAATTTTATTGAAGTTTGCAAAAATAGCTTCAGTTTTTAATTTGGTTACGATAATTTTAGTACTGTAGTAAAATTTAATTAGCAATTTTATGTTTGTTTTACTGCTTTTTTTATTAATAATAATATGTACTTACAAGTTGTTTCTATTTCTCAAAAGGGTTTTAAAGCCGGATTTTTCTGCGGCTCTCGCCTTTCTCATCTACCAAGAGAGAGAAAACTGTGCTCGCAATAATAATTATATATAAGCTTTTGCTACCATAATTGGCTGATATTATTTCATATATAACTCTATAATTTAATGTATTAACTTAATAAAAACAATTAATTGTGACAAACACACCAGTTATAATGTCTCAATCAAAAAGATGCAATATCTTTAACAGAATATTTTTGCATAGCAAATCTTGTTAGGAATGCTATAGATTTCAAACAAAACAACAACCCTAGTGCAGTATCTAGCGCGAATACATAGATCTATCGTACTTAACGTGTTTCTCAAAAGAACTACTTTTCATAATACTCATAACTATCATCCGTCAAAATATGCAATTTTAAAGTTTTTCTTTGATATGGAGTCCATATCAAAGCTAAATAAATTTGAGAAATGCAAATATATGCAGTGTCCATATTTTTTTTTATTGCTGGATGGGCCTCTTGGCCTCGATCACGCCTGATGGAAAGCGATGGATGAGGTCTATGACAGGTGGAGCGTGCCCAGGAGACATTATGGATACTGGCATAGACCTGCCCTTGTTTCCAAATACACGGTTAGGTATATATATGGCATTGTTACAATACCTATGAAGTGTGTAGTTAAATTTATATGGCAAGTATGAGTGACAAAGACACTCGATCAAAATCGAACTTTTTGTAAAAGTCTGTGTCATTGTACCTACTTACTCGTCGTTGGCGACAAGATAACGGTAACTATATTTCTATAAGTTGATTCTAGAGGTACAAAACTTGAAATAGAGCGCCGTACCTCGTATACAAGCATATTGTATGCAAAGGTTCACATCTACGCTACGTCAGGTATGAATGAAGGAGGCGGGCTGTGTGCCCTCAATACGACGGGTACAGTCGTGAATACCAAGCCTTTGGTTTTAGTTTATACTGATTTTATTCAAGTTAAATCTCAGAAGAAGAAGTGGCAACGTTTTAGGTCCCATAGCAAATAGCAACGGCTTTCATTTTGACAGTTTTAACAACAGTCATTGCGTTATTTACGTTGCTGAGCAGACAAACCTTTTGAACATATAAAGCAAGGGATTAGCAATAACCTTTAAAATAATTTAGATTATGTTTGATCGTGTGTTATGCAATTAATGTACTGGTAGCTGCTGAATAAGAGAGGTATATGTCTACTGTCCAACACAGTTGTCAATGAACGTAGCAAGATAGAGAGAACTAACATAAAATGTACTGGATTTGACAGTTGTTTGACATTTTCTTGAACAAGCAGAGTCGCTATCACATTAATTAAGAATTTTAAAGCTATGTCTAACATTTATCAAGAAACTGCAATAGGCAGGTGAATGTCAAATTAAAAGCGCATATGTTATATCTAGATATTTTGTTATTTAGAAAAGGTCTGTGTAGACAATAGGAATAGCAAATATCAAGTCTGTTTCAACAATATGTTCTTAGTTGATCAATATATTATACTATTGTTTAATACTCAGTTTTCATTTCATTCGATTAGTTGTTTGTGACTATGTTAGAATGTTTTAGCTGGTGAGTGAACGTTTATTTTTGTGCACAAATTATGTAGATAATAATAAATAACTTAAACAACAACTTAACAATAACTTCAATTTTGTTTCAAGTTCATTCACCTTGACTATAAGCACAAGTATTTAAAATCAGACTATCCAACCTATATTATAAACGTGAATGGTTGTATGTTTGGATGTTTATTACTTCATCACGAAAAAACGACTGAACGGATTTCGATTAAATATGGCACACAGATATTTTAAAACCAGGATTAAAACATAGGATAATTGTTATGCCGATATTTTCTCAGAATTAAGATATAGGTGAAACCGCGGGGCGCTGCTAGTAGACTAATATAAAATGAAGCAGTAGGTACGATAAATTAATCTATTAAGAACTTGCTAACTAACCACAAACCATATTTTCCATCACGCGGGTAGGTATCTAAAATGCAATAAAAAGATACATAATTATATAAAGATTTTTCCTGATAATTTTTCCTCAATAAATACCATCTTTGTGAGCTGTAAAAAGAATTCATCGGGAAAAACCGAGTATTTCCGACTTTAAATTAAACTCTATAAGAAACTACGAAATCACAATAAAATCAAGATTTAGATAGAGAGAAAGTAAAACCGATAACAAAAATACCATGAAAAAAAATCGAAAACAATGTTTACATTAAATGTACTTTAACAAAAATTCTTACCAAACAGGCCTTCGACATGTTGTACCTTTTACCTTTAACCGTTCCGTATTTACAGACTTTTTATCAATGTCAATTATAAAGTCAGTGCCGACAACAGGTCCTTTCACCCTACTTTACAAAAATGAACCACTTTCTCTTTGCGCCGCGATTTTAAAATGTATGCAAAAATGGTTTGTTTATTTTATCTTAGATTGGAAGGTATGAGGAAATGTTTTGGTTTATTAAAATATCATTTATTTCTATGACGTGATGATGATTACCTATATCATTCGAAATTCGTCGGTCGTTCTTTGGCCAAATAATTAGAATTGCCATTCAACGTGGCAATGTTGGCAGTCTTCTGTCTGACCA
The DNA here is from genome assembly GCA_963669345.1 of Gortyna flavago. Lineage (NCBI taxonomy): Eukaryota > Metazoa > Arthropoda > Insecta > Lepidoptera > Noctuidae > Gortyna > Gortyna flavago. The sequence goes on along the minus strand of OY770152.1, from coordinate 4,551,063 downwards.
GTACTTCGACGCCTAAGTGTCATCATCATAATCAGCTTATCCACTTAACTGTCAAATGCCGAAAATCGACACGGAAGGAACATGGCCGACTGATCCAGTGCCCAAAATGTCTATAGTGTTCCCACTGCTGGGACACAGGCCTCCTCTTTTCGAGAGGGAGTGGGCTATAATCTACCACGCGGGCCCAGTGCGGGTTGGCAGATGTCACATGTCTTCGAATTTTTGGTTCTAGGACATGCCGGTTTCCTCACGATGTTTTCCTTCACCGTTTTGAGAGCAGTGGTGATGAAATAATTTACACAAAGTAAAGCGCCTGTCCGGGTTCGAACCTACGACCTACAACTCGTAAGTCGCTGCCATCGCCACTGGGCCACCTCTGCTCTCAGCCTAAGTGTCCTTTTCAACAATTCGTAGGAACATCTTACTTAATTATCTTCTCACACAATTTGAATAATTTTGAAGATTATTGCTAATCCATTACTTCATTATGTTTGAAAAATGTGTTTGCTCAACAACGTAAATAACGCAATGAATGTTGTTGAACTGTCAGAATTAAAGCCACTGCTACTGATAGTGTATTACGCAATTACTGCGCTATGCTTTAGGTATGGTATGCCTATGCATGAAATGCTGTGCGTAGTATGACAATTATAGATGATTGAAAGTTTATTTAAAAGATTATTTCTAAAGAATTTTACTACAAATAATTATTATTGAAATAGGTATATTAAGTAGTTAGCAAAACATACACACACATACATACCTACACATGCACATTACATATTTACATAGTTTTCATTAAATGTAAATTAGTATAATTATTTTTAATATTGTCTCTGCCTGGATTTTTTCCCAAACTCTACATAGAAAATATTTTATTTAAAAATGGAACGTATAGAAAGTTATAAAAGCTGATGAATGAGGTTGCTCAACGTTCCTTATTCAAGTCTCAAAAAACGAATTACATAAAGTTCGTTTTTTAATCCCAGATACTAATCTGACATAAGTCTGTTGTGTTTGCATTTTTTATTCAAAGTTCCATATTCAAATCTCAAAAACCGTTCCATTTTCAATTCTAAGCCGTCATCTATCCAGCCAGTACTGAACCAAAAACTAATTAACGAGCAATATTAATCGAAAATGAAAAATCTTTAGCTGCACGGTTCGCGCACACGTGGTTGCGCGTACGCAAGCAAAAAGTACCTACATGATCAAACTGATATAAAGAAAAAAAAAATGAGCGAACGAATACTGTTATTCATTGTGTATGTTTAATAGTCATACTGTACGTCATGTCTTAAATTCATCAAGAATTTAATACTTATGGATTTTAATTAACGTTTCTTAACTTGGATTTCATCAGAGTTTTTGTGGTTCATACATTGTAACTTTCGTTTTTAGTCGGGCATGTTTTTTTGACGGATTCAAACTCAAAGCATTTATTTCAATTAAACTATGTACACACATGGCTACACATCAAGCTATACATAACCAATTCTATCAAAAGCACTTAGCCTATTAGTTTTTCTACATAAATAGACCTAAGAAATCTCAAGTCCAAAAATATGTCGTATTTATAAAAATAAATCTTGACAAGCAAAGTCGCGTGAAAACTTTATGCACAGAAATATCAACGGGTGTTGCAAAGGTCGACAGATTTTTGCAATATAGTAGGTACTACTTTCACGTTTTATGCATAAGGGGTAGACAGAGAACATGCCTTTTACCATAAATGGGCATTTCTTATTAAAGTTTTCTAGTAAATACCTACTGGTAGATTTGAAATTGAGGACTATTTTATCACTCTGTATTTCCCCATTTACTACTAAAGGGGCTCGTGGCTAAATAATAAAAGCCGCACGGGTCGATCGAAGGTTAAGCTACGCTTGCCGCGGTCAGTTCGATAATGGGTGACCATCTCCTACCAACCGAGACCCCGCCGCCGTGCCGCCGTTGGTCCCGGCTGTCAATCGCAGATCTTTGGCAGACGTTACGGGTAGTCAGAAGTCCAGAAGTCTGACAACCAGTCTCACTGAGGTATCGTGTTACCCAGTTACTGGGTTCTAGAAGTCATATTATAGGCAGTCGCTCCAAGCTTAGACTGGATGTCGACCCAAAGATAGTTAGGAAGGGTCTAGGCTGATTGAAATTCGTTGGGTATACGTGTCTCAGCCTCAGGTTGTCTATAGATATAACTTCGAATTCAAAATATAATTAGACGCATCATAAATGTTTAAAATCCTTTTTTACAACAATGTCCACAGACCTGATAAGCAATCTATAAATTTCCTTTAATAGACCTCAAAAAACCACACAGCTGCAACATTCTCAAGTCATACTATTAATAAAAATATTTGTGCATAAGCTGCGCTCGCGCACATATCGGGGCGGTCTCCTTATTATTTATTAATTTTCGCATCCCATAAGGTGATACTTACAGACACATTCACACCCATACTGGGATTGTGTTAGACCGTAGCGAGCGGGCGAGCGAATGTGGACGACGGAATGTTTGATGTTGAATGCTTTTTGTTGGATGTGTTATGGATAAGTCATGCTATTGTTCTTGGCGTAATGTGCTGGTTTAATTATGTTAACTATTTCATATTATATACCTATACGGGGTCAAATTAAATTAGTTAGAGAAACTCCGCAGACGTGACGGGTATAGTGATATCTAAACACAAAAAAAAAATTGATTTTTGTGGGGTAATTGTGTAGTCACTTGAAATGTCAGTTTAAAAAATCTGTTTTTTGTATGTAAACTTCACACAAAAAAAACAAAACTAAAGAAAATTATTTTCTCAACTTACTTCAAGTAACAAAAAATACAGCAGTCGTTAACTCCAAAAAAAATATCAAATCTTTTTTGTTTAAACACTCTTTTTCAGCTGCATCCGGTTAGACAGGAAGCCGACCCCAATATAAATGGGACGAAACTAGGCAGATTGTTGTTTCCCCGTTACATTACGGTGTGAGATACAGTCGTAGGTTACAACGGCTGGGTGTGGTAACAATATTTATTAAAATCTCTTCATTGCAGAGAAAAAAAAACTTATCGCGACGAGAAAAAATGATTGTTTTATTAACTATTTCGTTTATTAAATAAAGCGCTTGGAATGCAATTAATTATTAATTAAAAATACCTTTTAGAACTTGATTTGAGAAGCCATTGATTTATGGTGAAGGAAAGTACACATATCATCACGCCTGTACCTATTCACCGCAGGGTTAGGCAGAGGTGTATCTACAACATTATTTTTAGTATATGCGAAATCTGAATATAGTTTGTTCAGAATAAGTAACTGAATCGATTTCAATAATTTTTACACCGTGTTATATTTTGTCCCAAAAATAATTACTAGTTAATTACAATAAAATCGCCGTACACTTAGGTACCTACTGCCAAACTATTATCAATGAGCGTACGATGCTGGAGGAGCATAAAACATGGTCACCCCGCGCCGCGCCGCGTTTTGAGCATGTTTTTGAACGGACAACCAGGTAACTTAGCAAGCTTATAACTTTGTGATTTCTCATGATACAGTTTTGAAATTTTGTACATAGATTCTTTACATAAAAATACTAAACACGTGTTTCGGGTATCGCATATACCTACTAAAAATAATGTTGCATAGTACACACACACACACACACACACACACCACACCCACAAACATTAATTGAGCGCGTTGTGATTACGTTTTTAAATTTTTCTTCCAATTCTACTATACTTAGATACCTATCTAACTTCCAACTAATAATTTTGTAAATGCGAAAGTTTGTGCAGATGAATGTTTGTGGTGCTAACATAATGCTATTTCATCTTCATAAATCCACTAATTTCTTAACATATAGGCACAATGCAAGCCACCTAGATACCTAGAGGTTTTCGTAACTCTATTCCCAGTAATTTAGGTCATATAACCAGCCTTAAATTCTTGAATACATTAATGTTTAGATAAATTATAAACAGCAATTAATTCATGTGGAAAATCCAGTTAGATTTCACTAGCTAATATCGTAAATTTTATTAATAAATGGAGATATGCAAGGATGACTGGGTTTTATGATCCTGAGTTTGGGGACAAAGTATAAAATCCTGGGTACCAGTCCAGAGTCCTGCCTCTAGGATTGCATCTGTTATTCTCATAGTCATTGTGAAGCCTGAAGTCCCAGCTGTCATTCGAAGACGTTTGACAGTCGTTACTGGTAGTCAGAAGACCGAAATTCTGAAAATTAGTCTTTACAAGGGATATCATGTTACCCAGTAACTGGGTTGTCAAGGTCAGAGCAGTGGCTTCATGTGAAATATTGGTATTGAGCTGCGTCTGGTTAGACTCATAGCCAACCGACCCCAAAAAGTTAGGAAAAAGGTTAGGCAGATGATGAGTAAATAATCTTAGGTACTAGGTATACAGAAATGGTAGGAAGAAAATTAGTATTGAATGATACTAGGCATGAGCATAATTATGATCCTGGGTTCGATCCTCGAGGTCCGGAACTCAGACCAAATAAAAAAACCAAGACAGAATGCTGTCAACAGTAAAGTGAAGCCGGTTTCGTAAACATGTGTGCACTTAATGAGGTGTAGTTTGAATGTAAATGGTTGTAAATGTGTGCGTGTGAGCGTGTATCCACAGAACGGAGGTGTAGTTTTGGCATACTTCACTGTATCGTTCTCAGCGTTCTTTCTTGATTTTTTATTTGGTCTGAGGTCGGGAAAATTGTTTTATTTCTCAGTAGTTTGGAGTCTGGATTTGTGCCCGTTTAATGGCAATACCCTTGCCTCCTATTAAATGCGACTTAAACATAACAGACTGGCTAGATGTGGATGTGCGTACAATCACCTACACCAAAAATCAATGATTTTTTAAAGCTTTTTTGTCCTAATAAACCTTTTATCTATATCTTTTGCACTATGGTATCCGTATGACTAATCCTTTTCCTCCTTCAATAAAGTAAGTACTTACATAAATTAATTAAAATACTGGTTTAAATACGAGAAAATTGAATTCATACGACAGCCATATTGGATTTTCGAAGTTGAGAACTGGATGACATTATCAGGTCCTTGATTATGCAAAATCAAATGATTTAATTCTAAATGTAGATCATTTTAGTATGCACTAAAATATAAGCGGACAAAAATATGCGTACAAAACATTAACCCTCGTTTTAAATCGCCATGGTCGGTCAAAAAAGGACAATGAATTTTCTCAACAAAAGGATATTTCTACATATCATGTACCAGGACTTTATAAAAGAAAAGAAGTTACTAACAAATACTTGGAAATCAAGAAAACGGCGAGCGACCGAGCCTCGAACTCTCGCCACAGAGTTACTGTGTCGAAACACTGTGTCCCCACTCTTTTATGATTCGAACACCGAAATCGTCTCTGTGTCGTTGTTGGAAAGCGGATTATAAGTAAACGTTGATTGCCTTGAAGTAGCGCCGGCATGTTCTGTCTCGCTTTATCGCGTGTTATCGTGTATTGCCGTCTCTTTCGCTAAGTTACGCAAAAGGCGTTTTTAAAGAATGCTGGAACGTGTATTGATGGTAGGTTTTCTAATCGCGAATTCGTAATCAGATGATTTAAGTTAAATTGTGGCTATCAATCTTTCAAGTTTGGGGATAGGCAGAAAAGCAGACTTACTTTCCCTTACTGTAATCAACATACAAATACTCGTAAGTTTCCATCAAGCCTTGTACTTATTGTTTTAAATTGAAGGAACAGTGGCTCATTGGCATTCCTAATAAAAACGCCTGTGGGTTTGATGTCTTGTCATGGATAGTATACCTACCACCGTGCCTACCACAAAACGTTAAAGACCATTTTCCCCTAACTTTGATGCAAAAGTTTTCAATTTTCCGAGATAAAAATTATCCTATCTCCTATTTCAGTTTTTCAGCAATCTAGCCAAAAACTGCCTCGTTATCACATGCATAATTTTTAACATGAATGATGTACTTAACCAATACTTTGTAACCATATTATTTTGATTAAAAATAGTGTCCGTGGCCGTGCCGCGACGCCAGTGAGCGCCAGTCCTTATTGAAAACTATTTTTATAAGCATAACATAAAATCATCAGGTCTGTAGACCCCAAGGGTTAGGTAGAGGTGTAGCTATAATAACACCAACATTTCGCCAGGTTTTAGTCCCTAAAGATCGCAGCAAAACAAACAATATATAAATAGGTACCTATAAGCAATACATAGGCTAGGCAGGTGTATGTTGTAGGACAATCAAGAGGAAGTGACGTAATCACTGCCTATCTACTATAGTTTGTACTTAGGTAGGTATAACAGACCCGGAGCACATACAGGGTGAAATTGAAAACATGCGACAAATCGAAATAGGAGATTGTACTCATCATTTTGAACAACTTTTACTATGGGACCAAACCTGAAATCGCGAAAAAAAATCTGCTGTTCCCTACATTTATGTTCGCCTAACTCGTCAAAATGTAGGGAACAGCCGTTTTTTTTTTCGCGACTTCAGGTTTGGTCCCATAGTAAAAGTTGTTCATAATGATGAGTACAATCTCCCATTTCGATTTGTCACATGTTTTCAATTTCAACCTGTATATGTACCTATGGTCTATTCAACTAAATGTTTCAAATTGTTGTTATTTCAAGTTAAGGAAGCAAGCCAAGAAAAAAAGGTGCAGTCTGACAACTGGATCAACCTAAGAATTATTTTGAAAAACAAGACTGATAGGATTTTCCATCGACAACTTCTCAGGAGAATGGTGGATAAGTTTTAAAAAAACAATGATATAACTAACTTTTACTTACTTATAAACAGGAAGTACGTATCCAACCCTACCAACCAACCTACCATGCATTCGCGATTTATTAGCCAAAAATGTAAACAAAAATGAATTAATGGAAAAATAAATTTAATTCCTACACAATAAAGTTCAGTTTACGCTACAACTTCAAACATGGTTTATAATTTTGTCAATAGTGCTAGTCACTCTGAAATCAACTTAACTGTCATTGAAAAAAGTTGATATTTGTTTAATTAAACTTGAAATAGGGTAGGGGTGTGCAGCACTGCGCACTTTTACTTACATATCAACATAACATAATCAGCCTACAATGTTCCCACTGCTGGGACACAGGCCTCCTCTCTGTGAGATTGAATGGACCGTAATCTATCACGCGGGCCCAGTGCGGGTTGGTAGATGCCACATGTCTTCGAATTTTTGGTTCTAGGCCATGCCGGTTTCCTCGCGATGTTTTCCTTCACCGTTTGGAAAGCAACTTTTACTTTACCAACTCAAAACCACTGCAAAACACGTTTGCAAACTTCAAAATTGACGAAATTCCATTAGTATTTTCATCCCATATTTAACGCCGCCGTACGGTATTTCATACAAACTTTGAAGCCGTTGTTTTTCGAAATGAATGAACTGATTTTAATGAAACTTCATACGCATAAGCAGGATACAAAGGTCTACAAAGATAGCAGAGAACATTTTCGAAATATCTTATTTAAAAAAAGATAACTGGAAATCTCTGTTTCTATGGAAACTTTAAAATAGGTCTAATTTGGCTGTAACACAATTTTTCGAAAATGTTCTCTGGTAACTTTTTAGACCTTTGTATCCTGCTTATGCGTACGTAGTTTCATTAAAATCGGTTTATTCATTTCGAAAAACAACGGCTTCAAAGTTTGTATGAAATGCAGTACGGCGTAAACACTCTTAAGAGATGAATTTTCCAAAATCCTTCCTAACTGCTTACTTTCAGGATGTCTTGTGTTAAATTTCATGATTCTAGAACCAGAAGTTTCGGTTTTGCGTCGTCTCTGTCAGCGAGCAAATTAAAGTCGGACTTTTAATTAGCTGCAGTAAAATGACAGCTTATGTGTTACTTAAATGACTGAAATTGGCGTCTCTTTGTGTTTTTTCGCGGCCATCAACCAAATCTTGTTTTTCTAGTACAGAATAGAACAAACGAAACTTATTTGATATGAATATCTCTAAACGCAGTCCGAAATGAGGTATCAAGAAGTGTCATTTTGCTGCAGCTGATTAAAAGTCGGAGTATAGATTGTGGAGGTCTGAAGAAGTTGCTATAAGAGAAATATTAAAATTCTGCCGGATTCGTTGTAATCCCTCAATAAGTCAATACAAAAAGAGTGTCACAGGTTATCTGTGGCTTTGTGTGGCCCTAAAGAATAGATCGATTTTAAAGCATATTTTTCGTCTTTTTAATGTTTTTAAAATTATGTATAAATTATATTTACAATATGCAGTAAGTAAACTAGTATATTACCTATAAGCCGCGTATAATTACAGGAAACGCCACACTTTGACAGTTTAGTATAAACGCACACCCACACCAACAAACCGCCACAGTGACTTATCATGTTGATAAGTCACTGTGGCGACTTGTAGGGACAGCAAAAAATGTTGCATAGGTAATTTTTTTTGTCCGTACTTTTTGGTGGTATTAAAGTTGAAAATCTGAATCAAAGGTTTTTATTTGATTTGAGAAATCGTCGTAATGCCAATAAATTAATGCGTATTTGTATGAGCGACAGATCTGTTGTCTTTTTTTAATTAAAATGTTGTGTTTGTATTTAGAAGAAAGCCTAGTAGGTATATGTTTACCTATATAATAAAGAAAAATATTTTAAAACAAAGAAAATGCCCGTCCAAAAGTAGTAGATCCGTCAAAACAAGTGTCAAACTCAATATTTCGGCCGAGCAACAAACACTTGGAGTAGGGACAACTGTCAAATCGTGTTGTCATTCATTCTTAGTTCGGGCCCCGAACTAATCTTATATCGTAAGTCGTAGTAAGTATTTATTATAGGTCGTGGGTTCGAACCCAGGCAGGCGCTTTAGTTTGTGTAAATTATTTCATCGCCACTGCTCTCAAAACGGTGAAGGAAAACATCGTGAGGAAACCGGCATGTCCAAGAACCAAAAATTCGAAGACATGTGACATCTACCAACCCGCACTGGGCCCGCGTGGTGGCCCACTTCCTTTTAGAAAGAGGAGGCCTGTGTCCCAGTAGTGGGAACATTATAGGCTGATAGGTGACGCCTGCGCGTTTCGCTTGACGTAAGTCGCATCGCCCGAGACCTTAGGAGATGTACAAGGCCTTGCCTGGGACAGTTACAGCCCGTCACCTTATTCTGCAAACCCTACAATATTTTCCTGGTATAATGAATGTATCTAGAGCCAGCATCACTGAGATGCAGGTTGACTCAGACTCGTGATAAACCAATAAAATATTACACGCAGTTTCTAGTTTACATGATTATTAAATATGCGTTTTTTTATTTGACATCTGTGCAAATATACTTGGGTCCAATATTGGTCACCATTCGCCATATTGGCTTTGGATGTTGGCCAAATGATTCTTATAACGAAAGATCGAATTTTAAATTATTACTAGATTACTTTGTTTTTAAACTAAAGGTCAATTTGTAATTAAAAACGCTCAAAATCTATCTATCTCGCAGTCTCCGACAATCAATGTCAAAAACTTGTCAAAAATGTACGGAAATTAGAGGCTTTTTTGACAGATTGAGACAGATCAGACTGTGAACGTTCTTAAAATTACGAGAATTATTGTCCTTCTTGTTTTCGGTCTCCTTTACAGAAGGTTCATCACTCATTGACAGCCAGTATAAGCCTCTTCCCTTTCGTGTCGTGCTGCCCTGGTCTCTGCGAATCTCATCCAGCACCCGAATAATGGAACACACTATCTAACACAACCTGAATCTTCTCGAAGGATATTATTGCTAATCATTGCCTCATATGTTCGAAAAGTTTGTCTGCTCAACAACGTACGAATAAATGTTGTTGAACTGTCAAAATGACATGCCAGTGCCGCTGTTAGTCAGGTCTTCCCTGCGGTCTTAGGTTGCTACTAAATAGGTAGGTGAATGAACAATGCCGTTAGTCATATTAGAGCCATATTATAAATCAACAACCAAGATTAATGAATGCTTCCGTTGAGAATTCTTTCCATACCAATAGTTCAACAGGTGGGAATGAAATACTTACCTCCAGTTGAGTCTACCTTTAGCATATGAGCTCACGATTCTTATAGATACTTTAAGAAACCTGATTACCTTCTATCACTACATTTCGCCCTGGTACTTTTGATCGTGACTCCCAACAGTTGTTCCACAACGATCACAGCGGTACCTACGATTTCTTGGAGAGCGGTGGTCATCATGAAAATTTGAATTTTTTACCAGTATTTGACGCTCTGTATTTGGACAGCCTTCTACTACAATGTAGTTTTTAGTAATTAAATTGTCTTTTATATGGTGAAAGTTTTATGAAAATACACCAGATAGTGTTTGCGTGATTATCGTTTTTATGTCCGCGGTAGACATTACTTTACAAATTAATTACACTATGTTAAAAAAATATAATTGCAAATATTCACATATCAAATTACGAAGCAAATGGTCTAGTATAACATTTATTTTTTTTTAAAGAAATCAGTCCGGTCGATTAGACGTGATGTTGAATTTAAAATCATTAGAAGTCGTATATCTGCGCCTTAAATCCTGGAAATCTTGATCGTAATTCCCAGGTGAAGAATACTCCATAACACCCCTTCACAGATATTCAATCTAAATCAATCTAGTAATAAACATTAAAGAAGACTGGAGTCTTCATAACTCTCTTATCAAATCTTGGTCCCTAGTACTTTTTTGATCATGAATCCCAAATATAGTACTTTAAACTCCTGTAAACATACCTTTCTTGGTACATTTATCTACGAATCTTTATCAAAGAGGTCTTTATCTCTTTAATTAACAATTAATAATATTTAATCTAGAAGAAACATTTGAACACTCCTGTGACCCCATTACACCTGCTACACATTTAATACTGTACAGTCATGAATTCATGATTCCTTAAGAAAGAAGTCTCCTTAACACCTCCTATAAAATCTTTGACCCTGGTACACCTAGACAATACTCCCCAGACTCCATAAGACCTACTACTACACCTTTAACCCTGATACAGTCATGATTCCTTAACAAAGCAGTCTCCACACACCTCCTATAAAATCTTCAAGCCTGGTACATTTGGCACAATGTTTTGACTGGCACCCGTCAGTGCGGAACGGTTTTTGTGCCATCCAACATCCGCCTGTCCCGATGATATGACTTACTGACGGTTTGAAGCACAAGGCGTTATGTTTCGAAGATATGTTGGAAGATATTTTTAATTATTTAAAGAGAATGGGCTCTATATGAAATCAGTATACTCTTCGAGAGATTTAACCCTGGGCAGTCCTGCTACCAAACTTGCTTACTGATTGATATTTTCCGTAACGACATAAGAAAATAAAGCTACAGGGGAAAATAAAAATGCGATTTGAACTTGGAAAAATCATGGAGAAATGCACTATTTAAATGTGAGATAGATACATTATGAAATTATTATAATGTCATTGTTACTATTAGAAAGTAATCCAAGCCGAATGCCTATAGCAGATTTTATAATCTGAGATAATTAAAATTCCATCGCCACTCATTTATCTGCTTTAGTGAAATGTAGGTATTCTAAGTTGATTTTTGAGTGACAATTTGTAACAAAAAGGTCCTAATAAGTTTTTGGTTGCAATTGAATTTGAAGTTTTTTAAGTATGACATTCAGTTTGTTGTTCCATAACTTGAAAATTAAGTCAAATTACATACATACCTACTAATGTTAATATAACATTTAATTTCCCGTGTTTATTATACTTTATAAACGTTTTAAGTGTTTTGACATTAGGTATAAGTTAGAAAGCTTACTTAGGTTTCACTTAAAGGCTTAAAAGCTTAAAGCTCAGGTCGTAATATTTTTATGTTAAGTCGGCTTTTATTAAAGCCTTGTAATTTAATATTACAAGCCATTTTATTACTTAATTTAATTACTTTATTAACTTATTCATAACTTACTCATTTACATCAATAAAAATGATCTTTAAATACTAATACCATGTATGCCTTTAAAACTATAATTACAAACATGGAAATGCACTCGGTTTACGCAATTAAACACTTTAATCGTTTGTTATAAAATCTAAGACACGTGTCTCTGTAATGTTGTCAGATGTTGGATAAGACCAACACATTTTAAGGATACGGTCTACATGTAAAATAAGACATTTTTAAATTCTCATTTTTATAATATTAAAGTGGAATTAGTGAAATTTTAAAATCTTTGGGACGGCAGCGACTTACGAGTTGTAGGTCGGGAGTTCGAAATAAAGCAGGCACTTTACTTCGTAACTTATTTCATCACCACTGCTCTCAAAACGGTGAAGGAAAACAGTGTGAAGAAACCAGCATGTCTTAGAGCCAAACATTCGAAGAAATGTGACATCTACCAAGCCGCACTGGGCCCGCGTGGTGGATTACGGCTCACTCCCTCTTACCGAGAGGAGGCCTGTGTCCCAGCAGTGGGAACATTATAGGCTGATTAGGTATACATGTTAGATCCGTTACATTGAAAATGACACAATACTAAAAGATTTGTATTAATAAAATGAATGTAGGTATACTTTTATATGTATTTTCTGAGTTTATTTTGGACATAACTGACATCAGTAAAGGAAAACATCGCCGTCAGTGAGGGGGAACCTGGACTTATAGTTAAATATAAGTATAAAATCGCCGACGCCTCTTGAGCAAGCGTGATGATCAATGCTCGTGCCTTCTCTGAATGAGAAGAGGCTTTTGCCCTACTGTAGGACAATAATAAGCTGGTTTTAATATTGTATACTTTTACCAAACTTATAAGATAACCTTTTTATCATCCTATCCACTATTAACGGCATAAAACTTATTCACTCAAGATCAAACCTACGATAGAGATTTCTAAATCAACCTTGAACAGGCTAGAAGTAACAGGCTTAATTCTGACCAAGTACTTTGAACCGATTGCTCAAAGCGATCATGAACGCTCAGAAGGACACAGCTCCGCTCAGCTCGCTCATTACTCGCTCATCTTTCAGTGGAGCATAACTCCGAAGACAAGCAAAATGTAATCGTAAAAATGCACATTTTTATATCTTTCCTTTTTAATTTTGACACAGAAATGTAATTAGGGCACAAATGGAAACGGTAAAATGTTTTTATGAAGAAGATGGGCTCGTGGCGAAATAATAACAGCCACACGGGTCGATTGAAGGTTAAGCTACGCTTGCCGCGGTCAGTTCGTGGATGGGTGACAGTCGTTACGGGTAGTCAGAAGCCCGAAAGTCTGACCACCAGTCTTACCAAGGGATGTCGTGTAACTGGGTTGTGGAGGTTAGGTAAGGAGTCACTCCGTGTGAAATGCTGGTATTCAGGTGCGGTTGGACTGCAAGCTGACCTCAACATATTTGAGAAAAGGCTAGGCAGATTGGTATGGAGATATGTTTTTACTTTTAATGACGTAAGATTCGGCTTAGGTTTTTAATAAAAAGGGAGCAATCATTGGGACAAGAAATAAGCCATAACATTTTTTTTTTTATTGCCAAAGAAAATATGTCGAAACACAAAATATAGTGAAACTAAATAGGGACCTACTATATACTGTCTGGCCTCGTGTTATATAAACTCTGAAAAATGTACAAACGCCAGCACATCAAGCGTCTACAATCTGTCAAATTTCTTTAATAGATTTCCAACTTTATCGCTACAGCATAAGGTTCAAGGTTGATTGGGAAAATTTTACAGTTTCGGGTAGCTTGATGTGCTGGCGTCTGTACGCTAGGCCACCTCGAGGTCAGAGTTACTATAACTGGCATGCGGCATACTGTACCATGCGAAGGGAAAAAAAAGGTAAAATGAATATCGAAAAATAGAAAAAAAGTTACCAAATATGCGTTTACGCCATGTATAAAAAAAGACTTATCTTCTGAACACACGGTACTGCCATAAAGCACCCCAATCTCCTGATTGCGGCGGCCTCCCGATACACTCCCTCCCGCATAAGTAGGATTCGCCGACCAAGGCATACCCTCACTATCCCCGACGACGCCACTACCCTCCTCCAGGAGAGCAGTAAGGCCACTAGTACTCTCAGACGACATCACAAACACAAGCTCAGACATCCGTCCTTCCGTCCTCGCCGCCGAGGCCCGTCGCGACGTCCCGCACCATCACCGTGCCCGCCCCGACCCTTGCTCGAGCCAGCCCGCGCAGCTAAGCCTGTAGTTCTAAATTCGCCCCTAAACACTAATAATAATACCGATCCAGCCTGTCCCTTGCTGTCCTCTTCCAGCGACGCCCTGAGCCGAGGTCCGAACCCCGCAGGGGGTTACCCTTAGCGCTGTCGCTTAGTTTTTAAGTTATTGTTTGCCCTGGCTGGAGGCCTTAATTCGAGGCATCCACAGGAAAGTCCGGTTAAGCAGTAGCCATCCTCATAAAGGATGAACTGCGAGATGCCATAGTAAAAAAAAAAAAAAATGAACACACGGTAGTAGATCAAGTTCACACGAATCTAAAATCGCCCATAATCAATAAGTTCTAAAGACTTAATTGCAATCGATTAAACACTTAACTAAAAACATGTAAACGACATATTACGAAAGAGATAGAATCATCACAAGCATTTAAATTAAATGTTATAATGTAAACATTTTTTTTTTCTCATTTCGCATTTGTAATGCATTCCTTTGGCTTGAGATAGTACGAAACATGACAAAAACATGCTAGTTTGATAAATGGATGCGATGTGGTGTAGCGCTTTAGAAAACAGATGTAGTTAGTATTGGCATAGATTACATAATGAAGTAAACAAATGTCATCATAGATATTATCTAACATGAATAATCATCAACTTGCTTATTGAATGAGTGTTTTTTAAAAATGACGTTTACTAGATGGCAGTACTGAGACGTCAGATCAGAGCACCTGTCACAAGTGTCAAAGCGCCTATATTTTCTTTAGTCGTGACTGAATGATGAACGAACGAATGACACGAATGATGATCGACATCATATATTTTGTATCTTGTCAAAGTGGCGCCAACTAGTGTCGTGAATTTTCATGAAAACCCTCATTATGATCGTTGGTCTAGTGGTCGCAAGCGTTATAGTGCTGAGCATGAGGTCCTGGGTTTGATTTCCGTGTGGTGCAAAGTGTTATTGAGTTTTTTTCGTTTGGAATTTCTCAGTAGCAACCCGGAGTCTGGATTTGTGCCCATATAATCAACATAATGTTCTACAGGCCTTCTCTTTCTATGAGAGGGAGTGGGCCGTAATCCACCACGCGGGCCCATTTTTATTACTCTTTCAAATCTTAACATCACTCAGACCATCTTTATTTTGAGAGCAGTGCTGACGACGATATATAGGCTCGCCTCCTATACTGAACTGGTTAAATGTGGGTGCACTTAGGTACACTAGTATTTACATGGAGTGACTGCCACCTGACCTCCATAACCCAATTCTTGGAAAACACGATACCCCTTGATGTTAAAGTTCAGAAAGCCACACTTGATTGTAAATACAGTAGCTCTTTCACTTATGTTTCTTAAATTCACAAAACAAGCAACCACAGGTAAAGTGCTTGTCTATCCCGTTAAGGGTATAATAAAATGAAGGTAATTTCATTAAACTGACACTACAACTTAATTCCGACTCTATTTACATTAATTAAAGTACAATTTTAATTGCCGAATCGATCACAGAGATCCAGAGATATACTGTGTCGCTTTTTGCGTGTACAGTAAGCGTAACAAGTTTTCCAATAAAAATGTTAATAAAATACTATTTTTTGTTTGCGAAACTTGTTGGTGGGTTGTACTAAAGGAAATTTATTTATTGCCAACATTCTTAATTGCAAGGTGAGATTATACTTGTTAGTTTTAAATGTAAAATTAATTTGATGTCGATCTTAAACAAAACGTGCAGCAGGTGCGTAAATGTAGGTTTACTACCTATATATTTTTAAAAGAAATAAATGTAATAAACACAACATAAAATCACGCCTAGTGTCCCTAAAGCGTTGAGTAGAGGTGTACTGTGGGGGGTTCGGGGGTTCTATAGCTAAGATGAGAGCCTCACAATTAATTTAATTAAACAGCGATACGTTTTGACTTGAATATATTATGTATTGGATGACTTTACATTATCATGTTAAAACTAGAACTGACTATATATCTAATAATAAACAAAAAATACCCAATCAAAATATTTGACAATTGCTTGAACGTTGAAATTTACTACGCCTTCAATTATAAACAGCTGTACTTACTAAAGGTAGGGCTACATAGATAGCCTCTACAGTACCTATGGTAGGTCCTGGGCTCGATTCCCAAGTCAGGCAAAAGTGATATTGGTTTTTTTCTATTACTAATTTCTCAGTAGCCCCAAGTTTGCAAGTTGGTCCTTAAAGTATGTCACAATCACATTTCAACAGTTATGTCCAAGTCCCATGTAAAAGGGGACGAGTCAATTGCCATCAATCGGGCACAAATCCAGACTCCAGACTGGTACTGAGAAACTCCAGATGGAATAACTCAATAACACATTTCCCGACCCAGGAATCGAAACCAGAATCACATGCACTTGCGACCACTAGACCAAGAGATAGTCAAATATATCTTTTTAAAGTCATAAATGAACCGATTTTAATGAAACTTCGTACGCTGCAGAATACAAAGGTCTAAAAAGTTAGTTAGAGATAAAATTTAATTTTCTTTCGGAAAACGGTGTTGGTGTTCTTTTATACCAGTTTTTCATTCAACTGGTAATGACGTGCACCCTCTCATTGATACGTGGCAGGAATTGAACTTACAGACTACAGCATAAGAAGCTGATCTGTCAACCAATGAACTACAAAGAAGTATCTAATTACAAAAAAAAAAGACAAGAATATTCTTTATAAATAGATTAAATTGTAGTTCTTTAGTGCTCAACAGGGCGCAAAATTTAAAACGATTCCCAGAAAAAACATTAGTTTTATTTTCTTCTTGCAACTTAAAACATATTCTCCTCCGTAACCCACAGATAACCCAAAGTCGTCCATCGACCTTACATTTTTTTTTAAACCGACCATATAAAATTAAGAAATATATTATATTTCATAGATAGAGAGGCTCTTCTACTGCATACCCTGTCAGTTTTAAAAGCGTGAAAGCATCAAGTATAAAGTGTTTTCCCTTGGCACCGGCGGCGGCGGCGCAGGCGCAACGAGTTTTTATCTGTCTTTCCTACCGCTACCTACTAAGCCGAACAGCGAAACGAACGCGGTGACCATGAGACTGCGAACTACAGGACAGTGATTGATGTTAAGAGTGCGCATGTAGAAATTATTAAAAGTAGTAGGTATTATTGGTTGAGAAAATAGCAAGGTCCCGATTTTTTTTATTGTTTGCCTACATTCGTTTCAATGAGCGGTTTTATCAGAGCTCAAAATCAGATAGAAATAGTTTTAATGAAAGCAAACTGCCTTGATTAAACCTCAACTTAGTCTATTGCTTTGTGGGTTTAAGCCCGGATGTATAAGACAATAATTATAGGCAATGTAGATAGTGATACCTATTTATTATCTTTCAACTAATCGCACCCCATTTTATAGTTGTACGGAGTTGCTGAGCACCTCATTCATGAACGCCTTTGTGCCAAAATTTTGTAGAAGAATTTTTTCTTACTCTTCGTCCTGATCCTTGAAAATTATAAGCTTTTTCAGTAGTTTTTTTTTATCAAGTTTTTTTTGACGATTCGTGGCTACAGCTTCCTGTTCCAAAGCTTAAATGATGTTCAAATGGATGTAAGTACTATAATAACAAACAATCTAGATTACAATGTAAAACATTTTTTTTTCTTGATAATTTTCAGATGTCAAGAAAAAAATGTCCCACAATCTTCAGACTTCACGGTCACCCTGCATCTTCTGTCAGTACATTACCATACAATGGGAGACACCTCACACGTCCTTGGTCCCTTATCTGTTTATCATACTACCTTCCTATTTGTAATTATGAAAAGAACACTGTTTTTATGAACCTCTTCACCTAAGGTCAGCGGATTAATCACGGAAAGATGTTTGAATGATGTTTTGTGATAATGAATTCGGTTACACGCTCTTTAAGAGTGCATACTTTGTAATTAATGTTATGCAGGTATTGCTTAGTGATTATTTAGATTAACGATAGAAGATTTTTGAATATATTTTCCCATTATACAGGGTTGTTTTTCCCGTGAAAGGGTTTAAAATGGACACCCTTTTTTACCTTTTGTGGTATAGTAATTTTATTCTAGGTGCATCGTCTTCACATACGTAATTACATAATTAGTGTGATCAGGTTAAGCTACGCTTGCCGCGGTTAGTCTGTGGATGGGTGACCATCTTTACATACCGGGCGAGACCCCTCCGTGCCTCGGAAAGCGCGTTAAGCCGATTCATTCCGGTCTGATCTCCTGAGGCTGCTACTAAGAAATTCCTGATTGAAAAACCCAATAACAATTTGACCGACCCGGAAATCAAACTCAGGACCTCATGTTCAGCAGCAGCGCTTGCGACCTCTAGACCAAGGCACATAAGGAAATACAACAGAAAACTTTCCGGAACTTTCGGGAACTTCACATAAATAGGTTTCTTGAATTCAAAGAAAATATTAAAATAGTTTCTCACTGTCAGTTGTTAGTAATTAAAAAGTTCTAGAAACATCCAAAGTCGTAATTAACAAGTAATTAAAACTACGCAAACTTTCTTGATTTTACGAACTTAGTTTATTTTTGAAATAGACATTCTGCCTCAAGTAATTTATTGTTTGTATTTTAGTCCTTATGGAGAATACTACTGGTTAATAAAGGCTGGTTTATTTATTAGTTTGATGTTAATTAAAACGTGTGTATTTCTGGTAATTATTTAATTTAATGGCTGTGGAAAGTAAAGACCACCATCGACCTGATCCCACCATCGCTCTTTACTACCGGACCACCAGACGTGTACTGCAGCGTACCACCCAAATCCAGACTTGGTTGATATCCCGACCAGCGGTAATTGCGTAATACATTATCAATCACAATCTGAATAACTTTGAAGGATATTGTTAATAGATTGCTTCAAAAGTTCGAAAAATTTGCCTGCTCAACAACGTAAATAACGCAATGAATATTGTTGAACTGTCAAAATTACAGCTATTGCTGTTAATGTGTTACGGGCCCTAATTCACTGTGAACACTCAATGATTCCTTACTTGGAAACCACGTCAATTCCTTAGCTACCTAATCACGCCAACCTCGGGTTCATTTCACGCGGTTTCGTTCAGAATACGTTACCAGTCGTTCTCAGTGATTCTCCTCCATATTTATTATGCGCACAGCCAAGGTGTGGAATTCTCTGCCAGCGTCTGTGTTTTCCACATTTAGCCCGTCTGCCTTTTAAGCAAGAATGAACAGGGATCTTCTGGGCACCCTCGTTCCATCATAGACCCTCATCCATTGCTTTCCATCAAGCGGGATCGAGGCCAAAAGCCACACGCTTACAGCATTTTTTTTTTGTAATTAAAATTTGTGCCTGTATTATTTTTTGTTACTTATTTAAAATAGTTACAGTTGATTGGCCGTAAAGTATTATATAGGTAAGCGATTTTATTAGGTCTCAAGCTAGGAAAGTACTGTAACTCCAATCCTTGGAAAAACATAAAATAAGTTATTGTAATTCAGTCATATTCCATCTTATTTTCGAGAATAAAAATATTTTCCATTTTTTTCTATAAATATCATCATTGTACACAATTCTACTTACCACCTCACAGAAACGGCTTAAATATAACAGAATTTATGTACTTTAATGCAAAATAAATGTTCGAAATGACGCATGAGAACGGGTCAGACGGGATGTAGGTATGATACGCTCCTCTTGCGACCAATCTTAGTTTTCAATGATTTATAACGGTAATTAAAAATGAAAATTGCCTCTAATCCTACATTCAAGTATCGTCAATTATGAGTAGCATAATCAGCCTATAATGTTTCCACTGCTGGGACATACGCCTCGTCTCTGTGAGAGGGAGTGGGCCGGAATCTTACGAGGGCCCAGTGCGGGTTGGTAGATGTCACATGACTTAGAATTTTTGGTTTTAGGACATGCCGGTTTCCTCACGATGTTTTTTTACACCGTTTTGAGAGTGGTGGTGATGAAATGAATTAATTAAGTTTAAAAATATATGACGAATGGAAATATGAAAAAGCATGCTGCTAAAGTTTTCATGCTAAGATCATCAAATTATGTCCAAGAACACTACGGCATTTCCCAAAAAAATAAACTATTTATTTCTAGTAATTTCCTGATTATGAATAATATTTTTATATCCACAGCTCAGCTATGATAGTAAAAATTTTTGTGGAACACGAAGTTTGGTCGTAAAATCAATTATCCTGACCTGCAAGCGTAAAACGTTTTAATTACTCCCAGAACTTGCTTTTTCTATATATTTTTTTTTCTGTATTTGAGGTCACTCCTGATCAGTGCCGGTATTTTTCCGTTATATTTTTTTTCGATTTCGACCAATCAACGGTGTTTTTTTTAGCTTCGAATCCTTTGATTGTTGAAAAATGTGTTTCTTTTTTGTTGTATATTTGGTTTTTGTTAATTTGTTCTATTTTAGCAATCAATTTTGCAAGCCTCATATTTTAGCAAAATGCGATTTTATGAGTTTTTTAGTGTTGACTGGTTTTGCACATCCCACAAAATTAAAAGTAATATCGCTCATTTGGAGAAACATCGACGTAACTGGAACTTTTTTTTAAGTCTTTGCTTTCCTAACGTAAATACGCTTTCTAAGTGCTTTGGCATATTTAACTAATTTTTGAAAAAAAAAAAACATTTACGTTGATGTTTCTCCAAATGAGCGGTAAGTACCTATATCTTAGTTTTATTTCTGACTAAAGTTACTTCTTGATTTTTATTACTGTGCTGAAACTAAACATTTATTACATAACATAACATTACGCCTGTACCTATGCCCCGCTTAGGCAGCAGTGCAGCTATAATACATTTTTTTTTTGGATTGGTTTCTCGTAGTTCAACCTATGAGGTTGTCGTCTGCTTAACCGGGGTTGTCTGTGGATGCCTCAATAAATTAAGGCCTCCAGCTAGGGCTTAAAAAACTTGAAAACTAAGCGACTACATGCTAAGTGCACCCCCTGTGAGGTAGGGACCTCGGCTTAGGGCGTCGATGGGAGAGGCCACAAGGGACAGGCTGGACCGGAATTAACCTATAGTATAGCCCAATTCAAACTTTATAGCGGCTTTGAAGTGAGCTACTTGTTGCGCAGTAACTCACCCTCACCGCGCAGTACCTCACCCCTCACCCCTGCTGACACGTGATTTGTTACTGCGCAGTGACTCTCCTATCATCATTCTCCTGCCCTTATCCCAATTTATTTGGGGTCGGCGCAACATGTATTTTTCTTCCATACTTCTCTATTAGTCGTCATCACGGTAGTCACCCCCTTTCTAGCCATATCATCGTTCACACAGTCCATCCATCGTTTCTTTGGTCTTCCCCTGCTCTTATAGCCATCGACATTCATACTCAAAACTCTCCTCACGACATTTTCCTCATTTCTCCGTAGCACATGCCCATACCATGACAACCGATTCCCACACAACTTTTCGGTCACCGGTACCACTTTCAAACTTCCTCCTAATGTTCCGAAATAAAATTTGAATCGGGCTGTACCACATTATTCCAGTTATACATATTAAAGTTCCATTGTATTAAACATAGCGAACCTAAAGTCGACATTTGTTAAAAAATTAATACAAAAAAAAAATTCATTCAACTCATCAAAAAATTTAAAACAGCATCAAATCACTCGGCGCCAATAAGAACGCACCACAGATCAAGTAGCGATAGACAAGTAATATCCCGGAGATAATAACCGCTATAACTCGAACGCGACAGTTTTGAGCTATATACCTATTACCTAGACTGGATCTGACGTCATCTGTCACTACATACCCACCGTGCATTCGCGATTTATTTGCCAAAAATGTAAACAAATATGTATTAATGGAAAAATAACTTTAATTCCTGCGTAATAAAGTTCAGTTTACGCTACAACTTCAAACGTTTTAATAACTTTGTCAATAATGCTAGTCACTCTAAAATCAACTTAATTTTCATTGAATTAAAGTTGTTTTTGGTGTATGGTTTAAATGACAAAGAATGACAGTTTCGATTTAAATAGACGGATAGTTTAGCCAAGTTGCCAAACCATCCTTTTCCCTGACTGAACATGGATTAAAACAATAATACCATAGATACTAATGTTATAAATGCGAAAGTGTGTGTCTGTCTGTCTGTCTGTTACCACTTCACGCTTAAACTGCTGAACTGATTTAGCTGAAATTTGGTATAGCGATTATTTGAGTCCCGGGAAAGGACATAGGATAGTTTTTATCCTGATATTCCCACGGGAAACTTATGCGGGTGAAACCGCCGGGCGCTGCTAGTTATCCTATAATTAGAGCCGGGAATTAGAGATAATTTTTACGAAACAACAAACTGAATATCATACCTAACAAAGTTCAAATTCCATTGCAACAAAAAACTTATTAGAACCTTTTTTGTTACACATGGTCACTCAAAAATCAACTTAGAATACATTATACTAAAGTAGATAATTCATTAAGAGGCGATGGATTGTAAATTTTCTGAGATTATTTCGCTACTAATTTTGTTGACTGTAAAATCTTTTCGTAACCATTCTCACACACAGCACAAGAAAAATGCTACCAAAATATACTAGCTCACAGAAAAAAAAAACATTTTAAACTTTGAACACAGTTGATCGACAAAGTAGGATGTGACGTAATGTCTGTCGATAGTAATTACTAGATCACAAGCGCCCGACCGCTGATGCAATGTTCATTTAAAAAAATATCTAACTGTTTGTACGTTACCTCTTAACGTTTCTTCGACCCTGGTACTTTTATCATAATTCCGTAACAAAAGAGAGTTTAAACTTTTTATAAACCTCCATCAACCCTACATATACTTTAGCATGATTTCGGATCCAATATGGCTTCAATATAATCATCGTCATCATTTCCCCCCCTCCCCTGCCCTTTTTTCTACACTACTTCCCGGTTCAATGCGTTCCTCATGCAGGCTTCAATTTAAATCCTATCAAATCTGCAAGCCTGGTACTTTCATGTTATTGCGTGGGCAAATAAATATATCTCGGTTGGTCTCGTGGTCGCAAGCGCGACTGCTGTGCATGGCGTCCTGGATTCGATTTCCAGGTCGAGCAGTGTTATTGAATTTTTCCATTAGGAATTTCTCATTAGCAGCCCGGAGTTTGAAAGTTGGTAGTGATACCCCCGTGCCTCAGAAAGCACGTAAAGCCGCTGGTCCCGCGACTGATCTCTCCCCGGTCGTGTCGGATTGCCGTCCCATCGGACTATGAGATTAAAGGAACAGAGAGTGCACCTGTGTTTGCGCACACACTTGTGCACTATAACTAATATCTCCTGCGAACCTGGTTAATCTCCGTTGAGATTGGCCAGCGGGACCGAAATCGGTCAGGGGGATTA
Source organism: Gortyna flavago (assembly GCA_963669345.1). Lineage (NCBI taxonomy): Eukaryota > Metazoa > Arthropoda > Insecta > Lepidoptera > Noctuidae > Gortyna > Gortyna flavago. The sequence continues at coordinate 4,527,538 of OY770152.1, read as the reverse complement.
AAATTATTATGCCAACGGCTGATGATAAGCGGTCAACGCCACATGGACGTCTACAATACCACCAGCATTAGCATTCCAGGGCTGAAACGTCTCATGAGTTTGATATTACACCGGCACACATTTCAAACGGGAATACAAGATGATGTTTTTCAGCAGTCATAGGTAGGACATAGCGGTAATATTCGCCCTCACGAGTTCCTTCAAATGATGATAGTCTTTTACCAAATATAAAAGTATAGCGGTTGGCCTGCAGTCCTGCCGAATGAAGCTAAATACCAGTATTTTACAAGGCGCGACTGCCTTCAAAACCCAGTTACTGTTTAATACGATACCCCTGGTAAGTCTGGTTGTCAGACTTTCGGGCTTCTGACTACCCGTAACGTCTGTCAACTGTCAAAGATCTACGAATGACAGCCGGGACCAACGGTTTAACGTGCTTTCCGAGTCACGGAGGGGTCTCGATGTTTAATGGATGGTCCCCCATGTGCGGCTGTTATCATTTAGCGACGAGTTCAACGACTGTCGAAGATCTACGAATAACAGCCTGGACCTCCAGCTTCACTATGAGAAAAGCTCATGGCAAGTTATTCAGAAATCCAAGAAAAACACGGCGTAGTAAGGTGTTATCTAAACCATAAAATGAATAAAACATCGACTAGCTAATTTATGAACATAAACACGGCAGAGAAAAGACAGCCATTTTAATGTCTGGAGAAATTATGAAAGCAGGTTTCAATTTCTTAATAGGTACTGGTTTTTCAGGATGCTGAGGTAAACAAATTATATAAGTGGTAGTGGAACTCCTTGTGAAAGAGCTCGTCGGGGAAAGCACTACCCACTGTACCTAAAGGATGATTTTTTTTGAAACCGGTTCTACCCATGAAAATGAATAACTTTGGGACCAACTCTGAAATCACGAAAAAAAATCTGCTGTTTCGTACATTTTGGTCAAGTAGGTATGGAACTTTTGTATTAAACAGCTGATGTTTTTTTCGTGTACCAGTAAAAAAAATCACCTGTATTTTTGCCGCCAAGCATTGCTAGGTTTTGCTTTGAAGGCTATATACATAATCAGCCTATAATGTTTCTACTGCTGGGCACAGGCATCCTCTTCGGCCGTTACCACTGCCCCACCACTGCGCTCCACATGTTTAGAGTTAGAGTATGGGTGCCGATAAAATTATTGTTACAAGAGGATTTTTGACCCAGTCATCCAGGATATAAAGAAAGAAAATACATTTATATAACACAGACTAAAATACATACAACAGATAAAAACAAAAAATAAAGATCATACAAAAAGTGTAAGGTAAGGATGATGTAAGAAATTAGCAGGAAAGTGTGCCTCACGGCTGCGCCAAAAATGCCCAGTTCAGCAAAAATGCCAGACAACTAGTGCTTGTCGCTGCCGCGCTGGTGGCTAATCTGAATGTCTTTCATCCAAAAACGTTGACCCATTGATGTATGATTGAGCTAACATCTTCACAAACTCATCTGTTGGACATAGCATTCTCTTCCCAAGCTCTCACATAATTTTACAAGTAAGGAAGTTAGAATAATGATTTATCGTGAGTAAACTCGGGTTGCCTAGTTAGTGTAGTATGATATATTAATATAGGTGGCGCCACCTGCCGGTAACTCGTTAACGTTTTACTACTCATCTAACTGGATCTTGTACAGGTAGCCACTAGCCACTCATGTGCTTACGGTAGCGAAAATATTAAAATAGTCAAGGTTTGAAAGGAGAACGGCAGGCTTGTATGGGAATTTCGTACAGCTAATAAAAGTTCGTGTTTTGGAACACTTTTTGTTTTAATTGGTAGATAATATGATAAACAAGCCCTTTTTAAATTCTTAGATTTTTAGAACTTGGGACGTAAAAGTTATAACCAGTTTTGTTTTTTAAGGTTATGTACTAGTGTACCAATGTAAATTGATACTCAGAGGTCATAGACTTGTGTGCGTGATTGACAATTGAGTATTGACGCTGTCGTGTCACGTAATGGCGGCATAATAATAAATTGCTCAGATGCAGTCACAAACCACAATCCAAAACAACAGCAAAGAACTGAACCATAGAGTAAAGTAATATATCGGAAGTGAACTGAAAGACAGAATGATTTTCTTTTCCTGTCAATAAAATAATTGCCATATGAACAAAAAAAATTTTTTGACGAAAATCATTCCTATCATAAAATCGTTAAATAATATGATTATGTGCAACAATTATGCATTCATCCGTTTATTATATAAGTGTTTATTTATATTTAATGTTATTTCCATTTCTAAATAATTAGTTATCATTTCGATATTTGTGTTATTTTACATATGGCAACTTCTAAAAAGATAACTGCGTTTAGTTTAGGATTCTATTACGTTTATTTATTAAAATCTTTTTATTCATATTATTAATTAATCCGAAGTTCTAAAAATAGTACACTTACATGAAAATTAATGGTTTAGTTGCCTTAATAAGTGGTACAAATTCTATAACAGAACAACAATAAAAGTATCCTGTACGAAATCTGCCGTTCACCTTTAGGGAGAGCTTACAGTCTATAGTCGGACTTTTAATTAAGTAGCTGCAGTAAAATGACAGCTGATGTGTCACTTAAATGACTAAAATTGGCGTCTTTTTCTTTTTTCGCGGTAATCAACCAAATCTTGTTGTTCTAGTACAGAATAGTGTATTAAACGAACTTATTTGACATGCATATCTCTAAACGTAGTCCGAAATGAGTTATTAAAAAGTGTCATTTTACTGCAGCTAATTAAAAGTTGCACTTAGTGAGGTGTAGTTTGATTGTAAATGGTTGTAAATGTGTGCGTGTGAGCGTGTATGCACAGAGCAGAGGTGTAGTTTTGACATGCTTCACTGTATCGTTCTCAGCGCTATGTCTTGGTTTTTTATTTGGTTTGAGTTGGAGTTTCAAAGTGTTTCATATTTCTACAACGACTTTGAACAGGGTTGACTATTTGAATAGGCAGTCGCTCCATGTAAAATACTGGTATTCAGCTGCATGCGGTTAGACTGGACTTCCATATAGTTGGGAAAAGGCTACGGCACTAGGGCTTCCAATCCAATTCCGAGATCAATGATAAAAGATGTCCGGGATCCCGGTATTAGGTAATACCGGGATCCTGGACTTTTGTCACTTTTCAATACCGGTATTGAAATATCAAATACCTACTGGGATCTTATTATATTGGTGATTTTATTTTATTTTCAGTAGAAAAACGAAACCTCGTGAAAACTGTTGTAAGAACCAATAACAGGTATTCTAAGTAGACGATATCTTGCTCAAGTTCATTTATCAAACTGTATTATAGGGACAGACATCCACAGATCATTTAAATATTCAGAATCAGGGTATTTCCGATTTAAATGTGATACATAGTTAAACTAATATTTATTTCTATATATAACTTTTATCACACTTAATATTATAAAGGCGAAAGTTTGTGAGTGTGTGTGTGTGTGTTTATATGATTGTTATTTCTTCACGCTCAAACGGCTGGACCAATTTTGATAATTTGACATATGTTACTTTTTATCTCGATATTCCCAAGACATTCCAATTCCCGACACTTATCTGCTACTAGTTAAATGCTCTTGAAAAACTGAACTATATATTAAGGGAGCACTTAAAAAAGAAATATTATTTTCGTTTGTTTGAATTTTATCAAAAACCCAATCACTTCTGTAAACACCATTACAACATATTTGAACAAGAAGTGCTTCTGACTGTAAGTTAGAAGGTTTTGTTTTATTTCAATACTGCCCACACTTCCACGTCACACGTAATCATAATAAAATCTTTTAGTTTTGCTTCAAATATAATTTATTATTTGACTTCCAGACTTTTGCATTTCCGTTATGGGTGCTTTGAAATTGCCTCTAAGATTGATCTCGAATGTACAGTTGAGGACAATAGCGGTTACTTTTCAAATTTTATAAGATTGAGAAATCCATAAGTGGACTCGATAACATAACATCACGTATGTATTTCACGAAGGGAAAGTTATGTTTAGGTCTCAGGTAATAGGGGGCGAGCTTATTGCCATCAACCGGGCACAAATCCAGACCCGGGCTGCTACTGACAAATTCCTGATGGAAAAACCCAATAACACTATGCCCGACCTGGAAATCGAACCCAGTACCTCATAGCAGTAGCTCTTGCGACCACTCTAGACCAATGACAGTCCGAGGATAAGTCTCTATTTTTGTTTTATTTCAAAAACGTTCGCAATTTAAAGATACACATTTTTAATTTTTAATTTTCCCATCCCTAAGGTCTGCTACACACGATCAATTCCCCGAATTAGATTGAACATAATCATGCCAGTACTACCAACTTACAGGAAATAAACTTCAAGTAAAAACGAAAGTAGTAAGCGGCGGCTAAAGATACACGTTTTACTGATAACGGACATGCAAAGCCACTGATAAATATAACTGATAAGTAAGTAGTTAGATTTCTTGGTGTTTCACGGTTATGCACTTAATGGTTAGCTGTTAGAGGAATATAAGATTGCACTGGGAAAAAGGATTTTTTTTATCGGGTTACTGAGTGACATGGCGGTCAGTCCAGTGACTTACTGACTCTGCTGACAGGCTTGCTACCACCAGCTACAGGTAGTCATTCACAGGTTCGTCAGGTATAGGTGGTGTCAAAATTTAGTGGTCAAGCAAGAGACCTGACCTTATGTGCTATGCAATGAATAAAATGTGCTGCTGGGGTGTTTTGGCGGGCTACCCTATGTAATTTTGACGTTCGAAGAGTTCTGATTCTTAGTCTAATTGAATATAGACGTCTGAGGCCGAGAATCACATAGAAAATTAATGTTGACAGATTAAAGACCAATTCATTTTGTTATCCACGTTTTTAGGCGCATAACTTAAATCTAACCAGTTAGATTTCCACCAGTTTTTGGTATAACTCCAAAGTAAAACAAAACAACACAAAAAAAAATAAAACAAAAAAAAAATCGGAATAACTTTTATAGCCAAAGAAAACTTAAACGATGACTCTGAATGCTCTTGAACGCAGTTTAGATGTGCTGATCGCTTTCAGTTTCATTGGTGAAATTCACCATATATCGGCCATCTTCTAGCCTAATGAAAATGTCACATCTCTCCGAATAAAAAAAAACAAGATCAAGTACCAACTCAATCCTAATTTGTCAACTAATATATAGGCCAGTAGTAAAACTTTAAAAAAAGAACTCGACAATTAAATTAATTGGAAAATCGTTTACCAATTGATGACAATTGGTTGCAATGGATACAATGGTGTTTTAATTGCTTTAAATAAAGATACGATGGGTAACAACCACTGGGAGCTGCCATTTTGAAAACAGATGCCATGGTCATTCCGGATATGTGTGATTGCTTGGTTGTTTGACGGTCATCATAGGTTGTAGGTAAAGGATGCATTTGTGCGTCTTGCCCTTTTTGATTGCAGCAGTGGATTCACTTATATATTTTTAATATACTTATAACTAGCTGACCCGGCCACGCGTTGCTGTGGCTAACGTTTTTGTATTTTTTTTTTCTGTCCTTTCTTTCAAGTTGGATCAAACTGCACACGGTGTACAAATTTGATTAAAATCGATTAAGTAGTTTAGGAGTCCATCGCGGACAAACATCGTGACACGTAATTTAAATATATTAAGATTATGTATAATATATCCTTGGAGGTGCTTGGGGAGGCCTATGTCCAGCAGTGGACGTCTTTCGACTGAAATGATGATGATGATGATATAATATCCTCATCCTAACTAATAATATTATTAGAAACGCTAATATGACTTTGTTTGTATGTTTTTTACGCTTTCTCTGCTAAACGGCTGAACCAATTTCGATGAAATTTGGCATGTGGATACTTTGAACTCTGGAGAAGGACATAGACTAATTTTATTGACATACCACGCGGGCAAAGCCGCGGATTATAAACTATAAAGTTTGTATGTTTGGATGTGTGTTACTTTATCACGCAAAAACGGCTGAACGGATTTAGGTAAAATTCGGTACACACATAGTCTGTAACCTGGATTGATACGTACCATACTTTTTTTCTCATAGTACGTCCCTGTGATATAATTTCCGACCTCCACGCGGGCAAAAGCTGGTTTTAAGATAAAATAGGCCTTCTATTGCAAGGCACAGTAAAAGGGAAAATTTACATCATGATCTCCTTGTTTCCGGTTAGACTGGAAGCCGACCCCAACATAGTTGAGAAAAGGCTAGGCAGATGATGATGATCTCCTTGTTTTGGTGAAAGGATTGGTGATTGCAGTATCTTACTAGAATTAAAGAAAACCTTGCTCTTTTTAGAATGGTGCTTTGCAAAAACGGTATTGCTCATTTCTATAATTAAATTAAAAGTAGGTGTGCCGACATGAATTACTTTTAAAATAGTCTTACAAAAAATCTTTAATACCGTTTGCACATTAAGACAATACCAATCAAATACTTCTCCACTACATATTTATTACCACAGACAACAAAAGAAACACTATCTTTCGGCCATAGACAAAAGACTCCATAGACAACTTCAATAAAAAAAAACAGAAGCCTTGCCACTTTAACGGAAGCACGTTCTTTTTTCGAACAATTGTTCTGAAACCGCATAGTCATGACATTTGACGAGCCGCTATTGGTCGTCGGGTCGACTTTGACAGCCAATCAGAGGTGGTACACGAAATGCGTAAGTCATCGTTCTTATCGTTTGAGATAGTGACTCGGCGAGTTCTAAGACACGTTATGTATTTTTGTAAATAGAATTCTTTGGAAGTGCTGGCCGAAAGGAATAAGGTTATGTGGTGAGGTTGCGGAAAAAGAAAATGAAATATTTGACATTGACGTTCTAACATCAAATCTGCGAACTCATATGGGATTTCCCACCATAAACTTCGCATAGCATTTTTTTGCTAAGATGTTCATTGCAAAGGAATTTCGTTATTCTCCCTAATGTTTCAATATAAAAAATAAATATCATACGAATTAATCATACAAAAATAAAAGCTTTCTTATATTTTAATAGCTAAAATTAAAATAATTATTACACCTTAGTTGTTTGTTCAAACATAATAAGTTAATAACACAAACTGAACTTTTCTGATTGGCAGATCCGTTAAGTTAAAATGTCATACCAATTATTTAACACCTTCTATTATAAAAATAAAGATAATCTAACTCTAGAAAAAGATACTTATCATGTAATAGGAAAACTAGTTTTTATGAAGCATTAAAAAAAACTTGCTAATGAAATGATTGGCTTTTCATTACTCGTACAAAATGAAAATACTATTTTACTGTACCTAATGCTAGTTGTTATTCCAACTTTACTAACTAGCTAATCATTTTAGATTTCATTGAATTTGTGCAGAATAAACAGTTTCCCTACTTTCTTTCAGAGCAGGGGTGGCCCAGTTGTAACGGCCGCGACTTACGAGTTGTAGTTTCGAACCCAGACAAGCGTTTTACTTTGTGTAAATTATTTCATCAACATTGCGCTCAAAACGGTGAAGGAAATTATCGTAAGTAAACTGGCATTAGAAAAAAAACTTCAAAAACATGTGACATCTACCAACCCGCACTGGGCCCGTGTAAGGCCCACTCCCTCTTACCGAAAGGAGGCTTGTGTCGCAGCTGTGGGAACATTGTAGGCTGATGATGTTTCATTCTTTCACATGACAAAAAAAGAGGGGATTCAAATAAATAGTTAAATCATTTTTCTTCTTCTTTTCATATCGATGGTACTCTTTTTTTCTTCGTTGTATTTGGCTAGTGGCTAGTTAAGTCATAAAATTAGTACCTCGTTGATGATATAGTTGTGGAAATCCTAAATCAAATGACTCATAACCTAATGTCATATTTCCTTCTTAGGACGAGATTTGAATAAAATAGAAATACCTACTCTTTATTAGATATATACACCTATAAATTGCAGATACAATATGTAAATGTTACAAAGGGTGACATATACACATACACCTATAAATTGCAGATACAATATATAAATTTTACAAAGGGTGACACAATGGGCGGTCTTATCACTAAGAGCGATCGAGACTTGCATTTTTTTTATTTTTAAAACAAAACCTTTACCAAAAACAAAGAAACGAATACCTATTCCAAATTCAAATCACCGCACGCTCAATTTTGAATTCGGAAAACCCACCTCCATGATATAACGCATCTACAGCAAAAACACGAAACACCAATAGAAACTTAAATAATTACGTTCAAAAAGGATAAGAAGAAATACTGCAATGAAACATAACACAGTTTGTGAATTCGTCACACACACCGTATAGTATCAAATTAACTCCCCACATCCATCATCATTTTGTTTGACGCGCTGTGATCAAATGGGATTTTTTACGTCAAGTACTGTCTGTACTGTCAGTACTACTGCGCTGTGTGTGCAACGCCTTATTTTCTTTAATTTCCGTGTTGTTGCTTATGGTTTTTCTGGTATGTGAGAAATATAATAATGTTCTCACAGTAAGGGGAAGTTTGCAAGAAATGGTTTCGTAGTAGATTTTCTCATTTTAAGTTGCAAGGTGTAAAAAGAAAAAAAAATATTGCTTGAGTAAGATTTTTGTTCTGTAGTGAAAAGTGAACCCAAAGTCCAAACATAGAAAACACTTTAAAATAAGTAGTTACAGATTCCTGCAATAATTTTAACGTTTACACCCACGGAATTTCCTCTTAATAAACGCTAATGTTATCAAAAATAACAACCAAATTGCGTAGTTACTAGTTAATTACGTCACTTCTAACCACAACCCTTTTTGAACTGAATTGCTAATCCATTGCTTCATAATTATGTTTGAAAAATATTTGTCTGCTCAACAACGTAAGTAATAACGCAATGAATGTTGTTGTACTGTCAAAATTAAGGCATAGCAAAAATTTTTAAATATGAATACAAAAGTGTCATTGATGCGCGAATGCATTTTTATTCCAATCCGTAAACGAACTTTTTTATCGCACAGACCAAAACACTAGTGCAGCGCCATCCACGTTGAAACCGAAACTGTCGATTAATTTCGTTTAATTACAATTTAACGAAAGAACCGTACAAAATTCTGTTCAGACATGAGAATCGATGCTACGCTCATTATACAATATTGTACGCATCTGAGTTTATTGGGTAAAACATTGCATTGAGTAATTTTTAATCAAGCTGTCCCACATCGTATGGTTTTGTAATAGTTTGTGGTGAATACCTTTATTTTGTTTTTTTCGCTAGAATATCTGTTGGTTCATGAGCTGAACTCTTAAAGGATTGGCCCACAGTCGCAGTAGATCGGGAAAAGTGGAAAGAGGGCAGCTAGGCGTTTGACCTGCAGTGGGACAACACAGGCTTATAATAATCTTTTGAATTCTTTATTATCTTTTTGTTTTTTTGCCAGCTTCGTTGGTCTAGTGCAGGAGGTCCTGGGTTCGATATCCGGGCCGGGCAAAGTGTTAGGTTTTTTTATAAGGTGTTAAAAATGAACCCGACAAACTTTAAAAGGTGCTTTAGACCATCGAACTGAACAACTTTCAAAATAGGACCAACACAGAAATCACGAAAAAAAATCTCCTGTTTAATACAATAGTTCAATATCTACTTGACCAAAATGTATGAAACAACTGATGCTTTTTCGTGGTTTCAGAGTTAGTCCCATAGTGAAATTTGTCGATGGTCTAAAGCACCTCTTTAAATTTTGTCGGGTTAATTTTTTAACACTTTGTATGTGGAATTTCTCAGTAGCAGAACAAAGTCCGGATTTGTGCCCGGTTGATGGCAATAGGCTCGCTCCCATGGGACTTAAAAATATTTGGCGAAGTATGGGTGTAAGTACTATAGGTGCACCTCTGCCTTATCCTTCGAGGAGTGAGTACAAGTGAGGTGTTATGTTATGTAGGTTGTTTTTTACTTCAAGTTATTTCTACAACCCAATAAAAACAACTTTGTAACTTAAAGCCTATACGCTATTGTTGCTAAGTTACCCTTTAAAGCCCCCATACGTTGCTAAAGACATAAAAAATGCATCTTCGACTCGACTCCAATCAATCATGAAATATTTTTTTTTATATTTTTTTTTTTCATTCGTTACGAGGCAACACAATGTAATCGATAAAAAGTCTGACCTTATAAGCTTAATCCCATTGCATAACAGCAATTAAAAACTTCGTTTCTTATTAATGTAGGGGTTCTGAGTTCTTTTAAAATGTTATGTAACATTTGAGACGTATTTTCTTGCTTTTGGATTTAAGTAAAACGTTTTTCAAAATTTTCTAATTAATCGACACATTAACCTAACATAAAAATTTTATTCCCAAACGTAAATTTGACGTAAAAAAACACGTTTTTATTAACCAATATACATAAAAAATATAATTTCTCATTTATCAGTTCTATCTTGTCGCCATCTTAATATACACTAATTGTTACTGAAGTTTCCCTACACGGCAGCTAAGAAGAAAAATGCTCAGCTTTTTAAACAATAGAGCATCGCCAGCACCTAAAGACAAATGTAATGATTTATTACCATTAACAAAAACTCCATGCACCAAATTACATTTGCAGTCCTGTAAAACTCTATTACAAAAGTGTTAAGGTTGAAAATTGCTCGAACAGTAACAGCAAAAGTTAATTATGTTCTAAGTAATGCAATCTGTGATTAGATTGTTTCGTTTTTGTTCTAAAGACCGGAATAGTATGGAGTTCAATTCCTGCTTTTTTGTTTTAATGTGGATTCGAATCGAATAGGCTTTAGGGTTGGTATAAGAAAATGTATCGGTTTATCGATGTTAAAATGCGATAAAAGTAATTATAATTATTTTAAACATAAATATCCTATAGTTTAATCATGTGAACAGCGTTGTGGCTTCAATAGGTATCTATTGTTTATAAGTTTTGTATATTTCTATGTTTTATATTGTAGCTGTTTGTCCCCTTTTGAATAAAAAAAAAGTGTAGGAACAACAATTTATGAAGTAATTTCATGTCATTAGAAGACTTTGTGGTTGACCAGCAATTTATAAATTGACATGTTGTGATATTATTTTAATAAATACCGTATGCATATTTAATTAATTTGCAACATATAAATATTTTATTAAAAGTAAAGTCAAAAGACAAAAATGTCTTCAATTATGCAAATCATTGAAGAAATATTCAAAATAGAGAATCGGTTTGTTGTAGAAACAATAAAACTTTAATTGTTGGTGTTTCGAAATATGTGCAAATAATTGTCTAATTTGGGTCGTAAATAACAGTTTTGTTTAAAGCCCAATGGAATTTTATAATAATTACGGTTCAAATAAAATATTGTATAGGTACTCATTAAAAATAAAATGTGGGGTAACTCAATCGATATCGACAGAGTTTTTAACCGACTTCCAAAAAGGAGGAGGTTATAATATGTTAGACTTTATGTATGTTTTTTTTTTTGTATGTTTTCTCCGTCATTTGTGGATCGACTTTGAAAATTATTTTTTTGTTTGAAAGGGTATACTCCCAAGGTGGTCCCATTGTCAGCAAGTTGGAATCTGATGAGAGGATCCCATGGAAATCGAGGGAAACCCTCAACTTTTTTTGGCAAACCTATAGCGATTTGGATATTTTTTCGAGTAACTTGAGCATTTGCTCGGAAATCATCATTTGGTAAAGTGGAGCTGATGATGAAGACTACAGACGGCCATCGGACGAACTAATCAATGATAGATATTTCACGGGTTGCGATTCTATTACTTTAATATGGTTGCTAAGCAATTTATGCTCGTCACAATGTGTGTGGTGGTGGAGTGGAGTTCTCCAGGTTCTTACCAGGAGAACTCCTCAACAATTAACGTCCCAGCATCGGGAAAAGCAATATTTTGTAAAAGGTGATGAGCAGTTGACGTTAGGCTATTGTAACTTAGATAAATTACAAACTCTCTCACTAAAAAGTGAAAAATCGGTGTCGTTGGTTCTGCATTTTCGTTTATTGACACCGACTTCCGAAATAAAAGTTATTTATCACTTTGTAGTTTTTTTTTGGAAGTCGGTTGTTTTTTTTGTAAAAAAGTTTTTAAAATTTAAATACAAACATCATTTGGAATACTTACGTTTACATCGACAAAATTATCGACAGTATCGATAGTCGATTAACGCACAGCCCTATATCGACGCGGGGTTCATCAAAGTGCGGCCCACAGACAATAACTGAGAAATATTAAATTATAATAAAATTAAGTTGGCTCTTACTTTTTATACCGTTAAAGTTAACTTAAGAATGATTAGAGAGTACAGTTATGTCATATTGGAGATTAAAAAAGCCAAAAGGCTGAATGTAGGTAAGCATTTAAATACCAGCTTTTGCCCACGACTTCGTTCGCCTGGAAGTCGTAAGATTTACAAAATAAATAAATAACAGCCACGTTTTAATAACAATCGGCCCTGACTACCTATCGCGCGCCAAAAAGATTTGTTCAAATCCGATTAATAGTTCCCGAGAATATAATTATTAAGTATTTTTTTATATTCACTAAAATATTTTTTTTTTTCGACGACAATATCTACGCTAGGGGTCTAGAACTCTATGCGTGTGCTAGAATCTATGGTTACCTACAGTTTGCGCGTCGATGTCAATGTATGTAAGTATTTAGTACCTATACATACATACATAAATGTTCAAATAAATCATCATTTTCTTTCACAAATAAATATTTCTATTAAATCACTCAGCTGTGCACGCGTTGCATGTCAATATCAGATTTGTAATACATAGGTGCATGCGACCAATACCTCAATACTTTATGTTACAAAATAAAACGCAATTTATAAAATGTCAGAGATACACGAAAGTGACTTAAAATCACATCAAAATGAGTTATATAATTTATTTTTCCAGTGCTTGGAAAAAATCTCCTCCAAGTCCTTCCAGGAACTCTTTTCCCGCGCCACCTCGAACCCCAGCCCTCGCGGTACGCGTCCAGGTCATCTCGCCGCCTCTTTCTAGGCCGATCTCAGCATCACCGTCCATCTTAAGGCACAAATTGTGTAGAGCCTTTCCCCCAGCGGTCAGCGGGCTTCTGTGACCCGCCCAATCCTATTTGAGCCTGAAAGCCTTCTTGCCTATGTCATTATCAACCTAAAAAATTAAAGTACCTTGGACTAAGGCCTTCCAAATACCGTTAATGGAGAAAATGCTACCACTGGCTTCGCGGTCATTTGCAGTTAGTTTTTGCAGTCAGACTCTTGGTGCAGTCTCTTAGATGCACCAAAGATAGATTTTACAGGACATGTCCATTAATTATCTGGAATTTGTATGTTCTGTGCTTTTATGGGTTTTTGTCAATCCTGCTTTTTTTTTAAGCATGATATGTGACATCCACCAACCCGCACTAGGCCCGCGTGGTGGATTATGCCCCACTCCCTCTCAAAAAGAAGAGGCTTGTGTACCAGTGGGAACATTATAGGCTGATTATACTGCTGAATGTTAAAAACAACGTCTTTTTGATATTTATATTTAATTAGATTTTTCAGTTTTCTGAACATTGTAGAAACCTCTACGTTTTGAAATGGGCAATTAGCATCATCTTAGTGACTGACTGACCTCTTGACAATTCAAAACTGACTGTAATTGGATCAATTGAAATTAGTGCTTTCCGTCTTAATACAAAACGAGTTTTAAATTTAGACCTAGCCAAAAACTTCGAGCTATAGTTACTGTATTTTGAACTTTATACCGGCAAACGTAAAGTTCTTAATGCAAAATTATACTCGAGTTTAACGTCAGTTTTTGTATTAAGAACTTTAACTTTGTCGGATTTATAGTTCGAAATTTAAAAATAGCTCGGTGGTTTAAACCTAGTTCTAAAGATAAACTTAATTGTTTTGTAAAGAGGCCGTTTGAGTTTACCATTGACATATATGTAGGTATATATCATTGGAGTTGACTGATAATTTGAACCAAATCTTTATAAAAAAGTTAAAACTTTTATTTCAACTTCATACAAAGCCAATTCCATAATCAAACTAACAATCTATACACACTAACGGTCACGCTAAAACTAAAGCCGTGTCTACACATTGCGCAGTCTACATCGCGCCGGGTTCAGACCACGATTATTCATTCCGTACGGTGACACATGACGAATCAATTTCCGAACGAAACCAATCGGAATATGGTTTCCGAGCGCATGCATTTGTCTACGGTGCATGTTTTTTTTATAATGATAGGTGCGCTTTGATTGTGGCAAGAGCAAGGTTCGATGGTCGTAATGAGTTTTATTGGGATGTTCTAGGAAGAGAGATACTTAAATAGGAAAGTGTACTTGACTTGTCAAAAAAATGGTCGTCATCATTCACTCTGACCATCAATGAACTCAGCCTATCGCAGTCCACTGCTGGACATAGGCCTTCCCCAAACTGCGCCACAACACCCTGTCCTCCGCCTTCCGCATCCAGTCAACTCCAGCCACCTTCTTTAGGTCGTCCGTCCTTCTAGCTGGAGGGCATCCCACACTACGCTTGCCGATACGCGGTCTCCACTCCAGGACTCGTCTGCTCTACCGGCCATCGGTCCTTCGACAGACGTGGCCAGCCCACTGCCACTTCAGTTTGCTTACTCTGCAAGCTATGTCGGTAAATCCAGTTCTCCGGTATTCCTAACCATATCCGAATTTATTTGTGGTCGGCGCAACATGTCTTCCATACTTCTCTATTAGTCGTCATCTCGGTAGTCACCCCCTTTCTAACCATATCATCATTCACACAGTCCATCCATCGTTTCTTTTTTTTTGTCAAAAACTTGGTAAGTATCGACAAAATGTCTGCCTCATCATCTGCCTAGCCTTTACCCAAGTATATTGGGGTCGGCTTCCAGTCTAACCGGATGCAGCTGAGTACCACTATTTTACATGGAGCGACTGCCTATCTGACCTCTACAACCCAGTTACTGGGTAATACGATACCCCTTGGTAAGGCTGGTTGTTAGACTTTCGGACTTCTGACGACCCGTAACGTATGCCAAAAATCCACTAATGACATCCGGGACCAAGGAGGGGTCTCAGTATGTAAAGATGGTCACCCGTCCACAGACCAACCGCGGCAAGCGAAGCTTAACCTGTTCGATTGACTTGTGCAGCTGCTATTATTTAGCTACGGGCCCCTCCGACAAAATATCTGTCTACTTTGTGAATATCGACAACAACATATCGGGATTAAAAAATAATTTAACATAGCATCATGACTGTATTCCTCGAAGGGTAAGACAGAGGTTCACCTATAGTACCTACCCCCACATTTAGCCAGTAATGTTTAAGTCCCATGTATTAGGGGGCGAACGAATTGCCATCAATCGAGGACAAATCCAGACGACCGGCTGCTACTGAGAAATTCCACATTAAAAAACCCAATAACACTTTGCCCGACCCGGGAATCGAACCCAGGTTCCCATGCTCAGTAGTAGCGCTTGCGAACAATCGATCAACGAGGCAGTTACACAGAATTAGATATTTTCTTAAAAAATAAATGTATCATAGTGTTTTTTTCCAAATTCAGAATTTTTCCAAAGAAAAAATGGTACCTGCTCTAGGGTACTCAAAGCATGTAATTAACAAAGAAAATCGTCCATGAAAAAAAAAAATTGTGTTCAACTACTTGTCTTACAAGGAAGTTTTTTTTTATTACCTACTTCCCTAGGTAGGTACTTTTCTTAATAGCGTACTAACGCAAAGGAATAAAAATATGACGAGAATTCAGTTCCTTTGTACTACTTAATTTAACGCAAAAAAATCGAAAGTAGAAAAAAAATACCAAGCACTTTTGTTTCGTATAAAAAAAAACATAGACTATTCACAATGAAATTACTACTTAGAAGCAGCAGTGCGTTATCTGTGACAGATATTTAAAAAAAAAACTCCTTGTCTTTTAATTATACGTTATACTGACATAAGGTGGACATGTTGCTTAGTGATTTTATATTTTATTCTAACAGCAGGAAGGTCTATTTTTAGATGTGTTCTGATTTATAGATAAAAAATGTAGTGAATGTACACACTGGTACATAATTACTAGGTGTGTGACATAATTACTATGCCGACGATGTGTGGGGATTTTTTTTTAGTTTTTTATATTTTTTTGTAAAAATAAAATGTTTTTGTTTAAGTAATAGTTAGTCGTTGCAACCGACTGTTAAAAATTGCGTTTAGATATTCGATGATAGGAAATTGAAGTGTCTTTGGTTAGGGAGAAATGGAACAAGACATCCGGGCAATAAATAAGCGTCATTTTCCTTGATTTGATTAATAAAAACTGCCTTAATGAGAAAAATTATTGTTAAAACACGTACATTCAGTTAGATCTTTTAGTTTCAAGCTGTTTTAAACAATAATGTACGTACACAAGTGCAATCGTTAAACGGTGTTAGAGTCATTCAATTATGCGTGCTAAATCAACTTATAACGTTACAGACGACGCTAAATTGCGGACGCTATGTGACCGCTTCTATTAATAAATACACACAAAACCTTTTTAGTTTTTCATTCTGCTTTCAAAACACTGATATTCATAAACCACCTACCTGAGTCTGTGTGAGGCCCAAGCTAGCAGCGAGTTCTGCCCTCTCAGGGAGGGCGAGGTACTGCGTCCGTTGAAACCTCCTGTTTAGCTGCTGGAGCTGAAGACTGGAGTATATCGTGCGAGGTTTCCTCATCTTCTTCCCTTTCCCGTTCACGCGAAGACCTGGGTCATCTGACAGGCCGCATTTTTCTGTGGAAAGAGGAATGCTTATTATTTTTCAATCTAGTCTTGGAATGCGATGGACATGGCCTACGATAGAACGAGTGCACCTAGAAAATGTGTCTGTTCATTCTTACATAGATGGTTCACGGGTTATAAATGTTGACGGTAGAATAAAATTAAGGATTAAGTAACATAAAAGTATAAATTACAACTGTAGTTAAACAAATGACTGTAGAAGAGCACCAAACAAAACACTTTATTTACATTTTTAAATTGTTTATTAATTAAGGAACAAAACAAAATGTAATTAGAAACATCACAAAAACCGTCATCACAGTTACTCTGTATATCGGTTTAATATTTTTTTTATCGATATGAAATTCCGACGGCTTTAGTGCGTCACTATTTATTTTACCTCATTTACCGAGCGGTCCACACTACAGAAGACCGTATAACTTGGAGACGCGTCGTATGTGATCGCTCTTCTCAGTATTGAGGGAACAAAGAAGAGTAAGAAGACGCACTTCGAGATCAAACTAGGTAATCTAATTTTACTCTCAATCAAATTATTCCGTCAGTAATTGTACCTTAACAAAGCAGGTGAGACCTTAATTCATTCATATTTAATTTCCCGATCAGTTTGAAGTATTGATGTATTAAAAATCAATCAAGACTTTGAACTGATAGCGCCGAAATGGATTTAATTAATTTTGTAAGTTTGGTACAAGTTTCTGATGTATTTTCACGCTTGTTATAGGTTAAGAGGTCTCTAGTATACATGGAATTGGTAATATTTTTATGAAGTATCTTTGTAGCAGAGTGTAGGATCGTAGCTTGTGACGCTCTGTAGTGTTTTCTTATCCCAATGGGGATAAGACGTAAATTAATCTCTGCTGATCTTTTCTGCCAGAATATCACCGATAAAACTTATGTTAAATGAGCTTGAAGTGAACTGTCAATAGTTTCAATCCCGTAGAATGACAGCTCATTTCAAACTAACTTCACCTACGTTTGAACATAATACTCGGCTGCTGACGGACGGTGACACTGACGCTGAACTAAATCACTCAGTCGTAAGTCGTATGACTATAAGCACACACACTTTTTTATCTTTCCTGTCAAAAAAGAGGCTCACTCACAAAAAAAATCTAAATTCGAATTCCAAAAAATTCAAAATAGCCTTCCGAATTCAAACACCGACCACAGCCCCCTATAAATCACAACATATTTCTTCGCAATAAATCTACAATATAAATATTCAACGCACAAGACGGGCTGTGAGACATGGCCATCCATTTTGTAAAATATATGAAAGGCACTCCGCTACTTGATAATAGCTATAGTCAGTAAGTTGTAATTACTGGGTTCGTATCGCTACATCGAATCGCCTCGAGACCGACACCCTGCTTTTTGGCTGGCGTGCTGTAATAGTGGTGCGAATATGAATCGAGTTGGTCGGCTAATCGATTTGTTTTGACGATAGATTTGTTAAGAAAATTGCGTCGTAAGTGATGACATTTTTGGGTTTCATTGAAGACTTTCGTCACTTAATGGTCAATGTTATTTTTTTTCTGTCCACATAATAAATGACATAATAAAATGGTTGACTTTTGTGCGATATTGAACTAAATGAGCGAGCCTTAACATCCATTTTACACACAACTATGGGGTTTATATTAAGCGATTATTAAAGTTAAGTGACGTTAAAACGTCAAAAAAGTATGGTTAAACAGTTGCTAATCACTACTTAACTTTAAGCAACTTTTATTAACAAAGGAGTATTTCTCCAATATCACAAAAAAAAACGACTTTTCTAATAAAATCGAATCAAACCGTAACTATCGCAACACTAACGATACCTCGCGATTCTCAGCACTGCATATTCATATCGAACGCACTTTAAATTTTTTATTCGGTACCCGAACGTGCGCCGTGGAAAATTTTTGAATTTGGAATTGTCCGCGGCTCTTTTGGTGCGCTTTTTAAAAATCGAACGCGAGACCGTTTTTTTCTTGTTTAGATGCGCCTGTGATTAATAGCGTAATGGAATTTTTGGTATACATCCTTCAAAATGAATGATTATTTTAACTTTTATAAGTAATACAGTTAGGGAGAATGACAGAAAACCAAGAAAAAGTTACTGCTTCATTAGAACTTTCTTACATTGTTAAATAATAATTATTTATTTATTTTCAGACAAAGTCCATTACTTATTACATTACGTTAAATTAAAATATAAATTCATATCAATTATTAATCACACACAAAAGTAGTACAAATCACAAATAAGAAAAACAAATTAAAACCTAGTTCCATTCCATTTACAAAAAAAAAAAAATAAGTACAGTTTAAATAACGAACACAAATCTTTCAAATTCAGAATTCAGTTACAAATTCAAAGGCTTGCTGGCCAGTGTCGCGATCGCAGATAGATATGCAAAACTGTTTGCGCAGCAGAGCCTCGTAAATCAACAGCGTGATATTAATACTTCCACCTTGTATGCACTAGTTAAATACGTATGAAATGAAAAGGGATATTTTGAAGATCTATTTCTTCATTTTTGGAGAGATTAATCAGCGGAGTAATTAATAATCTATCAATAGTAATACCTTTAATTTTGACAGTTCAACAATATTCATTGCGTTATTTACGTCGCGGTCGTTGAGCAGACAATTTTATCGAACATATGAAGCGATGGATTAGCAATATCCTTCAAAATGATTCAGATCGAGATTGAGTGTGGTACACAATGCTGTTCTTAATCTAAAATGATTCGTTATTCTTAAAAATATTAAGAAAATTCTGCGTTGGAAATACTGAAGATCAGATAGATATATAGAATACTCTTTGTTATGCACATCTTATTATATTATTAGTAGAACCGATGACCGTTGGAGTAGACGTGTTCTTGAGTGGAGACCGCGAATCGGTAAACGTAAGGTGGGACGCCCTCAGGCTAGGTGGAGCGACGATCTTCGCAGGATGGCTGGTAGCGGCTGGATGAGAGTTGCCGAAAATCGAGTTGAATGGCGTGCAATGGGAGAGGCCTATGTCCAGCAGTGGACTGCTATAGGCTGCTGATGATGATGATGATTATATTATTTGGCAACGTTGCCTGAAAATGCTTCTAAAGCATTGTCGGTCTAATATTTTAGCTGCTTCGATGTCGGCAGATGCCGAAATACTTTAAACCACGCCTTATTTTCCCCGAACAGATAAGCAGAGGTCATAAATTGGTGCAGACGCCAGCACATCAAGCTACTACAATCTGTCAAATTTCTTTAATAGATTTTCAACTTTATCGCTAAAGAATAAGGTTCAAAGTTTATTGGGAAAATTTGACAGTTTCGGGTAGCTTGATGCGCTGGCGTCTGTACACCAATATTTCGCAAGATTAGTTTAAGTTCCAAATAAGAGGGGCCGAGTCAAGCGCCATCTACTGGGCATTGCTCCAGACCCCACGCTACTACTTACTGACAAATTCCTGATGAAATAACCCAATAACATTTTGCCTGACATGGGAATCAAACCTAGCCCGCAATGCTTATGAACAAAACATAGGAATAACAACCCGATGCACTAACAATTGGTAAAAATCATCAGCGAATTTATTTCAATTAAACCATTTACGGGCACTTTTAAATTGTCAAAAAGTCGGTCCGTCAGAAATATGAATCATAAATTGCCCTTTTCAAAGCGTAGTAACCTACGATTGAGAAATAGTTTCCAAAAATGTAAACAAAATAGGTATGTGTTTTCGGAAAAAGAACTTTAACGCTAACACATGAACTACTCCAAACATTTTTATGACTTTTTCAATTATACCTACTAGTCATTCTGAAATCAACCAGTACGGATATAAAGTTGAAATTCGTTTAAGCGAAAATAACATCAATTGGAAAAAAGAATTTAAATAGACTTTATAAGTACCTATGGAGAAGAACGGGAAAGAGACTTCATGGACACTTTCCAGAGGAAGTCAAGGGAAGCTTGTTATGTTTGCAATAAAAAAAAGCTAGCAACGTGTCAATTAAACGATCTATGAACAGTCCACAATTTCACATTACATTCATCAAAAACTCACAACAAGCGCTTCCCATGGTTCCATACAAACTGTATGTATGTATGTATGTCGGCGTCCGTCATACATACAGACGAAACAATGCGATGCCCCGGGCCGCGACACACCCTCAAGCAGTAGTGATGTGCTGATGTCGTGTCGATAAGTAGTGATGTGAAAAAACGTTGTTAAACAGTTTTTTTTTTCTCGTACCGGTTCGGTTGACTGAAGTTATGGGTGTCTGCTGCCAATTTTATCTAATTCCCCACTGAAATTCATTGCTTAGGTACTCTGTCTACCTACATAATAATAATTTTATATTTTAATAACTGATTTTTGGCCAGATATTGTCATTTGCTGTTATAAAAGTATTCATAAAGTATTTAATCTAATTATATACTGTCTTTCTCGACATAATTACAAAAAAACCGTATGTCACCCACAAAATATTTCTAAATAATATTAAAATTTAAAACAGAGCCACACACAGACCATACTGACTGTACCCCGCCCATAGCCCGCCTACCGAAAAACTGAACGTTAAATGTACCAGCTAAAAAACAATAAAACCCTTTGCCAGATACAAAAGAAAAAATAAAAAAAAATGTATGGACAGACGAGCGGGTGATAGCGGTTCAAACGTTTTGTTAATTTTGTGGTGAAGTGTACTTTTAATGAGGAAAATTATTGTGAATTTTAATTAAGTATTTCTTTTTGAGAAATACTTAAACAAAGCAAAATGAACGATTCGTGGTGTTGCACAAATATATTTGCATAAATAATCGACAATAAAATCAAATTATCCTTAATATTGTTTAAAAAAAAAGTAATTGTACCAATAAGTCAGGTTTGAAAATATTTTCTGTATTTCGCAAATTTACGCACACACACACGGTACATCAGCGGAATGTATTATAAATGTATAAGTATACTTATTTCTAACAGCAGGTAAATATGTTGTTTTTTATAAAAGTACCGGTTCTTTTTTCTTCATATATTAGAAAAGACAGTTAAGGTTGTGAGACACTCGTCTGTCCTGCCTATGACAAGAAAATAAAATCGCGCCGTTCGATTTTGATTAAAAAAAGGAAAAAAAACTTCAATATTTCCCGTTGGTACGTTACCGCGCTTTTTATTAAAGAATAGTCTTATGGGAATCAAATTAATTACTTTTACCGCACTCCATTAACTTATTAAATAAAATTATTAAACAAGTTTTTTGATAAACATGTTTTTAGTGTTGTATTTTCTTCTTTCTATATATTTTTTTTTGTGATTATTTTTAAGATATGAATATTGGGAAAGTGAGAAATCACTAACAAAAAATATGGTTTTATTACTTTACAGTTTGTAGGAATCAGAAAAGTACAGATACACGAAAAAGTTTTAAATAAAAGCATCGCTATCAACAGGAATAGTGCCACTTTTTCAAATTTGCCACGTTGTATGGCAATGCTGATTCTTTGGTCTAAAAGTAGGCCAGCCCGGCCACATGAAGAGTCGGCCAACATTTTTTAAACCACCAAAGCCCGAAAGCCCGAACCTAGAACAGAAAATGTTTTTATTTTTTTATTTATTGTTGTTCCAAAGTTATAGTGAGGGGAGTGTCTAACGCTTAGCCTAAGGTTCTCTTTCCTAAGTAATCTTATTTAGATCTACACAGTTTCGGGAACTGTTACCGACCAAAGTGTTCGCTGTTCATAAATTATTAATTTAGAGCCTTTCCTGTAAAGATTGTGCTTGTGCTGATTGCAAAAAAAAAAAATCATTTGCCCACATGTGGGATGTTCAAGTTTATATCCCGAAGCGACGCGCGCTTTACAGGAAAATATAGTGTGTCTTGTATGCTGACGCTACTCGTCTTCATGCACGTATTCAAAGCGTGTTGGTAAAGGTTACCACAAGTAAAGCGCTCTTTGCTTCGTAAGACAAAAGTAGTAAGTACGACTGACATCATCAGTATTTTACGAAAATACTGTCTGAATTACTAAGAAGATCTATTCAAGTAACAGTGGTTCTTTTTCATCTTCAATAACCATTTACTTATTGTTCGCAAACCCGTTGTAACACTTTAAAATATTAATATTTCTTAAAACTAGCAAGTTGTACTGCAAAATCAATATTTTATTGAAGTGTGAACATACAAGTTTTTATTATTATTTAAATGGTTAATTAGCAGATGCTTAATGCTTGTAATACTTCAATAAGAACTCGTTATTTTTATAATTACGACTCGAGCTTATTTGTGAACGATATTGTTTTTAATAAAACATGTTTCAGTTAACCACAAAATGTACGATATTTTTTACCACGTTCGGTTGTGATTATTACTTTAAAAATTTACTTGATTTTGTAGTTACTCTCTTACATACAGGAAAAAACTCATAAGTGGGGGCTTAAAAAGGCGACTTTGGCAGAATCATAAAACAATTCATATCACGCATTATCATCTGTATGACAGTTTTGTATGGAGATTCGTAAATTGCTATAGGTACACCTCTGCCTAACCCTTCAAGGATATATAGGTGTGAAACTGTCAAACAGATGAATTGCGTGATATGAATTGTTTTATGATTCTGCTAAAGTGACCTTTAGGCCCCCAGAACACACAAAAATATTATAAATGTGAAAGTTAGGATGTTTGTTATATACTCAATCACGTAAAAATGGCTGAACGAATATGGATTAAATTTAGCACACAAGTAGACCATAACCTTGGCTACGATATAGGATAGTCTGCCGTCCTCCACGCGGGCGAACCCGCGGGCAAAAGCTAGTAATAAAATAAATAACCCCAAACCACTTCACCATGCGACTGTACCTCACGTGCTGCGCTTAAGGCTAAAAGTGAAGAATTTTTTAGAAAAACTTGATAAAAATGATGTTTAAGGCAATAATTAAAAGCTAGTCAGTCTGTAATTATGCTTATATGTCTCGCGGCGATTAGCAGTTGGTTGATAGAAAGGTTCCGGGCTAACATCACAGTTGATACCTCAGGGGATGGTTTGAGGTACTTTTGGAGACACACCCTTTGACTTTGACGGGGTCCCATGTTGCCCAAAAGTCACTAATGTTTACAGTAAAACATATTATTATGTATTCTTTTTTTGGAATTTATAAAGAAAGTTAAAATGTGAATGGTATTGTCAAAGTTGTAAGGAAAATAAGTTAATTAGTTTTAGTGCAAATATAAGCATCTGCAATGCAATTTGAATTATAATTTAATATTTTCAAGACTCATATTAATTTCTCCATAAAATCCTGTGCGACGAGGGACGTGTTAATTCATCATAATAATAATCATTAAATAATGTCATAATAAAGCAATAAAAATGCTTTGCGAACATATTAAATGTAATAATTATGAATCTAAAATAGAGCATTTATCTCAGCCAACGCTCAGCGGGTGTGCCTGTGCTTTTTTATATAAATATACTTTACACACTTTTTAAAAATCATTAAGAGTTACTTTAAATTTTAAATGCTTTTTCTTTTTGAATTCAGACAGAACACTTTTGTATGATTTAAAACGTTCAACCACGTAGTTTAGTCTCTATTCTTGTAATATAATGATAAATGCATTTACGTAAACATATGTAGTTGCAAAATCACTGCCATAAACGCGATAATTTGTTTGATTTTCAAATAATAACTCGGCAATAAATCAATAAATTGCCATTAAATCGACATTAAACGTTACTCATGTGACGGATTAGCACAATTATCTTATAAATTAATTTTGTCGTAAAAACGAACCGCACGAGCATAGTAACAGTTCATAAAATATAATTAATGAACGAAATAGAGCACGTTTCGTGGCGTACCAGTGGGTGTGACCGAGCGAACGTTACGTTAAGCGCTTTTTAACATGACTGTACCCTTTTTTTCTTTTTTTCGACTTTATATTTCGAATATTTTTTGAGGTTTTTAAATGTGAGTGTGTTTTGGGGTTTAGATAACTTGGGGCCAAAATAAAATTCAGGATTATAGAAAATCTCACTTTCCTCCTTATAAGCATTAACCTTTTAAGATATCTTAGTAGCTAAAATATTTCCCCACATCTGAATAAAAGTTTCTAACAACCAGTCTTACCAATGTGTATCGTGTTACCCAGTAACTGGGTTTTAGAGGTCAGATAGGCAGTCCCTCCATGCGAAATACTGGTATGTACCTATTCAGCTGCATCCGGTTAGACTGGAAGCCGACCCCAACATAGTTGGAATAGGCTAGCCAGATGATGATAAATTATGATATTGATAACTCGTACTAATTTTTCAAAAACCTGGACGACGAATTAAGTTCTAATTTTTAAAAGATATAATTTCTGCATACATTAAAGTATTTACCTCATTAATTAACCTTTTAACAGACCAAAAAATACTATTTAATCAGATTATTATCTTTTAAACAAAGACAAGCACCATTTAATTTATGACGACGATTCATTTAGAACAATGACTACAAATTGTTTTGTCAAAACGAATTGTTACCAAAATGTTACAATTAGTTGAGCGGGTAATAAAATAATTTAGGGTTTTTAAATGATTTAGTACTATAATTATGATAACGCGCATTCTTGTGGTCAGGTATACCATACCTTCAGGGGAGGCCCCCTTACAGTCTCCACAGGGATGTGCCTTACAGGTGTTGTACGGGGGTTCCGGAATTGGTCTTTTAAGAGGAACCGGGACCCTATGTGCTGATGGTGATCACCGGGGTGGTTTTAGTGAGGTAAAAATCCCACACTCCCCGACCTCCTTCCCCAGAGGTCGGGCGCCTTTTGAAGGTTCCCCCAGACAAAAAAAAAGAAGAAAAAAAAGTTTACCATACCTTAAGTATATGGAAGTAAAAATATAGGTAGCGCAACTGCTGAACGTGGGGTTCGATTCCCAGCTCGGACAAAGACTCATTAAGTTTTTTTCATCAGTAATGCCACCATTTTTAACTATCTGTTCCTATTTATCTAACCAACCGTTATCAGTAAAGAAATAACCTCTTCAACTTTCACGTTGTACTCGTATTAAAAACGAGTGACATACTCATTCGCGTGACAAGTGTGAAGGTGACAGAACGTGTCGTAAGCGTGTAACCTTTGAGTCAAGAACTTGTAAATCGGCGAAGTCATGCGCGGTCCTTTAATGTTACTTAAAGAATTTATTTTATTTATTTTATTTTATTTATGAGCATTCATATACCTACCTACTTACTCATAAAGGCTATTTTACTACAACTTTTTTTTGTAACCCAACTGTACCCAACGGTATCAGTCTGACACTCCAGGGTGCCCCCTGGAGTGTCAGGACTGATACCACCTTGCCGAAGGGATTACTTTTTTTACCACGGCATGACCCTATTTTCCTATAGTTTGAGAGAAGACGAGATGGCGAAGAATCATAACATAACAAAACATCACGCATGTATTCCCCGAGCAGAGGTGTATCTACCTATAGAACACCCACATTTCGTCAGCTATATTTAAGTCCCATGTAATAGGGGGCGAGCCTATTGCCATCAACTGGGCACAAATCCAGACTCCGGGCTGCTACTGAGAAAATTTAGATGGAAAAACCCAATAACACTTTGCCCGAACCGGGAATCGAACCCAGGACATCTCAGCTCAGCGGTAGCGCTTGCGACCACTTGACCAAATAGACAGTACTGGAACCAGTTCAGTTCATCAACATCATCATATATACCTTCATATTATGCCTATAGCATTCCACTGCTGGACATAAGCCTCTCCTATTGCACGCCATTCAACTCGATTTTCGGCAACTCTCATCCAGCTGCTACAGCCATCCTGCAAAGATCGTCGCTCCACCTAGCCTGAGGGCGTCCCACCTTACGTTTACCGATTCGCGGTCTCCACTCAAGAACACGTCTGCTCCAACGGTCATCGGTTCTACGGCTAATATGGCCAGCCCATTGCCACTTCAGCTTGTTGTGAGCTATGTCGACAACTTTGGTTCTCTGCCGGATCACCTCGTTGCGGATTCGATCTCTCAGAGAGATAAAGCAAATAAACGTTATTATTTCATACTTTCAATCCTACAAAATAATATATTAAGACCTATTAATAAGACCTACAAGACCATCTAGCCTTTCACACTATAATCAACACTTTATTAGTTGTATATGCTAGATAAGACCAAAATTATCACCTTCGTTAGCATTTTAAAGAACTAATTACGTCAACTACTTCTCTACCGTATTTTATAATTTGTGTGTTACTCTAGTGTCCAGAGAGGCAATTCTCGTAATTTTAAGAACGTTCACAGTCTGGTCTCAATCTCAATCAGTCAAAAATACCTCTAATTTCCCTACATTTTGACAACTTTTTGACGTTTGTTTGTCGCCGAGATGAGACTGCGACTAGATTTTGAACGTTTTAAATTACGAGAATTGACCTTCAGGTGTGCTGCATTATTTAAGGCTGTTTTTCCAATGCCAGGAATTCCAATATTTAATTGGAGGAATAATTTTGAATTTTTGACAGTTCTTCCATATAAGAATTGTCAGACGTCAATTTTATTCCACGAATAAAAATGATCTGTCGATTGAAAAATCAGCTCTTTGGCTCTTAGTCAATTTATTATTCGGCTTAAGCTAACTGGAGAAAATGACTTTCATCAATCAAACTGCCTAGTCTTTTCCAACTTTATTGGTATCAGCTGCTAGTCCAACATCGTCAGGAACCGGGCATGTCCTAGAACCAAAAATTCGAAGATCCGGCACTGGGCCCGCAAGGTAGATTACAGCCCACTCCCTCTCACAGAGAGGAGGCCTGTGTCCCAGCAGTGGGAACACTATAGACTGATTATGTTCCAGTCTAACCGGATGCAGCTGAATACCAGTATACATAGCTGCCTATCTGACCTCCACAACACAGTTACTGGGTAATACGATACCCCTTGGTAATACTGGTTGTTAAGACATTTGGGCTTCTGACTACCCGTAACGTTTGTCAAAGAAATTTAAATGACGGCCGGGACCAAATGCAAGACACACTTCAACCTACATTTGTAAGAAAACCTCACACCATATAACCATTTTCATTCAAATACCAGTTTCTGTTTCTCAAACCTAAGAATCGAATCCAAATACCGCACAATAGAAAACCGCGCCTCTAACCACTATACCACTCGTGTCTTTTACCAGCAGAACGATGACATTAATTATAAAATTAGTATCATCAAACAAGCAGTCTATTTAATATGAGCAGTTTGATCACCCTTGTTAAACTCCGCAAGATTTATAGCTATCTACACTGACAAAGTAAATTAAACTTTGCGTCTAAATTATAGAGTTGAATATTGAATGTGTTAACTCAGTGTGGTATGTAGCCATTTTGTTTTGAGTTGTAAGCTTGAATTTGTGGTATGTGGAATAAGCAGAGATAGTTAGTCGGTACAATTTCTGTTTAATAAAATTTAATAGGGAGGGAAAGAGAAGAATCTTCCTGTTAAGCCTGGGGTCCAGAGTTTGATTCCCAGATCGGCCAAAGTGTCATTGCGTTTTTTCATCAAGATTTTTTCAGTAGCAGCCTTGAGTCTGGATTTGTGCCCCGTTGTCAATAGTACAGAGTTATTAAACATAGCTCACAGAATAAGCAAGCTGAAGTGGCAATGGGCCGGCCAGATTAGACGTAGAACCGATGACTGTTGGGGTAGATGTGTTCATGAATAGGAGCCGCAAATCGGCAAACGTTAGGACGCCCTCAGGCTAGGGAGCGTCGAGCATCGCAGGGTGGCTGTAAGCAGCTGGATGAGAGTTGCCGAGAAACGAGCAGCGTGCAAGAGAGGCCTATGTCCAGCAGTGGACTGCTGTTGGCTGAAGATGAAACATTGCTGTCTAATTGTGGATGCTGTACACCTCTGTATATTCCTACGGCGAATATAAGCGTTATGAAATGGTATCTAGTTCTATTTCAAAGGGTCTATTATAACTGGCCATAAAGTCATAAACCATAGGGTCGAGATAACAATTTATTGCATACTACAGTATAATTTGTCACAATTTGTTAATTATACATTTCTGTGTTTGTTGTTAGAGTAATTTTTAATTGCAGGTTAGTTTTACATAGAGATTGGTTACAGTAAACTGGTTAAGACATTATTTGAATAGATTAAAGGGAGTTTTTCTTTAATAAGATATAACATGGGTTGTTTCACGTAGTATCTACATATTACAACATCTTAAATTCAACAGTGAATTGGATAAGAAAGATTTCAAAACAGAAGAAGAACTAGCAGGGGATCGAGGAGGGGGGAGGTGGAGTGGGGCTCAGGGGATCAGACCGGTATAAATCCTTTCGGCTGAAATAATATTGATGATGATGATAATTATGAATAGTTGATCGCTGAATGCTTACACCACCGTGCTGACCGTGCATCAGCGAGAACTCTGTCAAACAAACAACTAGTTTTTAGTTCCTAGCTCTAAGTACTCGCTTCTCGTTAATCTCCGGCGGTGGGGACAGTTGCCAGACCATAGTCCACGACGCGACTTGTCATAATCAGCCCATAATGTTCCCACCGCTGGGACACAGGCCTCCTCCCAGTAAGAAGGCGACGACGCGACTTGCTAACGCTTTATTAACTTGTTTATGATTGGTTGCGTCGTCGTGTAGGTACGGGCCGCCATTGAAGTACTTACTAGTGCTGTGACATTCTGGCTATCCATTGGTGATTTGAGTTTATAACTGGTAACTTTTCAGTTGCATCGTGAACGATGGGCCTAAAGCCAGGTCTAATGTAGGTAATGTAATGATATCCTTGGTAATGAGAATAGTGTGGACCGCATTGATATCCGTGGTGGACCGCATACAAACTCAACGTGAATCCTGTATATGTTCCAGTTGGTCCACACAGTTGCCACACTGCGGGAGCCTGGAACTGACAACCGATGGATCAGCGCGTAGGTACTCGTAGTGCCGTCCACACGCAGAATTTGCGTTACATTACACGATACATTTTATTGCAGACGTAGTGGACAGTAGGCCTCAGGATTTAGTCTAAAATGTAACATAGATCGAATAAGCAGATTAGCACAGACACAAATTTATGTTTTTACCAGGTAGCCAACAGGTATTTCCGGTGTTTAGAGGCCAAACTAAAAACCTAACCAAAACCTTGAGTCGAGGAAGGGCTTAGAAATCTCCTAGTTCATTTGGGAAACGACTTTATGTATGTGAAAATCGACCTTGCGCAGGGTTGTCAAACGAATGTGTTGGATGGAGAAAATTGTCTTTCATGAAAGTCGTGTTTTTAGAGTACGGGTAAAAAGTGATGTAAAATCGAGTTCGATTTGAAACATGTCACACGCTCGAACGGACATGTTGTAATTAAAAAGGTTCTTTGTTTCTCTACGGAACCCCAAACCGGGCCGCATAGAAGGTCGCATATTCTGAAATAAAATAAAATAACCCACTCTGTCCGGGCATTTTTTAGTTTCATTTCTGTTAAGGCATTGTGTAGATTTTCCGATATTTTTCCATTAATTGACTATTGAAAATCGCTGTTTCGCAAATAAACATTATTTGATCGATATTTATATCCTTTTTTTTTTGTTATATTTGAACGGGCTGCCAGTATTAATTAATTTTCATTTGAAATCCAATATCAAAATGCACTAGCACTAGTTTCCGTTTGG
Source organism: Gortyna flavago (assembly GCA_963669345.1). Taxonomy (NCBI): domain Eukaryota; kingdom Metazoa; phylum Arthropoda; class Insecta; order Lepidoptera; family Noctuidae; genus Gortyna; species Gortyna flavago. The sequence goes on along the minus strand of OY770152.1, from coordinate 4,497,093 downwards.
AAACTTATGCGGGTGAAACCGCGCGGCGCTGCTAGTCAATTATAATTTCAATAAGTACATAAAGTTTTTTAAAGTGCACCTTCTTATGCGGCGATTCGATAAGACGGAACTAAAAATGAGATTAAAATTTCAAGGACGCGTCACGTTTATTCACATTTCGTTACATTTCATTTAATAGTTTTAGTTAATTAGGATATTTTAACTTTATTTTATTTATTACTTAATGAAACGTTGTATTTATGTACAGTTAATTAAAATGAATGTTAATACAATAAGTGCCAACCTTATTGGTAATAAAACTAGCAAGGAAGACGCATGTCGGAACGCGTCAATTTAATCATAGTTTCCTTTGCACGAAATTTTTGACGCCTAAAAAAGTTATCACGTTTTTTTTGCGTTGTCTGTGGTTCGCGTGCTGTTTTTTTCACGGATGGCATTCTCGAAAGCGAAACTGATACTTATATTTTTTTAATTTTCTGTGCCTTTTAAATGTCGATTTTTGAACGATATTATTAGGTTCATGTATTTGAATAAACGTGTAAATTAGATTCGACTATTTCGTTTAATTTGAAATTTCCGTATTCCTGAATATTTAATGTTTTGTTTAACCTTTATAGAATAATCTTCTGTTGCATATAAAACATTCCGTCATCATCCGTAACTGGCTGATAATGCATACCTACATATACCTATAATCCATTTGTAATAGCATTAGACAGAAGTTAAAAAAGGTTAGTTTTAATGCACACTTTACAGCAAAAGTACAATAAACTGGTTACAGTTACGATTGACGCGAAATTTATTAAAATCTATTTATATACCAGCTGTCACACCTAATTGTAGTCATTTGAACAATTTATCTTATGAAATTAAGTGGCTTTCATTTAGATTATTATTTTATTTCCATTTAAAATTACAGTGTCAATGCTAAAAACCTAAAAGAAGCATGGATGAACAATACTGGAACGTTTTTATTTTTAATCCGTGTTTATCAAACTTCGTAAGCTCTGACAGCCGAGTTTTTCTAATTTTATCGGTTATCGTCTGTGAAATTGACAGTTCTTTGCTTCTTGATTGTCATGAATTTCATTCACTTGTGAATGCAGCGACTTGTTTTTTGTTATTGTCTTTTCGTGCTAAGTTGTTATTTGTTACTGTTTTTCCGTTGTTATTGTTTTGTTATCAGTGTTGTTACTGGGTTGAAACGTTACGTTTTGTTGAGTTATGGGTGATCCCGGTGCGGGCCCGAGTGGCTTACAACATAACATTTCTGAGTCTGACCAAAGCCAACGGCGTAAAAAACGTGGCCCAAAAGTTGACCACGACGACATAATAATGTCTCCCAAGAAGAAGAGAATGAAGCAAATTGCACTTCGTGCAGTAGAAAAGCAAACTGTGATAAATATTTTTAAGCAATTTAAGGAGTCCTGGCCTGCAGATACTCCTCGTTATAAGACTGAGATGATAAATAAAACCGCAGAAGTTGCCGGTAAGGATGATTCATAAAACTATTACTATAAAAATATTTGAAAATAACATGCATTGTGATGAAACACATATTTTACTTATTATTTACAGGCGTATCTCGGGCTACTGTGTACAATATACTCAAAGAGTACAACATAAAAGGTCGCCTGCAATCTCCCCCTCGCCAACGGAAGCACGTGAAACGTGATGATTTTGATGACATCACATTCAGTGGAATACGCAGGAAAATTCATTCTTTCTTTTTTAATAATGAGTTGCCCACCTTGGATAAGATACTGGAAGCAGTAAACAGTGACGATTCCCTGCCAGATTTTAAGAGAAGCAGTCTTTATAAAATAATTAAAGAAACTTTAAAGTTCACTTTTATCAAACGGAGCAGAAAAAGTGCACTCATAGACAAGCAGGAGATCGTCCTATGGAGGATAAAATATCTTCATGAAATAAAAAGGCTAAGGAATGAAGGAAGAAAAATATATTATTTAGATGAGACTTGGCTAAATGAAGGTACAGTGCTCATATTTGACATAACGCTTTTTATGCATCAAGCTGTGTATGACCTCCTGTTGATTAATTGTACAGTTAATTATGAGGAAAGTGCAACATTATTTCATAAATTTGTTTTGTGAATATTGTATTTAATCGTTTATCATAACAGGTCACACGAAAAGCCTAATATGGCATGACACCACTGTTAAGTCTTCAAAAGAAGCACACCGGGAAGGTCTATCCACTGGTCTAAAGAACCCAACGGGAAAAGGAAGGCGGCTTATAATTGGGCATATTGGTATGTACTGGATTTACTTGCATTCATTTGTTTTTAATGTATTTTGTTGACTGTCCTCACCATTAGCAAATGAACACCCCATTGTTATTGACTATTAGTTATAAAGTAATATTATATATATTTTATTATGAATGAACACATGCAAAGCGAACTATCAAAGTTATAAATGTTGTTGCTACTTTATTATAGTATAAATGAGAACTACTTCCAGCAGTGAAATTATATAGGGGGTACGGAATAATTGACTTGTGTTCATTTTATTTCACAGGATCGACTGAAGGGTTTTTAACAGATGATGCTGGGGGTGCATGAAAGGAGCCTCCCCGAGCGACGTAACTACAGAACCACTATACGTCCGGCGCACCCTGGGCAATCAGCGAGTTATCCACGCTGATTGGCTAATCCTTTCACCACGATGGCAATCCAAAGTCCACTTATAAAACCGGCTTTGTGCGTAGTCTCGATTAACATCGAAGGGTTCTCACGAGACAAATCTGAAATTCTTTCTGACGTCTACCGCAAAACTCACTGCGACATTCTTTGCATTCAAGAGACCCATCGAGATGAAACCCAAAGCAGGCCACACATCCCTGGACTTACGCTTATCGCCGAGATCTGTCACCCGAAGCACGGTAACGCAGTGTTTGCTGCTCCCGGCGTAAGCATACTATCCACCAAGTGCTCAAACGAGAACGGCATAGAAATCATCTCCGTTGATGTTGGTAAGTGTACCATCACTTCCGTTTACAAACCACCTGGCACCACATTTAATTTCGTTCCGCCAGAGAATTTCAACAGCCAACCAATTAAAGTTATAATCGGTGACTTCAACAGCCGTAGCTCCAACTGGGGCTACAACGACACGGACATTAGCGGAGAAGCAGTCGAGATATGGGCGGAGACGAATGATTTGATGCTAATACATGATGCCAAACAACCGGCGTCATTTAATAGTGGGCGCTGGAAACGCGGATACAACCCCGACCTAACCTTTGTCAGTTCGTCTATCAGCTCACAGTGCACCAAAAGCGTATGTTCGCCTATACCTCGCACCCAGCACAGACCTATTATGTGCTGCATCGAACCGGTGGTCCGACCTATAAACGTCCCCTTTAAGCGCCGATTTAACTACGCTAAGGCCCACTGGGAGTCGTTCACGCGGTCGATTGATGACGCCCTCTTGAATGTCTTGCCAACTCCGCAAAACTACGACCAATTTGTTGAGATTGTATCAACTACTTCACGAAGACACATCCCAAGGGGCTGCAGGACTTCCTATATCCCAGGGCTGACGACAGAAACCAGTGATTTACTGAACCGATACAAAACACTGTATAGCACCGACCCCTTTTCGGAGGAAACCACGCAGGCCGGAGAAATGCTGCTATCAAAATTAGGTGAAATCAGACGGGAGAGGTGGATCAACACTGTTGCTAACATCGACATGACCCATAACAGTAAAAAGGCATGGAGCACTATAAGAAAGCTGACCAGCGAGTCCCCTCAACCAACTCCGCCAAGCCAAGTCACCGCTAACCAGATAGCCCACCAACTTCTTGTTAACGGCAAACCAACACGTCGTTCTAGCAAAGTCCCTAAGCCACAAGAACCCGATGGCGCTTGCGACGATATTAGCAAACCGTTCAACCTTTCTGATATCGTCGCAGCGATTAGGGGTCTTAAGTGTGGTAAAGCCTCAGGAGTGGACGACATCTCAGTTGAGCAAATCAAACGGCTTGGCCCAGTTGCTGTGTCGTGGCTGCTGCATCTATACAACAACTGTCTGAAATCAGCTTCAATACCCCGTCTCTGGAGAAAATCAAAGGTCATAGCAATTCCAAAGCCAGGTAAAACAACGGACGATCCAAAAAACTTTCGTCCAATATCTCTGCTCTGCCACACGTACAAACTGTTTGAGAGAATGCTGCTGAACCGACTAACGAGTATTATTGACCCGAAATTAATCCCAGAGCAAGCTGGTTTTGACCCATCAAGTCTTGCTGCAACCAAACCCTCAAACTTGTTCAACACATTGAGGATGGTTTCGAGATAGGAATGGTCACGGGCGCGGTTTTTGTGGATCTGTCAGCTGCTTATGATACAGTCAACCTCAAGCGGCTGCTGTGGAAGGTGGAGACATTGATAAGCGATCAGAACTTTGTCCGAATACTCCGAGAACTTCTCCACAATCGTCGGTTTCAGGTCCACCTTCTCTCGGAAAGAAGTCGTTGGAGAGCGCAGAAAAACGGCCTTCCTCAAGGAAGTGTCCTAGCACCGCTTCTTTTTAATATTTACACCAACGACCAACCGTCCAGCCCTAACACGTCCCGTTTCCTCTATGCAGACGACCTTGCCCTCACGTCTCAAGCCACCACCTTTGAGGAGGTAGAGGCCCACTTATCAGACGCTCTTGGTGACTTAGCCACATATTACATCGCTAACTCACTCAAGCCCAATCCGAGCAAAACCCAGTCTTGCGTATTTCATCTCCGCAATAGAGAGGCGGCACGCAAACTTAACATCGTTTGGGGTGGGGTGTCCATTGAGCACAGCAACTCCCCTAAATATCTTGGTGTTACCCTGGACAGGTCTTTAACATTCAGCAAAAACTGCAAGAATATCAAGCAGAAGGTGCACACTCGCAACAGTCTGCTTCGTCGACTGGTCTCATCGAAGTGGGGTGCTTCACCTGACGTTATGCGGACTACTGGACTGGCGCTATCTTTTTCTGCGGGAGAATTCGCATGCCCCGTGTGGAGTCGTTCTGCCCATGCTAAGCTGGTGGATACAGCTTTGAATGAAACGTGCCGAATCATCACCGGTTGCCTTAAACCGACACCGGTACAAATGCTGTATCCACTAGCAGGAATAGCGCCACCAGTGGTTCGCAGAGCAGTGGCAAGCTCCAGCGAAAAATCCAAAATGGTCTCCGACACACGACACCCTTTGCACGACAACATCCTTGTGCCACAAAGGCTGAAAAGCCGAAACAGTTTTTTAAAGTGTGTCGTCCCACTCACTGACGAACCGTCACAACAAAGACTGAAGCTGTGGCGAGACAGTGCTTCTTTACCCAACCCGTTCGTTCCACCCGCTGAAGACCTCCCACCTGGACATGAGTTACCTTGGGCGACCTGGAAGTCTTTAAACAGACTTCGGACACAGGTTGGCCGAAGCAAGGAAAACCTGTTCAGGTGGAGATTCATAGACGACTCTGCCTTGGAGTGTAAATGTGGTGCTGTTCCACAAACGATGGGACACATAACATCGTGTCCTTCGTGTCCTGTCAGCTGCACGTTACAGGAACTGATGGACGCTGGTGACGGCGCCAAACAAGTAGCCGAATTCTGGGCCGAGTTCATTTAGATTGCTATCGACACGCTAAGAAGAAGAACAGATGCTGCATTAATATTTGATGCAAAGAAAGGTGATGGAGACTACCACTCCGAAATGGACGCCTTCAACTTTGAAAAGTGGTTCAAGTTAATTTTGACTAAAATTGAGAGTGGCGCTGTAATTGTTATGGACAATGCGCCATACCACTCAAGGAAACTGGAGAAACTGCCAACTACAGCCACACGAAAGGCAGATATACAAGAATGGTTAAAAAGTAAAAATATTCCATTTGAAGAAAAAGACCTTAGGGCAACATTATTAGAAAAAGTAAAAATACAAAAACATTTATACCAAAAGTTTGTTGTAGATGAGATGGCTAGAAAGAAGGGTATTTCAGTATTGCGCCTCCCACCCTACCACTGCGAGCTCAACCCTATAGAATTAATATGGGCTCAAATGAAGGGGTATGTGGCCCAACATAATAAAACGTTCAAACTGAATGAGGTGAAACAATTACTCCCACAAGCTCTGGATAGTATTACGCCAGAACGATGGCAGTCGTGCGTTGCTCATGCAATTAAAGAAGAGGAAAAGTTCTGCCAACTTGATGGCATAATGGATGATGTGGTAGAAAGATTTATTATTAACGTTGGTGAAACTTCTTCATCTTCATCATCTGATGATAGTGACTAAATTCTATGAAGAAGACGAAGAAGTTTCGAAAATTTTTTAGTGTGTTGTAAGTTGTTATTATCATTAAAATATTGTTAAAAAAAAATTTTTGTTTTAATTAATTTTTATTAAAATTATTTTAATTTAAATCATCATGATATGATTGGCTGTCTCATTCAGTCGTTTTGGTGTTACTTTGTAATGTGTGATGTGATGAAGATAAATTATAAATAAAGCATAAATTAAAAATAAAAACTTTTATTTCGTTTATCTAAGTATTCTAAGTGCTCATCACTTACCGTCTTAGATCTGTTTATCAAAGTTATCCTCAAACAATTTTATTTTAATTGTTTTATCTTAACATTGAAATAAAATGTTTTGCACTCCTGCTTCTACGAGCCTCTTTTCTCTAATGCTATTACAAATGGAGTATACGTAGTCTAAACCACAAAAGGATGTTCGCATAACTCGTCAAAATGAAGGGAACAGCTTATTTTTTTCGCGATGTTTGGTTCCATAGTGAAAGTTGTTCAAAAGTATGAGTACAATGACCCCTTAAGAGGAACACAGTGATTCAAATTTCACCATGTATATGAGTAGGGAAAGACCAAAGAATGAATGAATAGACTGTGTAAAAGATGATATGGCTAGAAAAGGGGTGTCTACCGAGATGACGATTAATAGAGAAGTAATATGGAAGAAAAAGATAAGTTGCGTCCCAAATAAATTGCGATAACAACAAGAGACGGGAGAGAAATGGAAATCTTCTTTAGAAGGTGCAGAGTTGCACCAAGAAAGTCGGAAAATCTATCCCTAAGGTCGAGACGGGACATCTCAGTTAGAAGGACCGCGATGACAATAAAAAGATGGATGCCACAGACTACTCAGATTCAGAAGGTAGAAAACCGCGTATTGTGTAACAACTTGGGAGAGGCCTATGTCCGGCAGTGTCCAGACTGTGGCAATCTAAGTTTATTGATTTATTTACTTAAGTTCTTCGGTTTCTTTGAAGAGCAATTGCCGCTACATAGCGTCCGCAATTTACCGGTAAATGACGTCACTGAAACGTTATTTATGAAAGTAATTTGGTGTTTTCCTAGATAGCATTTTTCGACACCGTAAAGTCAAACCCCGCACTCTATCAATCAAAATCTGAAACATTTTGAAGTAAATTGCTAATCCATTGCTTCATATGTTCAAAAAATTTGCCTGCTCAACAACGTAAACAACGCAATGAACATTGTTGAACTGTCAAAATTAAAGCCATTATTGCTACTCGTTACGCAATTACCCCGCCGATTTATGAAAAAAAGACGAGGCAAAAGGAGTATGTAGGTACGTATGAATCGTAGCAGGTGGCCTTCTGACAAAATAAAATAGCAATAGACAAAATTGTCAACATTTTTTTTAATTGATTTATAGGCTTTTGACTACGCTGTATATTTATATTTTATGTCTCTACTATTTTTATTCTTTTTTTTTTATTTGTAATGTGCGTTTTGTTTGTGCAGAATAAAGTTTTTCTTTCTTTCTTTCTTTTCTGTCGTGTCTGCCTACCCACATGGAAAGAATTAAGGCATGATTTTATGAAAAACAGTAACTCTCTAACATAAGACTCCTTAACCTATAACATATTTCATTACACTTGACGTTTTCTCTATATTCAAATATGAAAACCTAGCCTTTTACTTCTAAAAGTTATACTGCAAAACGAATACTCAAACTCTGATTTAAATACTTAACCGACGGCTTTAGCAAAGTGCGGTAGCTATAAACTATGATTATATTAACATTATTGTATATTTATGTGGTATAAACTTAATACAATTTTGGTACTAAAATTGGGTAATTTATTTGAATTTTGAAACAGATTTTGTTTGACTTTATTTTATACAAAATTAAACCGAAAAACTTTAAGAGGTGCTTTAGACAATCGAACTGAAGAACTTTCACAATTTTTTTTTTTTGTAATTTCATAATATTGGTCCCCAAATATGAAATTACAAAAAAAAAATCTGCGGATCGGATTTACATTAAAACCGAGTACATCCCGAGGACAGCCGAACAGATTGGAATGCAGCGCGGTGTCGGTAACAGTGTCGCGAGTTCAATGGTTTTTTCCCATCTCAAAAAATGCCCGACGCGCCTAAAGAAGTTTTCACATCAAAAATGTAGCCGTAGGGTCTCGATAATGGGCAGCGGGATTGTCCGAAAGGGTTACCGCTGCCCTGGAACATAAAGGGCTAAGGAAGGAACACGGATGGGTTTTAGTCAGTAAGAGTCTGACACTCCCTTCCGCTCCACCCAGAGCGGGAGGGGTCATTTGATGATTTCCCATCCTTATGTGGTTGGTCACCCATCAACGGACAGACTGCGGCACTAACATTCGATCGACCAATGCTTCTGGTATCATTTAGCCACGAGCCCTTCTTTAATTTAAATTAATAACCCTACCGGTTTTATTTCGGCAATTTCAGGGATGTTTGGAAAGGGTTACAGAATAATTTTGAAACTGTTCATTCTTAGCGTGAATGTTGAAAGCGTCAATTATAAGCGTTTAATAAGTTGTTTAGCTAATTATATTATTATTATACGCACGCAAGCGAATTTATTGAAATATTTAGCAGCGTGAGCAAAGCAGCAAAGCTATGGTTAGTTAGGTCATCGGTTGGAGTTAACAATTGTCGTCTTTTTGAAGTCCATTAAATTTAACACATAACTATACCAGATGATTTTATATACTGTCTCGAAAATTTACAGTGTTCTATTCATGAATATGAACAATTTTTACTACGGCACCAACAATGAAATAACGAAAAAAAAAACTGCTGTTTCATACATTTTGGTCTAGTAGGTATTGAACTTTTGTATTAAACAGCTGATATTTTTTCGTGATTTCAAAGTTGGTCCCATAGTGAAAGTTGTTCATATTCATGGGTAAAAATTTAAAAATGTAAAAATTTCGAGACGTTAAAAAAATTAATTCAGTACAACGCCTTTATTCTCCGAAAGGATAGGCAGTGGTTTACATTTAGTAACACCCTCATTTCGTCAGTTATGTTTAAGCGAGCCTATTGCCATCAACCGGGCACAAATCCAGACTCCGGACTGATACCTTCTAAGAAATTCCTGATGGAAAAATCGAATGACACTTTACAATAGCAATGCTTTTCATTTTGAAATTCGACAAAATCCTTCGGATTATAAAGGAAGTGCGTTACGCAAGGGAGTTTTCACTGAACTACTGAACGAATTTTCATGATTTCGTTAGAAAAACAAACTTGTTACGTACAAATAGGTACTGGTCTACTTAGCGATAATAATTTGCATTTTACAGCCAGTCTCTAATAAAAGAAAAAAAAAAACTAATATTTCTAGAAATAGGTAACAATTTGCATAAAAACGACGCCTTTTTTTATTCTTGGGCCCTTGTCATTTGCAAGAACGATTTAAAATTCAACGCCAATTACAGAAGAAAAGAAAGTTCTTTTGAACTGATACGCGAATGATTCTAAATTCAAACTCTACTCTACAATTGGTCGGGGCCAATGCGACACATGAAAGTTTCATGCGAGTCCGCTAGGTGGCGTTCGAAAAAAAATTGTAATGAACTAGGGTTGTGCGAATCAGTTCTGACAATTTTTCATTGTGATTTGACTTGTTAATAATTTTGATTATCTACCTACCTAGCCTTTTCCCAACTATATAGGGTCGGCTTCTAGATGTTACCGCTTGGTAAGATGGTTGACAGAATTTTTAGCTTCTGACTAACCGTAACGACTGTCAAAGTTTTAGGAATGGCAGCCGGGACCTTGCAAGGCGCGATCTCGTTATGTAATGATGGTCAGCCATGTACGAACTGACCGCGGCAAGCGTGACCTTCAATCTATCTGTGTGTTCGACTGAAATTGATAGCATTGGGTAATTTGTTTGCAATTTGGCCTAGTGAAGGCCGTAGGAAGCGTTTGTCCACCGCTGGACATCAGTATGTTAATGGATAGTAATTTTTTCTCTTACCAAAGTAGTGATTTAGATGTGAAAAAGAGACATTTCCGTGTTGATCTGGGAAGGAAAAATACAGTGAAAAATGTAAAGAAAAACAGTGACTAATTTTAAGTGTAACCTACAGCTTTTAGTAAAACTAAATATCCAAAAGAGGACCCTTCCAAAAAAATTGCGTATGTATTTTACCGTATTAATAAATTGAATACATTTTATAAAAAAGAACCGTTTTTTTTTTTAATCTCAGATCAAGATGAATACTCTCGACAATTCACAAAACCATTCCAACTAACATCCTTTTTAACTATTTTTTTTCTGTTCTATTAATTTGCTGGAATGCCAATAAACGCATTTTTTTTATTTCTTTCTATTCGTTTTTTTTTGTTAATTTCTTGTCACAGTACTTAAAAAGAAAAAAAAAATCGTAGCAAAAGTGACAACCCTAATTTATACTTGAACTGTGCTATAGGGGACTCCATTAAATATTAACTCGGCGGTTCCGTAGTACAATTACTTGTGTTTTGACGTACAGTGTTCCATGCCACTTTAGATGTCACGATTTTTAAAGGTAATTCTTGAAAATTTGTGATTTGATTGACGATTTTATTTTGGGTAGTATGACAATTTATAGTCTTCGCTTTAGGAATCGATTTCTATTATTGTTTAGTAAGCAACAAAAATGTCCAAGAACCAAAAATTCAAAGACATGTGACATTTACCAACCCGCACTGGCCCTGCTTGGTGGATTACGGTCCACTCCCTCTCACCGAGAGGAGGCCTGTCTCAGCAGTGGGAACATTATAGGCTGATTATATATTAGCCAACAAAAAAAAAACCAAAACATTATGTTAATCAACATTTGGTGTTTCTTTTAATTTTAATATTTTCTACAAGTACCAATGTTCCTTTTTCAATTCATAATTATTATGCTTTCTGAATTTATCTTGAAGAAAAACCATCGTGAGGAAACCAGAACTTATAGTTGCTATAAATCTGAAATCGCCAACGCGTCTTGAGCAAGCGTGGTGATCAATTCTCGTGCCTTCTCTGTATGGGCCTTTGCGCTGCAGTGGGACAATATTTGGCTGGCATGTTCAGTATGCAAAGACCATTTTCTACTATCCATTATCAATAAATCGTGGTCGTATCGTGGCACTTAAAGAAACCACAAGTTCACCGAAGTCCCAATAAAATATTCAAGAAAAGAGACATTTACTTTTTTTATCAACGAAGGAGTTTTTCATGAAACTTCATGATATTCATGGTTGACACCTTAAAATGACTGTTCAAGGCATAATGTGACGATCAGGACACTCGGGTGTCGATAATTTTGGGGTGAAACTCGTAAAAATGGGGTATTTCGTAAGACAACTGTAATGTCAGACAATTAGGGTAATTTGTAAGTTCAAAATGGCTTCTCTTGTGTTGAAGGTGTTAAGAATTGAATTTGTGATGTTGTAATAGCAGATATTACAGTTTTGGGGGACTTAGAAAACTCTTTTTCTTTAATATTTTTCACTTCTTTTTCCAATTTGCCCTTTAATTTTTCCGTAAAGGTCAGTCTATTTCTTCGTTGAAGGAATAAGTAGGTACATTGTTAAAACTATTCATATTTTATGTGCTGGACAGAAAACCGCCTTCACTATATTTTAAATTGAAGAAAAAATCAGTCAAATCATAGAACAAATTTTCTGATTCTGAACAAAGATGTTTGACTTACTGTCCGGGTGTCGAGAGAATGCGTTCCTGATACCTGTCAGTGCGACAATATTCTAGCAGCTAATGAAGATCAAATTCGCAAAACACTTATCTGTTTGTATGAAATTGACAGGTGTCAAGAACGCATTCTCTCGTCGGCCTGACTGTAAATGTATTTTTGTGTAGTCTCCAATCGAATCGTGATGCGAAAACCACACAACGAATTATCAGTTTCGTAGATATTTAGGTATACAAAAAATACTCATAAAAACATACAAATAAAAGAATCAAAATCGAACTTACCATCCTTAGGCGGACTGGCACACTGCGGCGCGTAGGACCCTAAATGATAACCATAGGTATTTTGGTGCATCGGGGGGAAAGGATACCCTAACGACCTAGGACTGGGGAAGCCTGACGCCTCATGAGGATTTTGCTGCCCCCCAGGACTCCCAAAATGATGGGGATGTTGATACCCCCCTTTGAAAGGACCATACCCATGTTGCTGTAGCTCTATAAAAGCTGATTTTGAGGAAACATTTGTGGGTGTTGAATTTGCGGAGTCGTGTGGGGTCTGTGAACCCCCAAGATGGTGGTGTTGGTGGTCTATCGAGTCTTGGGTAGTGAGGGCCGGCTGTGGGGTGGATGGGCCCCCCCCGTCCGAAGACTGGGGAGGCCCAAACGGATCTGTGAAACTCAGGGTGGATGGTTTGCTGTTGGGGGATTGAATTCGAGTAATTTTGAGGGATTTTATTGTCTTCTTGGGTAGGGGGCCGCTGGGTTAGCCTGGAACAAAGAAAAATATTGGTTAGATTAACCATATCATAAACATGTACGTGTTATAGTCAAATTTCATCTTCTTAGTAATAAAATGTGGCAAAATTTTCTGTTACTTAAAGAAAAGCACGATTTTGATGCAATTCATTCACTTTTAATTTTATAAGGTCTTAATCAGATATACTTAAACAATAATACTGAATTACATGTCATTGTAAATCATTTCAAACATTAATTAAGAATCGGTCATAAAAACTAATGTCACAATACTATACGCAAAACTAAAGAAAACACAAAAAAAAATTGTAGATAAAGTAAGTAATAAAACAACCATGATGTTAAAACACAATCAACTAAAAATATTCAACTCTTACGCATATTTCGAAGCGAGCCAATCAGCCGTAACGGTTTTTTGAATAAATTGTAGGGATCCGTAAGCAAAGTTTAGGAAATCAATTAATATTTGTAGGTATTCATTAGGTATAATATTGCAATATTAGATTTTTCATGACTAAGAATTTTACTCAAGTTTGGGAGATGGGAGTCTAAATTAGGATCCTAGGGCCCGTGATCACATTAGCTGCTGGTCCTTCTTATTGAAAGGTTTAGGTTTCTTTCATAGCGTTACTTATTTAGTCACAAACTGAGGTAACTATAAATCGTGTTATATGTATGAAAAATGTCATTAAACAATTAGGTCTCAATAAAAATTGAGACCTAATTGTTTAATGACATTTTCCAAAATATCAAAATTTTTGGATTTTTTTTTCTACTAGAAATGATCATGCTTATCTTCCAAAAATCACATAGGCATCTCAAATACGGGACCTCTTCAAAACTAGAAAATATTTTACTTCAGAAAAAAATAAATAATTAAAAAATCCCACCCACTCCCACGAGGTCAGTACAGGTCAAAAGTTGTGGGTTTTCTTTAAAACAATTTGGTCGACACGCTCAATTGAATCAATAAGTGGACTTACATTGTCCGCCATGTAGGGGAGACAAACGTCATTCGTTTTACTTTACAACTTAGTATTTTATTTGTTTCAATATCTGGGAATTAAAAAGCAAGTTCTGTGTAATGGTTCTACATCTCTACTCTCAAGCGATATGGAAATAACTCAAGCCATGGTTAAAATGAAAAAAAAAAAGAATGACGTGCGTCGTCACCGAGACAGGCACATGAAACACTGGCGTGACGATTTGGACTCGTTCCTAAACGATTGAACAGAAAAGGCACAGCACAAGGATAGGTGGAAGAATATGGGGGAGGCCTTTGCCAGTAAGACAGCATAGGCTAAAAAAAAGTAAAAATTTCATCCAGATAGGTAGGCGGTAACGACACTGAATGACCAGGATGCATATATTCTGGATATACATTTAGTTGTCTCCAGTTATGAGAATTTTGAAGCAGAGGAATGAAAGCTCTTCTGCAGCTTTTTTGAAGCTAGTTCAATGGCTGACAATAACCTTTGCGACAAAAGAAAATAATATAAATGATTTTTTTTTTGGTTTGGAAGCTTCCGTGGCTAAATAATAATAGGCGCACAAGTCGAACAATCAGATTAAGCTACGCTTGCCGCGGTTGGTCGGTGGATGGGCAGAGGTCTTGGTATGTGAAGATGGTCATCTTCACATACCAAGACCTCTCCGTGCCTCGGAAAGCACGTTAAGCCGTTGGTCCCGGTTGTCATTCGTGGATCTTTGATAGTCGTTACGGCTAGTCAGAAGCCCGAAAGTCTGACAACCAGTCTTACTCAGGGATTTCGCATTACCCAGTAACTGGGTTGTCAGATCAGATAGGCAGTCGCTCCATGTAAAATACTGGTATTCAGCTGCAACCGGTTAGACTGGAAGCCGACTCCAACATAGTTGGGAAAAGGTTAGGCAGATGATAAAGATTTGGATTTTAATGAGTTGATGTTTGTATTCAAAGGCCTTGTGAAATATGATTCATCATCAAAATGATTATTTTGATTATTGTTCAAGCACGATTTCCAAAGCCTTCAACAGAGTGCATACTTAATTATAGCATAAACTCTAAGTACTCCATTATTCAAAATCTTCCAACTCACTCTTCTTAGTGGCGATATAAACCCCAATCATTCTCTAGTCTACCTCTAGCTACCTACAAAAAACCATCAAACCTCAAACTGTCACCTATTTCAATACGATTTTGATCATTTACCACTAAATTAACACATACAAAACACCAAATATAAACCGCCAGATACGTGTCATTAACGTGTGGTCCATTCCTATTATATTTCATTATTGATGCCCCAAAAAAAAAACAAATGAGGACCGATACTCTCCTACGAGATTTCTCACAAACCTAACTGGAAACAGCGCCTTGGTATAAAACAAATGGTACGATGAATTAAGATGAGAAAAAAAACCCTTTTCGGCAAGATCTTTGTGTTAATTACTGGTAGGGTTGGTACTAGGAGGATTCTGGTTTTGATTAACAGTTAGGATTTTATAATAATTTATAAAAAAAAAAATTGAAAAAAAAAAATTATTCCTATTATAAAGCAACCTGTGTGTGATTGTTTTTGAAACGTCGTCTCTGTCACACTGGTAACTATGTGACAGTCTCTTGCAAAATTTATACATTTGTCATATTAGGATAAACGTATCTCTTGTAAATAGGTTTAGGTACACCTAAGTTTATTTAAATTTTCTTGGATTATTTTTTTATGTTTGTGTCTATCAGTGACAGTCTATAATCGTATTATATCCATCTTCTTAGGATTCTCAAACTTCAAGCTGATTCGTAAATGGTTCAAAACTTTTGTCAAAACATAATTCCACTGAAGCAGATATAGACCACAAAATTCACTATAAAGTCTTGAAGTGGTAGATTAATAAATGGCAGCAGTGCATGCAGCATGATTGATACTAAATGTAACTGTATCAGTTCCAGCCAGCAGCGGCGCTAGTGTTATCAATGTACGAAAGCTATAATAAGATTTATTTGTAATTTATTTGCAAATAAGAAAACAGGAGATATAAAAATGCAGGACAGAGATAGTGGGACTCCGAAAAATTGTGTGACCTCCATTATTAAGATATCCGAATGGTAAAATTATATTGCTGTTATCACAATGCTTGGCTATAAAATAATGTTGTTTTGACTAGAGGAAGTACTGTTCATCTTGAAAAAAACCCTAACCTTTTTGGACTCCAAGGCAAGATTATACACTGTATTATTTAATAATTTCTTACACTTCTTCCTGCTTCTCAATTTCTTCAGCAACAAAATATTCTTAAAATAATTTCACCTCCAGCACCAACCCTACACCATCATTCGTTGTCCCTTTCACTCTCACCATATTTCCTATATCTCCATCTCTTTCCATTTCTGACTGTACCGCCGGCGCCGCCAAAGGTCGGGTCAAATCGTTTCGTTTTTTTGTCTGTTTGTTAGTCGTGTTGATTGCTCATGTTAGTAATAATAATGTTTAACCATAACTAATTGGTGTAGAGTTTTATTGAAAAATATTTATCACACCGTATTGGAGGATTCAATTTGTTAGGGAATTGGTGATAAATGTGAAATGAGAGCCATCAAGGGTGAAGACGATGAGGAATAAATTTGTGATGATGTTTAACATGAAATGCCGCCTGTAACGCAAATACAATGTGAATCTGAAGAAAGTTTTCGTAACTTGGCAAGGGGTTTTGATAATTTCTAATCTAATAATATTGATACATAGAATACGTAAAATCCACCAATGATGTATGTAGTTGGCATTAAATCAGTGCATAATTTCAACTCTTTAATACGCA
The DNA here is from genome assembly GCA_963669345.1 of Gortyna flavago. Lineage (NCBI taxonomy): Eukaryota > Metazoa > Arthropoda > Insecta > Lepidoptera > Noctuidae > Gortyna > Gortyna flavago. The sequence goes on along the minus strand of OY770152.1, from coordinate 4,480,544 downwards.
TTCATTTGGTAATTTACCTGTGCCCAGAAAGTTTATTATAAAATATTAAATTAAAGAAATAACAAAAATTTTCATCCTAAAACCCTTTAAAAACATAAAATAGTCAATCATCATCATCATAATTCACCCAAAAGACATCCACAGCTGGACATTCTACATCAAACTGTTATATAAATGGACAAAAGACAAAATAAACGTTTCTTTTTGAAAATAAAATATCAATCTATCCCTGTCTAATTCTGAGTTTAGATATATCTAGACTATTATTTTCTTACTAACTACTCGGGGCACGTAAACTCACTGATCCGAGACACAAAGGTTCATGGGAACCCATGGAAAAACCCCATAAATAACGGGTGCCCCATAAAATGGTATTAAGTATTCATTAGACTATGTCCCATGGTCCAATGGGTTTTGTAGTTTGATGTACGAAATTTTTGTTGTTTTGTGTGGCATTTACATTATTGGTTATAAAAATTGCTTGATTGATGATGATTGGGAATGTGAATATGACGATGATTGGATTATCTTGATTTGGTTAAGTTTTCGTCTTCATTGATATAGTCATTCTTTTTTTTCAGTAAATATCAAATGTCCTGAATTAAGTGTGCTATAAGAGATGCCACGACACATTTATTAGTGAAAATCTTGTGAATATTATTACGTGTTTGGACTACCTTTCCAAATATTTACAAGGAACCACAAAAATAGATTAAGATTGGACACAGAAGTGCTTCATAATAATCAGCACTCATTCAGTAGACCATAGCAATAAGCTCTAATCTAACTAGAATTAAAGATGAAGAATGCATTAGGTATCAATAAAATGATAATCAAGCAAAATTCTTCAATCAACACATTCAATTACGACATACATTTATCTAATCGTGTATAAGCTTAAAATCAAGAGTAGCAAAAACTACAATGATTTACGAACATTTTTCATCATTATTGATGGTATCTGTCTAATTACCCTATTGTTATTTATTCATAGGATAAATTACTATTCATTAATACGTTGTCAGCGGTAACATACGATTTTCCGATAACCTTAAGATTAGATAGAGACCTTTCACTGAGTTAATCGTCATTATTATTAGTAGCTGTTTTTTCTTACTTAGCGATCATCATCATCTGCCTAGCCTTTTCCCAACTATGTTGGGGTCGGCTTCCAGCCTCAGCGGATGCAGCTGAATACCAATATTTTACACGGAGCGACTGTGTATCTGACCTCCACAACCCAGTTACTGGGTAATACGATACCTCTTGGTAAAACTGGTTGTCAAACTCTGGTTTTATACTCTGCTTGGTTGTCTTACTTAGCTATAGGTATCTTCATTTTTATCTTTCTTTCTTGGTGTGTTCATTTTTGTTTTGGGTATTTTTCATATCCTCCTCCTCTCTCCTCCTCACATTCCTCTAATTTATTTCCCTCTTACATATATCATTACACGGTATCCTAATGCGATTATATATTTATTTTAATATAATCCTAAATTATTATTCCATTAAATTTTTGTAACTTGTATTTAAAGATGTTCAATGCTACCATTACTTTCTTATTAGAAATATTATTAGCGTGAGATCTTTAAAAGATAATGCAGCTCTTTTATTTTTGTGTTACGATTTAATTTTTGCTTTCCCCCCTATTTTATGTTATCCTGCAATGTTTTTGCTTTTGAATGAAAAGCAGCAGCTTCTATCTGGATTTAGACTTTATCAAGAATTCTATTTAGAATCCTTACGAGACAAATTGCTGTATTTTTCTATGGAGGACGGTTTCGTTTTATACAGTACACTTACAGGCAGACATGACAACAATTTACAGGCGTATGAATATTCATGCTGCAAATACCACTGAACTAGGATGGGAATCAAAAAACGACACAGAATGCCCCAGCTGTTTATATTCTTGTGTATCTTATAAAAGTAAAATGAGGGAAACTGGTTACACTGTTTCTGGGAAGCAAGGAGGTTGTAGTTTGTCATTATTAACCTAGTGGCTGCGTGGTCCTTCGATACGTAAGCTTAATGTATTTATTATTAGCCTTTTCGTGCGACAAACATAATGATGTGCAGTCGTCAGTCTCGTATTTGGCGTTTGTATTTTGTTTTGTATGTCCGTTTGCCAGTCGTCAAATGCGTCTTCCATCCTTCTCCATTCCTGTCTATCTCTTGCTGCTCTGCTCCACGTAGTTCCTGCGACATGCCTATTGTCATCATCATCATTCTCCTACCTTAATCATTTGGGGTTGTCGCAACATGTATTTTTCTTCCATACTCTCTCTGTCTCTCATCACCTTTTATGCGGTCTAAGTTGAATGTCCTTCATGTGATAAATATTTATCATGTATTAACTTTTTTCTGCCACTGCAAGGGGCCTATTAAATAATCCAACAGGTAACAAGTGACAGGCAACAATCCGTCAGTTTTACTAGTTTCCTTTTTATTAAATTTCGGTTTTATTAAAATATGTAAATTTTGTAACTGTTTGACTTATAGATGTCGTATTGTCAGTTATATTAAATAGGGCCCAAAATTGTGCCAACTGAAATCGGACTTATTGATAAAGGATTCAAATGTATAAAAAGTTTTGTCACAAGCCTTTTTTGTGAGGTATTACGGAAATAAATGACATCCTACAATTAGTTTTTAACATAATTAATTCAAATTATCAGAATTCTCAAGACTCACATACTTTTTGAACAGGCTATAATCCATCAATTGTTGAGGACGGAACAAAAACTCATAGAGCCTGGGTAATAAAATTATCAATCAAGTGCGACGGAATGATTGCATAACCAATACTTTATCCCCTTTGTAACAGTGTCGTGAAACGAATCGGAGGGTAGGCAAAAAATTGGCGCCATGTCTGACCTAGACTTATTAATTATATGAGGATGGGCAGAACTAGAGGGTTGAATGCTATTTGCTAATTAAGAGCTTTTTCTTGACTTTTCTTTGTTAAGCTCGTGGTTCCTGTACACGAACGTTCGCAGCTTTTTATTGTTTGATTGCATGATGTTATGAAATTAGATTTTAGTTATTTTGCTTGCTGCGGATGTTTCGTGGGTGGGTGATCCATTACATTACATATCAAAGCCCCCCCCGTACCTCAAAAAGCAAACTAGGCCGTTGTTCTCGGCTGCAAGTCATGGATCTTTGACAGTCGTTACGGCTAGTCAGAATCCCAAAAGTCTGGCAACCAGTCTTATCAAGGGGTTGTGTTACTCAGTAACTGGGTTTTGGAGGTCAGATAGGCAGTCTGTCCATGTAAAATACTGGTTACGATCCACAAGTCGTAAGTCGTGGCCGTTGCCACTGGGCCACGAATGTTCTATCAGAAGTGCTCGATTGGTCCTCCCGTGTTCGCGCGAAACAAACTCCCCCCTTACCAACCCGAAGTGCCGCATGTATACAGATGTACCTCTTCTAACATTCCTTTGTTTCTCCTAATGACTCAGTAAGTTAGTATTCTTCATAGATATTGATTAATACGCCTCATAGTTCCCAGAAAATACTTCAAGTTTTTTAAAATTGGTAATTTCCTTTTTTGTATTATTGATTTACTATTAATGATAGGACAGAACGATGGTAAATTAATGGTCTTGTGCTAAACTAATAGGAGAGTAGGGGATAAAGAAATACCTAGGAAAATTATTAGTCGTAGGCTTACTAATTACGGTTTGTAGGGATAAGCTAATAATAGAAAAGAAAGTTTATTTGCGGTGAACATGACGCAAAAAAAAAGAACTTATAAACACAAAAAATAAAATAAAAAAGGTAGCGGTAAACGCGTCACATTCACGCAAAACGGCTATCGCTCAGCATTATGCTGCGACCCTATGCAAGACAGAGCCACAGCGCTGGTTTTCAGCGACAGCCGGCGCCGATGTACTTAATGACGTCTCACCCGGTGCAGCAAACAATCATTAATATACTGTACCGGTACAGCGTACTCACACTCAGTGGCAATATTTAGCAGCGTCCTCAAAAGAACTAGCAGGGGATCGAGGAGGGGGGGGGGGGTGGAGGGGGACTCAGGGGATCAGACCGGAATGAATCTCTAATTGGCATAAGTACACCCAACATGCACCAAAGAAATTATGAAAATATGGCTATTATTGAGCATGAGCCATGACGTTCAGGGTTCGATTCTCACTTTCTCAGGTCGGACAAAGTGTTATTGGATATTCCATTAGGAATTTCTCAGTAACAGCCCGGAGTTTGGAAGTTGGTGGTTTAATACTCCCGTGTCTCAGAAAGCACGTAAAGCCGCTGGTCCTACGCCTGATCTCTCCCCGGTCGTGTCGGATTGCCGTCTCATCGGACTATGAGAGTAAAGGAACAGAGAGTGCACCTGTGTTTGCGCACATACTTGTGCACTATAATATCTCCTGCGTACCTGGATAATCTCCGTTGAGATTGGCCACCGTGACCGAAATCGGTCGGAGGCTGTTAGGTGTCAATTTGCTTAACAATTATTACTTTTCCAGACTGAGTTTCCTTTCATTATACCCTATGGTATAATCTTTCTTTTCTATCCTATGCAAGGTGCTAGGAAGCTCAAGTCAAGAGTGCATTAACCGTATCTCAAACTTACTTAGTTACAACCTCTCGCTAGCCAGTCAAAATCTATCTCATGGCCGAAACTAAGACACAAGAGCCCTCCCCTTTAACGGTCACGCCAACCAACAATCACCATAAAAAAATACAAGAAAAAACAAAAAAATCTCCGGTCGTGTAACGGTGTCTTAAAACCATGTCGAATCTTATATTTTTGATCGTATAACGTAAAACTACGAAGCTGCGCACGCGATCATCTTCGTAATATTGTGATTATTTATTGGGAACATGCGATGCTGCAATCTTTTTCTGTTTGTTTGTTGGATTGTAGAAAGTTGTGTTTAAGAAGAAAATGATAAAATACATATTAGCACAAATGCAAAGGTTTGTTTTAGATGCAAAACTGAAAATCAATCAATTCGAAAGGCTATAATACTTGCCAAATTGCAAAAGGTTTTTTAAGATAAGATAAGATAATATTTATTTTGTAAAACGTGAGTACAGTATGAAGCTCTTATAATTAATATGAGGTGGCTACATGTTTTGCCATTTATGGCATACAAAATTAGTTGCACCAAAGAAACAATACAAAAACAAAAGGCACAAAAACGAAATACTTACCTAATAATAATATTTACAAAGTTGAAATTACTACGTCAAAATTTAAATGTCATTAAAAATGGTTAAAATTAAAATTCAATTCAAAATACAATCTCAAAATTTAAATTTATTCTGAATAAGACAGAAAAATTTGGTTGTTAGGCCTGAAAAGTCTATTTCTCCATTCATGATGATTGATTTCTGTATTCTAATGGGTCCTAGCATAGTGGTAGCAAGAACCTTTAAACTCTCTTTAAGGAAACTTGTTCATGAATATCTACTTCTGAAGATTGCTGCTAATCATACATTATTGTAGCTGTATGAGTAGTATAACTTTATCCATAGCCTACTTATGACGTTTAATATACCTACATTTCTACGAACTCATTATGAGATTTACTCTTGATCATACATTTATTAATTTATAAAGTAGCATGCCTAAATCAGGTCACTACTAATCTCAGCATCACCTAAACCAAATCGTTTCCACTAAATCACAAATAACATGGAAATGAGATACAATAGTTTACACTATTACGTGAACGGTCGACCATTACTGGTCACAGCAATTAGTTCAAGGCAGAGAACTCAAAGTCAAATGAAACACGAGAGTACGTTTTTGTTCTAAAGATTTTCTCATAAAACTTTACAATCTTTAGATTAACCTATCACGAACGGATGCTGATCAAAAAAGTGTCAGAAATGAATCCATTGAGATCTATGGGCTGGAAAATGAAAGTAATTGTATGGAGATTCGTAAAATGCTATAGGTACACCTCTGCCTAACCCTTCAGGGATTTAGAGGTGTCAAACTGTCAAACAAATGAATTGCGTGATATTAATTGTTTTATGATTCTGCCAAACTGGCCCTTTTAGGCCCCCTGTAATCATGAATTTAGCAAGTCTAACCGGATGCAGCTGAATACCAGTAGTTTACACGGAGCGACTGTCTATCTGACCTCCGCAACCCAGTTACTGGGTAATACGATACCTCTTGGTAAGACTGGTTGTCAGACTTTCGGGCTTCTGACTACATGTAACGACTGTCAAAGATCCACGAATGACAGCCGGGACCAACGGCTTAACGTGCTTTCCGAGGCACGGAGGGGTCTCGGTATGTAAAGATGGTCACCCATCCACAGACCAACCGCGGCAAGCGTAGCTTAACCTGACCGATCGACCTGTGCGGCTGTTAATATTTAGCCAAGGGCAAAGGGGAAGTTTAAAAGTGGCGCCCATGCCGGAAAACTTGTAAGGAAATCGTTTGGTATGAGCATTTGATTTGGAGGGAGGAAACTCAAATGAATAAAAGAGACATTAATAAATGATTGACGTTGATGAATGAAGAGGAAGAGGTAGCCCAAAGAAAATATAGATGAATTGTGTGAGGAATGATATGAAAGAGAAGGAATTGAACTGAAAAATCAAACGTGTTGCGCCGACATCAAGTGACATAGAACAAAGGCAGAAAGATGAAGACGGCATATAAAGGCATATATTTATTTAAAGACGTCTTTCGAAACTTAGTTAAATTTCGTTGAAGCAAGCATTATAACAACAACATTATACTGCGGTGTATCGCGAGCAGACTGGACTGCTTGTATGTGAATCGCTGCTGCAAACTTTTCCCATCGGTTTTGAGCTTGTAGCAGGGATTCGCATAAACAACTAAGTATATTGCAGTGTTAGGTTAAGTTTACTAACGTAGTTGTTAAGAAACATTGTTACTAACATGTTTGAGTTTTTTGTTACTTGTAATTAAATATAAAAAGATATTACCTACATCGATGGAACAGACAGAACAAGTAAAACATTGAGTAGTGCTGTATTATGGTGTTTGGGTAATTCTTACTCGATGGATGGACTGTCTGAAAGATGATAATGGTTAGAAAGGGGATGACTATCGAGTTGATGACTAATATGAAGTTGAATAAAAAGACATAAATTGCCCCGACTCCAAAAAGGACAGGAGAATGATGAAAATGATGCACCAACGCAAAATGGACTGTAATCCTACTCAGAAGTTGCTGTTACACAATTCAAACCAAGATTTTCCTCAATAAATGAAGATTAGCTTACAATAAATAGTTAAAGTCCTTTGTAAGAAACTGTTAATTCACAATATTTATGTGCCAATGTCTAACCTTTGGGTATAATAAATAGCAAGCATGACCAATGACCATGAAAAGACGTACCCATGTAATAGGGGGCGAACCTTTTGCTATCAACCGGGCACTAATCCAGACTTCGGGCTGCTAGTGAGAAATCCCGACCAGGGAATCGAATTCAGAACTTCATGCTGAGCACCAGCGCTTGTGACCACTACACCAACAAGGCAGGCAATTTAAATGACGGTTTTATTTAACCAAGCCATACTGAATCTAGCTCATCCAGCATGAAAACTAGATTCATCCCGAATTGTGTCATAGTTTTATAAAACTCATAAAACCAAGATTGAATATTTGAAAGGATGCCAGCTCAACTAGTTTCCACGCCTATCAAGTTAGTCTCTGAGACATCCCGGATGAGTAAATGTCAACGGACATAAATCTACAGATAATTTAAACATAGGCAACCATGTTGGATTATTTTAACATGTTTTACTATGCATAGATCTGCATAGTGATTGTACTACAATAGATTGATGACTAGATAAAGATGTTGAGTTATTTAGCTCAAGAATGTTGTACCTGTTGATAAAAATGCAGTAGGTAAATAAGAAAGCATGATAGTTTTCAAAAGGGTGAAGGAAAATATCATGAGGAGGTTTGGTTCTAGAACCAAAAATTCGAGACAAGTGATATCTACCAACGCGCACTGAGCCCGCGTGGTAGATTCTTCTAGAAGTGGAGGCCTGTGTCCAGTGAGAAAAATATAAGCTGATTATCCTAAGAATGTATGAGAAAGCTAAAGAAGACCTCTGAAGTTAAAAAAAAATAAGGAAAATAGACACTTAAAAAGAATGAACTCCTCAAAAAAATCAACCCTCAAAACGTATTTCATAACCACAATATCACACTATTAAAAAAATGTACATAATACACTAACCCCAACGATAAATAATACAACGTTAATTTGCGCGGTAAATCAGTAAACACAGTCGCGTGTCGCAGCCGCCATTTTGGTCTTAACCTCATTGACAGCTAGGCGTAATGGCCACCACGATAGAAAGGGCGCGAAGAATAGTCATTGTTGTTTATTAATCTTTAGACATCATGCAACGATAAAAAATGGGCTGATTAACATTTCATGACATTTTTTGTGAAAGTAAGGCTAGAAGGCAACCAGATTACTTGGATTTCTTAAGAAAAAAACTGCCAAGTGTGCCACATTGGTTTTTCTTGGAGATTTTCTCGTGATTTTGGAAACGAATTATGTTTTTGCTGTTTACGTTAAGTATTGAATTAGAATCGAGATTAGCGGAGGCGTCAATCAAGCTACCTAGATATCTAGGTTATCTTTATTTAGGTATATAATTAATGTCACTGGACTCCTCTTAAATGTCTGGATCAATTATGAAAAAAAAAACTTGTGTCTTTGAGTAGGCCTCTGGATGGTTTAGATTGACAATTGGACCCGGCAGGTGGCGCTGCGATCGAGTTCTAGGATACAGGACAACGTCTGTCCGGCCAACTTGAATAATAATATACTTAATATATACCTACCTAAAATATAATGTGTTTTTAAGTAAAACAGCAGACAAAACTTCAATTACATAATCTCTTTAGAAAAAACAAGTTGAATAATTTGTTTCATTACAAGATCATTGATCGCAACTCGAATAATACAAACAATAAAACTATAAATGTTAACAATAAATTAAAATGTCAGGATTACAACATTATAACAATAGAATTGAAATCACTGATACTTAACCATCGATTTAATAATAAAAAGTATCGATACAATGTTAATTAAATTGATATTTATTACTTACTGTTATGTCAATATCTCAGCTATAAACATACTTTCCTATATTTTTAAGAAATAATAGCCTCACGGTTCGATCGATCAGGTTAAGCTATGCTTGCCGCGGTAACTTGGAAGATATTTCAGATTTGTATATAATAGGACATGCCTCTGAAAGCACATTAAGCCGTTGGTCCTGGCTGTCATTCGTGGATCTTTGACAGTAGTTACGAGTCGTCAGAAGCTCGAAAGTCTGACAACCAGTCTTACCAAGTCCGCAAGGGGTATCGTATTACCCAGCAACTGGGTTGTGGAGGTCAGATAGGCAGTCGCTCCATGTAAAGTATAGGCATTCATTCAGCTGCATCCGGTTAGATTAGAAGCCGACATATCACATATCCAGGATACTTTTTTATGTATTACTAGCTTCCGCCCGCATCTTCGCCCGCGAGGTATGTCGATAAAAACTATGTCTATCCTATGTCCTTCCCCGGGATGCAATCTATCTCTCTGCCAAATTTTATCGAAATCCGTTCAGTGGTTTAGGCGTGAAAAGGTAACATACAGACAGACAGACAGAGTTACTTTCGAATTTATAATATTATTATGGACTAGTTGCGCCCGCAGTTTCAATCGCATAAGTGTCGATCCCCTGGGAATATCGGGATAAAAAGTATCCTATGTGTTAATCCTGGTTATAAACTATCTGTGTACCAAATTTCATGCAAATCCGTTGTGTAGTTTTTGCGTGAAGAAGTAACAAACATAAAAACACTCACAAACTTTCGCCTATATAATATTATTGTGATTATTCTATTAAAATGTCTTTATCAGTTACAATTCTTTCATTTACTTCCATCTCCAGAGGGCTGCCTCGTTCTTTGGCGAAAAAATTAGCATTGCCATTCAATATGGCAATATTGCCAGTCTTCTGGGCACATATCCGGATGACAGCGCTGCGGACGACTACCTACTTCGACGCCAAACTGACGAAAAAACGGAGGAGGTTCTCAAGTCGACGCGTATATTGTATTTATTTTGTATAGTTAGGGCCGGTCGTTTGAAACGGTTGGGTAACATACGTCAAAAATATTAACGAGTACGAACCTAATCGTCATTTTTTGACGTGAGTCAATGCCATAATTTCGTAATTGTAATTTGAAACAAGGTTTTTTTTTGGTTTGACGACAGTTAGCGCCATTTTTGACGTAGGTATACGTGACCGTTACGTGGACGTGAAACAACCCACCCTTAGTCTTTCCTTACCAATTTCATAACCAACAGCTTTACCCTCATTTGCAATAAAATTATATACGACAACATTAAAAGCTGTAAAACAAGGAATTAACATTATCGTATTACTGCCAGTAACCCGTCACTCCATACCGACTCATTTCAAATAAAAATTTCTTATATAGGGCTGGGACAACCACTTAAATATTCTTATGAGGTGTGTTGTATTCATAGAACGATTTCTGGCTATGTACCTAATAACAGCTGCACGGGTCGATCGTAGGTCAAACTACGCTTGCCGAAGCTGGATCGGAGATGAGTGACCATCTTAACATTCCAAGACCCCTCCAAGATGGTTAGTATAGTCGCAGTATCAGTAGGTAGGCACTGTTTAGCGATATATAACCTTACTAGCTTCCGCCGGCGGCTTCGCCCGCGAGGTATGTCGATAAAAACTATTCGATGTCCTTCCCCGGGATGCAATCTATCTCTCTGCCAAATTTTATCGAAATCCGTTCAGTGGTTTAGGCGTGAAAAGGTAACATACAGACCGACAGAGAGACAGAGTTTCTATCAAATTTATAGGTAATATTAGTATGGATTCAAGTAGACTCTTGTTCTATCGTTTATTAGAGAGAAAATATTAATATGTACTTAAATATCAACATTATCATCTTAAAGAGGTAAAGTAAGTTTGGATGTAGGAGGTAATCTTTGGATTTACAAATCCGATTTCGAAAAATATTTCACTAGCAGAAATCAACACTATCGCCGAATGCCATAATTAGCCATTACTTACCAGGTATCGTTAACATTTTTGAACAACCCTATATTATAATAGACAACTACAACACTAATTTCTTGAATTCGGTTATTATGGGTCATTTCGCATCACTAATAAGTTCGGTATTACTGACATTTGTAAAACAAGCGAAGTGCAGGTGACACAGACATTGTAATTACTTATTCGTAGACTGTAATCCCTACTTAACATTGTCTAGTCAATTGTTTTTTAACCATAAAAACTTGTTCAAATGTTAATCTCGTACTCTAATATTGCCATGAACGTTTTATCTTCTGCAAACATGAACAATAAAGATTAACACAATGTAGGTTTGTCGATGTTAATTTGTTCACCAACGGCAGTGAAGAAAGAAGAGCGAGAAAATTCGAAAGACAAAAAAATATGCGGTGTTAAATATGAAGAAAAAAAAGGAATGTCACTTTTTTTTTATATTGTCTATTCTTCGTAGAGTTGGAAGTGGGCATGCCACACATGCTGGCTTGACAAACGGGTTGATATACCGTATACTGTTAGTAGAAAATGCCTCATAAAATATAATTTTGACGCAATCTCGTCTCTGTATTTGAAAAGCCCGAACAATTACCTATATGTGTTGTACTTTTTTGATGAGCGGTTGAGTTAACTGACGGATTTGTAACGAATCTTGAAAATTTACATAACATTTGACCACTAATTAAAGAGCTGTTAGAAACTAAAGGAAAGCCAAATATATACATTCAGAAAAACCACTAGGCTTTACAAAAGTAAAAAGGGTCAAAGACCCCACAGACGGACTTAAAACATTAAATAACTATTTTCTTAAAGACACTTAGGTGTAGATTGAAATCAGTTTTCAGCCCTTAACATTTCATCAAACCACATAACCAGGCTATCGCTCCCATCGGGTCTCAACAAAAGAAACGTCAGATAGACATCAGCGTTTTCCAAGTAACCACCGCTAGATGGCGTGCGTAGAACGTACTTAGATTTCGTGAGATAGCGAATGCTATCCGAGACAGTCATTTCTTTTTATTCATTCTGATTGCTTTTTTAGTAGGAAGTCATATTAAAATGGAGTTGATTTCGTTTATATAATGAAGTAGTTACCTACTGGTGAAAATGATCAACATTAAATTATAGTAGAACATAAAAAAAAAAGGTGAAGGAAAACATCGTCAAAACCGACATGTCATAAAACCAAAAATTCGAAGTCATGTGACATCTGTCAACCCGCACAGGGCCCGCGTGGTGGATTGCAGCCATATTACAGAAAGAGGAGGCCTGTGTCCCAGTACTGGAAACGTTATAGGCTGATTATGCTGTGGAAAAGAAAAGATTGAAATGTCGTGTGGTTTAAAAAAAACTAAGGTCTATTAAAATAAGAAGTTTAAAGGAGATTTAATAATAAAACAGGAACATAAGATCAACTAAACAGGGTTTTATAAGACGGAACGATATACATGAGGAAGAGGATATATAGGAAGCAAATAAACATACAAAATTAAAAAAAGGAAAACCAAATGCATTCATAATTTTTTTGTAATAAATTTTATATTTGTGTTCATCAAAGTCGTCATTATTATTTTTATTCGTGACAATAATTTTCAATGTTAATTTGTATCTGCCATTGAAATTGGTCACAGTTAAAAGCTTTGTAATATTATTTCCTACTTGTAATGAAAATATTTGGAGGTCAATATTTACGTCAAACCATTTTGTAGCATTTTGATCACTGGATTATTTATCCATTTCATTAGTAGTTATTCAGATTAGCTTAAGGCTAAGTAATAACAATCGAACGGGTCGATTGATCAGGTTAAGCTACGCTTGTTGCTGCTGGTCCGTGGATGCCTCGGAAAGCACGTTGTCGCGGCTGTCATTTGAAACATCTTTGACAGTCGTTACGGGAAGTCAGAAGCCTGAAAGTCTGAGAACCAGTCTTGCCAATATGGGTATGGAGTTGTCTACCCAGTAACTGGGTTTTCGAGGTCTTTGGTTACACTGAAAGCGGACCCCAACTTAGTTGGCAAAAGGTTAGACAGATTGATGTCTGCACAATTTAAAAAGCTTCTTTTAAGTTCTGGCTGGCATAAATTATACGAAAACGGGTGCACACTTATAAATAAATATAACACCATAACTAACCAGTTATTTAGAAAACCAACCCGACATAAGAGAGCAGTTAACATTTGCTCCGACGACATTAATAAATCATTTGTCAAATGCGCCATTTTGTCTTATTAACCTTAAAAGGAAAGCGCGGTAATTACGAAGGGTTGGTGTGCTCTGGCGCAGCTAGGGATGGGATAGTGGTCGAGTTGGTTTAGTCGATTAGGTGTGGAAGGGAATTTTAATCGAGTTGTTTCGTTAGATTCGTTGTGACGTTGGAAAATATTGGTTTGTTTAGAACTCTTTGAAGTTTTAACAGAGAATGAATATACAATGAGAAGCTAAGCTGGCAACGAAATGAAATGCCACTATGTTAACACTTTATATGCTAGTCTTAGGCAAATAAACCACTATCAATCTTTCTTTCTAAAGTAAAAAAGGGTAAAAGTAGATAAGAATACGTTAATTGCATTTAGTACCAATTAGAAGCAGTAATAATCCTGTATTGCAGTTACAAATATGTTTAAGGTAACATTTCATAATAACCAAATGATGAATGAATACACCATCGATCCTTGCACACGACTAACAATCGAATAGCCGAAACAAAGCACATCACTACACGTCGATTGAAACATCTCTATCAGAATCTAATAATAAAGAAGAGCTACCGTTGTGTGTCAATTAAATTCTTTAATTTAATTCGATTCGTTAGGCAGGTCATTAATTTTACTATAATGGCGATTTTTTGTGCGTCTTGCCGAATTGACAGGGTGAGTTGGATAGATGATCATTTGTAACAATGGCCGACTTCCAAAGACCGATTTTAAAGTTTGCGTGCTTCTATTATTACAGCATCGATTTAATGAGCAGTACTGTACTTATTTGATTCGGCACTTATTTGGAGGGGCTTGTGGCGAAGTAATAACAGCCGTACGAGTCGATCGATTAGGTTAAGCTAAGCGTGCCGCGGTTGGTCTGTGGATGGAAGACCACCTTTACATATCAAGACCCTTCCGTGGCTCGGAAAGCAAGTTAAACCGTTGCTCCTGGCTGTGATTCGTAGACCTTTGACAGTCGTTATGGGTCGTCTGAAGTCTGACAACCAGTCCTATCAAGGTGTATCGCATTACCCAGTAACTGAGGGTGTGGAGGTCAGATAGGCAGTCACTTCATGTAAAATACTGGTATTCAGCTGCATCCGGTTAAACTGGCTGCGTCAGTAAACGGTATTCGCGTTGCTGGATTTTAGGCCAAACACATTTAAAAATATATACATTTCATGAGTTATTTTTGCCATCGACACGCTAAGAAGAATCAGAAATCATATAGTAGCAGTTGTATATCTAGATATATATCAAAAAGGTCGCCCCGTTTTACATGGGTGGGTATTTCGGTCCTTCCCGTCGAATAACTAATCATTTTGGTCCTTCGAGCCGGATGACTGGCAAAATATCGGAGAAATAGGTACCATCACGTCACCTATGGTAGTCAGAAATAGGAAAATATGAAAGAGAAGACCATTTGATGCATATCAGTTGAACTGGTTTTAAAAAGCAGTACGTTACTCCGTATTAATTCTTTTGCAAATAGACTGTAATTGCATGTTGTCAAACAGTACCCTAAAAATGTCCAACTCACGGCACATACAAAGAATAACTTAACTTCACGCCTTTATTCCCCAAAGGGGGTAGGCAGAGATTTATAGCCACATTTCGCCAGTTATGTACCGAAGGGCTGATTTTTCAAACACCAGATAATTTTAACGAAGGAATAATTTTGAATTTTTCACAGCTTTTCCATACAAAACCTGTCAGACGTCAATTTTATTCCTAGAATAAAAATTATCCGTCTATTGAAAAATCAGCCCTAAGTGTCATAAAATAAAGGACGAGCCTATTGTCATAAATTGGTGGCTAATCTGGGGTACCTACTAAACATGTTCTTAAAAAAAAAAACTCAATAGCACCCAGGGCGCTAATCCCAAAGAAGGACAATCAACGAGGATTACACATTAGAAACTGTCTTCAGCCCGCGACTTCGACGGATAAAATTTCTAGTTCCCCCGACCTACCGCGTCGCATTGCATCGCCTACCCGCTCTTTTAGTTCGTTTACGCTTGACCATCTTGCTGATTTTTTTCCTTTTTTTTTGACTCGCTACTGCACGGTGTTAAATAGAATATAGCCTTGGGCTATCAAATGCAAAAATAATTTTTAAATCCGACCAGAAGTTCCAGAGATTAGCGCGTTCAAATAAACAAATATGTCTGCTTTTTTGTATTGGTACAGATGTCCTGTAAAAAGCAGGCAAACCCGCGGTGGCACACTTATGTCATCTAAATAGCCATTTTGTCAACATGACATGTCAATAGACAAAATAGACGTCAAGTGATGTCGATTAGTTGCGTTATGATGTCAAACATTCGAATAAACTATTGATTTAGTAGCTACGACGGTTTATCTATGGAAATCGAGTGTTGTTTTGGGTATCATTTGTTTTTTAGTGACTTATTTTAGGGGTTCTGACTTTGTTGTCAATATCCATAGTTCTTTTTGTTTTTTGTGCTACTGGGATGAGGTTGGAGAGACAGTCACTCCTCGTATAGAATTTTGATATTCAACTACATTTGGTTAGACTTTAAGCTGACCGCGACGTAGCTGGGAAAGGCTAGGCAGATGATGACGATGATGCTCATAGAAACTTTTTTATTTATCTTTCAAAGTTTCAACGCAGGTGGGTTCAGAATCATGTACCTACTGGATTCATGGTAAAAGGTTGCGCGTAGATGTATGGGTAGGTACATCTGCAATACCCGAAGTATTTCAGGTGCGTTACCTGCCGATATCATCTCATCATCATGTGCCTAGCCTTTTCCCAACTATGTTGGGGTCGACTTCCAGTCTAACCGGATGCAGCTGAATACCAGCATTTTCAATAGAGCGACTGCCTATCTGATCTCCACAACCCAGTTAGGTACTGGGTAATACGATACCCCTTGGTAAGACAGGTTGTTGATCCGTAACGACTGTCAAAGATCCACGAATGACAGCCGGGACCAACGGCTTAACGTGCTTTCCGAGCCACGTCCTATATACAAAGCTGAAATATCTTCCAAGTTTGATGGTGTCATTATGACAATGAGTAGATACAGGCTACTTCAGAAGTTGTATCGCTAATTTTTAAAGGTATTTTTAGGAATAGACATTAACAGTACTGGGCATCGCGTTACCCAGTACTGGGTTGTGGGTGTCAGATAGGCAGTCGCTCCATGGAAAATACTGGTATTCAGCTGCATCTGGTGAGACTGGAAGCTAACCCCAACATAGTGGGGGGAAGGCTAGGTAGATTGATTGAGGAGTAGACAAACAAAATGTTGACATAACACAAGAATTACAAAATATTATATTTTTTAACCAACACTCCTATTTTCAGAACTAAAAACCACTTTTCAGGTGTCGAAAGCAATACAAAAGGAAATGATAACAATTTGAATGAACTGAAAACGTATATTAACGGCAATAATCAATGCTTGGAAGGTAAAACATCTATTATAGACGTCGACAAAGGGGTTAGAAAGGAGTACATTATTGATTGGATTGTAAATGTGAAGAGTTCAAAATAGAATTTGATATGACAGGGTTGGAAACGTTTGTTTAACGTTTTATTCATAAAGGAAGTCTTAGATAACAATTCTGTTATGATTATTATTAAATATATCGGTTTAATTATTTCCGGTTAGACTGGAAGCCGACCTAAACATAGTTAGAAAAGACTAGGCAGATTCATTGACATTAGTTTAATTATAAGTGACTAGCTTCCGCCCGCGGCTTCGCCCGCGAGAGAAACTATCCTATGTCCTTCCCCGGGATGCAATCTATCTCTCTACCAAATTTTATCGAAATCCGTTCAGTGGTTTAGGCGTGAAAAGGTAACATACAGACAGACAGACAGCGTTACTTTCGAATTTATAATATTAGTATGGATGTTTAAGCTATATGATGGTAATTGTAACTGTACACCACCTGTGATCGAAGTCTACAAAACCATAGGCATGTCTACGTCGTCGTTTACCAAAGACAAAGTTGCAATGTCTTCTTTGTCTGTAACTACAGCAGCACCGTTTGGCTATCTAGTAGCGGGGGTGACAAAACAGGGTGGAGACTATTTTAATGCACCAACATCAGTTTGAAGGGCCAACAATGGCCAGAGATCGCACAAGACAGGGAGTTTTGGAAGGAAAAAGGGAGGTCTTTTGCCCAGCATTGGGACACAATATAGGCCAAAAATAACAATAGGGAATACGGGAAATGGTGACTTATCCAAGTCTTGAAGAATCTTAGATTCATAAAATTCTACCCACCGTACAAGCGATAGACATGAATATTACTGTCGAAGAGTTGAACTTCAGGTCAAAACGTATTCATATACGAGAATTCTTAATTAAAAGCCTCGCTCATAGAAATAAACCGGTGTTTTTAACAATAATTGCTGCTATAAAAACTATATGTGATTACTCGTGAAATCGGCTATATTTTAATATTTTATTGATTGAAGGACCCGACTTAATGAATTGAGAATTTTTGAGGAAATAGATGCTGTGAAGTTTAAGTCTGATGCAAAAGATATAATGATGACGACATTATTTTGTGAATGCTAAAAGATACAAACGGAGATGAACGAAAAATAAAAGAAGATCATATGGAACGCACTCACAATAACGTTGCCTTCAAAAACGCTGAGGTTTTCGGTTACTGACGGTTACCAGGCTTTGTAGTCGACATAGACTTAGCTGCTAAAGACTTGTTTCAGCAAGAAACAAGTAAACGTTGATATATTTTTGTTAGTAATGCAATCCCTATAGGTAATGCCTCATTTTCGAGATTAAATAAATTAAAGTTCTGTCTACGCTAAATTAAAGAGGTAATAGGTATCTAATGCAATATTGAGCTAGGATTTAGCTTAGTTAGACAATAGGTTCATTTGTCACTACACATAGGTTCGATTCTAAAAAGGCCATTGCTGAACTCATAAAACAGTATCCAGCATTCTAAATAGGCTCATTAGAATCATTCAAAGCTATATGAGCCAATGATAAAATGTTTTTAGGTTTGAAAGCCTTAAAAGTTAAAGGTCGCCCTACGCATTTAATCAATGTCATAAACCGAAGCTGACTATCACGTCTAGCTGTTTGTGTGTATATTTGAATTTAACTCGGAGCTTGGAAACTGCTGTGTTACTTTAGTTAAGTTTCGGCTTTGGAAAGCTTTGATTTATTATTTGTTGTGCATACGATTAGCATTGTGCAGCTCAGTGCTAGATATTAGTATTTTGTTTTAAATTCATAACTTCCAATGTATTTCGAAGAGAACTTCGTAGTTCTGTATCTCTACCGCAATTACCTATTAACTTAGAAAAGAAGCTACCCAACGTAAAATGGATGTTATGTATCAGGAACGGTGACTACGTAACAAATTCACTGCTTCGTAAGATCTAGATCTCACTAGAGAACAGCTGTCCAGAATTTAGTACACAATTTCCACAATGATTCCAATCATTTTAAGGAAGGTTTTTGCTTTAACACCGCGCGTGCGCTCAAACTAGTTTTTATACAAATACCAACCACTAGGAAAATATAGCAAAATAAATCATGAACAGCCGTAGTTAATCTCAAAGTAATTACAATGATCATACCGCGATGATTGATAAATAACCTTGCCTGTTACCGTTTCATATACTGTGAGATTATTATTTATTATATTAGTTCCAAGATAGATAATGCAAAATTAATTATTTGCATTTGACATTTGCAGGTTGATGTGAATTAACCTGTTAATGTCATTTATTTAAATCAAGTGGATAAACTTCGAGTTGAGATTCATGGTAAACGGTTTAATGAAACCACTCTTGGTGTTGATGATGTGGCTAACGCTGGTAGAACTGAACTACGTTATGAAATTAAATGACCTAAGTTACTTTTATTTGTTAAATACCACCGAAATACTTCGAATGGTAGATTTAAACAAACCACGAGAACGAAACTAAGGATAAATAGAATTAAAACTGATAATTTTATTCCGTGAGTAGGTACCTACCTAGATGATCTTTTGCTATTTCCCTTAACTGACAGTGACAACTTTTAAGAAGCAATGCCGAAAGAAAGTCTAATATGTTTTGTGGTAGATATCCTTTTTTAAAGTGTTTTATTAATAGAAACATGATAAAAAAAGGTGTTGGAAATATATACACTCTGTTACTGATACCTGGAGCGATGCTCTACGGGAGGTCAAACAAGCGCTGACAAGATGTTTTGAAAGGCGATATGTAAGCTAACAGTCTGACAGATGCGTTATGCAGTAATAAAGAATAATATCTGAATTCAGATTTAGATGTTAGAGTGATATTTCAGGCTAAATAATTTTTAGTGCATGTAAAAATAAATCGTCTACACAATACAAAAAGCTGATTTTATCTTCAGTAAGCCTTCGGAGTTTTTACATTCAAAGAAATGCTTTGGAAATCAATCGTATTCATTGTTTTCTAAACCGGTTGTTGGAGAACTGGGGATAGTTTGTTAGCAACAAAATTAAAGTTGAAGCTTATTGAATGCCACATCCAAATTACGATTTTTGAATATACACAAAACTTGGTTTTGAAGTCTTACATTTGTGTAACATTTAGTAAATCGATCATTGTATGAGGATGAAATCGTCAGTGAGGTACCCGAATAGTGAATTATGAATAAATAAGTCCGGATGACGCTAAATGGGAGTTCCTTTTATGACGAAAGCGATCGCCGACACGGGATTCCACGAAATTCTCGAAAGAAAAAAAGAGGAAATCAGATTCGGACGAGAACAAAGTAGTTTATGATTCATCTTTAAATGTTTTTAACGTCCGACTTTCCTATACTGGAAAGTTTTTGGTCCTTCGAGCTGGGATTTGTGGAATAATTTTCGTTTAAGGCGGTATTAAAATAGGAAAAGAGTAACTCAAATATAGAGTATTTTGGACACAATAATTATTTATGATGCAACTTTGGACAAACGCCACGATTTTGAACCTTTCTATCTAGGTATAGTCATTGACTTGCGAAGATGTGCTATCAGAAAAAATCAGAATTCCGTCCTTCGAGCCGCGAATTCAATTCCCGAATCGGGACAAATATTTTTATTGTTACCATAAAGACGTGAGAACAATAATGAATGAAGATCCATGGAATGATGCTGAATCTTCGGGATCAGATTTGGCTAGCCAGAAATGAAAGCGAAAATAGGAGGATTTGTGAAAACCATTAGTTTCTACACTTCTCCAAAACGAGAGAGAGAGAGAGAGAGAGAGGTAAGAATTGAATTATCTACAAAATGTTGTTACTCTTTTGGTATATTTATGAATTTCTGAAATTGTAGCTGCTTCGTAGTAACAGTTAAATTTTTGTTAACTAATTATAGTCTTAGAAAAGCGCGGGAAGATACTTGTCTAAAGAACTTGGTTAAATTTTCGCTTTCAAAGTTTTTTTTGTCAACGAGCCGTTTTCAAAACGTGTTGTGTGTGAAGAGTTGTCTTAAAGAGGTGGATAAAGGAAGGCTTTGCATCAGAAACTTAAAGAGGTGGATAAAGGAAGGCTTTGTCTTGAAATTAAGATGTTTCAAAGCATCCCAGTACATTTGGGACCCCTAGCGGGCCTAGAAAAACGCCCTCACGTTTTGTCTCAACTTCCTTGAGATTATACAGGATGAAAGTATAAAACTCTTTTAAATTTTGGATTTTTTCAGATGAGTTTATATAATGGAATATGAGTTCATTCCCATAAGCGTCTTATTAGGCCTAAATTAAATTGCAATAAACTGTTTGTTTTTGCGAAAATGACGAAAATTTTGCCTGTTTTAGAATCTTTCACTAATCGTGACTTGGGTTTGGATCTGCCTTTGCGGTCCCCAAATTTTTTTCGGCATTGTATTCAACGTTTTCTTTTCTGACTAAATTTGTCACTTATCGAATGACTTTTCCGGTTCGTTTTAACCCTGAAAATATCAGGGGGTATAATAAGGAATAGGTACTTACGGTTTCTGTAGCAATCACGCGATATTACACAGCATCACTTTTTCACAATAATTTTCTTACACCACAATATTGTCACACAAAAAAAACTGTTTATCCGTTTATTAATTGTAGGTACACTTGTCTTTTTCGAACACTGGTCCTTCACTAAATTCTCCAAAACCTTAGGAAATCTATGATTGGTCAAATTTAAATTTCAAATCGAATCTTTTTGTTATTTTAAAGAATTTGCAACGGATTGGGTACAGCACTAGAGAGGTGAGGCGTAGCAATCAAATTTATGATTGCCAGTAATTAGAAAGAACAGGACAGAAAGATAATTGCCTATCAATTAACGATCCATGCATTACGATTCAGCAATTATGGAGCACGTGGCATCATTTTCCAATTTTACTTCGTCGATAGTCGATTTAGTTTTTCGCCGCGCTTATATTACGTCACCGATGTCATTTTTAATCACAACACTGGTTCCTGTATCGAGTCTAAACGAGTCATAATATTCGTAGAGTTAAACTATAGAAAATCACAGGCGATCACCTCACACTAAACACAAATGATAACAGTCATCAAGTTCCGAAAAAACCGAATCGTCACTGGCTCCGAAAAAAAAACACACTCGCCGACGCACACAAGCACGAAATTCTGTCCAATTAAAGATAATGTTTGTGGATATTTTAATAGCGTACCCCTCCGAAGAAACCCGACACAACCAACTCCTGTTGGATTTAAGCACTTAATGATCGGTTGGGGGAAATTGTGCGAGAAACGAACGGCCCAGCGTAGCTCCGTCTCGTTCTAATTAGTTCTTCGCATCGCCACATGTATAGGGATTGTGGCGCCACTGTAGCAGCGTAGGCGTGGCTTATTCCGAGGCGGTATTTGTCAAAGGAGGAGCTGTTTTGCCATTGGTTGGTGGTTGTGAAGCGATTTTTTTCGTCTGTACGTGCAGAGGACGCGGGTTGGCAATGTAAGATCGATCGTCGGCGCCAGGGTACTATTATATGTTTTTTATGGGTATTTTTTGGCGGTGTTCAGAGCTTTGGTAACCTGTTATGGAAGCCACGCCCAGTCGGCTTCGCGGGCACGGACAGACAGAGACACACCGGCTATCAATCGGGGTTCGAGCCGTAGGGTTTTTTAAGTGCGGTTATATTTTTTTTTTTAATTTTTCGTGAGTGTTTGGACTCTGTGCTGTGACTGTTTGTATGTCATTGTGTTTTGTATCTCGTATGTAATGCGTCGGTTGTTTTTTTTTTTTTCTTTAGAAGGCAATCCTGATGTGTTGTTATTTGGATTTATTTGTCTCTTTATGTTTGGGAGATTGTATTCAGTATTATTTTTCATGTGGTTTACTTATGTACCTAATATTAGAAATTAAAACGTAGGTATTAAGGTGTCTAGCTTAGCCAGAGTCGAATGGATATGTAGGTATCTATTTGATTGTTATGTTTAGGTAGGTAATATTTTTTAGCTTTTAATAGAAAACTAGTTTAAAATTCTATGGGAACAAAAATAGAAAACTAATAATTTTAATTTCAAACTTGAAACAATTTTGTAATTGACTGTACCGACTTTCATACTGACGGTACTTTTGTATGTTCCAAAATGTGTTTTCTCTTGATTAACTTAGCAAATAAGATACCTACCTCTGGATCACCAACAATTTTTTTTTAATACTTAATCAAGTAGGTAACTTAATAAAATAGGTATAGGTACCTATACCTATCGAAGTTATAGACTAAATATAAGGTTTTCATCAATACTCAGCCTATAATGTTCCCACTGCTGGGACACAGCCCTCCTCTCTGTAAGAGAGAGTGGGCCATAATCCACCAACATACTAATATTTTATTAGAGGTAAAAGTGAGTTTTGTATATAGGGGGTAATCTTCAGAACTCCTGATCTAATTCCGAAAATTCTTTCACTAATGGGAAGATACAATATTGCTGAGTGTCTTAGGATATTTTATTTTATGTTAAAACAAGAAATTTCATGTGGACGCAGTCGTGGGTAGAAGCTAATTAGGTTGGTACAGCCAAAAACAGCGTTTTCAAATCTTTAAACGTCATCATAATTTTTTTCTTATTTGCTAGAAATATTTATGAAAAAAGCTACATAGATGAGAATAGGTAGGTAGGTAGGTATCATGGAAGGCTATAAAACCATAAAATTCTAATCAAATGGTAATAAAATGTTTGAATTAATTAAATGGATCATACGAAATCGTGGATTGAACAGGTTTGATTGCATATACTTTACTAATATTTATAAGATGTCAGATATGATAATATATTTTTTTAGGATCTGTGTTTTTTATTCAGAACAAAATTGACTGAATTGGTATACGAAATTAACGTAAGTTGTCAAGAATACAAAAATATTACCTACATAAGATTTTAACAAAAAAAAAAAAAAACGCTCTTCAACTTTTTTATAAACCATTTAAGTTTATGACTAAGATTAAAGGATTGGCCCACAGTCGCAGTAGACAGGGAAAAGTGGAAAGAGGGAAGGGAGCCCTTTTTCCTGCAGTAGGACAACACAGGCTTATAATTAATCAATTAAGCATAAGTATACAAAGATAGATAGATACAAACTTAAAGCATTATATACCAATTGCAGGCATTTTTGAACTGTCAAGGGGTCGATTAGTCAGAAAGATGAAGCTAGTTGTTCATTCCAAAGCGTAGGTACCTATGGAGAAGAACGGGCAAGAAACTCCATGGACACTCTCTGAAATCAAAATATTGGTACCAAATATTGGTTACATCATTCTCAATGTGTGTACTTATGCAGGTACTTAGAATGGCGTCATGAATCCCATTCGACGATGTCAAATTGTACCAAAAATAAGCTCTAAGTAAAACTGACTGTTCACTCGGGTCATTGGCTAGGCTACTTATCCTACCAACTCAGTCGGAAAAATACTGTAGTTTGTGCCTAGCTTCATGGAAAGAAGGTTTGAGTTTATGTAGTTATAGATCTCAGGGGCTATTCTCGTAATTTTTAGAACGTTCACACAGTCTGAAGGCCAATTCTCGTAATTTAAAACGTTCAAAATCTAGTCGCAGTCTCATCTCAGCGACAAACAAATGTCAAACACTTGTCAAAATGTATGGAAATTAGAGGTATTTTTGACAGATTGAGACTGAGATCAGACTGTGAACGTTCTTAAAATTACGAGAATTGCCCCTCTGATCTCAGTCTCAATCTGTCAAAAATACTTACCACTAATTTCCCTACATTTTGACATTGATTGTCGCTGAGATGAGATTGTGACCAGATTTTGAACGTTTTTAATTACGGGAATTGGCCTTCTTTAATGGTTCCTACTAAAAAGTTATTTTGTTCCTAAGTTCCGATTTTCAACCTCAAAGCATTTATTTCAATTAAACCATTTACAGGCACTTTTGAATTGTCAAGGATTCGGTCACTTAGAAAGTTTGAGCTAAGTAGGTAGTTGTTTCAAATCAGTAAGTAGCCTAATCTTTTTATAATCTCATTTTACTGAATAATTTTTTAATTTGTAGTTGGTAACATCAATCTCATGTTTCTATAAAATTAATAGTAGGCACCTTACATATTTTACATACCTAGTAGGAAAAATCGCCAAGCTATAGGCTATAATCTATACACCACTTAAAAATCTTATAAATTTTAATAAATAATGAGAAGGGTCGTTTTGGTCCTAAGTGCCGACTTACAAATTAAATAGATAGTAGACAATTTGACTATCTTTTATTAGGCACCTACTGGTGATAATTAATACTTAGGTTTCTAAATGTTAATGAATATTAAGGTACCATTTGTAGAAAATCTAACCAGCAAAAAAAACTCAAATAATAGGTAGGTACTTCAGTTTTTTTTTTCTTTTATCTAAATTAGGTATACCTAAAGCTAAATATTTAAATAAAATCGGAACAGAAGTAAAAGAAGAAGACTAAAAGAGCATTAACTAGTAGCTAGAGTACCTACTTATGTGAAATGCTCAATGTAATGTAAGTATAAAATAATTTTCTTTAGGTACAGAGGCCAGCACATCAAGCTACCCCAATCTGTAAAATTTTCCCAATTGAATATGAACCTTATTCCTATGTAATAAAGTTGAAAATCTATCAAAGATTGGGGTAGCTTGACGTGCTGGCCTCTGTACTAATTTTATACAGAGGTAAAATTTGTGAGTTTGTAATCCAATGGCGCATCTTCGAAAATATTGATCCGATTCCGAAAATTCTTTCACTAATCGAAAACTACAGTAGGTACCTACGGAGTACCGTGTGCCACAGGATATATTTAATGTAACAACAAGAAATTTTACGCGTACCTACAGAAGCTAGTGTTAATATAGATGATGAATCGAATTTTGTCTCTGACCGTACCTAATATCCAATTAAAACCTACCTACTGACAATTTATTAGCTAGGCCTGAACTCAATGACAACATGACTAACCATAAAAAATTCTTCAGCAAACACTTCAAAAGCCATTATTTAAAGGTTTTGTTTAAATTTATCGGTACAACACTAATAAATAAATTACACAGCTAAATAATCTATACACCAGTTAATTACCCCTATCGAGCTATAAAATAGCCCCTATTATTGCCCATAGTGATGTCAACTTGTCACAATATTGTGTCATGTCAACGTCAGTTTGACGTAATAAGAACTTCTATTGGTTTCGTAGATTGTTCAATAAGTTTCCGACGTTCCGGGAAACGTTAAAAAATTGCTTAACGTTGGAATATTACAGGCACATTATGATATGTCTGTAATATTTAAGTGCATGTTTTGAAAAAAAAAAACATTGCAGACACTAATCTACATGGTCCTCACATGACCTGACTAATATTATGTCTGGACTTTCTAAGAGACTTTGACCTCTGTGTTTCAACGTACGAAACACCACGCCTGTGTAGTTGGTAATCCCCGAAAGCTTAGCCAGAGGTTGTCACCATTTCTTCTCAGGGACAGTCAAAAAAAGTAGACACCATCTAGCTTCTTTTTTTAAATATGCCATATAAAAGTCATTCCGATATTCTATTTACTCTGTAAAAATCTCACCGTGAAATAATATGTGAAGTGAGCTGTCAATAATGTCAATCTAGCATCAGGTGAAATGATAGCTCACTTCAAGCTCACTTCACCTAAGTTGCAAGAGATTTTTATACAATATGAGGTATGTTTTCTGTTGTAAATGTTTCTATATCTGACAGATGTTTCCTGTTAACTTGTCTTCTAAACACAATTACCTAAGACGTTAATTACATGTCTATGGCACGAGCCTTTTAGGGTAAGGAAATGGACCCTTAAGTTAAGAATGCATGAATTATTTATTAGTTGCTGTTATAGCTTTAAGTTTAAGTTTAAGTTTTTATTGATTCATAAAAGTGTTACAATATCTAGGTATGACACTGAATCCCGCACTAGGATACCCTGTGTCGCAGGATCCAGTCTCTTTCGACAGATAATATGAATTACTTAAGTTAGCCCGCGGGTTGGTTGTCTTGAGTCTTGAATGAGTTTTTAGTGTGTTAGAATCTCCTTGGTAACAAATCATAAAAAAGTACATTATGTTGTATTCATACTCAAATTTTTTTAGGTTTTTAAAATTTTGCTGTGTTCAGGATTTTCATAGGTAAGAGACTCTTGAGAAAATGATACTTAAGTCTAGCTGACCTATTCTGTAAAAAACTTACCGTGTAAACTTAAATGAAGTGAGCTGTCAATAATGTCAACTGTTAGCGTCAGATGAATTGACAGCTCACTTCCTAAGTTTTACACTGACATTTTAACAGGATAGACCGGCTGGTACGAGTATGTCACAAAGCATATCGCACATACCTATATTTTCTTTCGTACTTAGTTAGGTATTTTTCAAAGTAAACTTCAAGGAATTTATACCTACATAACTTCAGATTTACGTGGTCTTACTTTCTTATGTTTAAGTAAGTTGCTACTTACAGTTTTGATATCATAGTAAGTATTTGTACCGGCTTCATTTTTACCTATTTATCACCAAATTAAATAGATAAGCGTTTCAGGCATAAGAGCGTTTACAACTTCGGCATTTCATACAAACTTTCAAGCTCTTGTTTTTCGAAATGAATGAACCGATTTTAATGAAACTTCATACGCATAAGCAGGATACAAAGGTCTAAAAAGTTAGTAAAGAATATTTTCGAAATGTCTTATTTAAAAAAAGGTAACTGGAAATCTCTGTTTCTATGAAATATATGAAATAATGCCGTACGTCGTAAACGGTCTTATGAGCGCGACGTTGCATTTCAAGTGGTTTCTCGTGATTATTTTATTAAATTTAAACCGAAGTACCTACTATTTTTTTACAGCTCTTAAAATGTTTCCCTTGACACAATCGGTTTTCGTTTATTTAAAACGTCTTTTGTTCTATTTTTATCAAACTACATAAAGGGGTTTATTTATAAACGTTGCTTAAAGTTAAAAGTAATGATTAGCGACTGCGTAACGATACATTTTGACGTATAAACGTCTCTTAACTTTAAGCAAGTTTATAAATAAGTAAACCATTAAGTATAGCGTCTCAAATTAAGACTTTCGGGCTTCTGACTACTTGTAACGAATTTCAAAGATCTACGAACGTCTTAGTGTGCTTTCCAAAGGTACGGAAGGGTCTCCATATGTACCATCGCGGACACTGGCGGACCACCACTTTTCACCCTTATGCCCTTTTGGTAATAAGGTTGAAAAGTGGTCCACCGCCAGTGTCCGCGATGGTACCCATGCAATGGATGGTCACCCATTCACAAACTGTCAGCGGCAAGCATAGCTTAACCTTCGACCCAACCATGTGGCTATTATAATTTAGCCATGAGCCCCTCCTTTATAACCTGCAGCTGTTGAACTTGCTATCTTTCTCCTCTGTATATATTCCATCTCCATTGACGTTATTACCAAGACGCATTAAATCTCTTATAAACAAAAGCAGCGATGGACAGCAAAGTGGCCTGCCATAAATTATTTATGAAGTAATCGTCGTCCCTCTATTCAATGTTTCTACCCCTGTAAGGTGTGTATAATGGAAATAATTAGAGGGTTATATATCTTGCATCCCTTTTCTATTACGAAAAAATCAATCTGCCTAGTCTTATCCCAACTATGTTGGGGTCGGCTTCCAGTCTAACCGGATGCAGGTAAGTACCAGTATTTTAAATAGGGTGCCTATCTGACCTCTCCAACCCAGTTACTGGGTAACACGATACCCCTTGCTGGTAAGATTGGTGTCAGTTTTGGATCTTTTGGAACTTCTGGGCCCTTTCTTATGACGAAATGTTCAAGAAATAATTTTTAGAATAAAAATTCCTCTCTGTGAAAGAAAATGGGCCGTAAAGCCAAGGATACACTAGGGGACAAATGTCCTACGACACGTGTCGCCAGCGACGTCGGGTGAAGTGGTGCGACGTTGCCGAACTTCGCTCGACATGGCATACCTAATAAGAGACGACGGATTAGCTATTTTATTTCCTTCACAATTTTTCGATGCTGGCAATCCCGGGATTGTGGCAAAAAGTCTTTCTTTGCAAAAATCTAATTGAAAATACAAAATGGCGGAAAGCAAGTCAAAAATATTAAAAACAAAACCAGCTCAATTTCAAACCGTATTACAAAACTGTCATGGCTGCCTTATTTGTCTTTATTAGCGCCTGTCGGCACCTAAACGTCGTATTAATAGGCAATTTGCTCAATTATGTCGCGTTTTAACTTTTAAAATGGCGCCTACCTGTTATGTCAAGTCGAAATATTAAAGCGTGCGTTCGTTCATGTTTGGAGTTTTTTGTTTTGTGCTTTTGTATTTTGATATTTTTATTAAATTAAGGACTGATATTTCCAACGCCAGATAATTTTATCGGCGGAATATTTTTTTATTAAATTGTTGACAGTTCTTCCATACAAAAATTGTCAGACGTCAATTTTATTAAACGAATAAAAGTTATCTGTCGATTGAAAAATCAGCCTTATAGGCACCAGAGCGTTCTGTATCAGATAATACATTCCATCGCCACTTAATGAGCTATCTACTTTAGTGAAATGTACCTATTCTAAGTTGATTTTTGAGTGACAAAAAAGGTCCTAATAAGTTTTTGGTTACAATGGAATTTGAACTTTGTTCAGTATGATATACAGTTTGTTGTTGCATAACTTGAAAATTCCTAGCTCTAATAAAGGGAGTAGAAAATCAAAATCATCATCATCATCATCAACATTGGCAACCTTGTTCCTCTTACTGCTGAGTTTCACCATTGGTGCCATACTTCCCTGGTGAGAGTTTCATCCAGGTCTTCCCCACGATCATCTGTAGGTCTTCCACCCACATGGCTATTGGTCTGCCGCTCCTTCTACCGATTCTCAGCAACCATTCCGTTAAGGCTCTGCTCCGCCTGCCAGCACCACATCTAGCCAAGAGTCATGTCTACCCCCGTACCATAATCAGCCTCAAATGTTCCCACTGCTGGGATACCGGCCTCTTCTCTTCGAGATAGAGTGCGTGGGCTGTAATTACTATACTACGCGGGCTCAGTGAGCTACCCATAGTTCTACGTCAAAATCAAAATGTCATCGGAAAATTCAAGGAACCATTTTGCTTTATGTCAAAACTTAGATAGGTACTATTAAATTAATTAATTCACGTTACTAACTGTTAACCATGTCAACATTAGGTACCTACATAGTAAATAAATCCTTTTAATAAATAATAAAACGCTACCCGAAATCATTAAACGCCATAATGAGATACAAAACTTTGAAGCCATAACATAATAATCTGTAATAGCGCTTCAAGCCGCTTTATTGCACTATAAAGCCGTTCCAAATTCAAATTTCGTTTCCTAGAATCTGTAATAGGAACGTGGAACAGGGTATTATAATTTTTACTGTTTATTTATTTTTCCGTGGAAAGGGTGATTTTATTTCGGAAAAAAGAGGGTTTATTGTGATTTGATTATTTTGAGCTTTTGCAGTCATTTGTTTAATCAATGGAGGTGTTGGTTTTACCTTAGATATTATTTGAACGGTTTAATTCATAGACTTATAAAAAAAGATGGACTCCGCGCCACGCATAGGTATCGAAAGTGAAGCTCTGTACCAATCTATGTGTGCGTGATTGACGATTGACGCTGTCGCGGTCGTGTCACGTAATGGCGGCCGGTCGGCATACTATTATGATGTAAATGTGAGCGTGAAGCGTGTTTGTACAAACGGTTCGGCCATACTTACTGTGCTTCACTCTCGATATGCGTGGCGCGGAGTCCAACTTTTTTTATAAGTCTATGGTTTAATTATTGAAAATCCCCTAGATTCGGACGGACCTCAGACCATCATTTTGTAGTTACCAAACTATTCTTTTTAGTTACCTACCCTTTATGCATTACTACTGCCACGGTACCTACCGTTGCAGTAGTAATGCTTACATCGATGGCATGGACATCGATGTGCCGCAGCCAACTGGTTAAATTAGCCGTTCAGTTAACTGCCTGGCCTTTAGAAGTAGTGTTCGCCTCGCTTCCTCCCTCGGCTCGAACGCGGTTGATCACAGTTCTAACCTAACCTAACCCACTTGGTCGGGGTGCAATGCCTTAATTACTGCAACCAATTCGGCTCGCGCGTGATTGGTTACAGACTTCCAACCTAAACTGTAATTGAATATCATTCAGGCCGTTAGTTGAACGGCCGCCGTTTAGTTGAAAGGCTAGGCAGTTAACTGAACGGCTAATTTAACCAGTTGGCTGCGACAGATGCACCAACTGCAGGGTAATTGCGTAAAACACTATCAGTAGCAATGGGTTTAATTTTGACAGTTCAAAGTCAAAGTCAAAGCATTTATTTCAAATAGGCACATAAAAGGCACTTCTGAACGTAAAAAATTACAATGAAACAGAACAATAACATTCATCAACATTCATCATCATTCAACAACATTCATTGCGTTTTTACGTTGTTCAGCAGCACACACTTTTCGTACATAAGGAGCAATGGATTAGCAATATGCTTTAAAATTATTCAAATTGAAAGTAATAGTGTGTTTCGCAATTAGGGTGCTGTTTCCTTATATTCGGTACCTACATGATTCTGAACAACAGCGTTGAAATTTTTCGACGGTTATAAAAAAAAAAAATAGTGCCATACATTTTGACCGCGTATCTATAGCACTCACTTTCGCGCGCACTTTTCTATGAAACAGCACAGTATTTTTTTTTTGTGACAACCTTTGTGTCTATGGTTGGTGTTCTAGAATCAAATTGTGCAGAATTCATGGTAACAGTTTGCGAATTGAAGTCCCTGTCACGCAGTATAGATCTATAATTCAATCTATAGTTTCTATAACATATTTTTTAACTGAACTGTCGTAGAGTCGGTTCCTATTATGCTGCTTTTGGTTGACCCACTTAGGGGCGAATTTCACCAAACTTTTATACCTAGAATACCTAAGTCTACTTAGAATAAATTTTGTATTTTTTGACAGCTTTTCCTCACTAAATCTATCAGACGTCAATTTTATTCATAAAACATACCTGACTTTGATAAAATCAGCCCTTGCCTACTAAAGTTTGGAAAAGTAAACCTGGAAAAGTAGTAATAAACAATTTCATCATACTTACTTCATTCGGGACCACAGATTACTAATATGTAGCAAGCCGGGACATTGATACAGTCATCTAAATACAAATCAACAGTCGTATCTGCATTTCGCGTTCACATAACCAAGCCGCCCAATAAAATAATAAAACTAACAAAAACAAAAATCTCCAGTAACAAATCGATACATTTATTTAACCTATTTTTACAATCCCACTCTTAATTAGTTAAAAACTCAAAGCAAATGTTCTAATAGCGTCTATCACCACAAAAGGTACAACCATAAACTATAGACTCGCAACAAACGCTTCACGCCTCATAAAATTAAAAATCGAACAAAAAAGGCTGGCAACAAACGATAAATGTCACAGAGCATAAATAACAGAAGAAGAATATCGTCGTAAAATACAATAAAGCTTCATTAAACTACTGTGCGTAGGAGGTTTGAAATTAATTACTTTTTTTATGTTATATAATGGGAAAGTTAGAGATTTTGCAGAATTAACTGGTAGGAGGTCATTTTCGTTGATTTAAACCTACACGATATTTTAGGCCCGATATTTAGGTGATGTGCTGTTGTGTGTTTTATATTGTGGAGGTACCTACTACCTATACGTTTTGTCAAAACGCTATAATTCTTGTCTCTGTGTTTATAACTATGTGAACCTTTGTGTAAAGAAAAATAAAGATATCTTTATTTTTATTTTCAAAGATACAACGACAACAACAACACAACACACAACAACAACACTAGGTATACAACTTTACTAAACATAGTTTTTAATATCCATTGTCAACTAATTATTTAGCATAAGTAAGCACGCTTTTAAAAACAAGCATTGTTACAATATGTCCGACGGTACCTCTAAAGCACCCATTACATTCTAAAGCACCAAGAGGATTCCTGTACAAAGAAAGTACAAGAATACTAAGCGCCATGCGCCAACGAAGACTCCCGAACACTCACGGAGAAAGCCGAACCCCGTCGGTCCCTTTGTAAATCTATTTAGGCTAGTTCATCATTTTTTATTAGCAAAACGACAATCAAAATGAGTCGGCTCTTTGCCATTTTTTTTTCTCAATAATGTTACCCTATTCATCTATTGTTACGGGGAGGTCTAATAGAACCTTTGCAATTTTTTTGGGCTTGCAACACAGGTGAAGTGTTCAAAAGGGGTTGCCAATTTATTTCACGTTATTGATATTTTTCTTTGTACGCTGTGTTAATATTGTGATTTTTTGGCATTATGCTCTTAAGTATATTCTAGTTTAGCAATGATGATTAGATTTTAAGAATTCCAAATATTTTTCATTAAATTCGTTTAGATATTAGTACAAAATTAAAGAAAATAATTTATCAAATTGTTGTTTTATTTTAATATCCTAATTCGCTTACCTCCTTTATTCATAAGCAAGGATTCATAAACAACACCAATAATATCCTGGGTTCGATGCCCCGGTCAGATAAAATGCTATTGGGCTTTTACATAAGGAATTTCACACTAGCAGCCTATTCTCTGGAGTATGTACAGACGCCAGCACATCAAGCTACTACAATCTGTCAAATTTCTTTAACAGATTTTCAACTTTATAGCTAAAATATAAGGTTCAACGTTGATTGGGAAATTTTAACAGTTTCGGGTAGCTTGAACTCCTGGCGTCTGTACTTTGTGGCAGGTTTATGGTAATAGGTTATACCTGAGTTATGGAGGTCAGATAGACAGTCGCTCCATGTAAAATACAGGTATTCAGCTGCATCCGGTTAGACTGGAAGCTGACCCCTATAGGTACCTATAGTTGAGAAAGGGCTAGGCAGATGATGATGATTTTCTAAAAAGTAATAGGAACTTTAACACAATCCATACCTACTATATAATTACTATATTACTATATCTATACTAATATTATAAATTCGAAAGTAACTCTGTCTGTCTTTCTGTCTGTCTGTATGTTACCTTTTTACAACTAAACCACTGCACGGATTTCGATAAAATTTGGTAGAGAGATAGATTACATCCCGGGGAAGGATATAGGATAGTTTTTATCAACATACCTCGCGGGCGAAGCCGCGGGCGGAAGCTAATACCTCATATATCTACAGAACTAGCTTTTGCCCGTCCGCGTGAAATTTAACCCTTCCCCCATTCATCCTCTTAGAGCCGTTCCACACGATGCGTTGCGGCGCCGCACCGCACCGTGTGGAACGGCTCTTAGAGGTGGAATTTCGAAAATTCCTTTCTTATTGGATAGAAAGAAGAGAAGAGTAAGGGGAGGGGAGTAGGGGGAGTAGGGTCTTGACAAAGAACACACCCTCCAAGTTTCATGTCTCTAGGACCAGCGGTTTGGGCTGTCTGTTGATATATCAGCCAGCCAGTCAGTCAGTTTACCACTTTATATATATAGATAGATAATCAACACTATAATATACTACCTACCCTACACAACAACCCAGGATCAAATTAAATTAGCTAGCAAAACCCTGCAGACGTGTTGGGTATAGATATCTATAACTATCTAAAAAAGATAAAATAAAAAGGATTTTGATGTTTTTTTTAGGGTCTTCGACTGCTGGTAGTTTTTTTTACTTGCAGTATCTGAGAAAATATGTTTTATAATCCATACTAATCCATACTATCCATACTAATACTTCCATACTTAATATTATAAATTCGAAAGTAACTCTGTCCGTCTGTCTGTATGAATTACCTTTTCACGCCTAAACCACTGAACGGATTTCGGTAAAATTTGGCAGAGATATACATTGCATCCCGGGAAAGGACATAGGATAGTTTTTTATCGACATACCTCGCGGGCGAAGCCGCGTGCGGAAGCTAGTGTTTAAATAATTAAACCCATCTCATCTGAGGAGTTTCCCTAGCTAATTTAATTTGATTCGTTATATTATGAAAACATGAAATTCATGTGACGAAAGTCATACATGGCCCCAAAACGTTTATTGACCATTGAGGGGCAAAGCAGAAAGAGCAGTCGAGCAGTCTCGAGCATGTTCTTTGCAAACGTGAGGAGCATGCGCAAATACCTACACTGGAAATCATAATATCTTGGAGGATATTCTAAATTCAATTTTAATTTTTGGATGCCATATGATTTTTTCCTTTTTTTATATACTTATGTGATCTGGTTGGGTCATTTTCAAATGACCAATGAAAAATTTTTCGAGCATTTTGCATCTCTTTCTATTGACCCAACCATGCCATGGTGAATCTCACAGTCTAATAGAATCAGTTAAACAATTTACTTAACCCATCACGTATGCACGCAAACAATTTGAACGATCATCACAATCAGATGCGACCGTTTAGGTTACATGCGTGCGCGCAATTGATACACTCAACCGCACACTTGAACTGCGAAAACCACCCTTACTGCTTCGACATAAACGCGTTGTTAACGTCAAACTATTAAATTAGACATAATTATGGTTGACTTTAGGTTACATGACAGTGGTTCTTTGGCGTGGATATAAATGGGTAATGGAGGGTAAAGTGCTGTCAAGTTTACGGTGATCTGCAGAGGGAAATTGGCGTTACAGCATTATCAGCCTATAATGTTCCCACTGCTAGAACACAGGCCTACTCTTCGTGAGAGGGAGTGGGCCACGCGGGCCCAGTGCGGTTGGCGGATGTCATGTCTTCAAATTTTTGTTTCTAGGACATGCCGGTTTCCTCACGATGTTTTCCTTTACCGTTTTGAGAGCAGTGGTGATGAAATAATTAACACAAAGTAAAGTGCTTGACATCGAACCCAAGAATTAAGTACCTATACAACTCATAGGTAAGTCGCGGCCAGAGCCACGACTGCTGTACGCTAATTGGCGTTACGCTTGTATTTTATTGTAGGCACAGGAATATTTTTGTACATCTTATAGTAGTAGGTAGGTACCTATTAGGTTATCTACTTAAAGGCCTCCTCTCGTACAGAAAAGGCACAACCATTCAGATACCAAGGAGAAGCTCGTCCCTAAGTTTAAAATTCAAAAATCAAATTAAGATTCGTATTTAAACGAATTTCAAATTCTTTTTTTTTTCACTCCATGTCATTTTCTTTGTCTATGCAAACCATTTTTTCCTTTATTTTCCCGCCCTTTAATCATCATCATCTGCCTAGCCTTTTCCTAACTATGTTGGGATCGGCTTCCAGTCTAACCGGATGCAGCTGAATACCAGTATTTTACACGGAGCGACTGCCTATCTGACCTCCACAACCCAGTTACTAGGTAATACGATACCCCTTGGTAAGACTGGTTGTCAGACTTTCGGGCTTTTGACTACCTGTAACGACTGTAAAAGCTTGCTAGTGTTCTTTACAATAGCGTGTTTGTTTTTTATGATAGTCTTATGGAAAACCTATAATTTGACGTTTCTATCCTACGGACCCCCGTAAGTTGCCACATCAGTTGGACATCAGTGCACATTTCTATACAGCTTTATGTAACACGGAGCAGTTTATGAAAAAAACAGTGGCACTCCGGGAGTGCCGACAGAAGTGAAAACAAAACACAAACAGAATACTTTGCCATCACTCACTGACATATCGGACATACATTAAAACCGCGTACATCCCGAGGACAGCCGAAGATATTCGAATGTATCTCGGTGTCGGTAAGTGTCGCGAGTTCAATGGTTTTTTCCAATCTCAAAAAATGCACAACGCGCCTAAAGAAATTTTCACTTCAAAAATGTACTTACGCATCAACCTCCTTACTAATAAACGTATTGTATCAGGTGAATAGTTACACAACGATTTCTCTCTTTCAGTCGTCAGTAATTTGACTTTCGAAAGAAGAAGATAAAGCATTGTGTAACTATACAGACGCTATACAACGTTTATTAGTAAGGAGGTAAGGGTTTAGATACCTAAGTCTAGATGGTTGAAAAATATAAACTAGGCACGAACAAAATGCCCTTACAACCTCTTTCAATCATTCAGTTGAAAAAGATGGCCACTGCTGGAAATATGGCTCCCCCAAACTCCCCACATCGACCAGTCCCATTCTTCCAGCACCTTAATTGCATAATACTTTCACAATCTGTATCATTTTGCGAAGGATAATTGCTAATCCATTGCTTCATAATGCCTGCTGCATCCAGCGGATTAACGCCACCTTTCCTAGATCACGTTGTATTTTTATAGTATAAGTAACATTTTAATATTTATTTTATGACTTTAATGATGTAGGCAGGTAATTAAGTAAACCATAAATATTTGACAAAAGTCTATCAAATACAAGTGGGTGGCCCTATACTAGCGGAAATGCACAATTTAATATCGATGATAATTTAAAAATGACCAACCAGGCTAAACTGGCGCTAACATGCCATTTTACAGATTATACAAACCTAAAAAAAAACAAAGAACCCGCCGAGCAAAGGCACCGCGCGTTCAGCCGAAAAAAAACTAAATTAACACGAAATTTTCAATAATTAAAACTCACCTTGTTAGTGGGACTTCGATGTTTTTATAACTTAACCATTTTATCCCTGCACTCAATCAAAAACCTTTTAATTGTAAGTCCTTTATAACACAACGGAATAGAGTCGAGAATACTTTAGCAATGTTCATATGTGTGGACACGTTATTTTAGCATTTATTTCGAAATGTGCCGAAGTAAATTGCGTTTCAAATGTTATTGTTTATTTGATTGTCCCTTTGGCAGTATGGAGATATACTTTCGCTACCAGTTACCAGCCTTTTAAAAGTAAAGTTCGTAAATCTTTGGCTGTATAAAGAATTGCTGTTTCTATTAAGGACCGGTGACAAAGACTACAATAGTAATAAACTGGAATTATTTATGTATTGTTATTAAAAATAGTAATAAAATCATAGGCTTGTTTTATTACTAAGTATATTAATTAAATTTATTTTATCGTGTCGTAAGATATATTATGACTTTTATCAGAATAGAAGTCTTGAGTCTTGCAGATCATGCATGTGGGATAAAATGATTCATGTCTTTGCCTTGATAAAATGCATGTAGGTACTCGTATATTTGAATTAAGAAATTGAGATAATTTTCAAGTTATGGAATAACGAACTGAATGTCATACTTAATAAAGTTCAAATTCCATAGCAACCAAAAACTTATACTTAAGGGCCTTTTGATTACAAATGGTCACTCAAAAATCAACTTAGAATACATGAATCTAAAGTAGATAACTGATTACGTAGCGATGGAATGTAAATTATCTGAGATTATCGATACGGCTATAGTTCAATCATTTCTATGCAATATTAGGTACACTTTCAAAAATCAAACTCAAAAACTTATACTAAAAGCACAGATTTCAACTAAACTAATTAGGTACCTACAGGCTAATTACTTTTGATTCCTTGACAATAATGAACGATGAAGCTACGAGTAGGTAGTTGCCCATTCCAAAGGTTATTTCATGAATGATTTTTCAAGGAGTCGGTCAGTCAAAAAGATGAAACTAGTTGCCCAATCCAAAGCGTAATACCTAAGGTATTAGTATTTAAAGGTTGATATGAAAAATAACGGGCATCTTTTTTTTTTTTTTTTAAGGATGGGAAATCATCCAATGACCCCTCCCGCTCTGGGTGGAGCGGAAGGGAGTGTCAGACTCTTACTGACTAAAACCCATCCGTGTTCCTTCCTTAGCCCTTTATGTTCCGGGGCAGCGGTAACCCTTTCGGACAATCCCGCTGCCCCGGCAGGCTTCGGCCCTAACGGGCCCCTCCGTGTCTGCTGACAGCTCTTTGAGGCGCGCGTGGAACACATACGCGTCGTCCGGCACGGGCCTGGTCCTGATCGGACGGCGAGCTACCCATTACTCGCCGTCCGCAGGCCCGCGCCTACGGTGGCCGGGAGTCGTCACGCGGCTCCCGACGCCCGGGGCGTCTACCGCGGCGGCTGGGACGGGCGGCCCTCTCGGCTCTCTCCCTCGCCCATCCCGCCACCCCCTTCGCTAGCATGACTGCTTCGCAGAAGGAGGTGACTGCCTCCCACTCCCTCTCGCCCCGGACCATGGCTTGGACCAGGGCCGGGCGCGAGAGGTCGCCGCCGCTGCCGATCGCCTCTACGAGGACACGGCGGTGCTCTGCCCAAGCGGGACAGACCTCCACCGTGTGCTCCACCGTGTCCTCTGGGCGATCCTCGCAGTGGTGACACCCGGGCGTTTCCTCCCGCCTGATGATGTGCAGGAACCTCCCGAAACATCCGTGTCCGGTGAGGACCTGCGTCAGGCGGTAGAAAAAAACGCGGTAAATAACGGGCATCTTTAAATGAGCTTTTAAGTGGTGCAGGGACCTGCTTCGTTTATTATTTATTTAGTACATGGAGGACTTACAGCTAATAAAAACCGACAAAAAAGAAAAGGTAACCATAGTTACCAGAAAGCCAATTACAAGTCCTCACGTATTGAGATTACCTCCTCCTACATCCAAACTTACAAACATTACCTCTTTATAATATTAGTAATAAAGTGTAGAAAAAGCATAAAGTATTCGTTGATTTAAGCATAATCAGCCTTTAGATAATGTTTCCCACTGCTGGGACACAGGCCTCCTCTCTACAAGAGGGAGAGTGGACCCTAATTCACCACCCCGGAGCAGTATTGGCTGGAAGTTGACTTTGAAATTCCATATTTCCGAAAAAAAAAACAATAAATTCAAAATTTTAAACAGAGAACCGAGTGCATTTTGAAACTTATTCTTAAAAAAAAAAAAAAAAAAACTTGGCAAAATGAAGTAGCTGAGTCCGACGTGTCATCGAAAAGTGCATTCTCATTGACTAATGTATTTTGATAAAAAATCTAAAATTTGTCGCGTCATCATACCGAAATAGTGGCTGACTGTGATGTCTTTGTTAATTTTGTGTCAAAATATTGGTAATAGTGAAGATATTTTTTGATTTATTGCTTATCTTACTAGTGTTTATTTTAAAGGCTTAACTATTGTGGGAAAGATTGATGATGGTAAATTATGGTAATAGTAAAGATGTTATAAGCTGTTTCTTTCAAAGCTAAAGGGGTTACCTATACTCATAAGATTGCCTCAATAAAAGCTTCCACAATTTAGACAGAAAATATATATACTTACTGTGCTTCACTTTCAATATGCGTGGCGCGAAGTCCATCTTTTTTTATAAGTCCATGGCGTGACATTACCCCACCTACTTGCATTCCACCGTCTTCAGTCTAATTTCGCGCAATAAAAATAGGATATGTCCAGTAAATCATAAAATAATAAAACTAATAGTTTCTGCATGTCCGACATTCTTTGTCGGTCGTCAGGTAAAATTGCCATTTCTTTTTGAAAGTAGACAATGGCGGAGAAAAAAAATTGCAACTTTGACAGTTGCACGGTATGTTAGAGATTTTGTAATTGTCGTTTTTATTTTTTTTGAAGACGTTTAAAGGAACTAAATGTTGGCCAGTTTTCCCTAAGGACCTAGTCTTTGAGCACTGGTTGTGACTGTGTAGAAAGCGGGGTAATTGCGTAGCACATTAACAGTAGCAATGGCTCTCATTTTGACAGTTCAATAACAACATTCTTTGCGTTATTTACGTTGTTGAACAGACAAATTTTTCGAACATCTATGTAGCAATGGATATGCTTCAAAATTATTCAAATTGTGATTGATGGTATATAACCCAATTAATGTTGGTTATAGAATTCTGCTACTTATGGGTACCTGCTACTACAGTAAGTCAAAGTCGCATAATCATTAGTCAAAAACATCAATATTTTCGTCCACATCTCCCTTTGATGTGAAACGGTATATTTTTTTCTCAAATCCCTTCAAATCAACTGTAAACTTCATCATTGTAAGACACAAATCGGATTTAATGCATCGGCGGTTCCTCTATTTAGTATAGGGTTGAATGACCATGTACACTAGGGTTTATTAAAAAAAATAACAAAGGGAACAAAGTTGGAGACGGCTACTGTGTTCAATATCGTTATACTGTTGTAATGTCTTTCTAGAAGAATGGACGAATGTCGGATTTTGATGTGGTTATGGTTGTAATTGAGTACTTTATGTACATATTATTGTACTGGTCTGTCACACCAGCCCTGATTCTGGTTCAACAAAGAACCAAAGTTGTCAACATAGCTTACAGAATAAGCAAGCTGATGAGCAATGGGCCGGCCATAAAAGCCCCAGAACCGATTACCGTTGGGACATAGTATTCTTGAGTGGAGACCGCGAATCGGGAAACGTTAGGTAGGACGCCCTCAGGCTAGGTGGAGCGACGATCTTCGCAGGATGGCTGGTAGCAGCTGGTTGAGAGTTGCCGAGAATCGAGCTGAATGACTTGCAATTAGAGAGGCCTATGTCCAGCTGTGGACTGCTGTAGGTTGATTATGACGAGGTCCTGCTGAAATACTGGTCATATTGTCTAGTGGTTTTCGTAGCGACAATCTTAGCAGGTTGGTTGGTAGCAGCTGGATGAGAGTTGCCGAGAATCGAGCTGAATGACTTGCAATTAGAGAGGCCTATATCCAGCTGTGCACTGCTGCAGGTTATTGTCTAATGGTTTTCGTTATTTCATACTAGGAGATTCTTTTGGCTTCAGCAAGAATAGACCAGAACGATATATGATATCCGCTGATTCCATTGTTTTGTAATGCGTCTTTGACCAGGGGGCCTAAAAAGGCCACTTTGGCAGAATCATACAACAATTCAGATCACGCAATTTCATCTGTATGACAGTTTTGTATGGAGATTCGTAAAATGCTATAGGTACACCTCTGCTTAACCCTTCAGGGATATATAGGTGTGAAACTGTCAAACATATGAATTGCGTAATATGAATTGTTTTATGATTCTGCCAAAATGGCCTTTTTTGGCCCCCTGGTACTGAGTTACATGATACCCCTTGGTAAGACAGGGTTGTCAGACTTTTAGGCTTCTGACTACCTGTACTGACTGTCAAAAATCTACAAATGAAAGCCGGGACCAACAGCTTAACATGCTTTCTGAGGAACAAAGGGGTCTCGATATGTAGTTAGGTAATCGATGGTTACCCATCCACGAACCGACCGCGGCAAACGCAGCTTAACAATCGATCGATCCGTCCGGCTGTTATCAATAGCCACGAGCACCTCCAAGACTTCTGTTAGGTATGTATAATCAATTCTACCTCGATTCACTCATAACCCAACCTTATTCCAAAACGAAGTAGGTACATAACCTAAAAAAAAACCTCTAAATCGTTGCTAGCCTTATGTAGGTATATAAGGATAGCAACGATTTCAATACATAATATAATAGTTTTGGTTCGCGTGTCGCCCGGCCGGCGGGTAGGCACATAATTGTATGTAATCTCAATGTATCGGGGATAATGTGATCTGCGTCTGCGCTGCTATAATGACAGGCCGGCGTAGCACGCATACGCGGAACACACACCGCCATTTTGGAGCTGTTTCTTTGAATGAGAAATGAAATGTTAGTATGAAAAGGGACAAAGGCGTTTGTACTACAATTTAATATAAAAAGCCTTGCACAGGATGCTGAAGTGTTCCTGCAGGCGGCAGGTACCAGCTGGATGTGGGATGGCCAGGGTCGGTCGATGTGGCGATACTTGGGGGCGGTCTCCTATCATATCATGTCTGTCGGCTGGATGGTGATGATCTGAGCTCT
Source organism: Gortyna flavago (assembly GCA_963669345.1). NCBI lineage: Eukaryota > Metazoa > Arthropoda > Insecta > Lepidoptera > Noctuidae > Gortyna > Gortyna flavago. The sequence continues at coordinate 4,438,044 of OY770152.1, read as the reverse complement.
TAAAATTGGGCTCTATAAAAAATAGAACACCTCCAGAACCTTTATCTGCAACTTAGAAAATTAAGCAAGGCTTTAGTTTAAAAAAAAACAGAGAACATTAATTATGAGTTTACCAGTAAGTCAATAAATATTATAAAAAAAAGGAAAGGGTTTTTCTATGTTAACACCCAGGAAGCATAATGAATTTGCTGGGCAGACAAGCAAACATTATTTCTTATGAAAAGTTAATGATAAAAATTTGGACTGCAGAAAATCTTTTAAAAGAAAACGCAAGTTGCTTTTGTAGAGTGCTACTCAAAAGAACACAACATATTTTTTTATTGATCAAAAATAATAACCTAAAATTAAAATAAAGCCAGCAGATTTTCGCCCCGTGTGTATCGACGCTCGTCAAAGACGTAAAAACAATCGCGTTTCCTCCCGCAGACGTGATTGAAGTTGTCTATTTGTGTACCGTCAGCAGAACACGCTGGAAAACCATCACGCGTCGACCAAACGCCGACCGCGCAATGGCGCCCTCATCGTTTGATTGGTTATTTCTTTTATTTTAGAATGAAAATGCAGAAAACAAGGACTAGGCTAGGCGCTAGGTGCTAAGTGCCACTAGGCGGTCGGCGCCCCCTTAAAGAAAAACACAATGGGCATTGTTCATATTTTTTTAAATGTTGTAATTGAAAAACTATTTCGAGGAATAGCGTTACTAATCATTATGGACTAATTAATTTACGAAAAATATTAATATTTATTGATATTTTTGATAAAATACGATTGCCCTTCTGTGCCCTTCAAATTACGTCACCTGCGACCGTACAGTTTAGTATCGTTACCTCAAAAATAAAATATAAAGTAAGTGGCAAGTATTGTCTACAATCCGTCAGTGTCAAGTGTAAAATATGTCAAATATATATTAAATTTAAACATTCCGACTTGCCTCTTATTCATCTCGTTTATAAATCTGATTACATTGTTTCAACAATCGACAATATTTAATATATCGGAAGAGCTATGGAATACAATAAAAAATGGAATGAAATGCTATGGAATGAAAAATTTTAATAGATTGATACTTTGACACTTTGATAGGTGTGGATGACGTTGTGTTGACAGATTGAATTTTTTTATTTCTGTACTAGTGAGGCAACAGCACTTAATCTTTAGTGCCACTGATGACGTAAACTACCTTAAAAATTTTAAATTTTAAATATTTATAAAAACATAACTATTGAGCCAGCCATCAAAATATTCAAATTAGTTTCTCAAAATGCTCTAAATTTTCAAAAAATTAAATAAATCTAATGGTTAGAAATTTTGGACAATCCCCATTGTTGAGAAGGATTACACGTGTGTATAGTTATGTGTATAGTGGTGTTAATCGTTTAACTAGAAGCATGTCATATTGGACTAAGTAGTTAAAAATAAAGCTTTGAAACAAACAGACGTCTTAATCACTTCAGTTTCTGAGCCAAAGGAAAGTGAACCTTAATTTTGCGTGTTAAGGTTCACTTTCGTTCACAACAACATAACATCACCCCTGCAATCCCCGAAGGGCTAGGCAGAGTTGTACGTATAGTCAACCCACATTTTGCCCGTTATGTTTAAGTACCATTTACCACCATCCATCCACCGACCGGGCTCAAATCCAGACTCCGGGCTACTACTAAAACATTCCTGATAGAAAAACCCAATAACACTTTGCCCGAACCAAGAATCGAACCCAGGACCCGATGCTCAGTAGCAGCGCTTATGGTCACTAGACCAATGAACAGTAAAAGAAAAACATGAAAAATAAACAAAACAATATGTTACTACTTATTTCAGGAACTTCATGACCTTTCAAAATTAAAATTAGATCTTTAATCATGAACATTCAATTTTCAAAGCTTGTTTGTTCTTGCTATCGGTACCTAAGGTCCATGGCGCCGTTGCTTTCAACGGAGGAGTATGTCCATCTCCCTCACACATCCACCATCTCTTTCTAACGCAATGACACTGACTCTCACTTTTTAGTTCTCGGATTGGAAATTTAAGCTTTTTTGTAAAAGTTTTTGAAAGTCAGAAATGTGTTAGTTTTCTTTATTAGTATCCGTTTGTTTAATGGTTGCTGCGTGACTGCTTAGCGCTTGAGTTTGATCTTCAGGTAAGAGCAATTAATGCTGGTTTTTAAAAATGTCATCTGCTTAATACATAATCTTGAATTTATTCATATACTGGCCACGTCTTAGTTAGACCCGTTCTAGTAGCATGAGTCAAAAGTTCCTTACTTATATCTTACGAACATGAGCGATACAATAAGGAGGGAATTTTAAAAAATTCATGACCTTATTCATAAGTACAAACTTTCTGAGATTTTGCTAAAAGTTCCTTACTTATATCTTACGAACATGAGCGATACGATAAGGAGGGAATTTAAAAAAATTCATCCCCTTATTCATAAGTACAAACTTTTTCATCGGGGTAATTCCATCGAGCACATGGCTTGTACTATTACCTATATTTTAATAGAAATTAGATGCTTACAAGGAGAATGCACCCTTCTTTAACATAGGTACATATTTTTCAAAAGACCGAATTTACGAAATAAAGAAAAATATTTTATTTAGGACACAGGAAATACAAATAGTAAAAAATGAGCATTTAAAACTAATAAAGTTATATTCAAAACCACTTCTTTTTTTTTTTTGAATTGATTTTATGTTTCAATAAGTACTCTAAGCTAACATGGTCACAGATTATCTAAATAGTAATAACGTAACAATCATGGATAATATTCCCCAATAAGAACCAATGCAATTACCTTCATTCATGGAGGCTCTTCATCATTAAACACACTATACAAAGTAGGCGAACAAAACTCCTACTATAAAAGTCGGTTGAAAATCAAATTAGACTCGAATTAAAGGAAAAAATACAAAATAATTGTATTACTACACAAATACCGCTCCAGTTCCGAGTACCGCTTTATGACTCAGAGCGCCGGGGTTCGGTTCCCGGAAGAGGCAGTTAATCGGTCTACACCTTAAGGCAGATAGCGGTAAAAAAAATATAAAGTTTATTTTAGAGTTAGATCTCTTTGTGGTTTGGTATCGCACGAATTGGTGCAAGACAAGGAACTGTAGACCTCCTCACATGGCCTACATCTTTTTGCTCTTGCCTTGTCAATGTTCAGTCATAAGCATAATCAGCCTTAAATGTTCCCACTGCTGGGACACAGGCTTCCTCTCGGTGAAGGGGAGTGGGCCTTAAAATCCCCCACGCAGGCCCAGTGCGGGTTGGTAGCTGTCACATGTCTTCGAATTTTTGGTTCTAGGACATGCCGGTTTCGTTACGATGTTTTCCGTCACCGATCTGAGCGCATGATGAAATTATTTGCACAATTGTCTAGGTTCGAACCCACGACCTACAATTCGTTAGCCGGGCTCGATACCACTGGGCCACCCGCTGATTATGATGATGATGATGATGAACCCTACAGTAAAATAGGATTTCTTTACATCAGGTGAATCACAAAACAGTTCCTTCGCTTACTCTAGGAAAAGATACGTGGCATGTCTCTGCCATTTTGATCTAAGTACAAAGACATCCTAATTTAAACTCTTTTACTATTTTTTTTTAAGTGAAAACTTCTTTAGGCGCGTTGAGCATTTTTTGAGATGGGAAAAAAACCATTGAACTCGCGCCACTGTTACCGTAAGCGTAACCGCGCGTGTTTTGTTCGACGATTCAAAAAATACCCGCTTCGGATGTCTTCGGCTGTCCTCGGGATGTACTCGGTTTTAATGTAGGTATATCCGATATGTCAGTGAGTGGCAAATTATTCTGTTCGTGTTTTGTTTTTTCTGTCGGCACTCCCGGAGTGCCACTGTTTTTAAGATTTTTTCTCTTGTAAGTATATTAATTTGTAAACCTAACTGTAGATATACAATGCATGCCGTAACTGTAATTTCTTTATTTTTTGGCTATCGCGCTCTATAACATTCCCAGAAAATTGTGAGGTCTGGCTCTTATGATACAGGAACTCCTAGTACAGACGCCAGCACATCAAGCTACTAAAAACTGTCAAATTTCTTTAATAGATTTTCAACTTTATCGCTAAAACATAAGGTACAAAGTTGATTGTGAAAATTTTACAGTTTCGTGTAGCTTGATGTGCTGGCGTCTGTACATGAACCAGGGCTACACTGATTTTTGTGGCTTTGAAGTGTACATAAAGAAGCATTATTATGTAGGAATGGCTATCAGTCTCCGATCCTCCATCTTCTACTGACTGTGTTAGGTAGGTAACAATTTTCACGAGCTATCCTAGCGCACAGCAGCTTGTGCCAACACGAAAATATTATAGAAGAACTAACACTCGAATTTCATCATTCATTTCATGTACTTCCAAAAATCCCTACTAACTCTAATGCAGTAAGCGGCGCTAACAAATTACATTAGTGTCCATTTGATGTGCGCCCGCGCCGACTGTGATGACTGGCGGTTTATGCGCAGGCGCCGGACACTGGCGGACAGAAATAAGTGGTTACTGAATAATCAAATTTGGATTAGTAGATATGTATCTACCTATTACTTAGAAAATATTATATCAAAGGCTTTCCCACAGCCTTGATTGCAAACTTGCTTCTCACTGAACAGATTGTGTCAAGCTTTTACAACTTCATCATATTTTTTTTAATTTCGTGCCAATTTCAATTAAACGAAAAAAAAAAAGCGTAGACGTCAGAAAAAAGACGAATAATTTTAACTAGGTCAGTACAGTGTGTCAGGTTAAACGAGGGACATACTTTAAGGGAGTATAGTTCTCATGAAAATGAACAACTTTTAATATGGGGCGGACTCAAAAATATTAAAAAAAAACAGCTGTTCCCTACATTTTGTCCAGATAAGCGAACATAAATGTATAGAGCGGCTGGTTTTATTTTCTCGATTTCAGTGTTGGTCTCTTAGTAAAAGTTGTTAATTTTCATGGATACTACACTCCCTTAAAGTATGTCCCTCGTTTAACCTGACACTGTATATTCTGAAAACCCTCACTCTTAGTCTGCCTTTATCAACAGCTGGCTAATATTTTACATCTTGTTTAATTCAGGGATCAGGTTTTTAAGTCCAATATTGTTCTGGACTTACTAATTTAACGGGAAACGAAAGCAACCCAAAAAATACCTGGTCATCCTTCACTTCGGTCAATAAGTCTGCTCGCAAGTGTAACGCTGACGAAGCAACTAATATCACTTCAAACTGATATTCATTCAACTGTTCCTTGCCAATACAAAACCTTCTTTACCTCTTCGGTAGTAAAGCTCAAAATCATTCTTGAATAAAGTATTCCACTTCTTCTTTAATTAGTGATTGAGTCCACATCTTCATCCCAGCTACCTGAAAGGTGTTTTCTTTTTTTTAAGGATTTTCATAATGGATATTAGTGAATATGTGATGAGCTGTTGACAGCATTGCCGCTCGTATGTGGACTTGAGATGGGTGACTTTATTTGGCCGAAGGTGTAAAGGACCATGCTGATATTGGGAACCTCAATGGTTTTTGGTGTAAAGTTATGTACTTACTGTTTATATTTCCAAGGAAACGATAGATGTGAACGATGTGACAGATAATATAGCTAGAAACGGGGTGACTACCGAGATGACTGTTAAAGAGAATCTTGTCTTTATATTTAAAATATTTATTTCTCAATTTTGAGCATTATTGAACCTACCACTGTTTGTCTCTGCATCACCCATTGATTGACTGGTAGAAAATGCCTATGGCATTAAGTCCGTCTCTGTACATTTATGTGCTTGAAGTAGGTATTAAATCCATACTAATATTATAAATTCGAAAGTAACTCTATCTGTCTGTCTGTATGTTACCTTTTCACGCCTAAACCACTGAACGGATTTCGATAATATTTGGCAGAGAGATAGATTGCATCCCGGGGAAGGACATAGGATAGTTCTTATCGACATACCTCGCGGGCTAAGCCGCGGGCGGAAGCTAGTATATAATAGAGAAGTATGGGAGAAAAAGACATACCTACCTATAATGTTGCGCCGTGGGGTAATTGTGTAACAAGTACACTTACCAATGACAATGCCTTTCACAATAAATGATAACATTAAAAAAGGAATTTCTAGGAAATTCTCAGTAGCAGATTGGAGTCTGGATTCTTGGCTTCCCCTTATTAAATACATGGGACATTAAACAACACTAGCTATATGTGGATAGTATAGACGCCAGCACAACAAGCTACTACAATCTGTCAAATTTCTTTATTATATTTTTAACTTTATCGCTAAAGCATTAGGTTCAAAGTTGATTGGGAAAATTTGACAGTTTCGGGTAACTTGATGTGCTGGCGTCTGTACTATGGGTACACTTCTGCCTAACTCGTCGGGGATCACGGGCGTGATGTTAGGTATCTTATTTTGTTATGATATGTGTAATAACGCCAAATCACAATTCCAAAATGATGGCCATCACTCTACCATACCCTAAGTACACACATACTTACATACAAAAAAAAAAACATTTCCTTCACACATCGTTCAGAAACAATAAGGTAATCAATCACACAAAGATGGTGGCTCCTAACAGCTTGAAGCACGATTTATTGTATACTTACAAAGCCCCAGGCTGCATGATAAGCGACGTCTGTGCTTTTTACGTAGACTTATAAAAAAAGATGGACTCCGCGCCACGCATATCGACAGTGAAGCACAGTAAATATGCCGGGACCGCTTGTACAAACACGCCTCACGCTCCCATTTACATCATAGTATGCCGACCGGCCGCCATCACGTGGCACGACAGCGCCAATCGTCAATCACGCACACATAGATCGGTACGGTGCTTCACTTTCGATATGCGTGGCGCGGAGTCCATCTTTTTTTATAAGTCTATGTTCTTACGTTTATCTTTACAAATGACCTAAATGATCGGCCAAGGGCGAGCGATTTTGGTGGTTTAATCAATTATAACTATCTGATGAATCATCATCATGTCAGAAAACGTCCACTGCAGGACACAGGCCTCCTCCAAACATCGCCACTTCATTCAGCAGGATAATTGTGTAACACACTATCAGCAGATGATTTCATTTTGACAGTATAACAACATTCATTGCATTATTTACGTTGTTGAGCAGATACATTTTTCGAATACAGGAAGCAATGGATTAGCAATATCTTTCAAAATTTTCAGATTGAGATTGAGAGTGTGTTAGATACGCAATTAAGGTGCGGTTCTGTGCTTCTTGTGATTCCAGCGGCCTTTACCAGGTCCTCGGTACACCCTGTGGGAGATCTTCCAGCCCTATGTCGTTCAGTACGCAATCACCACTCCAGGACCTTTCGGCCCCATCAGTAATCTGTTTGCGAGCAATGTTAGCCCTGCCCATTGCCACTGAAGTTCCGTAATTCTTCGGGCTATGTCGGATACCTTAGTTCGTATGAAAAGCTAAAAAGTCTGACATAGTCTTACTAAGGGGTATTCTGTTACTCAGTAACGGGATTGTGGATATCTAACCTCCACTCGTGCAATCGTGCGGTTAGACTGGAAGCCAACCCCAACGTAGTTAGGAAAAGGCTATGCAGATGATGATGGTTATCGTTCAAAGCCTTTTTCAGTAGTGACAGGTCATATTTAAAAGCTTAATATACAGGAAAACTGTCCATAAGTAGCTAGAAGTTGCAACCGAGTAGGCCGTGCGTAGAAACAGCGTTGTATTCCCGTTGTAGCCGCGTTGTAGCCCCGTTGTAGGCGCGTTGTAGCCCCGTTGTAGCCCCGTTGTAGCCGCGTTGTAGCCGCGTTGTAGCCGCGTTGTAGCCGCGTTGTAGCCGCGTTGTAGCCGCGTTGTAGCCGCGTTGTAGCCGCGTTGTAGCCGCGTTGTAGCCGCGTTGTAGCCGCGTTGTAGCCGCGTTGTAGCCGCGTTGTAGCCGCGTTGTAGCCGCGTTGTAGCCGCGTTGTAGCCGCGTTGTAGCCGCGTTGTAGCCGCGTTGTAGCTGCGTTGTAGCCGCGTTGTAGCCGCGTTGTAGCCGCGTTGTAGCCGCTGTACAGCCACGTCGCAGCTGCGTTGTTGCCGCGTCATAGCTATGTAGGTAGGCCGTGCGCAGAGGCAGCAAAAAGCCGTGTAGGCCGTGAAACTATTACTAGGAACTACATAATTGACAAAATTCAAATAAAGAATCTCATTTTTCCAAATTAACATCAAGTACGTATAAATACATGCGTAAAAAGTAAGTAGTTACTTATTTACAAACATAAAACATTCATTACATTACCCATGCAGCATAGAGATGATTTATTTAATATTAACTCGCTTTCACACGCAATAAAACATAAAGAAATGAGCTCGTCGGAACGGAAGAGGCAAAGATTAATTACTTTTTAATTCGCCATTTTGGTTGCGTCATTCTTTGCGCGGGAACGCGTAGTGAGCACGTCTTTTGTTTTTTTTTTCAATGTGAATGTGAACTTCAATGACCAAAGTGTACCACTTATTTATTCTGTGACCAAAGGTCGTGGTCAGGCAGTCAATGCCATAGACTAAATATTTGTTTGTTTTTTTTTTATGTGGATGTCTTGAAGGGTCGGTTTCATAGAGCGCTTGGATTTTGCAGTAAGATCTAAAGTAAGTATCATCATACGAATATGAACCTAATTCTTACACAGTAACGTCACACGGATTATTTTCATTATCGTATGCTACACTTATTACCTACTTACGATCTGAAAATCCTGCCCTAAGAACAACGAAATGCCAGTTACATTTGGCTAAAAAGAGTTTGAATTATTTTATTTTGACACGAGTTCTGATTTTAACGGAAAAGGAGTCCACCTCACCGTTATGGTTCAAAGCTTCTGTGAAAAAAAAAAAAAAAAAAAAAAAAAAAAAAAAAAAAAAAAAAAAAAAAAAAAAAAAAAAAAAAAAAAAAAAAAAAAAAAAGGGTCAACACAACACTATGGTTGGTAATATTCGATGAGTCATGTTTCTTTAGTATTCACAGCATATACTTATTTATTATTTACTAGCTAACCCGACAGATGTTGTCCTGTCCAATTTTCAAAAATTCATACAAAATTTTCAAAAATTCATACAAAAATTCGGGAAGCTTTTCTAACTCTTCGTTCCATTAAAGTCTAATTTGGACTGTTACGAACATTTTAAAAACAAGTAATAGCAAATCGGTCCAGCCGTCTTCAAGTGATGCGCTTACAAACGAGCAGACGAGCAGCATATACCTACTTAATTTTATTTTATAGGTAGATTGTATTTGAAAAACGTATTATTATTAGGTACCCTTGTTTCGAAAATGTTCGTTACTAAGTTTTTAGACCTTTGTATCCTGCTTATGCGTAAAAAGTTTCATTAAACTCGGTTCATTCATTTCTAAAAACAAGGGCTTGAAAGTTTCTATGAAATGCCTACGTCGTAAACGCTCATAAGTAGGTAGGTACCATAAATAAATCAAGTAAACACCTAAACAAAACCATAAATTATTCACATCTAACACGTGTAGATAAACTTAATATAAATGTCGCAGCCAACTGGTTAAATTAGCCGTTCAGTTGACTGCCTGGCCTTTAGAATTAGTGCTCGCCTCGCTTCCTCCCTCGGCTCGCACGCGGTTGATCACAGTTCTAACCTAACCTAACCCACTTGGTCGGGATGCAATGCCTTAATTACTGCGACCAATTCGGCTCGCGCGTGATTGGTTACAGACTTACAACCTAAACTGTAATTGAATATCATTCAGGCCGTTAGTTGAACGGCCGCCGTTTAGTTGAAAGGCTAGGCGGTTAACTGAACGGCTAATTTAACCAGTTGGCTGCGACATAAATAACACTTGTCTTAGGTAGCATTCTTCTACCTAAACGATTAAATAAAATACTCACTCAAATACTTTGCATTGTTACTTGAACATTATTTACATAATCATCTAGTTATGTTTTACAATAAAATATATTCTATTCTAGTTAGAAATCCGTACCTACATTCTAATAATAGGTACTGTCTTGACATAATAAATGATAGGTAAACATAACATAATTTCTTTTTTACATCTCCTTTTGCAGGTCTGCTGGAAGAAATTTCTTAAGAAATAAGCAGTACCTTTGTACTCAAATTATAATTATGTCATATCCCTATGTATTTTACTGTGTGTACAGACGCCAGCACATCAACCTACTGCAATCTGTCAAATTTCTTTGATAGATTTTCAACTTTATCGCTACACCGTAAGGTTCAAGGTTGATTGGGAAAATTTGACAGTTTCGGGTAGGTTGATGTGCTGGCGTCTGTACATAAATAATAAAATAAATAAATAATTATCACGACTGAATTTGCCGAAGGGGTGGGCTAAAGTGTACCTATACTTACCTCAATAAATCTACCTAGCCTTTTCCCAACTATGTTGAGATCAGCTTCCAGTCTAACCGGATGCATCTGAATACGGAATACCAGTATTTTACATGCAGCAACTGCCTATCTGACCTCCACAACCCAGTAACTGGGTAATACGATACACCTTGGTAAGATTGATTGTCCGACTTTCAGGATTCTGCCAACCCGTAACGACTGTCAATGATCCACGAACGACAGCTGGGATCAATGGGGGTCTTGGTATGTATACTTATAGGTGGTCACCCATCCACGGACCATCCGCGGCAAGCGTAGCTTAACCTGATCGATCGGCCCGTGCGGCTATTGTTACTGAGCCACGAGCTCCTCATAGTTACCTAAGTATAGTTCTTTATGTTTAATTCCCAAAAATCCAGGTTTAGGGCTCTCAAAAATGCGCCATAAACCCAATGAGTGTTCATTGTGTGAGTCCTTAGAGAATACAAAATTAAATAGGTACGATCACACTCAATAAAATCTTAATGGCTGTTTGATTAGATAATCAGTCTCGAGCAGGCGCTTTCATTTTAATTTATTCTCAAAAATCAAAGTTACACTTCGTCGCATTGTCATTATGAACCATGAAGACGCAGTGACTGCAGTCGAAAGGGCCGTGGTAGAGAACCCTAGGTAAGGGAAGCGTTACCAGGCAAGATCGGATGATTCTTCCTTTTCAATGAAGGAGTGGCAATTACACCTTTCCTAAGCGACACATTACCTATTGTTTTCCGACATCCACGCGAACGAAGTCGCGGGCACAGCTAGTATAATATAAATAATCACACTAATATTATATAGGCGAAAGTTTGTGAGTGTGTGTTTATATGTTTGTGACTTCTTCACGCTCAAACGGCTTGACCAATTTTGATAAAATTTGGTATAGAGGTAGCTGACACCCTGGATCAATACATTGGCTTTTTTATACCGATATTACTACGGGAACGATACTTATGCGGGTGAAATCGCGGGGCGCAGCTAGTCTTACAATAAAAGTGATGTTCTTATCGACACAATTGTTATCATTATCATACAAACATCGATACAACAAGACTCGATCAAATAAAACTAATTTATTTTTTTATCTGTGCTCCATTGTCCATTGTTTGGCGCGAACGCCATCTTTCTTGACACCAATTATGGCGGCAATTAGCAGCAGGAAGTGTTCGATTTTGCTCTTCATTCGAATGACGGTAAAAGTGTTTTTTGTCCGGTAATCCAATGATTTGTCTGTTTTAATTACTTCGAAAAATGGACAAGGAATGTAACGTTGTTGTTGAAATTAAATGAAAGGAAAATTCTGTGTTTTCTTGGGATTTTGTAGGTTAGGTTTTACAGTTTTGTCCCAGGGAAATGAATTAGGTATGGTAGTGGTGGTATAGTAGTGTTATTTGACTTCAATTGACAATCGAATTTAATCATGTAACAAAATTATTCTGTGTGGTTCTCTCCTAAAAAGACCATTTCAGACACCAATCTACATGATCTTCACATGATGTGACCAAGATTTTGTCTGGATTAAAAGAGACTGTGACCTCTGAGTTTGTTTCGGCCTTTCTTCTCAGAGTAGTCAGATAGAAAACGCCGACCTCATCTAGTTTAAAAAAATATGACTGACGTGTAAAAGTGTTTGTACAAACCTACTTACAGAAAATAAATCATAATCATTTATCATTCGAAACATTGTAGGTATTTTTTCATATAAGTATCCGAATAGCTAATAGAGTTTAATATAATTTTAATTTTTATTTTTTATTTTTAATGATATGCTCAACAATTAAGAATTAAAAAAACTGGAATGTTAGGTAATCAATTTTATCGCTCACCGGACTTATCTAACAACATTTTATTTTCAAACGAAAATTCATTTAGATCCCGTTTAAGTATATCTACCTATTAGGTATAGGTAAGTACAAAAAAAAAAACAAAATTAAATTAAAATGATGGTATCAAGGCCAATAATGGCCTCATTTCCAACACGTCATTGTAAACAGCACTGCAAATCGTGACAAAAACTATCTCCAAAGACCAAACTATCAAAAATTAGTTCGGCCACTTAATTAAATTATTGGAACTATACTTTTACCGCACCAACGCCTGTGCCGCGGGGCGTCTCGAAAAAAAGAAAATAAAAAATGTATAGCGACCAAAGCGGAAAGGTTTGGCGCCACTGACACTTTGGCTCTTCGCTCTGACACGCCTCCGGCGCCGAATGAGATGCTTAGATCTATAAAGGCTTTATTGCATGTTGGGATTTGGGATAGATCAAACATGTAAAGCTAGTATGTTTAATTTTATATCGTAACAATCTTCTGAATTTAGGTCGCGCGTGAGCTGGTCTACAGTGCAGTGGTGGCCCAGTAGGTACGATCAGTGGAAACAGCCCCGACTTACGAGGGTACTTTGTGTAGACTTAGGTACCTACTTTGTGTAATTTATTTCACCACCATTGCTCTCCAAAACGGTGAAGAAAAACATCGTGAGGAAACCTGCATTGGGCCCGCGTGGGAGATTACAGCCCAATCTCGAAGAGGCCGATGTCCCGCCGGTTACCTAATTGCAAAACAGAATAAAAATTATTAGCTTCGTCTGAGCTAACGAATTTTTCAACCATAATAATTTATAAAGCAATGGATTAGGAATTGCCTTCAAAATCCTTCTTAATGTGAAAGAGTGTTATACGCAATTGAGGTGCTGGCTAATTGGCAAACTCCTTATCAATTCTAAAGATTAAAAATAAAATTATGTTCGAAAAAAAATCTGCTCAACAACGTAAATACGCAATGCATGTTGTTGAACTGTCAAAATTAAAACCATTCCTACTGATAGCCTATGCAATATGTACGCAATTACCCGCTGTATTGTTTTTTTTTATAAATTGTCTATCTGCTGTTTCAACAAAAGAGATACCTAAGTATACAGGATCGTATAGTTGAAGTTAAGTAAAAAACCGATGGATGTTCTCGAATAAAATTTGATTTTATTAATAGAAAACAAACAGCTCATTTATCAAATTAGATTTCAGTCGACAACATCCATCGGTTTCTTACTAAACTTCAAGTATATCTGACGATCCTGCATACTTATCTCTTTTGTTTGACTGTAGGTTTTTCTGTGACAAATAACCAATTTTTATTTCTTTCAGAAGAAGAAAGCTGAAAAATGCGCACTTTAGATACAAAGTATTTTTCAAAAACTGTTGGTCTAAAAGGTCGTTGAGTATACAAATCAAACACTGACCTGTATTATCACTGACCTCTATTAAAAAAGTATAATACAAGTCAGTGTGTGTTATACAAGCGCACTTGTTTAATAGAGGTCAGTGAAATCAAACCATTGAGCCGAGCTGGGTTACGCTATGTATTACATAAAAACAAATAAAACCTCTTCAAAATAAAAAACAATACTTTTAAACTTTTCAGTAATCCAGACTTCAAAAACGCTAAACCGACCCACAATAACCTCTGGACTACGTAAAACAGCCAAATGCCTGTAATTATAAGCTGTTTTTATACCAAAAATAAAGATAAAAACTCCTTAAAAGCACACGCGCCGCTTGCCGCCGGGTCGAACTAATAGGATGAGATGGCGCCACTGCTGCCAGTTAAAAAATATTGTTAATTTTGTTTATTGGTCATACTTTAATTTGCCAGTGTGAAATAAAACCTTATTACGGAGAGGGCTTCTGGTTTCTTTATGACCTGCACAGCTATTCACAACCATCCGACAGGCTATCGTATCGAAGATAACACATTTCGATAACCTGATTTGCTTTGGCCCCGGGGGACAGCAAACAGCTGTCGGATGAATAGCGGTCGTCTATTTGATGAAGTATTTTTCAATCAATCAACTCAGCTTATTGCAGTCAATCAATCAACTCAGCTTATTGCAGTCAATCAATCAACTCAGCTTATTGCAGTCAATCAATCAACTCAGCTTATTGCTGGACATAGGCCTCTCCCAGGCTGCGCCACAGCACCCTAGCTGTCCTCCGCCTTTCGCATCCAGTCTGTCCCAGACACCTTCTTTAAGTCGCCGGTCCATCTAGCTGGGGGGCGTCCTAAGCGACGCTTGAAGATACGCGCCTTCCACTCCAGAACTTTTCTGCTCCACCGGCTATCGGTCCTTCGAAAAACATGGCCGGCCCACCGTCGTAGTATGTGTAGACTGAATTTAAAATGGCTTCCTGTCTCGTCGATCTAGTGGTCGCAAACGCTACTGCTGTCCTGCGTCCTGGGTTCGATCCCCAGATTGGGCAGTGTCGTTGGGTATTCCATCAGGATTTTTTTCAGTAGCAGCCCGGAGTCCGGATGTTTACCCGGTTGATGGCAACAGCCCCTACCTACTACTTAAGATTTAAATGTAACTGGCAAAATGGATATGTACTATAAGTACCTACAAATCTGAATAACAATTCCGGGAATACATTTGTGAAGTTTGTTTTGTCCTTACGATGTCGGTAATTGATTGTTTGCGTTATCCCCTACGCATAAGGCAAGGTTAGGAATCGTGTCACACCTACCTACTGTTTTTATGACGACGCGGCGACTGCCTCGTTGATCTGATGGTCGCAGGCATAACTTCACCAGCGAGGTACCTAATTGCAAAAACACAATATCAGTAGCAAGTTTTCATTTTAATTTCATTGAGTTATTGTTGAGCAGACAAATTTTTCGAACATAATAAAATTATGAAGCAATCAATGGATTTTTTTAACCTTCAAAATTATTCAGATTGAGATAAATACTTAAGTGTGTAACGCAGCGATTTGGACGTTGTAAGAATTGGACATTTTGAGCCCACTGTACATTTTGTGAATTGGACATTTAGCGCCCAAAGGCAAAGGGTGCAAGGTCGGGCAAATATCTATAATTTTCGTTCAAGACTGTCATGCCGTCTCAAGACATCTTGTGGACAGCCTTACAGGCATTTTATCCCTATCTATTCCTTATGCCTATAGGGCAATAAGGTGAAGACGGGTCTGCCTCTGCCTAGCCGAAGTCGAAGTCAATAGACTAGGTACCTACGTGCTTGAGACATCATAATTATGTTTGAAATCGTAGGTACCTACCTATAGGTAGGTACAAATTCCCAGTTTCCGTATAAACAAAAGTATTTATTATCAACTTTCTTTAATTTCTCTTGACCTACGTCTATTTTGATAGCACTTTGTGTTACCGACGTCACAGGTAAAGGTCTGAATGCTTTTTTTTCTAAAAGCCCTTCCCGCCGATGAGGCGCACGCGATCGCTCGGCGCCATGTTCTTTTATTTTTTTTTAAACCACAGTTGCGTTCGGATACAGCCTCAGGCGAAAAACAGTCACTCAAAAGTCACGCGTTCACAAAATAAAAAAGGTTTTTTTGAATGATACAGTTTTTTCGGTAAATTAGAGATTTGGAAGAGAATAGTTTTTTAAGAAATTGCGTGCCCGACTTTTTGGTAATGATACGTCTGCGCGTTGATTTTTGACTTTGCTCCAAATACGCGGTTTTAGTTTTTTTTTGTTCAGTTTAGGGTTTGCTTACGTGGGTTCACATTCGATTATTTTTGTTGTGATTATTAGATATTATTATGTGCTTGTCTTTGTGGTAAAGGTACAGACGCCAGCACATCAAGCTACTCGAAACTGTCAAATTTTCCCAATCAACTTTGAACCTTATTCTTTAGCGATAAAGTTGAAAATCCATAAAAGAAATTTGACAGATTGTAGTAGCTTGATGTGCTGGCGTCTGTACAAGAAAAAAAAGTAGTTACATAGGTAAGTACCTACTTCGTGGGTAGATCTATAGATAGGTAGGTACAGTACTTAAGTTTAGTGCCTGTTTTGTTTTGACCACATTTTGTTCAAACAGTATCCCATGAAAGGTTTTATAATAAGTAAAATGAGGTTTTATCTACGTTCACAACAGACTACCTACCTAAAAGAACAGACGCCAGCACATCAAGCTACTCCAATCTGTCAAATTTCTTGAATAGATTTTAAACTTTATCTCTAAAGTATAAGGTTCAAAGTTGATTGGGAAAATTTTACAGTTTCGGGTAGCTTGATGTGCTAGCGCTTATACCTAAATTCAGAAAAAATATACCTTTGGGCATGATAGACTAACTATGACTAAATAATTCAATTTTAGGGATAAACCTTAAGTAGACATTAGAAATTATTTATTAGAAAAGAAATAACCGTAATATACCTACACTGTACAACAAAATATTATAATAACCGCACAAAATAGCCGTATTATTAATGCCAAAATAATTGTTTGTGTACCTGCCGACTATGTTTTTTTTATTACATAATATTTATATTTTATAGTTTTGTTTTTAACAGACCCATCTCGAAAACTCAATCAAAGGTTAAGTACTTTGCTTGTCACTTGAATAGACGCCTACCATATTTGAATAGCATAAAGTCTAACTTGAGTGAATACATTCCCTCGCTCACCAAGAATCAGGCGCTCTGTAAGTAGTTAGAAAATCGAAGATTTGAACCATTATTATTTTTTTACTATGTTAATAGGTTTTTAAAATATTGCGTATACCTAATTTACCTACCTACACTCCGACTTTTAATTAGCTGCAGCAAAATGGAACTTCATAATACCTTACTCATTTCGGACTGCGTTTATAGTTATTATGCATGTCAAATAAGTTTCGTTTGTTACACTATTCTGTACAAAGAAAAACAAGATTTGATTGATGGTCGCGAAAAAACAAAAAGACGTTAAGTAACACATAAGCTTTCATTTTACTGCAGCTAATTTAAAAATCCGACTCAATAATAATTTTAAAAAATTTTCATGACTATGGGAAACGGATATCGTCTGCATTTTTTGTGCGACCAGTATATAGATAATATTTTTTTTCTGTTGAATACAAAATAAGTGAATTACCCGAATGGTTTTATGTGGCAATGTTACAGGTAAGTACCCTTCCAAATTATCATAGAACAAGGACAATGTTTTGGAATCTGCAGTTGGATGCCAACAAGGTGACCCTCTCGGGCCAGTCATTTTCAGTTTGACCCACAGAGTACTTTTTAATAGAGTGAGATGGTTTGACCCCGCCGCGGCATCGAAGCACGCAAGAACGACGAAGTCGACGACAGAAATTAATTAAGTGAAGTAGGGTTTAAAGATATAGATTATTATACCATCATCAGAGAAAACACGGAGAACACTAATAAATATAATTAGAAACTAATATGTTTACTATATAACATTAAACAAACATCGTGGTGTAAATACAGTTGCCAGTGACCAAATTCTGTTTTAAACAATACTTTTGACAGAGACAGTTTGACGTTGCCAATGCCAAATTTTGACAGTAACTCCTGTCACTCTCTCAACTCAACACTGTGCAACAAAACAATTCAATTGTGAAGTCGTTTTTGTTACTGCCGGTGTTTTAATTTTTTATATTACAATGGTCTCTCGTAATATCTTCAGATTAGGAGCCCTAGAGGCTCCGAAGACAGCTTTCCTGCTTTGTGACGTCCAGGAAGTATTTCGGCCCCATATCAAGTACTTCAGCGAGGTGGTCAAAGTTGCGAATAAAATGGTAAGATATTTGATCGTTACCATTTTAATATCAATGATTGTTACGTAATAACCTGATGCTATCTGTTTATCAAATATATTCTTGTAATCATTAAGAGGTTTCGATTAGATATTGGCATGGTCTTTAATACTTTTATTTGTAAAAAAATAGATTTAAAAAACTATAAGTATTCTTTCGACTAGGATTAGGAATTCGATTATTTTCTTTTCTTTGGATTAGGTATCCCTCTCATAGTACCTAACTCATCTCATTAATTATGAGGCCAAACAGAGAAATATTTCAATGTTTTATTCTGTGTCCACTTCCCACAAAACTAATAATTTTAACTTTGTGTATCATACTACAACTTTATTTTGATTTTTTGTATGACAGTCCTATTACTAGAGTTTAGAAGTCAAATGTATGATTGTGCTGATTTAAAACCTTTCACCTTATTGTTTATAAGTCAATCCAGATGTCACTCAGGCTGGCTGGACAAATCTTCAAAATAACTCGCAATTAACTAGGTCAATAGGGCATTTTATGTGACGGCTAAACACCCTTATATCAGAATTTGTGACGCAACAGAATCTTAGATAATCGATCTAAAACGTGTCCAGCCATCTTGATAAACCACTTTTCGCTGGTCTCTCAATCTCGGTAACGGAAGTGATTTTGACGACATTTTGCTTATCAAAGGGCGTCACATAAATTTGTGACAGGCATCGAGCTAAAAGTTTTGTGATACGTACAGCGGTTTAGTGGAAAAATGCAAACATCTGTGTCCAGCCATCTTGATTTTACGTATAAAACTTTTGGCTGGCACTTCCGAATTTCAATAACGGGAGCGTTTTCGAATATGGTTCCTTTACTAACATTTAGTGACGCAATTTGTGACAGTAATAACGTTTGATTTATGGCGTCACATGTAAGGGTTTACGAGAAATCAATAAAAACTTAATGTCCAGCCAACCTGAGCTCAAGCTGGCTGGACACATGTATCTCCGCTGCGTGATGATCTACGGCCTTCGAAATATGTTCAAATTTTTGTGACGGGGACGATAATGATTTACTGAATTTGTGACGGAGAAACTTTGAGTAGTTTCAAAGATATTGATCATTTAAATCTTCCCATACAAACACTGCAGTAGGGTTACCAATAATGTAGGTTTTATGTAGGACTAAGTATGTTTTAAGGTGTTTTCTTTAATGGATGAAAATCCGTGTTTTGGTGATATTAATACGAACAACTGTAGGTATTTAAGGAGGAAGCGCTAAAGTAGCCCGCGAAATTCAAATTTTCTTACGTTTTTTGCAATTTGCTGGTCAGTATTAAGTGGTACGTTGATTAAAATATGATTCGCGGTCGTAACAAATATGTATTTACAGAATCATAATCATTACAATCAGTAATACAACTTGTTAACTTAGTATAATCCCCAAATGTGAAGATTTCATGAAATAGTCATTCTTGGGGATTACTTGGTCTTAGAGAGTTGTGTTGATGAATTATAGATTATAATTCTGTAAATACATTTTGTTACGGCCGCGAATCATATTTTAATCATCGTACAACTTAATACTGACCAGCAAATTGCAAAAAACGTGAGAAAATTTGAATTTCGCGGGCTACTTTAGCGCTTCCTCCTTAAATCGATAGAAGACAAAAGTGTAGAAGTGAGGAAGGGGGGGAGGGGTAATTTTTTGATGTTATTGCTTATTTACATGCAGATACCTACTCTTTTTAGTAGGTAGGTATTGGTGTTTTTCATGGTAAGTACATAGGTAGATATTGTGTCAGGATAACTAATGCTCGAAGGTATTTAAATGAAAAAATAATGTTTGCTGTAAATAAAATCACATTTATTGATTTGTACTTTTTATTGAGCGTTTCAAATGACGACAATCAACTCCATTTGCGCTTCAGTAACCCCCGCCTTGTACCACAACGTTGTTTTTACCGCCGCCCTAAGTGTTTGAAGCGCAAATGAAGTCGGTGGTCGTCATTTTAATCAAATATATAAACGGTGACAGCGAGCGCGATACGGTCTGCACAATTTTATTTTTAGTAATTTTGTCTATGGGAGTATCGCTGTCATTCTATTTTCTTTAGTAGAGTAATTGGCTGTGGTATTTTTATGCCAAAAAACCAATAAGAATCCACGATTCTAATAAGTTATCTGTAGTTGAAATTAAATAAATGGCCGCATCGATGTATCGTTCATAAACATCGATGTTGAAACTGGTAACATCGATGAAACATTGTTCTTAAGAACGATGTTTTCTCAGCGCCATCTATGAAAATCAAATACAAAGCAGGCGTGGCTGCTACCGGCCGATTAGTCGATTAAAAAAAATCCTTTATTTATGTAAAAATGATGGTCACCTCACAATATTAATGGATGTTTGTATGGGAAAACTTAAATGATCAATATCTTTGAAACTACTCAAAGTTTCTCCGTCACAAATTCAGTAAATCATTATCGTCCCCGTCACAAAAATTTGAACATATTTCGAAGGCCGTAGATCATCACGCAGCGGAGATACATGTGTCCAGCCAGCTTGAGCTCAGGTTGGCTGGACATTAAGTTTTTATTGATTTCTCGTAAACCCTTACATGTGACGCCATAAATCAAACGTTATTACTGTCACAAATTGCGTCACTAAATGTTAGTAAAGGAACCATATTCGAAAACGCTCCCGTTATTGAGGTTCGGAAGTGCCAGCCAAAAGTTTTATACGTAAAATCAAGATGGCTGGACACAGATTTTTGCATTTTTCTACTAAACCGCTGTACGTATCACAAAACTTTTAGCTCGATGCCTGTCACAAATTTATGTGACGCCCGTTGATAAGCAAAATGTCGTCAAAATCACTTCCGTTACCGAGATTGAGAGACCAGCGAAAAGTGGTTTTTCAAGATGGCTGGACACGTTTTCGATCGATTATCTAAGATTCTGTTGCGTCACAAATTCTGAAATAAGGGTGTTTAGCCGTCACATAAAATGCCCTATTAACCTAGTTAAATGCGAGTTATTTTGAAGATTTGTCCAGCCAGCCTGAGTGACATCAATCCAGCAAGCAAAAATTAAAAGAATAAGCTCTAATACATCAACATACAATGACCCCATCACAGTAGATATTTTTATGTCACCATAAGCATAAACAGCATATCGACGGTAAAAAGGAAGTAGGGCATAAGCGACATTTTGGTCAAAAATGAATTATGTATGCCATCCTACGGAAGATTTTGCGCTCATTCGAATGCGCTTACTCTCATGGCTCTAAGACGACTTTTTTG
Source organism: Gortyna flavago (assembly GCA_963669345.1). Taxonomy (NCBI): domain Eukaryota; kingdom Metazoa; phylum Arthropoda; class Insecta; order Lepidoptera; family Noctuidae; genus Gortyna; species Gortyna flavago. The sequence continues at coordinate 4,416,818 of OY770152.1, read as the reverse complement.
GCGTTTAAACCCTAGCAAAAAAAATCATAAATGACAAAAAATTAGTTTTTCTAAAATTTAAAACTTTGAACGGCTCTCCTGAATATTTCATTTTTTTTCTGCTTTTTTTGCTGTTTTGCTTATACCCTATTTCCTCTTAACCGTCGATATAACATTCCCACTGCTGGGACACAGGCCTCCTCTCTGTGCCATAATTTACCATGTAGGCCCAATTTATAAATGTGGTTTGGTCGGCAACAATGTAAGATTCCATTCATTAACTACCTACCCTACCGAAAAATACTGTAAGTACCTAAATATAAATAAAATAGGCAATCACTGTAGAAAATGGACTTAATATGCAAATGCATAATGGTATCTAATAAATGATAACATTTCCATAAAAAATTGCAGATGTCAGCAGCAAAGCACTTCGAAATACCTGTCTACATCTCTGAGCAATACCCAAAGGGTCTAGGTCACACTTGCAAGGATATTAATACTGCAGATGCTGCATTAGTTTATGAGAAGACCAAGTTCTCAATGTATACTCCAGAACTAGAAGAAAGACTGAAACAAGATGTGCCTAAACTGAAGTCTGTTGTGCTGTTTGGCATTGAGGTAAAGATTTTAAAATAATAATATGATTTTTTGTGGCTGTTATTAAACAGCCGCATGGGTTGATCAATCAGGTTAAGCTATGGTTGGTCCATGGATGGGTGACCGTCTTTACACAACAAGACCCAATTGTTGTGCATCAAACACACCCTAATTGCGCAACAGAACACACAATCAATCAGAATCTGAAACATATTGAAGCATATTAATAATCCATTGCATCATATGATCGAAAAATGTTTATGTTCAATGTTGTAAATAACACAATGCATTAAAACCTGTAATAATTAAGAAATACTCTTTTCAGACCCATGTATGTATAGAACAGACGGTGATAGATCTTCTGAGTAAGGACCTTGTGGTACATGTCCTGGCTGATGGAGTATCCTCCAGGTCACTTATGGACAGGGGACTAGCATTGCAGGTTGGTACTTAATTATTTTATTTACGATAGTACTAAGCTCACGTTTGCATGGACAGTCAACAAAAGAGATAAGTATGCAGGATCATCAGATATAGTTGAAGTTTAGTAAGAAACCGATGGATGTTCTCGATTTTTTTTTTTAATTAATAGAAAACAAATAGATCATTTATCAAATTAAATTTCAGTCGAGAACAACCATTGATTTCTTACTAAACTGCAACTATATCCGACGGTCCTGCATACTTCTCTTTTGTTGAGCCGAGCGTGAATCGGCCGTGTGAACCTGGGCTAGGTTTGGCAAAACGGGCGAGTATCTTGTATGGAGGTATTAAATAAAAAATAGCCAATACTCGCGTGACTTCTTTATCATTCAAACAATGGACGCATGCAGTCTTGTCCCGCATCCCGCACGGGAAGCGCATTGCCAGAGCCTAAGGTCGTTTGCCCACTGCAACCGTCAACGGGACGTCAACGAAAAACGAAATTATTTGAACCGATCGAACGTGACGTCCGGTCCGGCAGTGGTGTGCGGTGGACACGCGATCCTAGTAAATGTATATAAGTATCGTTACTTCAGCGCCATCATCTCGTTTCCAAATTGACGTGCGGTGGACAAATGGCCTAAGGAAGCTAGGTCAATCAACTCAGCCTTTCGCAGTCCACTGCTGGACATAGGCCTCCCAGAAACTGCGCCACAACACCCTGTCCCCCGCCTTCCGCATCCAGTCAGTCAGGGTGCTAGGTACTAGATTGGTTTTGCTTTAAAATAGTTCAGCCCATTTATATCTATCAATGTCTCAAAATATGTAAGGATGTCGTGTCGATTGCACCACTATGTGCTGAATAAGCTAGAGCTAGTAGACGGTTTAGAATTGCCCACCCTCGGGCCTCGTGAGAAAAAAGCGTGAGTTTATGAAGGCAGAAAGAACGCCAAATAGTTGCTTCGTTCATGTTCAATAGATCTGCGGCTTATTCAGATGAATGTGCTACCTTTTAGTGAGTGATTGCGAAAGAAGTTGTCCTAAACCTAAAAAAGTCAGCCGGTTATAGTCTTTTCCAAAAGTATCTGAAAAAAGTGTAAACAAACCCTTTTTTACACTTTTATCAGATACTTCTGGAAAAGACTATACCAGCTGACTTTTTACTGCCTGGGCAAAAACAGTGACGTCAGTGTGATGCGTAGTTCGTATGTGGCGATGTAGATGCACCAGCATAGAAAAGTTGATGGTAAAACTAAAAGTATCTTTAATAATTCCAGCGCATGGCTGCTCTATCCTGTTTCGTAACCATTTCGGAGAATGTTCACTACAAGCTAATGAAAGATAAGAAGCATCCTATGTTCAAACATATTTCCAAACTGAATAAGGAACCAACCGTAGATACTTTAGGGTTTACTAATAAACTGATAAAAATCAAAGAAGCGAATTCTCAAATGACACTTAACTGAGGTTTCCTTTTATTTTACCTTCGATAACAACTCAATAGAAACCAGGTAATGCAATGAGAATAAAGAATTTTCACTGTAATTTTGAAAGTGATTCAAAATCAGAGGTAGGTACTGTAAACAAGTACGAGGTACTGTAGACAATTTGTAAAGTTATCTCGATCGATATTTTAAATCTTCCAAATTTGAAATGGCCGTTCGGTGCCAAAAATCTAAAAAGAAATTACGGCTTTCAAATCCAGAAACTGTTTAAGGCGATAGAGTCAGGACAGGCCAGGCCGCGAAATTATTATTTTTTATGTTTTTTGCAATTTACAGGTCAGTATCAGGTTGTAAAAATATTTATTTATAGAATCGTAATCATAAAAATCATTAACATTATCTAAGTTCATATTATCCTATTGAATTACTGTTTCATGAAATTATGACATTTGAGGTCTTTCTAACAGAGACTTGTATTGATGATTTTAATGATTAGAATTTTGTAAATACATATTTTTTATTGTTACGAATTATATTTTAGTCCACATACAACTTGCACATTGCAAAAAACATTAAAAAATTGAATTCGGCGGGTACCATAGCGCATCCACCTTAATGCTCTTATTTTTGTGCTGGTGGCTGGTACCATCTACGCACGTGCATCTCGTTTCTCTTATAATGTCCTATTGAGAAGTATTTGAGAATTCGGCTCCAAAATGATAATTTATTTTATTTGGTTCTTTTAAAATTAATGTGTGACTGTCCACGCATTAATTTTCTTATATTTCACATGTTTTTTTATATGACTTATTCTGTGTTTTTGTTTTGTTTAAACTACAATAGTTAACTATGTAGGTGTTAAATGAGAAATAGTAAAAAATCGAGAGCTTTTTAATTTAGACATTGCCCAACCCAACAGCAACCTTATTGTACTTACAGAAAATAAAGATCACTTGTGCCTGATTTTGACAGTGATGTGAAATCAGTCTCTGTGAAATATAATAATAATAATAATTTTATTCATAAGTTCACATATAAATTATAAATTACATAGAAGTTACATTATTACAAAGTTACTTTTAATATTATGGAAAAAATATTAAACTATGCCTAAACTTAATCTAGTGTATAACTTATATGTATTGGTTAGAGGCCTAATTAATACAATGGCGATCTGCCTGATGTAGGTTTATTCAAACCTGTGTTTCTAAATGATTGTAGCTCTGATGTTTTGAAGAAATGTCGTAAAAGGACCTCAAATAAATTGGGATAAAGGCAAGATGATGATCATTTTAAAGTATTTGGTCGATCAGCTTCTATTCAATAGGCTACTGGTTACAAACATACCGGTAAACATAAACTCACGCTCTTTTCATTTCGTAAACATCTTGAACAAAAATGGCGACTTGGTAGCTCTTTCAACTTTACCACAAAGGAATAAGGTTCATATTCAATTGGGAAAATTTGACAGATTGGGGTAGCTTGTTGTGCTGGCCTATATACGCTTAGCAGCGAGTAATCGCTCTTGTCGCCGTCCTGCAATCGCTGCTCGTTAATCGTCGGCCTCACTGTTAGAGTTAAAGGGGACACCAAAGAAAAGGCCGTTCAAGGGATTTAAATAATACGTTTTTTAGATGGACCACGTGCTTATTTATCAAAAGGTGATGGCTAAACTAAAATATCTTTACTAATTCCAGCGCTTGGCTGCTCTAGGCTGTTTCATAACCACAGCGGAGAATGTTCTCTTCAAGTTAATGAAGGATAAGAAGCATCCTATGTTCAAACAGATTTCCAAACTGAATAAGGAACCAACTGTAGATACTTGGTTTACAAATGCAACGTCCAAATTATAAGTTAATATGACCATTAGATTAAAATTTAACCCCAAGGTCTCAAATGACACTGTCTCTACTATAGCAGGGAAGTGTCAAAGTGAATTTTACGGGTTTATTTTTAAATTTAATGCGTGCACGCAATGAAATGATGAGGTCCTCAATTTTTTACTCTTTTCCGAAAAATATAAATATTGTTTGGAAAAGATCGGGTAGGTTTTTTTAATGGGATTGCAAATTTGCAAGGCCAATAAGCTGAGGAGTATTTTTTTTTAAATTTTCGACTTAGGGCGGATTCGATCAAATTTTTATACCTAGTTTACGGCTTATCCTGGGAATAAATTTAGAATTTTTGACACTTATTCCATAAAAAAATTGTCAGACGTCAATTTTATTCCACGGTTAAAAGATGGTGGACTGGTAAAATCAGCTCTAAGTCAATCTGTATTTGTATGGTGATTGTTTACTTTATTTTGTTGATTGTATAAATTGTATTCTAAAGTTCGTTTTTTAATCTCAGAGACTAATCTGACATTTAAGTCTTTTGTATTTGCGTTTTTTTTAGTATAGAAGTTTGACATTACACCTGTCAGATTAAAAACGAACCATAAGTTCCGTTTTTTAAAGAACGTACTTACCTAAATATTTTTATTATGCTATTAAATGAGTTGTACTTAAACTTGACATTCCATGTTTTTTTTATTTAAGGGTAATTTTAATTTTAAAAGTTTATTAACACTTGATAATCTTTTTCGACGCCAGCACATCAAGCTACTACAATCTGTCAAATTTATTTAATACATTTTCAACTTTATCGCTAAAGCATAAAGCTCAAAGTTGATTGGGAAAATTTTACAGTTTCGGGTAGCTTGATGTGCTGGCGTCTGTACATAAACAAGGCTACTCCACAAGTGGCACGATAAAACTTGGCTAGTTAGCAAACATGAACTTACGTCAACGGAAGCAACATAATTATGCTTGTCTCTCTTTCGCTCCCGATAATTACGACATGCCGTCCTACTTCCACGTGCCCCTTTCATCATCATCTTTTATGGTTTCCTAGAAGAGTTTCCGCCATATTTATAACAGACGTCAAGTAAATCTGTAATGTTTACCTGTATTTGACATTAAGGTGTCAAAAAACGCTCTGTATTTGGACATTACGGCCGCATGTGTGGTTACGGTGACGCGCTTCTAGAAAACCGTTATTTTTGTGTGCCGTTTTTGAAGATCGAAAGTTGAGTAGTACACACGGCTACACATCAAGCTATACATTAAGCTGACTTCTGATTGTACGAAAAACTGGAAATCAACTCATGATATATCATTGATTGATAATACTTAGAGAGATACAAAATAGATATTCAAATAAGTGATGGGACTACTCTAGACGTTTCATATTACAAACGATTGTATAATTATCTTACAGGTGCATTTTTTTTTTTCAAAATAAAAGTTTTTTACACAAACCTTGTTTTATTTTCAGCGTCTCCAATCCATGGGTGTCTTTGTGGGCACTTCGGAGAATGTCCTATTCAAGCTTATGGGCGACAAGAATCATCCAGCATTTAAACAAATTTCTAAACTTAGTACCACGCCGACTCCTGACGAATTTGGGCTAAGTCAAGAAAAGTGATTAGTTGTAAAAAGCTGTAATAAGGGCTAGATTCATAGAGAGCATTTTGACTTTACGTTGCAAAATATGGAAGTGTTTCGTAGGAGTATGAACCTTATTCCTACGCAGATACTGTTCATATTCGGATAAGTGAATCAGTGAACAAGCGACTCATATGAATATGAACGTTAACTACATGTGAATAATGTGTAATAATGTAAAGCCAAATTGCTACTTGTGAATCTTGCCCCAAGACTTATAGTAAGCGCGTTATCAACTGAGTCGTCGGGGCCATAAATCATTTCCCTATGTCTATCTCGCTTGCACTTACGGACCTTATGGAGCCGCTTAGTGAAGGGTGTAACAATAAAATAAATATATCGATAAGTAACGTTTATTATCGTATCTATTGTTAATAACGAGTTAACAAAGATTTGATATTAAACTACGGGTTTTATGTGCGTTTAATTTAGTATGATATTACAACACAAGACACTACAAGATACTAAATTAAATACCAGTTTACAGACCAATCAGAAGCGTACAGATCATTAGTGACTCACCGACACCACGTGAGCAGGTAGCCGTTTACCGATAACTGTCCCGGCGTGCTGAAAATTCCTATCTCTATTGACATTTATGGCCTCACGACTCAGTTGATAACACGCTGACTATAATGGGTTCCGGAAGCGAGGCCAGTTTGAGGATCGGCACACTATCAGTAGAAATGGGTTTCGATATGACAGTTCAAAAAAATTCATTGCGTTATTTACGTTGTTGAGCATACTTATACATTTTTCGAACATGAAGCAATGGATTTGCAATATCCTTCAAAATGATACAGATTGATAGTGTTTCGCAATTAGGGTGCTGGCTCAGCGACGCTCGCTTGGTGGGCAGAACACTCACTGAGTGACGCTTGGTTCATTACGTATACCAGCGAGTAATCGCTCGTCGCCGTCGCGCACTCGCTGCTCGCCAACTCAATTCTAGTTGCTATTTATCGCTGGTGGTGGGACAGGCACCAAAAATTGTAAGGGATTTAAACTGATTTTTGCTAAACGTTTAATTGTTTTAAAAAGTTATTTGCAAAGATGTACATTATTTTATGAATCAAATGATTATATTTCCCCTGTTGTACTATGTATATTCAACAATTATCGGTTGCGGACGTATCCAATGATATGCTAACCTTTTCCTTACGAAACATTTGATTCATATAATTTTCTATCATATTTTGTTGGTGCTATTTACGAATAGGTTATTTTAGACCCAATGTGCGCTTGTATAATTTCGTCCATATTCATAAAATGTGTGGGAATACGGGCACGTTATAACTTTATATCATTGGCGGAAAGAGCTTTGAAGGTCCGTAACATACCTACCAGTCCGCCATTTTGATTATTTTTTTAAAATGGCGGCTAAGCTGGTTTCTATATAAATCGATAGCCGACATCAATGCAAACAGAAAACATAGTAAGACCAAACCACGGAGTCTAGTCTCGTGTCCCGAGATATTAACGTTCAAAAGTTGATCACGTAACATCCATATTTTTTAGATTGCAAGTGAGGCCTCCATTTATAAAAAAAAATACAAAATGGCGGGCAGGTAGGTATGCCAGGGTCCATATAAAAATCTTCAATCACCTTTAAAAAGTCTTCATAATATCTCCATACATTTACTTCCCTGTTAACGCGACGCCATGATGTCCACGATAATCACGCCACGTTAGAAATTATAAAAGAGCATAATAGCTACAAGTCTGTAGTCATAAAACAATTATTATTATCATTTTAAGCTTACAGTGTTGCTTACGAAGGCTTCGAGAAATGTAAAGAGTAGAAGTTCAAAGTACTAAAAATATAAGTTTATTTTAAATAAAATTTCCTCACCATTACAATATTAATGTAGATCAGCAAAATATAAATTCAACACTTAAGATTTAAGATTGAGGAAAATAAAATGTAAATAATGTAAGATTAGATGTAAGTTTTGCAAATCGCGAGCGCTCGGAAAGTGGTTCTTATTGACATTGGCATAATAGATTCCATGTTCAATATGGAATCAATAAATTCATTATGAAGCAAAATAAAAAAAATGCCAGCACTGTACACGCGATAGAAGTAAAACTTCTTAAAAAAAAAAAGAATAAGAGCCATTTAGTGTGAGACAGTTATATTTTTCTTCTCTTTCATGTAAAGAAATGTACCTATCTAAACGTGACGCGTCGTTGAAATTTCACTCTCTATTCTCGTTCAATTATCGAACAGCCGCCTAAAAAGTATCATTTCAAAAATCTGATCGAGAAAGCAAGGACAAGTATGTCTATAAAGGCAGGTACGCTTTTTATTAGCTGAAAAATATACACTGACATAACTTCACGCCTGTATTTCACTGAAGCGTTAGGCACAGGTTTACGTAACTATAGTACACCCACATTCAGCCAGTCACGTGACGCCTAATTGGAACAAACGGGCACGAATCCAGGATCCAAAAAAGAATGCTATAATTTGACGTGCGCTCGTGAGATGCAAGAACAATAAACAGTAGTAACTCATATCGAATATTATATTTGATTAAAAATGCAAATTGTTTTATTTTAACAGCGACCATTTCAGTTGCTCCTTCGCCGATTGTAACACCTGAAAATAAGAAAAACTGACATAGGTATAGAATATTATTACATTACAATAAATGTGTATGTCGTGATGGCCCAGTAGGCTTTTTAGGATGACCTTATGAGCGTTTACCCCGTACGGCATTTCATACAAACTTTCAAGCCCTTGTTTTTCGAATTTAATGAAACTTCATACGCATAAGAAGGATACAAAGGTCTTAAAAGTTACTTAAGAGCATTTTCGAAAAATAGTGTTACAGCCAAATTAGACCGATTTTAAAGTTTCCATAGAAACAGAGATTTCCAGTTAGTTTTTTTTTTTTAAATAAGACTTTTCGCTGTCAATATACTGTCAGGGTTTTATGCTGCCAAATTGATGTCAGATATTTTTTTATCACAACGACGTTATCACGTTCTGAGAGGTGACACATATTTTTGAAACAGATGCAGGATCTTATATTTTGGCGTCACTTGTCTTGTTTGATAGTTATGGTGTCCCTTCGATGTCACATATTTGCGCTGCCGCTTGTATGTATATTCCACAAATGATCACATATATTTGCCGTCATCGGCGACAAATATCAATGGATGAACCATGAAATCAGATTTTATTGCTAAGCTGATCATAGTAATATTATTATATTAATTATGTTCTGATTGTGACTACTTTTGTAAAAATAAATTGTAGGAATATTGTTACATTCTACCTCTTTATGAAGTTTTAAATTTTTGTTTTTCTTATGATAATAGTAACTAAGTACCTAGCTTACCGATAAGTCCTGATCATAACATACTTCTTTGTTAATATGTGGAAAATGTTGTGGTTATTACATTGATTTTGTTTTATACAAATACCTTACTGATAAGTGTATATTTAATGTAATATCGTTTGTTTTCCCAAATAAAAAAAATAAATAAAAAAAAATTTATTCAAACAGCTTAGAAATGTTTAGAATGCTCGAATATCCTGGCAGTTGAGATTCCTGGTATAATTCAGTACATTTTAATGTTTTCTTTATTTTTTCAAGATATATGGTGATTTTTTCACACCATCATGTTGTTTTTTATTTTATTCAGCATAATGTGCATTTCAGCGTTTTTCTCTAGGACCTATAGTTTAGAACTTACACGTAATAGCTAGAAAAAGAATCACCCTGTTATCTGAAATATTGTGGGGTAATTGCGTAACACACTAACAGTAGCCATGGCTGTCACTTTGACAGTTCAAAAACATTCCTTGCGTTATTAGACAAATGTTTCAAACATATGATGCAACAAATTATCCTTCAAACTGATTCAGCCGGTCGATTCTGTTAGAATCTCACCATGAGAAGTTAGGTGAAGTGAGCTGTCATTCCATCTGATGCTATAGGGATTTACAGTAATGACAGCTCACTCCACACTCACTTCACCTAAGTTTTCACTGTGAGATGGTTACAGAATCGCACTGCAGATGTGATTGATAGTGTCTCACGCAATTTGGGTGCTACGTAGATACGCGGTAGAATTGCTACTAGCAGAAAGTCGAAATCTTGCTTGGATAATAGTAGGATTAGCACGTATCTACATATTACTTTACGCATAACTATACGTTTTTACACCTACACCAAGTGAAAATACCCAAAGGTACCAAATTTTAGCATATTCCTTTAGGCATTTAAATAAAAAAAAAACTAAATAAAAAAGACACAGAAGATCTATTTTTTTTAAATTACCGATTTCTTACCAATAAAAATAAGCATCAAAGAAAAGCGATACAGCCAATGAAAAGGGGTTGCCAATGAGAAAAAATAAATGAAAAAATAAAAATGTTAGTAAATAAAAATTTAATAAGCACTAAATAACTACAATTACAATTAAATGTAGAAATACGTAATCTCAAACTATTTGCCCCGGGTTCGCTTACATATTCATTATGTTCTGTAGAATCTGAAATTTTTAATAAATAAATCATTTGTCAACTTATTATTTTGTAAAAAAAATCGTGGTTTATATGTCCAATTACTATTTTACTTAAAAAACAGTTAAATCCTAGTGTGTTTACTAAAATATCTCGTGAATCTAATGAATATATAATAATACTTTCATCCCAAATTAATAGTTAAATAAAATAATGATTGCGTTATAAATAAAAATATAAAATAAAAACAATAAACAAACACCACGTGCAAACAAACAATAAAATGAGAGATATTTCAAAATGTTTATTTACGTAACAAAAATCATAAAGGAACAATTATTAAATATATTAGTAATTTTATAGGTACTTGAACTACAATAGTATTTAAAAAAAACGTTTAAAAATACTTCTATGGACCAGAAATTAATGGCATATTGTGCTGTATCTTACTTAAATACTGATATTATTTTCAATTTGTTTTAAGAACATAATAATATTCGATTTACTTTAAAAAATAATGTCTAGTCTATTGATTTATATACTTACATAGTATCAACATAAAATTGTCTTTTCGTAAAATGGGAACAAAAATGTCATGACATTAATTGATAAATATTCGCGATCTCAAGCGACGGTGTTGCCAAATTGAATCAATCAATCTGCCTAGCCTTTTCCCAACTATGTTGGGGTCGGCTTCCAGTCTAACCGGATGCAGCTAAATACCAGTAGTTATGTTACATAGAGCGACTGCCTATCTAACCTCCACAACCCAGTTACTGGGTAACACGATACCAATTGGCACGACTGGTTGTCAGACTTTCGGGATTCTGACTACCCATAACGACTGAAAAAGATCTACGAATGACAGACGTGTCCAACTGTCTAATGTGCTTTCCGAAGCCAAATTGAATATTAAACAAAATAAAAATAATATGTAGGTAATCTAAATGTGCAAGATTATCAATTCGAGAGAAAGGTAATATTAAAATAGTACTTACTTTGTTTTTAATAGAAGGATCTAAAATTAGAGAATTACTTAAACTTAGATATAGAAAGACTATCACCACCAGTCACACAAAAAAAAAATGATTAGGCCAGGCGGAGCCAGGAGCAGACGCATTATTTTTATGTTCTGTCAAGGGCAAACATATGCAAAAAAAAACTAATCAATAATCCCTTCTGAATTTTGCAGTTACTCCCCGACAATGTGATAACTTTTTGCATACCTGGGATACTTTTTACGTTCTGGTGACGGAAATGTTGCAAGTCAAAGTCAAACTTTTTTTTTATGAAAACAGTTTTTAATGTTGTAAATTAACTTTAAATACCCTTACAACTCCTGTAAATTGCATGCACAATGTTTTACGTGCATTACATTGCGCGCTGCACATCTTTTTTTTTTAATTTTCACTCCAAAAATAAAAGTCGTTTGACAAGCAATATTTTTTGGTCAATGTTGCTTAGTTTGATGTACAGGTGTGTAGATGAAGGCTATCTGATGAAGGGTATTTTTCCACCCTGTATATTTGCCCTTGACTGTACGTGCCTTCTGCTCAAAATTCGTGGCGCACACACCGCAATAGCGCGTGCGCCGAACGTCAATTGAGATCGCGAATAATCATCGAATTAAAGAAACTATAGAAGTATTGAGACATACAAATTAAAAAGGGTGGTACAACACTATTTACGAAGTTGATAGATACAGGAAACTAAATATTGAGAGTCAACGCGATATGGGCCTCTATTGTTTTTTTGTTGCATTAATTATTGATGTCAAGAGAATGTCAAGCTTATAAATGTCGACCTCTCGCGCCCGGCCCTGGTTCAAACCATGGTCCGGAGCGAGAGGGAGTGGGAGGCAGTCACCTCCTTCTGCGAAGCAGTCATGCTAGCGAAGGAGGTGGCGGGATGGGCGAGGGAGAGAGCCGAGAGGGCCGCCCGTCCCAGCCGCCGCGGTAGACGCTCCGGGCGTCGGGAGCCGCGTGACGACTCCCGGCCACCGTAGGCGCGGGCCTGCGGACGGCGAGTAATGGGTAGCTCGCCGTCCGATCAGGACCAGGCCCGTGCCGGACGGCGCGTATGTGTTCCACGCGCGCCTCAAAGAGCTGTCAGCAGACACGGAGGGGCCCGTTAGGGCCGAAGCCTGCCGGGGCAGCGGGATTGTCCGAAAGGGTTACCGCTGCCCCGGAACATAAAGGGCTAAGGAAGGAACACGGATGGGTTTTAGTCAGTAAGAGTCTGACACTCCCTTCCGCTCCACCCAGAGCGGGAGGAGTCATTGGGGTTTTTTTTTTTGTTTGAACAAAATAATTAAAACACTAGTGTTTTAGTATGTTGCTTGTAGAATAATCTGACAAAAAAATCAGAATGATTGTGTATTATGGTTTTTATTGTAAAAAGAAAGTTTTTAGAGGTATCTTCATGTTTTTTTTCTATTGTATCAAATTGCTTGTATTATGTACCTAGCTTAGATCCTGAAGAATAACATATATTTTCCTGATTTTGTTTACTGTAGTCGATCATATACTTTTATTGTTTTTAAAACTTGCGTTTTTTGCGTTTAGGTCCTGTAAGCCCCTTAATGGCATCTCGCAGGTGAACCTAAAAGGTTGTTGGCTTAACCGAGCCACCTAAGAATTTATTAATCAATTAAGGCCTCCATACTGAACACAAAATTAAAGCTAAAATAAATAAATAAAGCAAAATAAAAAAAACTAAAGCTATAATTTTTTTATTTTTTTATTTAAGGTGAAAACGCCAGGGTAGCCAGCGAAGTTCAATTTTATTTACGTTTTTTGCAATTTGCTGGCCAGTACTAAGTTTTACGTTGATTAAAATATGATTCGCGGCCGTAACAAATATGTATTTACAGAATTATAATCTAAACGCTAATCTAGAAACGATTTCCTAGAAGCGCGGTGGCTACTACATAACGGCCGCTGTGACGGGCTTCATGAAAACGATGGCTGTGTGGTTTGACGTTACTGTGCTAATAAACGCTCCCTATGGAAACACCAACCGGACGCTATGTGGCGTCCAGATCAGTCTAAGGAAACCCTAGCTGTAGTCACACTCTAGACAAAAAAAGTCGATACAACTTGAGAGTAAAAAATCTCTGTACCTAATCATTTTGACCGATTCACTTATACAGAATGGTTTTTTTATCACCATCCAAATTTTTACAGGTGTTCTACCCATGAATACGAACAACTTTCACTATGGGACCAACTCCGAAATCACGAAAAAAATATCTGCTGATTCATACATTTTGGTCAAGTAGGTAACTTTTGTATGAAACAGCAGATTTTTTTTTCGAGATTTCAGAGTTGATCCCATAGTGTAAAAATTTGGATGGTGATTAAAAAATCTCCCTTTATTGAAGCACTGTTTTTTAAGAAATAAGTACGGCTATTCCGACTGCAAGGGCTCATTTCGCGTAGCAAACCGTAAGGCCCTTTGTACACACACGTTTTCGTGTCGTGAAAAACTACGGTTTATTCGCCGTGTTTAAGCACGGTTGTCAGTGTTTTATGTATCACTATGGACGCTTGTTGACGGACACGTTTTTTCTACGTAAAGAAACTGTTGAATATCAAGCTCAGGTGTGCTGCTGGTGGTTTTGTCTTGGTAATAAAAAAAAAACTAGTGCGATATTACAAGTACTATAATAATGCTGATTACAACGAGACGACCGATTGTGTGCGCACGCTCAAGGTGTCGGCGAGCGAGTTAGTGGGGGGGGGGAAGCCTGCGATCGCGGTGTGATGTGTGGCCCGATCTGACGTCAGGAACAAAACCGTGCCGTATATAAAGGGCCTTATACTGACTACAAAAATAAAAATAAATTGCATAATTTCGACTCACTTTATAAGATAAAAGATTTTATTTTTGTAATTTGGTTTGCACAAACACGTCTTTTTCACGTCAATCATATATTTATACTAGCTGCGCCCCGCGGTTTCACTCGCGTAAGTTTCGATTTAGGGGTATGAAAAATAGATAGTAAGTAAGTACCCGATTCTCATACCTACTGAATATGCATATAAAATTTCATAAAAATCGGTCAAGCCGTTTCGGAGGAGTATGGTAACTAACATTGTGACACGAGAATTTTATATATTAGATTTATGCGGCGTACTTTATGTCTACATATCCCTGTATCTATCAACTTGCAACCGATGATACCCAGTGCATTACAGAAGTGACAAACACAAACTAGAGTCTACCAAAACATCTTATTGACTTGGTCCATTACCTGTGCCACTGTTTGTTCGCCTAGAGGGACGTCTTCCGTGCGTAGGGCAGCCCGGCCGACTATGGAAGTTGGGTCGGAGTCCAGGATTACTCTGGAAAGGTGAAAATTGGGTTAAAGTGTGTGGAATGGCATGAAATAGTTATTATCCTACTAATATTATACATTTCAAACCCCCTTACTATTAAACGTTGTATAGCGTATCAAATTACTGACGACTGAAAGAGATAAATCGGTGTGTTACTATTCATCTGATATAATACGTTTATTAGTAAGGGGGTAAATTTCAAAGTGTGCATGTTTGAAAGAAAGAACAAAAAAAATGCGTTTTATTCAATTCAATTCAATTTATTTCAGGAAGGACATACATAATAAACAAATAACATCACGCTCATTAGAATTATAACCTAAACCGTTCATAATACAATAAATAATAATAAATAATTTAAAAAAAAAACAATAACATTACAAAAAATACTCAATACAATTAATTCAATATCATTACTACTAATATTACCCAGTCTCACAATTTTTTTTTTTTTTTTTAACATTATTGGCATTACATCAAAAACCATACACCATAATCGTCCCTCAAGAGGTTAAAACTATAAAAAATAGAAAACGATGATAGTAGTCGGAGCGCTTCTGGTGAGCATGAGGTCCTGGGTTTGATTCCCCGGTCGAGCAGTGTTATTAGGTTTTTCTCAGTGTTATTAGGCAGTAGCCTCGCCCCCATTACATGCTTAGGACTTAAATATGACTCGAAATGTGGGTGTACTATAAGATAATATATAGGTACAACGCAGCTTAACCTTTCGGAGAAACAAGTCGTGACGTTAAATAAAGTAAAAAATAAAATTTGTGCGTGCTTATGACCATACGATAGAAGTGTAAACTTACGACTTGAGTCAAGTATACCCGGATTCAGCGTTACCGACCCTTGAATGTCGGCTCAGAAAGAGCGCCAAGTACCTAAGCCTAAAAAGTATTCACTTCAAAAATGGAAGAAGTGCAGCAAGTATCTTACCCGCCATCACAGATCTCATCGAAGGCCAGCATGACAGAGTCCAAGTTGTCCAATAGCACTCGTCTCTCTACGTTTCTCCGTAGCAGTATGCTCACCGACTCGTAAAGCGCGTTCAGTACAGATTGGAGAATTAACTGCAATGACAGTGAATATTAGTTAGTAAATTATTTCTGGTTTTTTCAATCAAAATTAAAAAGTCATTTATACAAATTAGGATGAGAATCTGCACTTTTTGAATGTCAATATTACATAAAACAGTCCCTCAAAACGCCTGCCCTTCACCTTCCTAGTGCTTTAGCTGGGAAAAAGTGGCGCAACAAACTCCCCAAATGCATAGCTGTTCAGTTAGTGTGCATACACACGACACGACAGACACGCGTCGACGACACAAACCTCATCCTCCATAGAAAAAGGAGGATCCTCCGACCAGAACATGAGGAAACAGGCATGTCCTAGAACCAAAAATTCGAAGACATGTGTGTCATCTCATCTACCAACCTGCACTGGGCCAGCATGGTGGATTACGGCCCACTCCCTCTCACAGAAAGGAGGCGTGTGTCCCAGCAGTTGGGACATTATAGGCTGATTATGTATGTATGTATGTGTCCGACCAGATGTGGGTTGTGTCTGGTGTGCTACTGCCTGACGATTGCTTTTTTTCTGTATTGCCTCTCGAAGGTTTACTTAGGAGGTTGTCGGCTGCTTAATCGAGATCGTGTGGATCCTTTAATAAACCAAGGCCTCCAGTCCAGCTAGGGCATAAAACTGATAAACCACTACACGCTAAGGGCACCCCCTGAGGAGTACGGACCTCGGCTTAGGGACAGATCGGAGGGCAGCAAGGGACAGGCTGGATCAGATTATGGAGGCTGTCGGCTGTTTAACTAGGCTATGCTACTCGCGCATCAAACTTTACTTGCGCGATGCAGGATTTTGCGTGACGTCAGTGTGATGCGTAGTTTGTGTGAAACAATATGTGTCCCTTTTAATTTGTTTAATATAGCAATTACCTTCCCTTCTGACCATTAATTACTAGCAGTGTGGTCTAATAAAAAATTAATTAGGTACTTACCTCATTTTCATGTGAGCTACCCATGACATAGAAGAAGAGGTCCACATTGCTCTTGTATACACATGTCAGACCTTCCAGCATTATGATCTCTGCATTGGCTCTGGAATCAGTATTTTAATGAGGTAAAAAATAATATAAGTAATAAGTACGCAAAAGTACTTATTATTATTATGGACAATATCAAAGGGCAGTTGATGATGATGATGAATAAAATCAAACCACCTGCATGCAGTGAGTTAAAATGGACATCTATGCTTGGCCTTCATTGGTTACGGCTGTTCTGAGGGACTTGTGGCTAAATAATAACAGCAGCACGGATCGATTGAAGGTAAAGCTACACTTGACGCAGGCGATTTGTGGATGGATGACCATTCATTACTTGTCGAGACTACTACATTCCCTTCAAAATCTGTCAGCTGTCCATAGATCTTTGACAGTTGTTACAGGTAGTCAGAGGACAAAAAGTCTGACAACTAGTCTTACCAAGGGGTGTTGCGTTACTAAGTTACTGGGTTGTGGAGGTCAGATAGGTCGCTCCATGAAGCTGACCCCAACTTAGTGCGGAAAAGGCTTGGCAGAATGATTGAAAAAACAAAAAAAGTTTCAGCTGTTTCAGTTTTAAGCCAAATAAATGGTGAGGTCAGCTTGGTGGTTCATTTTTTACTTGGTTTCTCAATGCCTAAGATCATGACCCATATGATGGACAAGCTGGCTTGATGCCAGTTATGTTGCTCCTTACCTGTGTGTTTTATTAAACAAGTTTTTCTCAAATGCCTTTTGTTCCTTGGAGGTTGGCAGGACATCTTTGTCGTAGTACTTGGCAAGGATACGGTTGCCATCATTATCCAGGATACACATGCCTTTCACAATGTACAGGGTGGGTTCCTGAAATTCGAGAGTAATCAGACAGATTTTTTTATAATCATTATTAATAGCAGTGAACTTGTCATAGGAGTAACAGACACTCCGTTATGCAGGGCCTGCATGGAGGATGACGAGACAGTGGCACATGTGCTTCTAAACTGCCCGGTGATCGCCACATACAGGGCAAAGTACTTCGGTAACCCAGGTACCCTATGTGAGACGGTCAGTAACATCATGGCGTTGCTGGCCTTTATTGATGAGCTGGGGTGAATCGAATAATCGATTTTCCCACCCGTGCGCGAAATACGCGCATTGACGTGGAGTTGCGGACACCAGCCCGTATTACCTATTACTTAAAGCAGTCAAGTGCGAGTCGGAGTCGCACATGAAGGGTTCTACTATTTCAAAACTTTACAAAAACAAAACGCCAAATAAAACACGTTTCTTTTGGTTGCCGTAAATTTTTATTGTCGGGTGCAGTGTCCAAACTACCGTTGGTTAGGACTCCAGAGACATAGCATTCATACGAGCCGTATCGAGGTGTGGGTAAGGGCTAAATCTGACTCCGGAGTCAGCCAAAAAAGTTTATCAAGACAGACAACAAACGTGGTGGTTCAAGAAGCTGGAAATGCTAGAAATGTGATTCCAATGCTTACAAATATCGAAAGGTTTTTAGTTTAGATGTGCACGTTACCAAGGTAATATAAAACCCGAAAAAACCACATAATACGAAGGGAGCTGCACCGTTTTACGAAATGTATCAAAATGAAGGTTTTTCCTTGCGTTTGAAAGGGAAACTACAAGTAACTTACAAAAAGGGATCCTTCCATTGTTGTGTGAACCATTTTCAGAATAATTTAAACGTTTTCATAAATTATTTCTAATCAAAACACGCAACTTCGAAGTCGTTGACGTGTTTCTGTTTGACAATTAAATTTTGACGTATGCATGCATGTTGCCAGCTTAAAAAGTTAAAATTATCGAATTTGTATTACACGTCGTTTTTGTTTCGACGACAAAATCGTCGTAAATTCTAAAACTTGACTTTGACTTTGAAGTTCTCAGCTATTGATTGACTGAAGTACTTTAAATTATCGTCTATCTTCCTGTTAGCGCCATCTATGATTTTTAGCATGTATTTTTATAAGGTCATGAAAGTTCGGTTTTAAGGAATGCTTAATTTGAATAACAGATGGCGCTCTGCTACGGTCGCCGTAAACTGCTGCTAGATTTCGCTAGTCGTTAGTGCAGGGGGGAGACAGTTAGAACAAGCACCACTTCAGTAAACGAAGATTCGCCATCTACTTTACTTAACAAGAAACTATTAGTTTCATAATTATCGATAGGTGTCTCTGCAATCCCGATTTTAACAAAAAATAACTTAGTTAACTAATTTAATTTAAAGTATTTTTCTAGAGAATAATTGTTATATATTTCAACAAAATGATCACATTATTATATTTCATACTGTCCAGTCAATGATATCATTGTTGTCCAGTATTGTCCAGCGTTATCAATTATGGCAACCTTGTCACGGAAATCCATATTGTGTGTGACATATTCTGGCAACATCATACATTATGGCCGCCGCGACTTGCGTCTGCGCTTGTTTGTGTTTGTTTGTTTCCAATAAATGTAGCTGTCGAAATTCAAGTAAAGTTTTCTTGTGTTTTTTGCAAATAGACGCTGTGTTCACATCGTATGTTGATCAAAATGCGATTCGCTAATTTAACGATGACTCGTTTACTCACTGAATCACGATCATTAAAGTATAAATATTAACTCCTTCAGTTATTAAATTCTAATTATTGTAATTTAGTAGGTAAATGTATCATCATTATATTCGCAAATCGCATTTTAATCGACATACGACGTAAACACAGCGTCTATTTGCAAAAAAACAAGAAAATTTTAATGATCACATATACATATTATACATCTATAAAAAGAGTACTAAAACCTATACGTAAGTAGGTTTATATATATATGGATATAGAGACATTCCTGCTTTAGTTCCCGTTAAGAAATGCAGGTGGCGACTCATCGAATTTGGATGCATCGAAATGGCACAAGAGGGCTCTCTTCTCCCGTATTATTATTATACTCTTTGCGTTAGTGATTCGTTCTTCAGTTATCCAGGCCCTAGGGACACTTTAATGATTATTTCCAAGCCATTCAAGAACTAAAGCAAGTAAAATAACTACAGTCTTGTATTAATTAATATAGTGCTATAATTATAACGATTGTAACCCATCATTTAGAATATTCAATCGCCATAATTACGATGTGTCGAACAAGCAGGCGAACCCACCACCCGCACCACCCGAATTATAGACTAAACCCATTATTTTAAGTAGCTAGAACAAATGTAATAATTTTGTAATACTACCTAACTGTCGATGCCGATTTATTGTCCTAGGCCATAGGTACCGCTCTGTTTGACCACTGACTGTACCTAGATTAGTAGCAATCCAATGCATAATCAATCAGCCTATAATGTTCCCACTGCTGGGAGCTAGGATACAGGCTTCCTATTATTGGGAAGGTAGAAGTAATTAGCGCCCGAACGAAATCGATTTCTTTTTCGGCCGGAAACGAAAAATCCGGCTTACCTACTTTGAATTTTCGGCGGATAACCGAAAAGAAATGCAGTATCAATCTAAATCTCAAAGACATAACGAATAACAATCAATCGCGTCTTGCGAGTTGTGAAGGTCATAGTTTCAAACTCAGACAGACACCGTTTTACTTTTTGTAATTTACTTATTTCATAAAGGAAGTAATAATAATAATATCCTTGGACATTTCACACAACGCCATATAGTCCCAAGCTAAGCAACCTAATGCTTGTGTTATGGTAACGAGATGGCTGATATACTACTTATATTTTTTTTTTTATTTTTTGTAAATACATACATATTATAGATAAAACACCAAGACCCGGAACAAATCTTGTAGGTCGTACAAATATTTGTTCCGTGCGGGAATCGAACCCGCGACATGTTGCGCAGCAGTCAATCGCTCAACCACTGCGCCAACCGTGTCGTCGAAGTGAAGCAAAACATCGAAAAGAACCAAAAAATTTAAAGCCATGTCTTGTGACATCTATCAAATCGCACTGGACCCGCGTGGTGGATTACGGCCCACTTCCTCTCACCGTTAAGGAGGCCTGGTGTTGCAAGCCTAAAAGCATCAAGCTTCCTTTCATCGTCACACTAATAATATTATAAAAGCGAAAGTTTGTGTGTTTGTATGTTTGTTACTTCTTCACGCACAAACGGCTGAACGGATTTGGATGAATTTTGGCACTCATATAGTTTATGACCAGGATTAACACATAGGATACTATATCCCGATATTCCAACGGGATTGACACTTATGCGGGTGAAACCGCGGGGCGCTGCTAGTTAACATTATACTTTATAGCTTTCTGTGTCACCTTTGGCAAAATCACTTTTTTACGCCAGTCGATTCAACATTATTAGGCTGATTAGGTATGCTAATCTGATATTACTTACCTACATGCGAGAAATAGCAATTTTTCAGCATTTTCTCAGTTTGCTTTTAGCTGTGTGAGTCGGGATATTTTCTGAGTAGGCAAGTATAAAAAAAAGTATTGATTTCACGGCACAACATTTTTTCGGACGAAGGTAGACATTATTTTTTTCGGCCGAAGGTAAACTAAAATTTATTGTCGAAAATGGATTTTATTTTAGCCGAAAACCGAAAACTTAATTCGGTCGGACCTTAGACGTAATCCACCACGTGGGCCCTATGCAACCTGGTGGATGGTATGGTACAGAGGCCAGCACATCAAGCTACCCCAATCTGTCAAATTTCTTTGATAGATTTTCAACTTTACCACAAAGGAATAAGGTTCATATTCCATTGGGAAAATTTTACAGATTGGGGTAGGTTGATGTGCTGGCCTCTGTACATCACATCAAGGCACAGTTACAGAGTATCATACAGTTACAGAGTAGGTCTGTATCTGTATTTTAAAGTCATTTAAGTATATCAGAAGACTTAATTAAGTAATTAAGTAGGTATTAAGGTAATTAGCGTTCTCATAATTATCTCCCCATTTTTTTTTGATAGACCACTTTGATGAAACTTTTTACTACCACAGACAATCCCAGAATAGAGTTTTAATTAGAATATTTTCGCGCCACAATTTGACACATGGCGGGAAGATGGCCGCCAAGAATAGACTAGATAGAGTCTTTGATGTCACCGAATCAAATTACCAAAGTTTGAAGTTCCGTCGTATACGTTAGATGTTTGTAAAATTTGTATTATTTTTAGGTACATGTAATATGTTTTACCTACCTCTTAGTTATGGGGTTTTGGTAATAAGACACTTTGATGTCTTGAAACGAAATTAAATTGTTAATTCTTCGGAACCACTTTTACACGACATATAAAAAAATAAAATAAAAACTAGATGGAGTCGACAACTCGACATGTCATCTGACTACCCCTGAGAAGAAATAGCGAATTAAACTCAGGGGTCAAAGTCTCTTTTTTATTAAAGTCCAGACATTGTTTTGGTCAGATCCTTTTATTTGCCACTACATCTACTTTTGAACCGCACCGTTGTTTGCCTTACCACCTAAGTACCTAAGCTAAACTAATAAATTCTTAGATAAAGATAAATAAAAATTTGGGGTTTGTATGTTTGTTTGTTACGCATTGACGCTAAAACGGCTAAACGGATTTGAATGAAATTTGGCACATGGGCAGACCTGGCATGACCTGGGCCTTCGATTCTTTACTTTAAAACCACGTCAGTTTCTTAGTTAATCACGACATCTGCTATTAATTATATAGTATTCACTATGACACAATGGCGTGGTTAGAACTGTCAAAATACATGTTGTCTGTACGGATGACATTTTGATTCCTTGCCGTTCTAACAAAACACGATATTGACGTGGTTTGCACGTTTGCACCACAGAGTATGTAACCTTTGCATGTTTGCGCAATTAATTCCTCTATAAAATGGTTTATGCATTAACGTGCCACATAGCCATAACCTCGCCATAATGGCGGCAAACACCTTAAACTACATTAACAAAACCAGGCATTACCCACTGTTTCTTAATTGACTATTATTGATACTTACCTTATTATTTCAGCCCTATAATTACCTTTAAAATGGACTAAAACTGCCTCGGAATATACCTAATCTGTGACTGTTACGACCCCTGTAAACGATTTAAAGATATAAATAAGAAAAATATAGAGGCCATTTTTATTTGACCTGTCATTTCACCAAAGCGTATGGTGTTGCCAGATCACGTTACGTTAGGTAGTCGAAAGAAGCGGCCATTTTAGAATGAGTTCTCTTTTTTCTAAAATTGGCTGTGTCGGTGGTCCAAGTGATTTTGGTTGGTAGAGTGGTGTATTTTGGGAAGGATATTCATAAATATAAGAGGACAGTCTCTGGCTAAATCATTTTAACGCCAAAACTGAGGGCAAGTGATGCGTCGGGGATATTTAGATGTCACGATGTGAGTCGGTACGATACTTTACATAATATTATTTTCTAAGGGAGGGCGCGCCCACGAGCAACTAAGTTACAAAGCAACTTTTTTGTCTCTCACATCAAGTCTACGGATTTGTATGTAACTGCGCGCATGTAGCGAAGCGAAAAAGACAAATAAGTTGCTGAGACAAATGTTGCCCTAAGCTGTAGGTACTCATCTGCCTAGCCTATTCCCAACTATGTTGAGGTCGGCTTCCAGTCCAACAATCTAATCTATATGTAGTTAACTAGTACCTAAACATACGGAATGCCTAGACGTTACCCTAAACTTTTACCCGACTACATCGAAACCAAAAAAGTTGTGTTTTTTTTTTGTGGATTATTTGACTAAAAGCAATATCCATTCACAATCAATCTGCCCAGCTTTTCTCAACTGTGTTGAGGCCGGCTTCCAGTCTAATCTAATGCAGCTAAATACCAGTATTTTACATGGAGCAACTGCCTATCTGACCTCCACAACCCAGTAACACGATACTTCTTGGCAAGACTGGTTGTCAGACTTTTGGACTTCTGAATACCCGTAACGACTGTTAAAGATTTACGTATGACAGCCGGGACCAACGGCTTAGCGTGCTTTCCGAGGCACGGGGGGTCTCGATACATAAAGGATGGTCACCCATCCACAAACCGACCGCGGCAAGCGTAGCTTAACCATCGATCGACACGTGCGGCTATTATTTAGCTTACGATTCAAAATTCCTGGGTTTGAAATGTAAATTATTTCGTCACCACTCCTCTCAAAAAAGTGAACGAAAACATCGTGAGGAAACCGATAAGTCCTAGAACCAAAATTTTGAAGTCAGGTGACATCTACCATCCAGCACTATGGCCGCGTGGTGGATTATGGTCCACTCCTTCTCACAGAGTGGAGGCCTGTGTCACTGTGTTCCAGCAGTGGGAACATAATGCTGTATGTTATAAAATCGTATGCTTTAAAAGCTATAACCTGTCAAACCTTCATGTCAACGGACAGACGGGTCTCATAGCCGTCTCTAAATAAAACATGCTTCACTTTAGGACGATCACCGAGCGTTTAATGATCACTTCATTACTTGGGAATTACGATTATGACGCTGGTTGAGAAAATTGCGATTGCATGAAGCGAACTGTGCTCTGAGTCTCTTTGAAGGATGAAATCAGGAATGAAATTATCCAGAAAAGAACCGGGGTTACCGACATAGCTTGCAGAGTAAGCAAACTGAAGTGGCAGTGGGCTGGCCATGTTTGTCGAAGGACCGATGGAGCAGACGAGTCCTGGAGTGGAGACCGTGTATCGGCAAGCGTAGTGTGGGACGGGCTCTAGCTAGATGGACGGACGACCTATAAAGAAGGTGGCTGGGACGGACTGGATGCGAAAGGCGGAAAACAGGGTGTTTTGGCGCACCCTGGGAGAGGCCTATGTCCAGCAGTGGACTGCTGGATAGGCTGAGTTGATTGACAGTAGGTTGATAACAACCGCACGGGTGGATCGAAAGCTAACCCCTAATTATTCGCATGATGGAAATCACGTAAGTCCTTGCATGGGGTATCTAGAGACCGCAATTTGTAAGAACAAATTGTAATAGTGTAAAACTCATCATCATCTGCCTAGCCTTTTCCCAATTATATTAGGGTCGGCTACCAGTCTAACCGGAGGCAGCTGAATACCAGTATTTTACATGGAGCGACTGCTTATCTGACCTTCACAACCCAGTTTACTGGATGACTACATCAGTGCCCGGATATTGGGAACATGGTCACTTCCTGTGGTCACCTATTACAAGAGACTTATTACCGGCGAAAAATAGGTTTAAAACATTCTGCCTACCTCTTGATGTTGTAATAATAGTGATGTTCGTCCATACCGTTCACACAATGGTCATGGAATGCGAACAATTAAAGCTTGAACAATGCGAGATATTAATTTTATTTCTATACACGCTGTAATGGGGCTAGTGGTCTGTCGGCACTTGTAAACGATGTCGCAATGATAGATGGGCGTCTGTCACAACGACGTGTAGTGTTGAACCATGTTGAATTAACTTGAGGTGTTGAAATTCTTGAATAGGTACAAAAGCCAGCACATCAAAATAATACAATCTGTCAAATTTCTTTAATAGATTTTCAACTTTATTGCTAAAGCATAAGGTTTAAAGTTGATTGACAGTTTCGGGTAGCTTGATGAGGTCTGTACACATAACACAAGTCCCATGTATTAGCGAGCCTATTGCCAGAATCTCGGCACAAATCCAGACATACACATACACAGGTACATCAGCCTGTACTGTCCCACTGCAGGGCAAAGGCCTTTCTTTCCATTTTCCACACAATTCTGTCTTTTGCGAGTGTCGGCCAGTCCCTGCGGTAGGAGTCAAGCTCGTCCCGCCATCTTCGTCTTGGCCTGCCGCGATGCCGTCGTGCGTTTAGTGGGACATCGGTGGTTCTCTTAGCCCAATTGTCATCTGATATGCGGCAGACATGTCCGGCCCAGTCCCAGCGGCGGTCAGAAATTCGAATCCCCAAGATACTGCGCTCCCTTGAGCTTGGACCTAGATAATCATAATTTCATGCCTATATTCCCCCAATGAATTAGTCAGAGACCTGTGCTGTGTGTAGGTAACTAGGTACACGCCAATGATTTTTAAATCTAGTTAAAAAGTGTGACAACCGGTTTTACCACGCGGTGTCGTGTTACTTAATAACTAAGTTGTGGGGATCAGATAGGCATGTTGCTCCACTGTAAAATAGTGGTATCCAGCTGCAACACGACCCCAACATAGTTAAAAAAAGACTAGGCAGATTGATTGAGGTATTATAATACACAGTGGTAACGACCGCGACTTACGAGTTGTAGGTCGTAGGTTCGAACCCAGACAGGCTACTTTGTGCAAAATAATCCGTTACCACTGCTCTCAAAACGGTGAAGGAAAACATAGTGAGGAAACCGGCATGTCCTAGAACCAATAATTCGAAGACATGTGACATCTACCAACCCGCACTGGGCCCGCGTGGTGGATTACAGCCCACTCCCTCTCACTGAGAGGAGGCCTGTGTCCCAGCAGTGGGAACGTTATAGGCTGATTATGTATTATAATGTAGATACGCTTCGGTGTAAAAGAAGCCACAGCTGTACAAACCAAACTTCACAATAATACCGCGCGTATTGTTTATCAGTGCCCAATACCCATACCTCGGCACCGCCATACCACCATATTATACCCCACTGTACCACTGTACCGTCGAATACCACGATCAGAGAACAATACTTCAATCATTAATAGCTTTGATTACGGTGCAATAATTATCGCTTTTAGGGTTCCGTACCCAAAGGGTAAAAACGCGACCCTATTACGATACTAAGACTCCACTGTCCGTCTGTCTGTCTGTCACCAGGCTGTATCCCATGAACCGTGATAGCTATTAGACAGTTGAAATTTTCACAGAATGAGTATTTCTGTTGCCCCTTTAACAAGAAATAAAAAACAGAATAAAATAAATATTTAAGGGGGCAAACGTGATTTTTTGCCGTTATATTAATATATGTAGTGTTAAATATTGTATGGTAGTACGGAACCCTTCGTGTGCGAGTCCAACTCGCATTTGGCCGGTTTTTTGTTTTTTATTGTTGAAGCATTCTTGTAGCACGCTTTTATGATATAAGAATACATTGTGAAAGAAATCTACAAGGTGTATTAAGTTGAAATACTGAAAACCTGAAAGAGTTTGGTGAAGCGTCAATGCCTTTCTCAATATAAAAAAAAATAAAAGAATAATATTTTAGGATTTTTTCCAATAATATAATATGGTAATATGTTAAATTTGATATTTTAACTTCTCAATTGATGAATCCTCGCACCAATATTTGTCACCGCAGCGCCCATGTATCGAAACTTTCTTGAGTTTTCATGCTATGGCCGATAGATGGCATTAGCGGCACTGCTCTTGCTTTTCCCGCGGCCGCTCGGAGACATTGCGGGCGTTCATCACTCCGCCCTATAAACATTCCTTTTTGGTGAAACCTTGATGATACTCGTAAAATAAATGGACCTGCATCTGTGCTTCATTGAGAACTTATAGTGCAGTGTTGATTTTTGGAGTTTTAACCATTCCACCGGTGGATTTAAGAAGATTTTGCTCGCCGGCCGGTAGCCAATACCTACGAGCCGAACGAGGTATCTTCCCATCTCCCTGGGTCTGAGTGGAACTCTGGATTGCCAAGGTACGTGGGCATGTTTTGCTGCTAATAATTCTTTGGTATTGGTTTCTCGAGGATTCATCAATAGGGAAATTGGTTATATTTTTGAGGTCCGCCATTACACTTTTAACATAGGTTCCTAATTCAAATTTTTATAACAACCTCAAAGGTGCAGGCTATTTACACGCCCCACCAGAGATCATTGTAGGTAGGCATTAATTATAAAAAAAAAAATACTATGGGATCAATCACCCGCAACATTTATCTCTGTAGCTGTTCACATTTGCTAGGAGTAAGTATGCTGGACCTAAACGCAAAAAACGCAAGTTTTAGAAACAATAGAAGTATATGATCGACTACAGTAAAAAAAATCAAAAAAATATATGATATTCTTCAGGATATATGCTAGGTAGATAGTGTGTTGAAAACATAATACAAGAATTTCGCGGGCTGGGTACCATCGAGGACACGGGCGGTGGACCACCTTTTAACATTATTTCCAAGGGTGAAAAGTGGCCATTGTCCGCGGCTGTTAGTAGCGCATCCCCCTTATTTATTTATTTATTTTATTTATATTTAATTACAAGTAACAAAGGAATCAAACACGTTAGTCAATATCTCTTAACAACGACGTTAGTAAACTTAACCTAACACTGCAATATACTTAGTTCATGCGAATCCCTGCTACAAGCTCAACACCGATGTGGAAAGTTTGCAGCAGCGATTCAGATACAAGAAGTCCAGTCTGCTCGCGATACACCGCAGTATAATGTTGGGGCTGGCCCGCACCCGGCGCACCAGGAAGGCGCATCTTTTTCGCATCGTACCGGGATTTTATACCAAAACCTATAAAATTAGATATTGTAGTTAGTTTTAAATACAAATTTTTGCATGCCAAATCGTAGAATTTCCCTTGAACAAAACGTTATTTTATAATAAGTCACCTGTATACCTTCGTTCTACGCAAATAAACATTTTCTATTCAATTCTATTTTATAACGGCCTACCGCTTCTGGGAGAACAAGCCGTGATGCTAATATTCCAACTCATTCACACTACATCTCACACTTTTCTCATTCCCTTATCAACTAACGACTTATGAGTTGCGCGACGAATCGATTGTGAACAACAATAGTTGTTACAATGGCCAACTAATTGTTGATATATCGGCCGATTTCACAGATAAACGGTATCGGGCGTTTTTGTAAGGACAACGCTTGATTGGGGGGGTAGGTGAGGACAAAAGTGGTTTGCGATAGGAATTAATTGACAGCATTAACATAACATTGTGAGCAGTGGTGGCTCTGTGGTAACGGCCACGACTAACGAGTTGTAGGTCGTGGGTTCGAACTCGAGCAGGCACTTTATTTTTAGTAATTTATTTTATCACTACTGCTCTCAAAACGGTGAAGAAAAACATCGTGAGGATACCGGCATGTCCTAGAACCAAAAATTCGAAGACATGTGACATCTACCAACCCGCAACAGGCCCGCGTGGTAGATTATAGCTCGCTTCCTGTCGAAAAGAGCTGGCCTGTGTCCCAGCAGTGGAAATATTATAGGCATTTTATAAGGGCGAGCCTATTGTCATTACTGAGAAATTTCTAATAGATGAACTAGTAACAATTTGCTTGACCAGAGAACTAAACTCAAAAGCTTGGTGGGAAATAAATAAATAGTCATTAACAGGTACTAGGTACATTATCGTAGATTTTTCTTCCGTAATTCAGAACACTAAAAAAATTTAGCGATTTCATTTCTTTCGAACAATAAATGTAGTTCTTGCAACTAGGCAAGTAATGCAATCTTGAATCGAGATTTGCAACTCGCGATCTCTCGTGTTTGAGATTGGTCATTCGACATCTCGCCCGATAATCGGGCTAGATCGCGTCTTCGAGATAACGAATTTCGGAAATAACGCGTTTTTTTTTAATCAAAAATCTACGGGTAATCGAATCTCGAAACAAAAAAGTCAACGATTATTTAAGTAATAATCATCTGCACTACGCATAATTATAATAATTATGCAACAAACCAGCGCACACATTACGCTCACTATAAATCCATTGTATATTGAAAATGGCTTGGCAAGAAGTGTAACAAGTCGCTCGCGCTCAGTCTCGAAATCTCCTTCAAGATCTTAACCGTATCTATTGTTTGATCTCGTCTTCCCTCGAGATTTAGATAATCTCGAAAAAGGCTCGGGGTCTCACGAGATTCGAGATTGCATTCCTTGCTTACAACCGATCAATGAATGAATCCTAACACTTTTCTCCTCGCCAGTACAAAGGGCTAAGCGTGATACAGTCACGCAAATACAATTATACTAAACTTAGATTAACTGCACTTAAATCGTTAATCACTCGTTAACTTAAACGACTGTTAACACTATCATTTTGTACACTTACTAATTAATGGCGAAACAATGGGCACTTTATGTTCACTTTAGAAGTAATAAACTAGTTACTAAAATATGGTTTTAGAAGAATCATATCTATTTTATACAATAACATAAAATGGCTTTTCGTGTGTGCTGTGTGACCGCGTTGTTCTTCTAAATTACGCAGAGGATTTTAATGCGATATTCACCATAATTTAAATACTTTATTCCGAAAGGTAAATAATAATAAAGTAATCTTGATGTTTTGTCATGTCGTAAAAAACGGGAGAAGTAGGGGCGGCGGGCTAGTTGCGTAACACACATCAGTTGCAATGGGTTTTATTTTGACAGTTCAACAACATACATTGCGTTGTTTACGTTCTTCAGCAGACACATTTTTCGAACATATGAAGTAATGGATTAGCAATATCGTTCAAAATCTATTATGGTGTTGGTCGCTAGTTTATGTTATGATATTATTATCTTGTGAAGTGTGACTTTGAAGATGGTTGATGTATTAAACCCGTGTGCCACAGCATCTTATGGAAGTTTGAAGTGGTAATATTTCACTGGACGAAATTGTTTCGCAAATTTCTAAATCTAGTACTACAAAAACGAGGTAGCGAAGAGAAGTTACATGCGCTGTGGAGAAATTCAAACAGGAATCTGTCAATCTGATACCAGACACCCACTATCTGGCGCACAGCTACCAACGCAACGGCTAAAAAGCAGACACAGCTTCTTGAAATCGACAGCGTCTATGTCAGAAAACCCGACGCGACGCCTGTTGCAAACTGTGGCAGGATACTCTTCCCTCTCCTACTCACTACCGGTACCTACCCACCAAAGGAGCATCTTCCTGCAGGGTGTAACTTTCCGTGGCCCACTTGGAAGTCTCTGAACCGTCTCCAGACACAAGTGGGAAGATGTAAGTCGATCCTGGTAAAGTGGGGCTACCGTGACGGAACGTCAGTAGGGTGTGATTGTGAAGCTATGTCACAAACCATGCTCCGCCTCCTATCCTGCCCTCTGTATCCCAAAAAGCAGTCAAAGTGACCTCTGCGCTGCCACCGACAACGCCGTGGAATTGGCAAAGTTTTGGGAAAACAAAATTTTAAATACAGTCGTGCCAGCGACACGAAGAAGAGGATAAAAACATCACACTTTAATTTATGGTTAAGGCTAAATATGTATATTCACCTATGATTCTTCAAAATCAAATCACAAATTGACTTGCAACGCTCATTCATTTGAAACGCCGAATATTTTTTCTACAATTCCTTCCGACCATAGAAAATATATACGTACGACGCAATCAAAATCTATTTCCAAACAAAAACAGGCGTGAACAATTAGTAATATCCCGATCCGGATATCGAACCTGGCACAATTACGAGTCGATCACTTGGTTCAGTTCATCAAGAACAATTAATATAAAATAATTGTTTTACGGTAACTAATATTTAATGGTCTCGTTAACCAGCCGTTAACGGTATTTTTTTTCTTTCGATTTTGACCGATTAAAAAAATGGGTGAGCTGGCGTGAGATTCTTGGAACGAAGTTCTGCATATTGCTCCATTGGTCTTGTGGTCGCAAGCGCGACTGCGGAGCGTGGGGTCGTGAGTTT
Organism: Gortyna flavago; assembly: GCA_963669345.1. Lineage (NCBI taxonomy): Eukaryota > Metazoa > Arthropoda > Insecta > Lepidoptera > Noctuidae > Gortyna > Gortyna flavago. Next base: position 4,385,461 of record OY770152.1, on the reverse strand, counting down.
GTGTTTCGGGTCGGACAAATGGAAGTTTTATTGGGTTTTGCTTAGTGACAGCCTAGCTCCAGTTCAGCCGCAGGTCAGTCAACGCAAAAATGTACTTGGGAATGTACCCAATCAGTCTGTATAGTCTTTTCCCAACTAGGTATGTTGGGAATTTGGGATCGGGTTCTATAGTCGGACTTTAGAAAAGTAAAATGACAGCTTATGTGTTACTTATATGACTGAAATTGACGTTTTTTTGGTTTTTTCGCGGCCATCAACCAAATCTTGTTTTTCTAGTACCAAAAGAAAGTTATTTGACAATTTGACATTTGACAATTTGCATTTGAATTTCAACTCTCGGTGAAGAACCGAGCGTTGATAATCCAACAAGGAGTGCACCCCAGCGCGTCAAAAAAATATACTGTTGGATTTTCAACTCTCGGCGCTAAGCAGTGCGTTGAAAGTCCAGTGCGCGATAAAAAATCTCCCGCGGGTACGAGGACTATAACAGTATTTGGCGTCAGAATGGCGACCACAGATATAGATAGACCTAGATAACGCAAGTGTCACGATCTGTGTGAAAACTTTTTTGACTACCTACAAAGACGTTTAGTGATGGGAAAATCAAATCAATTCAAAGACACCCGCCTCGACCCACCCCCTCACGCTCACCGAGCCAGCAGTAGAGCTATTCTGTAAAAATCTCACCGTGATAACTTGGGTGAAGTAAGCTTAAAGTGAGCTGTCATTAGTGTCAATCCCTATAGCATCAGATGAAATGACAGCTCACTTCACCTAACTTCTCACGGTGAGATCTAACAGAATCGACTGGCAGTACACAGGACTGAGCGCGAAAGTGGCGGCTTATGATTTTTGTACGTAAGTTGAGCACGCGAAGTACTTGAAGCGTTTTGGTGTATCTGTATCTGTGGTCTCGACTATGAACTCGAACTCCATGCGCTATTTACTTGAACCCACAAGTATAGTATTATACTATTATCTAACTTATAACATCACACCTAGTTTCCTCTAAGAGTAGACAGAGATGTACCTAATAGTACACCCATATTTCGCCAGATAAGTTTAAGTCCCATCTAATAGGGGGCGAGCCTATTGCCATCAACTGGGCACAAATCCAGACTCCGGGCTGCTACTGAGAAATGCCTACTGGAAAAACCCAATGACATTTTGCCCGATCAGGGAATCGAACCCAGAACCTCATGCTCAGGATAAGGCGTTTGCCACCACTAGACAATCGAGAAAGAACTTTAGTTTTTATGCAGAAAAACTCACGGGGAACAGATAATATTCTAAACTTCGATAATTTAAAGTTATCCTACTCTCATAGCAACATCATACTCATAAAATACTTAAACAAGAACGCGATCAAAACAAAACAGCCTCAGATTTATGAGATGGTAGATACAGACATACCTACATACATAAATACAAGTTGTCTGTACGTCTATACTACACATTACTCGGGAACTAGTCGCCGATATTTCATTATACATCATTTGGGGACCGAGTGTGCTGTACAGGGTGCGGTCGTATTTATTGTATTTATTTTTTCTTTTACGACAACAAATATTATAATTTAATACAGGTTGATAATGTCATGAATTAAACTACGGCGAGTAAAATTTTGCGTAAAGCTTTGGTTTCTTAAAAACGTGGTGAACGGTCACACAATGACGGCTGTCAAAATACAAAGCGTTCTTTGACAACTAGAATCATAACGTAAATACGCTTTCGAAGTGCTTTGGCATATTTAACTCAATTTTGGGAAAAAAATACATTTACGTTGATGATTCTCCAAATGAGCGATATGCTGAAATCATGGTAACAAAAAACTTGCTGGTTAAAAATTTTTCCTGTATTTACTTTGTTGTACACACTCCTACACATCAGGCTGTACTAACCAGTATAAGCTGACTTCTGATTGTACGAAAAACCTATACAATGCGAGGTCAGCTAAAACTGGAAATGTATAGCTTGATGTGTAGCCGTGTGTACATCAGAAAGTACATATCAATAAAATACATTTAACACTAGAAAACATTAAAAAAAATAAAAAAAATACTTCTACTAGTGTAGTAGTACTAATAAAATATATATAAATAAATAAATAAACATAGTATTCACTTTTAGCTTATGTTGTCTCATGTATACAGTATGTTACAGAAATATTAATTTTGAAGCACCCTGTACGTCAGGTTGCTATAGAAAACCATTAATAACCATTGGGTGCGATCCATCAAGAGTATCTCGGTTCACGCGGCTGACCCGGCGACAACTGTGCCGTACAAGTGACGTCATTTCATGTATTGTTTTAGTATTATTGTAGGTAATAATAGATGGAATTTAAATCATACTTAGGAATTCTGAAAGGTCAACCTGTAGGTAGAGCTGTAAGAAATAAATAAATATATAGATTTACTAGCAGCGCCCCGCGGTATCACCCGCATGAGTGTCGATCCCGAGGGAATATCGGAATAAAAACTAAGTATCCCATATCCTTTCCCGGGACTCAAACTATCTCTATACCAAATTTCATTTAAATCGGTTCGTGAAGAGGTAACAGACAGACATACAGACACACTTTTGCATTTGTTATATTATTATGGATTTGACACAGTAACTCCTGCATGATAAAAGTTAAGCTAAATCGAATAAAAAAATAAAAACAAATCATTAATTGAACTTCTTTTTGTTGTACAGTCAGGGAAATTATTTTTTTAGAAAATGACAGCCAACATAAATTGTCCCTCCTAATCGTCACAGACAGGAGGCCTGTGTCCCAGCAGTGGGGGAACATTATAGGCTGATTATGTATAAATTGTTTGTATATTCAAATCTATCCATACTAATATTATAAATTCGAAAGTAACTCTGTCTGTCTGTCTGTATGTTACTTTGCACGCCTAAACCACTGAACGGATTTCAATAAAATTTGGCAGAGAGATAGATTATATCCCGGGGAAGGACATAGGATAGTTTTTATCGACATACCTTGCGGGCAAAGCCGCGGGCGGAAGATAGTATTAATATAAAATAGAAACACATAATGTAAGGCTGCGTCTCCACCAGAGATGAGCGAGGATGCGTAGCGAGGAATGTGTGTAAAACCAACCAATAACAACGCTAACTTAGTTCACTAGAGCACAACAAAAATAGCGTGAGAAATGTCCTAAAACCAAAAATTCGAAGTCAAATTACATCTACCAAAGTACCAACCCCACCCTGAGCCAATGTTGACACACTGAACGAAACCGCTAAGGAATTAACGTGGTTTCGAAATAAGGAAATATTGAGTGGTCATGTAGTGAAAAGGCCCTGGACCCACTTGGTGGATTACAGCCCACTCTCTTTCGAATAGTGGAGGCTGTGGCCCAGCAGTGGAAACATAATAGGTTGATTATGCTAACACAATAGAAAATGGCCAACAAATCGAAACATCTTAGATGAGTCTTTTTTTAACGATGCAAGCCATTTCCTCTTATTCAACCTCACACGAGAAATTAAAGATCAAGAAATAATATAATACTACACTCAAGCAATTCAGAAATTAATCTCTAAATGAATGTCTTCACTCATTCGATAATGGGTCCCTCACAAAAGGAGTTTGAACACAAAAGAGAAGTGTTAAAAGATGGACGGCATTATGCGGTTGAATGAGGCGACTGATTGCGTGTTTTGATCGCTTACACCTCGAGAGGATGGGGTTATGCAAGAATACTTGATAGTTCGTTTTTATAATTTTATTACTTATGGTGTCAAAATCTAAATATTTTATCTCGCTTATACCTACACTAGCTTCCGCCCGCGGCAATATAAAAACTATCCTATGTCCTTCCTCGGGATGCAATCTATCTCTCTGGCAAATTTTATTGAAATCCGTTCAGTGGTTTAGGCATGAAAAGGTAACATACAGACAGACAGAGTTACTTTCTAATTTATAATATTAGTATGGATGCGTGGCAAAATCTAAATATTTTATCTCGCTTAAACCCACATGGACACTTATGAAATGTCAGAAGCTAGGTGCACGGTTCCAATTGGTAGTTTCCTATGGAGAAGAGCTGGTGAGAAACTCCACATACTTCTTTAAAAGTAATTGGCTTTTGCAATGTTTTCAAATTACAGTTTTAACAGGTATTTGTATTTATTTGTGTTTTATGTATGTATTTAACTGATCCTCTAAAAACTTACCTATTGATTTCCAAATGATATACACTTTTTCAAATTAATGAGTATCTAAAAACTTTTTGCGCTTCTAATGATGGACACTTTTTAATAATTGAGCCTTTTTTAAACTTTTTGGTACAATTGGTCGCAGTCACTAAGCTTAGGGCACTTCGAGCGGTTTAGCGGGTGCGGTCAGCGAGCGCTAGGGACATCTAAGTTGGTCGCAGTTGCTTGACCATTATGTATTTTATAGACAACAAAATAGTAATTATTTGAGGTTCGATTAAATACATGTCTTTGTTTTGGTTGGCTGGTTTCAGTAATTAATAAAAAAAAAACAATAATTTTGTCAATTCCGATGAAAAGTGCTATACGAAACAAACTTTGAAAGCGATTGCCACTGGTCTCGGACATCATAATAAAAATAAAAAAAAAACTTGACACCTCTTACATAGCACCATCCACTCAAAAGGTACAGCCAACAAAACAAGGTGTGGATGACGTAATTTCCGCTGCAGTTAACCTTTTGTGCCTACCCTCAGTTTTAGTAACGGCGGCGTCGGAATTTCTTTGAATCTATTGAACACTTATTGTCTGACTGTACTCCATGATGTATATGAAACCCTTCGAACACCAGTGCCATAGGAATATTTTGAAAAACATAGAGGTCGCATGCTTTTTGAACATAGTAAGACAAGAAAACCTGTACCTGTGATGATATCAATTATTAATTAGGTACTAGCTTGCCTGTTGCCTAGACCTCCTTTATGATCCAGGATGAAAGGTAGCCTATATCCTTCTCCAGGTCCCAGGCTAAATATCTGTCAAATTTCATCCAAATCCATTCAGTCGTTTTAGCGTGAAAGCGTAACAAAAATATTAGTTCGGATTATTTTTTTGTATTGCAAAATGGGCCGGCTCTTGACTTCGGATTCGCCTGGTGGAAAGCAATGGATGAGGTCTGTGATGGAGCGAGCAAGCCCAGAAGATGCTTGTCACTCTTGCTCTGAAGGCTGACGGATTATAGATTCGTGGAAAAAAATCCAACTGTATGTGTACTGTGGTGAAAATGGTTACTTTAATTGAATTATTGAATCATGAAGATAAATATGGATTAAAGTCGATTTATAAATTATGTGGATAGAAACAGGTAAAGTTACTTTGGAATGTAACATTCATCCGATTTTTTTGCCGTTATTTTAAATTTAGTTTTAAATATTGTATGTTGCTACGGATCCCTTCGTGTGCGAGTCCAACTCGCACTTGGGAGGTTTTTTTTTATGAATGTAATGCAATAAAATAAAGGCACATCACTGCGCTCCATAAAAAGAAGTTCCTAACAAAAAAGGTGCCATATCTGGTATCATATTAGCACCTCTGTGGCCAAATGAATCGTTCCATTACTATAATGGACACAAGCTCTTGCTGACCGTACTACGAATAAAATACTTGTATTGAATATAATTAGTAATAGTTGCTTTCTTATCAGATTTTAAAAGTTTTGTTCCGAGAAATTGTATAGTACTTAGATAACATTTTAACCGACTCGCGAATAAAGGGTCATGACTTCATGAGTTTTACTTGTATGTGTGTCTTTTAATATTAGATTGTAAACGTTAAACCATGTTTAGATGGAAAAAAAATCAGTCCGCAAACTGTAACTATAAATTCAGTATAATATGATTCTGAACGCCCCTGCCTTAAACGGACTTAACTGGACGACACGACGTGTCGCTACCTGCGGAAGGTATTCCATAGAAATACATACAGACCAGTAGTATCGTAGCGACACGTCGTCTGCTGCTGCTGTATGCGGTCGGCTACGAACTCTCACCTTAAAGGTAAGAGTCCGACCGCAGATCAGTAATGCCACCGACGCTGGAGCGACAGCACGATGAATCTTTCTCAAAAAATGAGTTTTTCCGACGTGTCGCTACGACAGTGCGCAACGTCACATCGTCTGCTGCTGCTGCATGCGGTCGGCTGCGAACTTTGTACCCTTGTGTGTGCAAACACACTTCTTGTGCACTATACATTATGTCCTGCGTACCTGGTTAATCTCTGATAAGATTGGTACCGTGACCAAAATTGGTCGGGAGAATTGTGTTTTAATAAGGTGGGGTCATGTGCGTAGTTAGGAGGGGATCAAAGATGGGCAACGTCTGCCCTAGAAAATTCTTTGCCCACCATAGAAAAAATTACAGTATTGAAGAATTGGTATTCAGCTGCATCCGGTAAGATTTTTTAATATTCTTTTACCTATTGTGATAAAGTAATTTTATTTTATTTTAGGTGCATGGTCTTCACATATTATTATTATAATTCATGTATTGCAAAATGTTGTAAAACATTTTAAAAGAGAGAGTGGAGTTTCTTGCCCATTCTTCTCCAAACGAAAACTACCTTTTGGAAGGGGCGACAAAATTCTATTTTATTGTAATTTTTGACGTTCAAAAGTGCCTTTTTATGTGCCTATTTGAAATAAATGCTTTGACTTTGACTAGAAGCCAGAGAAATATAATATGAATCATTTTATTTCTCTAAATAGATGATTGAACGTAATTTCTAAGAATACCTTTGTTTCTTAATAAACCATCGCTAATAAAATACATAATGGAAGAAAACCAGCGATGGCACATCAAACGCGGGCTTTTGGCGAAGTTTGACGTGCGCCGGTAGTGACATCGGCCATGTTGCTCGCCACCGGAAGTGCCCATTTCGAGGCATCAGCGTTTAGCCATAGAACAACTAGTGGATAGAAAGAGATGCTGGAAAATGTTTTATTATGTAAATACTTGCATAGCATAATCAGCCTATAATGTTCCCACTGCTGGGACACAGGCCTCCTCTTTTCAAGAGGGAGTGGCCCACAATCTACCACGCATGCCCAGTGCGGGTTGGTAGATGTCTGAAGTTTTGATTCAAAGACACACCGGTTTCCTCGCGATGTTTTTCTTCACCGTTTTGAGAGCAGTGGTGATGAAATTATTTACACAAAGAAAAGCGCCTGTTGTTCGAAACCACGACCTGCAACTCGTATGTCGGGGTCGTTGCCACTTGACCACCACAGCTCATAGGAAGCATGATAGCTGGTTAAAATTCATTGCTCTTAAAACTGTCAACGTCATTAATTGTCTGTGGTATGTTCTTCAATCAATTAAGCCTATCGCAGTCCACTGCTGGACATGGGCTTCCCCCTGACTGCGCCACATCACCCTGTCCTCGGCCTTCCGTATCCAGTCTACGCCTGCCACCTTCTTTAGGTCGTCCGTTCATCTAGCTGGGGGGCGTCCCACACTACGCTTGCCGATACGCGGTCTGCACTCTATTTTACGTGGAGTGACTGCCTATCTGACCTCCACAACCCAGTTACTGAGTAATACGATACGTCATGATAAGACTGGTTGTCAGGCTTTCGGGGATTGTGACGGCCCGTACAACTATAAATGTCAACTCTAAGGCCTTCCTCAGTCTACAACAGCACTAGCGTAGTTCAGCAGTTCATCGGAAACGGGCGTGGTCCGACGATATTGCGCGATCTGTCAGTTTACTCGTTTTTGAGCAGACTGAAACACGACGCGTGCGCCGACCGTTTGATGTACGACTACATAGCTAATTGATTACATTTTGTGATGTTTTAGCGATCCGGATTAAACTAGGTCTGAGATAGGTGTTTTTTTTTTTTTGTTTTTTCGACTTCGCACAAGAAACTTGGTCATCATACTTTTATAGCAGCCGATCTAATTATCTGCCTAGCCTTTTCCCAACTTTTTTTGGGTCGGCTTCCAATCTAGCCGGATGCAGCTGTATGCCAGTATTTTACATGGAGCGACTGCCTATCTGACCTCCACAACCCAGTTACTGGGTAATACGAGACCCTTGGTACGACTGGTTGTCAGGCTTTCGGGCTTCTAACTGCCCGTAAGACTCAAATATCTACAAATGACAGCCATAACCAACTGTTTTAATAGTTTCCGAGGCACGGAGGGGTCTCGATATGACTGTCCATCAACGGGCCGGCCTCAGCAAGCGTAGCCTAATCTTCAATCGACCCGTGTGGCTGTTATTATTTAGCCACAAGCCCCTCCAACGCACTTGCTATGATTATGTTATTGTAGAACTTCATAGGAAACGAAGACCATTTTGCCATCCCGTGTCTGTACGACGCGCCTCAATGCCATAAAACGCTTTGAAAATAAGCCCGAGTACGGGCGATTTTTATCGCGCACTGGATTTTCAGCACACTGCTTAGTGCCGAGAGTTTAAACTCCAACAATGTACTTTTTTGATGAGTTGGGATGTACTCTATTGAATTCTCAAAGCTAGGCTCAACACAGAGAGTTGAAAATCTAGTACGCGAGAAAAATCGTCGCAGGCAAAAATCGCCCGTGGGTAGAAGGGCTAAATTCTTAAATACACGAGCAGCACGTTGCCGATGGCAGAGGCAATGTGCCGCTCGTGTATATTATGAGCACTAAGACAGTCAAGTCCCATAAGAAAACACACAAATCAAAATGGCACAAAAAGCAAACCAAAGAAAAGAACCTGTACAACAACGTCTTACAATACCCGTAAAAAATACCATAGACATTTTGCATGCCGCATTTTTTTAAACCATAGATAGACGACATCTATTTTTTAAAGTTAAGTAAGATAGAGATGTCAAATGGGCAGAGACAGGAGCATAAGTTATGCTAATGTTGTGAATATTTCAAGCTAATAGATCCCATATCCGATTAACTGGTAACAACTGGTTTTGGTATGTGTCCATTGTTACTGACGACACGACATTTTGTAACGATATTTTGCTAGATAATAAAAGGGGTATCGTGTTACCCTGTAATTTTTCTTTTTCCCAACTATGTTGGGGCCGGCTTCCAATCTAACCGTATGCAGCTGAATACCAGTATTTTACATGAAGCGACTGCCTATCGGACCTCGACAACCCAGATGTTACTGGATAACATGATACTCCTTGACCAGACTGGTTGTCAGACTTTCGGGCTTTTGACTACCCGTAAGGACTATCAAAGATCTATGAATTACGATGACGATACATGGAGGGGTCTCGGTAGGCAGAGGATATTATTAGTAATGAACAATTTCGAAAAATTGTGTTACAGCCAAATTAGACCGAATTTAAATTTTCCATAGAAACAGAGATTTTCAGTTATCTTTTTTTAAATAAGACATTTCGAAAATGTTCTTTACTAACTTTTTAGACCTTTGTATCCTACTTATGCGTATGAAGTTTCATCATTCATTTCGAAAAACAAGGGCTTGAAAGTTCGTATGAAATGCCGTACGTCCTAATCGCTGTTAAGCAAGCGTGGTGATCAATGCTCGTGCCTTCTTTGAGAAGAGGCCTTCGCTCTGCAGTGGGACAGTAATAGGCGGGTTTTTTTTTTTAATTTTATGTTTTATTTAAAAAAAAGTTTTAATTACAATACACAAGCTAACACTAAAATATATTTATTACGACACAATTATATAATAAAAATAAAATAAAAAGGGAGGAGCTAGTATTCTTTATTTACTTATTTATATAAACTTTATTGTACACCACAAAACATATAAAAAAAAAATCAAACACTACAAAATAAAAAATGTGCTTTAATGTTATAATCTCTCATTTACCTTCCTCGCTTTTCTCGCAACACAATGGACTATCACCACGGGTCCACCTAATATGTTCACTTGTCACCACTCGCTTGTATATAACACACAACACATAGCGAGTGTATAGCGACGCACTTTGTCGATCTGTCACCGTTACGATCGATAATTGTGTACTGTGGCTGCATGTGACATTAGTTGCCCTTTGCACATATGTATCTATCTTTGAGTAGAAAGTTGTAACTTCTGCGTAGCTATTTACAACTACTCGATACCGCCCCGTATCGAACATTAATCAATGTTGTCTTAGGAGTCCTCTAAACGCTGTTCAAAAGCCCAAAACCGTTTTTTTTTTCAGTTTAAAGTTATAGACGACCGCTATGCCCCCGACAGCTGTTTGCTGTCGGGGGCAAAGCAAATCAGGTTATCGAAATGTGTAATTTTTGATACGATAGACTGTTGGATGGTTGTGAATAGCTATGCTGGAGGCCTGTATCATCCCACGGTTCGGCAAAGGCCTCAAACTTCCAGCTATTCCGGTCCAAGCTAGTCTGGACCATTGGTTGTTAGATTTATCCAGTCCGTCCCGTCGTCTTCTTCATGGTTTTCCACCCTTTTGGCTATCTCGGTCTCAGAGCTCTACATCAATCAATCAACTCAGCCTATCGCTGTCCACTGCTGGACATAGGCCTCTCCCATGCTGTGCTACAACACTCTGTCCTCCGCCTTCCGTCCGTCAGTCCATCCCAGCCACCGTTTTAAGGTCATTTGGCCATCTAACTGGGAGGCGTCCTACACTACGCAGCTCCACATAGTGCAGTTTATTTTGGCCTTCAGCTTGGGTACCTATAGTGAAATGCGGTGTAATGTGTACACTACACCGTTGATTATAAAAAAAAAAAAACATAATTTTTCAAATTATTTCATGTTTTGTTTTACATCCATACTATACTCATCATCATCTGCCTAGCCTTTTCCCAACTTTGTTGAGGTTGGCTTCCAGTCCAACCAGATGCAGCTGAATACCAGTATTTTACGTGGAGCGGCTGCCTATCTGATGTCCACAACCCAGTTATTAGGTAATACGATACCCCTCTTGGTAAGACTGGTTTTCAAACTTTCGGGCTTCTGACGACCCGTAACGACTTTCAAAGATCCACGAATGACAGCCGGGACCAACCGGGGCTCCCGAGGCACGGAGGAGCATCAGTGCTACATAACCATACTTCCATACTAATATTATAAATTCGAGAGTAACTCTGTCTGTCCGTATGTTACCTTTTCACGCCTAAACCACTGAACGGATTTCGGTGGCATCCTGTGGAAGAACATAGGCTACTTTTTGTCTCAAAAATAATTCTTTGGGATGAAAATTTATATGCGAAACCCAGCATCTTAACTTCAGAAATCCACGCAGGAAAAGCCACGGGCATAAGTTAGTTTTGTTATATAAAGTACATGTGTCTTATACACATGTACTTTAAATGAAGACCAAAAAGCTTATCATACCGATAAATAAAATAATCTTATTAAAAAAAATACATTGATTGATTCCGACCAGTTTTCTATAAACCTTTGACATTAAAAATAATTCACCAAATGTCATAATGACATTAATAAATGACACTTTACATATTAACAAAATTAATCTTTTAGGGGCTAATGCGACAACATTAACGAAAATATCAACATATTTTTTATTTGTAATAGGTAGTCACAATTATTATGTTGTTAAATTTAAGAATTGATGTCAATATGATATGTAAATTATATGTCTAATAGTAGATAATACATGGAAAAATTACTTTGATAAATAAAGCTGACAACATGGCATTAAGTCGTTATTTTTTAGGATTCTAAATATTTTGACAGGAATGTATATTACGTGTAATTACGGTATGTCATCATTATCTGCCTAGCCTTTTCCCAACTATGCTGGGGTCGGCTTCCAGTCTAACCTGACGCAGTTGAGTACCATTATCTTACATTTAGCGACTGCCTATCTGACCTCCACAACCCAGTTGCTAGATAACACTATACCTCGTTGTCAGACTTTTGAGCTTCTGAGTACCCGTAACGACTGTCAAAGATCTACGAATGACTAAATGCCTGCTCATCTGTTCAGTAAACATCTCCCCCGTGAAAACTTGGGTGAAGAGAGCTTGAAGTGAGCTGCATTGGCGGACTATGGAGAACAGGCGCGGCCCGCTCCAGGCCCCTGGTCCAGTGGGGGCCAAGTTCTTTTTGGTCAATCCCAAACAATGCAAAAATATGTTCAGTAAGCCATAGTTGGAGGACCCGTACGTGGTACCTATGCAAAAACTAAAAATTTAGATATCAGCCAATCTCTCTATATATAAGAAATGTCTTAAAAAGTAATTGTGAATGTTATTTATTTTTGTGTTTTTTTATGTTGATGTTAGGTGTTTTATTATTCTATGTTTTAATCTTTTACAGAATTTGTTGTGTTTTTATGTTCCACTGTCAAAAAAAATCCTATATTACGTATTTAATTTGTTAGCTTATTGTTCTTTTTATTGTGCATGCTGTGGTCTCCTGTAATTGAAAGAGTACACCTTCCAAATACTTTGTCGTCCATTAACTAAATAATGTTTAGTGTATATCTTTTGTTGGAGATCCTAAAATAAATAAATAAATAAAAATAAAACATAAATGTCGGGTGCTAAAAATTTTCGAGCTTGTTTCGGCCGCTCTCTTGTTCCTAAGACTGTTTGCATAAATAAGTCGACAAAGCAACTCCTATTTCCGTACGAATACGAATGTTCTAAAGAAACCTGACCGAGAATTCAGAGTTAAATATTTATAGGTGTAAAATATTTCGAATTACGAGCTTTTGTCGCTCGCTCTCGTATCCTTGCTTGCTTTTCTTGAATATAATGAGGAGATCAATAAACACCTCTCTGAAAAAAAAATCATGTATAATTTATTACGCACGTTATGCTTTCTTTTTTTAAGCATTATTAATTTTTTGCAAAATGTTAAGTTGAAACACAAGTACCTACTACCTACATAAACTGAGAGGACCGGGGCCCGACTCATTTTGTTTTACCGCCCCGGGCACCCGACAGGCTTAGTCCGCCACTGGTGACCTCTCAATAGTGTCAATTCCTTACATCAGGTGGAATGACACCTCTCTTCTCGTAAGTTAAGTATCACGGTGCGAATTTTACAGAATACACCAACTGGGTTCGCACCCCAGACCTACAAAATCGTAATTTGGCTGGGCCACCGCTATGAATCAAAACACGGTTTTTAATTAATGACGCCATTAATAAAAACATGGCATTCGATATAAAATTCTTACAACCTGCCGACACGACGAATGCCAAATTACATGACATTCCTAGGTCAAACAGACAGATTAGCGATTGAAATATAAATACTAGGAAACGCCAATGTTCAGCATTAGCATAACTGATTGTTACCTGGGGTAACATTAATATTGATAGCGTGGGAGTATGAATGTTACAAGGCTCGACGGCCGATTGGAATTGTGTGAAAATTCATTTTCGCCATTCTAAAGACCAAGATGAAAAAGGATGTCCTGTAATTTACACTGGAATCCATTCGATTTAAACTGAAACTCACCAACGCTGCTTGTCGACAGAAATAGGTATTTTTTGGGGTCAACGACCACTGGTAGTTACATAAAGTACGAGTTGAGAAAATTGTTTGTTTTTTATTTTATCGTTTTTAGATATCGTCTGTGAAGCTTATAAGAAACAACTGATTTTAAAGTGATATTTCAGGTATCTATTTACTACCTACGGTCGTTGACTCCAAATTTTTTTTTTCTTTTTATCCTGTTTAGATATCGAATTTGATACCATCACGTCTGCGGAGTTTCGCTAGCAAATTTTATTTAATTTCTGGGAAACTGTACGGTCATTACCTATAGCTGGTTTTATTAATACTCTGCTAGTTATAAATATCAATCTCAGAGCTATGACTCAGTATGAATCACTAATCATTTCGCAAAAAAGACGGATGTCGGGTAAACCGCCCAGTTTTCGGCCACTCATTTAATTTTGTGGGATTGTAATTTAAATAAAACAATTTAAATCTGTTTGGATCGAGTCTCTTTGATGTTTACTTAAGTTTTTAATTGCTTTTCCTTTTAATTGAAAACAATGGTTGTTTTTTCATTTATTTTTAACCATTTTCAATCGCTTTCTAATTTGCCAGGAGTTGATTAAAAGTTGAAGTTAGTTTAGGCACTTAAAGAAAAATGCTATAACTTTTTGATTAATTGAATGACGTGATGGCCTACTGGTTAAGGCCTCGTCTCTCATGCACGAACATGTAGGTTCAAATCCAGGCAAGTACCAATGTGACTTTTTCAATTCATATTATGTACTTTTTGAGTTTATCTTGGACATTATTGACTACGGTGAAGTAAGAAACCATGAGTAAACCTAGACTTATCACACTAATATTATAAAGGCGAAAGTTTGTGAGTGTGTGTGTGTGTGTATATATGTTTGTTACTTCTTCACGCTCAAATGCAAAGACGGATTTGAATGAAATTTGCCACACAGATAGTTTATAACCAGGATTAACACATCCCAATATTCCCACGGGATCGAAACTTACGCGCGTTAAATCGCGGGGCGCAGCTAGTAGTTACTATAAAGTATAAAGTGATCAATGCTCGTGCCTTCTCAGCCTTTGCCCTGCTGACGGACAATAATACGCGGGCATATTACTATTAATAATAGAATTTTGCTAACTTTTGTTAACTACAGGGTCAAGTTAAATTAGCTAGCGAAACTCCGAGGACGTGATGGTTGTCAATATCTGTAGTTGAGAAAATCTGTTTTCTTTCATTTTACCGTGTTTAGATATTAATAACCATGACATTTGTGAAGTTTACAAAAAAAAAACATTTTGACTGATATTTCAAGTGACTAAGTACCTACACTAACTACTGTCGATAACCTAATTTAATTTTTCAGGGTCAAATTAAATTATGATTGACGTGTAAAAGTGTTTGTACAAACCTACTTACAGAAAATAAATCATTTATCATTTATCATTAATTTGACCCTGTACACAAAGAAACAGATGTGAAATTTAAACCATTAGAATTAGGAGCTCAATATAGTGTTAGTCCATTGATTTAGGCTCATGTTTAGAGGGCCGCGGTTTTAGAATCAAACGCGCGCCAAACTAAATTCACTGCCTAAACTAACACGCGTCAGTGTATTTAGTATATTAAACAGTTGACTAAATGTTTCGCTTTTAAATCAGATTAATCTAAAACTTGGTTTTAACTCATTTTGTTGGTTAATACATAAGTAGAAGGGTTTATTCATTATTGGCATGGGTCATAAATAAAAATAAAACACTTCATTTGATAAAAAAAAAAGTTTTGTAGACATTAGATTCAGAAAATGCTTCTGGACCACGCGTTGAAATTATACGTCGTTTATTAAAAAAAAAATATCCATTCCATATATTTTTGACCGCGTGGGTAATGCAATTTTCTATGAAACAGCTGATATTTTATTTTTTGATAATTAACAAAAAAGAAATTACGGGTCTAAAATTATGTTCCCAATTCATGGTTTCAATACAGTTTGCGCGACGATGTCCCAGCCACCTTGTATTTATGTTTAGAGTTCTGCTTTAAGTAGGTACTACCTTAGAATATATTCTGGATGAATAATTTTTCACAACTAACTATTTACACTAGATTTAAATTTAATGACTAACTATGCAAATTAACACAAAAAAAGGACTCTTATGCGTCGAAGTACTCGTCCGCATCGCTGTCATCGTATGTACGTGCCCAGACGACTGGCAGCATTGCCACGTCGAACGGCAATGCTAATTCTTTAGCTAAAGAACTTCATTTGCTTAATTTTATTTACAGTTTCGGAACTACTGGGTAGGTTTTTTTTTAATAAGAGCTCCATCAGAAATATATATCATTAGAGGGCAAAAATTAAATCACTTTTACGTCCGACGACAACTCAACTACTGGTGCATTCACCCGACATCGCCCACAATATTTGCACAGCGGGATTGCTTGCTTACAATACTTAGTTATTAATCTAAAAACTATTATTTGCTGTAATAAGTATTTGATCTACAGAAAAAATATCACGAGGTTTTTATTTGAGGATTAGTCAAAATTTCTTGACTGTATTATATTTTATTTTTCTCAAGTAAATTTAAAATGTAAGCACAGAACAGTGGGGTAATTGCGTAACACACTATCAGCACAGATTACTGAATAGTTACTGCATTTTGACAGTTCAACAACATTAATTGCGTTATATCGTTGTAGAGCCGACAAATTTTTCGAACATATGAATCAATGGATTAGCAATATCTTTAAAAATTATTTAGATTGTGATTGAAAATGTGGGCTGGTCAAGGTGACAGTTAACAGTTGATGTGTATAAGGTACAACATCGTATGGCACTTCACTTTTCGATAAATATTGAACTGCTTAAGACTGTAAACTTTTCGACAGCTTATGTCAATCCAATACATTTTTGACTTTGCCATCATGGTTATCGCAAATAATGAGAATGTCACACTTTATCTAGGTCCTCAGGTCCATAAGAAGTCGTCAAACAATATACTTAGATTAGATTACGGCGCAATAATGGAGCCTTTTCACAAATATGTTGAGGTTGGCTTCCAGTCTAAGGTGTCCTAGAAGCACTGGCCGCCACATAACGGCCGCATTAACCGCTGTCATAAAAATGATACCAGTAGCAAAGATTTAAATCGTCAGATTCCCCCCTCCTACCGCGTCAAAAGACTCGAGTTTCTGTTTTGTTTTGACATTGTCATGGAAACGCTTTAATAATGTGGGAGCTCACTCTTCTCTGTATGGAAACTGTTTCACATGACTAAGTACGGTGAGGGCAAATCTAGCGATTTATATAGTTTAGGCAGCGGGGTTTTGACTTTACGGTGACAATATTGCTCTCTAGGAACTTCACCGGTAAATTGCGGACGCTATGTGGCGGTCACCGGTCTTCTAGGCAACTGAAGCTTGACCAGATGCAGTAAGATAATAAAGGGAAAAACACAAATTAGTAATTTTAAATACAATTTTTAGATAAAGGATGTCTGTTTCAAGCATTGAAAGAAGTAACAGTATTAACAAATAAAGATTAACTAATAGTCGAAATGGAACAATAGCGGGATACCTGTCATCGTGTCGATAATATCGATACAATCGATACTTCTCGATATAATACCGATTCTCAATCGATACTATCGCGAGGCTACAGTAATTGCTATTGTTAAATATGAGCGGCCTTAAATCTTTAAGATAGTTAGTTGTTAAGAATGGATAGAGAAGACATCGTTTTGTTGACCGATGATTACGTAACAGTTTTCATTATCCAGCATTCCTCGATAAGATTGGTAGGGGTGTTTTATTATTAGAGAAATTCTACATTTTTATGTTCTACTATCTGCGCCCCGCGGTTTCACCCACATAAGTGTCGATCCCGTGGGAATATCCGGATAAAAAGTAGCCTATATGTTAATCCAGGGTGTCAGCTACCTCCATACAAAATTTTATCAAAATTGGTACAGCCGTTTCAGCGTGAAGAAGTAACAAACAAATAAACACACACACAAACTTTAGCCTTTATAATATTATAGTGTGAAGTAACAGGGGGCAAGGCTTTTGCCATCAACCGGACTCTAATCCAGACTTCAGTCTACTACTGAGCAATTTCCAAACCGAATAATATTTTGCAGTACCTGGGTATCGCACCTAGGACCCTCATCATCTGCCTAGCCTTTTCCCAACTATGTTGATGTCGGTTTCCAGTCTAACCGATGCAGCTGAATATCAGTATTTTACATGGAGTGACTGATTATCTGACCTCTACAACCCATTTGGTGCCTAAGCTAGGCTCGTGGCCTGTGTTTCAGGGCACCAGGATCCCACCCCTTTACATTTTCATTTTATAAATTATGTATGTACTAAGCGCAAATGATTGTGAACACCCTGATTTTTTCGTCAATTATTAAAAAAAAATTGCTCTTCCAAACATTTTGACCGCGTAGGTAATCGCACTTTTCTATAAAACAGCTGATTTATTTTTTGATAACCGACGAACCATTTCTTCCCTAGGGGTGTACAATCATAAGCTCAAATTCATGGTAACAGTCTGCGCATCGATGTCCTTGCCACCATGTTACTTCGTGTTCGTCTCTATCAGCACGCGTGGCATGATGACGTTTTGTCGACGGAAGAATAGACAAAATTACACATTGTCGTGCTTAGACGCGCAGAATGCGTAGGGTGCGTTTCAACAAATACTTCCTATGTTATAATGTTGGCGCCCCTGTCCTCCGCTAGGAGTATAAGTGTTTTGTGCCCATGTCTGTCAAGATAGTAGATATGGGAAGACGATTCTGCGGTAGAAGAAGTTTCCGTGTTAGGAATCATGCCCATAACATTAAGGAGTGGTGAAGAATAAGAAGTGGTATACATTGCTGCCAACATAACACACATATTTCTACAATCTGTCATTTTGTCTATTCTTGTGTCGACAAAAATCGTTTCTACGGCGGTCATGCTACGGGTACTGGTAACATTTAACAGACCTTGTAAACTGCCTGTTTCAACAAATGACCATCCATTTCTATTTATTTCTATGCTCACACCATGCCCAAGTCAAATGACGCAGCATTCAATGATGATGTTATTCGCGATCTGACCATCACGGATTATACTATGACTGGATAAGAAACTATTTATTTATTACTATTAATTACAACGGATATACACCAGTATTGACCAGTAACAGTGATTAATTAATTTCTAATGTATTAAGTGTATAAATTACAAAGACTGGACTACGCTTATATTATAAAGGCGAAATTTGTGAGTGTGTTTGTATGTTTGTTACTTCTTCACGCACAAACGGCTGAACGGATTTGAATGAAATTTGGCACACAGATTGTTTATAACCAGGATTAATTCATTTTCATCCCGATATTCCCACGGGATCGATACTTAAGCGGGTGAAACGGCGGGGCGCTGCTAAGATCTCTTTTACTTATTTTAAACCTACAATTCACATTGACTCATGAGTAGATAGGTCAGAATTATTTCCGGGTTTTTCTTTTACTCAGATCTCATCAATAGTTAATCATACGTTCAAAATACAAGCATTCATGATTAAATAATATAATCAAATCAAATCAGTTTTAATTTTATGCGTCAACAAGTAGGATAAGTCCTCATAGCGAGATTATCTTTTGCGATTCCCAAAAATCGTCTGTTTTGAGTTAAGTCAGTATTCCATTAAGCATGCGATTTGTACGTTTCTTGAGCGAGAAAATCGTTGATAGCTAGTCGCTTCCAAGTCATAGGACCTGGTGCCATAAGTAGGTACAATCGTACAGACGCCAGCACATCAAGCTACTACAATCTGTCAAATTTCTTTGATAGATTTTCAACTTTATCTCTAAAGTATAAGGTTCAAAGTTAATTGGGAAAATTTTACAGTTTCGGGTAGGTTGATGTGCTGGCGTCTGTACAATCAATCTTTATATTTTTGTTTGTCATTGTTTGATTGTGTTTTGCGGTTTGTGGTTAAAAGTATTGATGAAAATGGTGTGTGTCCGGTGTGTTTTAAACCTTTTGAATTAATTGTGCGGCTGTCAATGATTTGATGTAGTGGTATTGAAACCCGGTAAAGATCTGTTGAGTTTTTTTTTTATGGATAGGAGTTTTTGTTTTGTTTTCCGTGGGAGGACAAAGACGTTGATTGTTTCAATCAAGTAAGTTAGGTACCTTTTTTTATCCAATAAAAAATGTTAACTAATCACTAGATAATAGAAGTGAAATTAAAAAAAATTAAGTGGATGCGCTGTATGCCTTCTGATTCAAAGGTTTTAAAAGTATCACCAACATTTTGAAATTTAAATTGATAGCTTACTTATCCATATAAAATCATAATGCGTGTCCAAAAAAACTGCGAATAGTTAGATACTGTTCACAGCTGGACATGACCTTTGCCAGGCTGCCCTACAGCACCTTTTTATCCACTTTTGGCATCCAGTTTGTCCCAGCTACCTTCTTAAGGTCGTGGGTCCATGTAACTGGGGGAACAGTGTAACAGATTAATTAAACGCAAGTCCTGAAAGTAGTTTGTTCATAATTGACTACTGAATCGATTTCAGTAACTTTGAAGATAGGTATTTTTTCCAAAAATTATAGATTTTGGCATACTGGCCGCCGATTGAGTCAAAGGAAATTAAATCTTATTTCCAGAAAATAAGATTCAATTTTAAATGTATAAAGTAATGCAAGGGTCAACACGATTTATTAATAATAATTGTTAGCTCTAAAGAATTAAAGTTTTAGTCATTGTATTATACTTTTAAGTCAACATTCTAATTGGGGTGTATAAGGTCTTACGTTAATTATGTTTCTGTAGAGTATGATAATTACCATACTTACCTACCTATTTTCTTTTGTCTTGTTTTCTTCCAACGTTCAGCAATAGTTTTAGGAGAATTTTACGAGGTGAAATATTAAAAAAGCAGAATAGAATATAATAATCTTTATTACGTTCCTACACGGTACACCATATTGAAATTACAGAATGAATGTAGAAATTTTACATAGGGTGATACAATGGGCAGAATTGTCGCTAAAAGCGATCTTATAAAAGACAACCTTTCGGTGGATTCAATCATTCATTTGGACCAAGATTTCTTATCCATCCACAACGCATCTTTGCTGTGAATCCCGGCCGGCAACTGACACGAAACTACAAAGAGTTAGAAGTAATGACCCCACTGTTACAATCTGTGCGGTATTCGTTGACAGACAGCCGGAGAATCGATTCATTATCAACGGCCTTTAACCGGCCGGCGCTGAATACAGGCGTTGCAGAAAAAGGATGTATTATTTGAGTGTAGGTATTAATAGCTATAGGCAATCTTTTGTTACACAAGGTGACTTGTAATTTGTCGTATTCCTCCTAAGACCTGAAGGCCAATTCTCATAATTAAACGTTCAAAATCTAGTCGCAATCTCATCTCAGCGACAATCAACGTCAAAAATGTAGGGAAATTAGAGGTATTTTTGACAGATTGATATTGAGATCTGTCTGTTGAAATTTACATGGAGGTGACATCGAGGTAGCTAGATAAACCACGACCGCGAGGTATCGCAGTGAGGCATCTTCGGCATGTAAGTACCTAATTACCTTTAGGAAGTAGGTCCTTTGCCTCACATTCACATTCTTCTCTTTCAAAAGGATACCACTTTGTTTATGTCTGAACCTCCTGTTTTCCATAAAACAAAACACTATCGATTTCGTGACAAAATAACTTTGCAATGTTGGATCAGATGCTCATCTCTGTTAGATACGCACATATACAAAAAGATGGACTCTGCGCCACGCATATCGAAAGTGAAGCACACCGTACCGATCTATGTGTGGTGATTGACGATTGACGCTGTCGTGTCACGTAATGGCGGCCGGTCGGCATACTATGATGTAAATGTGAGCGTGAGGCGTGTTTCAAGTACAGACGCCAGCTCATCAAGCTACTACAATCTGTCAAATTTCTTTGATAGATTTTCAAATTTATTGCTAAAGTATAAGGTTCAAAGTTGATTGGGAAAATTTAACAGTTTTGGGTAGGTTGATGTGCTGGCGTCTGTACAAATGGTCCGGCTTATTGTGCTTCACTTTCGATTTGCGTGGCGCGGAGTCCATCTTTTTTTATAAGTCTATGGATACGCATATTGGAATAAACGGAATAATTAGATTTGGATCAAACTCAATTAGTTTCGAATTTAGGTGTAATTAAAATAATACTGGTTTAAACCCAGACTGAACTAATTAAATTGGAGTTGATGTGGAAAGATTCACACGTGATTTTGATACGGTATTTGTCTCGAGAAAATGCGGCCAAAACAGAATATAAATACAGATTTATAAATGTAGAAATTTTACAATGAGTGACAATTTCGGTCTTATCGCTAAGAGTGATCTTTTAAAGACAATCTTTGGATGGATTAAAACGGGGAACGAGAGACAATACTGGGGAGTCTGTGGTGTACCATTTACATAATACAATAAATAAATACATACAGCATATTATACTAATATATATAAATATAATAATCACAAAACAGAAGTAAAGAAAATATTATGATGATGTTTAAGGAAAGAGGAAGTGGTTTTTATCATAATTTTAAATATAGACACATAGCGCACGCGTTACCGACACGGGCAAGTCATTTCATAACTGTACTGCTTGAACAGAAAACGATTTGTCTTGGAAACTGGTGGAATGCATCAACAGCAAAACAGCAGTTTTGATTATTAATAGAAATTGTATTGGTCGGTTGATGATAAATTACAAATATGCACCTACATATGAAACTAGCAGTTTTCAACAGAGTATGGATTCATAAGCAATAGAGATGTATCGATGTAGCTTCCATTTGTCGATATCGATACAGTGCCATTGTAAAACTATCGATACATCCCTTCCAATATAACTTATTCTGATGACAAAAAAAAACACAAAATAAATGAAATCGCATCAAACGTTTTTAAAACCTGAAGTTTTAAGTGAAACTTTTAGTTCTAATTGATTGAAAGTTTGGTCATAAAAGTTTGCGATGTGCTTTCAACGGATAATTGTGGTCCATTTGTTTAATTATTTATTCAAAACCTAGGTTCTACAATAATAGTACTCCGGACCGTGTTAGGGTCATGGCGACCAATCCTCAACGGAGTTTTAAAGAATTAGTCAGTCTACGACGCAGGACCAATGGCTAAACTTACTTTCAGAGGTATGGATGTATCACACCGCCAACTTCCAAACTTCGAGTTGCTACTTAGAAATTCCAACCTGGAAATCGAACCCAAGGCCCCATGCTCAGCAATTGCACTTGCGACCACGAGACCAACGGCGACTAGGTTCTAGGTTCTAAAGTATGGTGCCGAATGATTGATTAGCTGGTCAAGTCAACCTATTTAAATTGTAGTCCACAGCCAGACACACGACAGGCTTGTGGCTAAATAATAACAGCCTCACGAGTCGTTCAAAGGTTAAGCTACGTTTGCCATGGTCGGTTCGTAGATCAAATCAAATCAAAAATCACTTTTTGACGAAGACAGTCCCCCAAAATGCCTGCCCTTCACCACTACCAAGTGCTTTAGCTTTGCATTACATACTGAAACCCCTCCGTACCTCGGAAAGCACGTTAAGCCGTTGTTCCCAACTGTCTTTCGTAGATTTTGAGTTGTTACGGGTAGTTAGAAGCCAAAAAGTCTAACAACCAGTCTTACCAATGGGTTTCATGTTACCAAGTAACTGGATTGTGGAGGTCCGATAGGCAGTCGCTCCATGTAAAATACTGGTATTCAGCTGCTGCATCCAGTTAGACTGGAAGCCGACCCCAAAATAGTTGGGAAAAGACTGGGCAGGTTTTTTCATATCAGCTTGATGTCAATACCATATCCATAAATTCCTAGTTTCTAGCCCCAACTGAATGCTAAACCAGTCTAGACTATCCTGGTCATTCGTGTGAATTATTAAACTACGCTTACTATTGAAGTTACCCGTGTATGTCAGTGAGGGAGGGTGTGTGTGTCTGTGTGTTATTTTTGATGGCATGGCAGGGTGATTTGATGAGCTTTGAATTTGATAGGGGCAGAATTAGGTTATTTGGGGTAGAAAATAAGATGTGACAGTGTGAATGAATGAATGAATGAATTGAACCGATCCCATGGTTAAACCAGACTCGATTAATCGAATGAACCCCAAGATTCGCACTAACTCCTATAGCCATGTTCATGGTGCTACAGCGACCATTAATTCTTTTGTTTATTCGGTCGTTTCTTATAGTTTATGTGCTTATTGGTGATGTTCTTCAGAAAGGTCAGATGTATGAACGGTAAGGATCGTTGTAGGTGGCGTTCTGTAGCATCTGCATACTCCCATGGGAAGAAATCGTGTGTTTAAGTATGTATGTGGTATAGTAAGTAGAACTGCCAAAATTTGTAACTAGTTCATCCGGTGGCTTTGAAATAAATGGAAAATATTAGGTAACTTATAGCCTTTGTTCGCGACTTTGCAAGCGTGTTTATCCAAATCGTATTAAATCCAAGATGGCGGCTATCTCTTTCTATTACATGAGAGACAGTCGCATGGAGGGGACGCAACACTTTTCGTTACGTGACGATTTCTTAAAGTTTACCCCTATCGCAAGTCGCGTTAAAGAACTTCGTTCCAATCATCTTAATCTCACCATCTGCCTAGCCTTTTTCCAACTATGTTGGGGTCGCCTTCCAGTCTAACCGGATGCAGCTGAATTCCAGTATTTTACATGGAGTGACTGACTTCCACAACCCACTTACTGGGTATTACGACACCCCTTGGTAGACATGGTAAATCCGTTCCGACAACAAATAAAATGAACAGCCTAAAACGGTCAAACAGCTCCCATCATTACGCAGCTTTAATCTCTTTCAACATGACCCACAACAAAACACCAACTTTACATAAAGACCGGTACTCCAGACCATCCCTCGTTCATTTTGATATACAATTTCATTCACAGGGGTTGAATTTTGCAAGTAATTCCGTCAGGTGGTTCATTGTATGCTTTTCCTAGTATGGGTGGGAGCGCGTCGTCTGTAGCCCTAGTAACCGACGGTGTATCGATCTGGCGGGTAGTGATGTGCCTTTAGCAGAGTTATCGATATCGATGTTTGTGGGATACGGGTACGATTATGTCATGTAGTGCTATTCTGTAAAATCTCACCGTGATAACTCAGGTGAAGTGAGCTGTCATTAGTGTAAATCACTCTAATATCAGATAGAATGACAGCTCACTTCACCTAACTTCTCACGGTGAGATTCTAACAGAATCGACCGGCTGAAAGATATAACCGTTGTGATGGCCTCAGCTTTGATTGATTTTTGTCAGCAGATGATGTTACAGCGATATTCTTAAAGCTTAATCTAGCCTTCTATTAGTAAATCAGCTGCTGTTGTGATTGGTTGTGCGAAAACTACGTTAACACATAACATAATACACAACACATAAACACACTCACACACACACATAACCATTTGACGATTTGAAGGAGGCGGTTAGAGGATAAACCGTATTATGTGTGTTGTATTAGAGTTATATATAGCAGCGCAGTTGATAAAAAGATCACGTAAGTAGTGTTAGTGCTGTTCTGTAAAATTCACTTCCAACTTCACTCAACAGACCGAACCGAAATTGAATATATTTGTTAATTAATACACTTGTTTGTTAATAGCATATTTAAAAAATTGCTTATTGTTAATTTGTGCCCTAAATTTATTTTAATTTTAAGTAGGTATTAATTTTATACTTAATGCTGTGCTCTACAGGGTACATAATTGTAACTTAGCTTTAAGCCATTGTAACACCTCTATAACATTATGGAATGAAAATAAATATGAATATGAATAAATAGTCATGGATAACTTCGACACCGTTCCAATGACAAAATGATGCAAGGACGGCTATAAGACAAATAAATAAATCGTTTATTTCGATCAAAAATGGATCATAGGCAAAAAAAAAATACAATAAAACAACTTCACTTAAACATATATTACAAACTTCCATTGTTCAGGGGGCCTAAAAAGGCCACTTCGGCAGAATCATAAAACAATTGATATTACGCAATTTCATCTGTATGACAGTTTTGTATACAGATTCGTAAAATGCTATAGGTACACCTCTGCCTAACCCTTCAGGGATATATAGGTGTGAAACAGATGAATTGCGTGATATGAATTGTTTTATGATTCTGCCAAAGCGGCCTTTTTAGGCCCCAAGTACGTGAACCATACAATAATGGTTCAGGTACTGGCGATTGATCTTCTGAGCGAATGCCCTCAGGATGCCGCTGGAGCTAGCCTAAACTCTGCGTACCAGGGATGAGCGTCGCTTTGTGATTTGTTTTTTATATCTATTAGGTAACTATCGCAAAACCATTTAAATCTGAACTGAAACCTGTACTTGAAAATGAAAATGTCGACAAAATCTATCGACAATAATACCTGTGCACCTTCGCCCATCCCTACACAGCTCAATGCTATATTTTGATAATTAAAGGAACAAACTGTGGAAGTTTCTGTCGAATTGTAAACTTTCCAAGATTTCGCTAATAATGCGCGTATGCTTAATTGGCAGCGCCTTCAAAATATAATCTGATCCTAAGCTCTAAGCAAGTAAGTACCCAGTTTTGTATTTTGTAGAAATTATGAAAGTTAGGTGTTTTTGTGAGAGAATGAATTCGCTAGTTAGGGATTGTTGCGATTTTGTATTGATAAGCAAATTAACTCACTAGGTATGTTTATCTGTCATATTATACGATCGATAGAACACACGGCCACACATCAAGCTATACAATTCCAGTTTTAGCTGACTTCGCATTGTATAGGTTTTTCGTACAATTAGAAGTCAGCTTATACTGGTTATGTATAGCTTGATGTGTAGCCGTGTGTACCTAAATTATGGTTGTGATTTGAATGTAGGTATTAAAAAAGCGGCCGAGTGCAAGACGGACCCGCACACCGTATTCAGCTGCATTCGGATACGGATCATCACAGACGGGTTAGTACTGATTATTACTGATACCGTTCTCTTTTCCACCTGAAAATTTATAATCCAGTTTTAACAGACGTAACTAATCGAGGTGGTACAGTCAAAGAAAACCGGTCAAGTGCGAGTCGGACTCGCGTATCGAGGCGCGAGGGTTCCGTACAAATTTGTAGGTATGTAACTACAAATTTACGGTTTTCGAATTTTTTCCTTTACTTGTGCTACATGACATTGCTCCTTGCCAAATTTCGTGATTCTAGGTCAAGGAGAAGTACCCTTTAAATTTTGATTTCTTTGAGAGTGTCGAAATATACGTTTTTTTGCGGCATAAATTTCCGTATCTTTTTTTTACGTTAACTTAAAAGTTTTATTTTTTCACAGCTTCAAGAAACTACAGACCTGAGTATATGTTTTTAATTTCTACTCGATACCTCCACGCGTTCCCGATATAAAGGGTCTTGACAGACAAACAGACACACGGACAACAAAGTGATCCTTTAAGTTCCGTTTTTCCTTTTGAGGTACGGAACCCTAAAAAGTACCAAGCGATTACTAATAAGTACGCAAAATTGAGGAATCTAGATAGTTTAACCCTATACTAATAAGATTTATGTGTTTTTCTTTAGTTCTCCTCTGTCAATGATACCTTCAACAGGTAATATTTTAAAACAACCCACTTCCCTGCCTACCCTCCAAAATTGACTGAAAACGTAAAGTACAGTTATTTAATAATTCTTCAACTTATTTACTTTAATAACACAGCCGGGGAACCAAGTCCCCTGTGTTGCCAAGCGAAAATATTTACCCCGATTCCAGGGGTAAAATGAACTTCGACATTGTAGGGTAATATTAACTTTAACGTCAGCTTTTTAGCGAAATTTGAAGTTTTTCGTTTGTTTTATAAAGTAATATAAAGATTTTAATTAGGAGGGTATACTGGGAATGTTAAGAGAATTGACTGAAATTATATTTATTTTAGTAGGTAATTTTAGATTCTTGTGTGAATTCAAAATTAATGTTTTTCATTGATTTAGGAAAATTAGTTAACTATTTTGCTTTGTATAATCAGCCTATAATGTTCCCACTGCTGGGACACAGGCCACCTCTCTTCGAGAGGGGGTGGGCTGTAATCTACCACACGGGCCCAGTGCGGGCTGGTAGATGTCACATGTCTTCGAATGTTTGGTTTTACGACATGTCGGTTTCTTCACGATGTTTCCTTCACCATTTTGAGAGCAGTCTGGTAATGAAATTATTTTCACAAAGTAAAACAGGAGTTCGGACTAACCAACTTACAACTTGTAAGTCGAAGCCGTTATCTGTCATTCGTGGATCTTTGGTAGTCGTTACGGGTCGTCAGAAGCCCAAAAGTCTGACAACCAGTCTTATAAAGGGGTATCGTATTAGTAGCATCCGGTTAGACTTGTAGCCGAATACAATATGTAACAATTAACGCAAGACCTTAAACACACCAATTGTATTGAGTTAAAAGCATAGTACAATGATCAAAACTTTTTTTTTTAACTAACTGTTATTGTTAAGAAAATCGTGTTGAATCAATCATTATTTAAAAAAAAGACTTTTAAAATTGAGTCTTATGTCATAGACATACATTTAATTTTCTTTGGCTCGACAGGCGGTGAGTATGACAAAATACATAATTTTTGAAAAAAAAAAAATCTTTTTTAGGTGTTACCTACTGAAATTGATTCAGTAGTCAATTGTGAACAAACTACTTGCAAGACTTGCGTTTATTCTGTTACACCTTGTTTATCTAAAATTAATTATCTATATAGAAATTGTAAGAGGTTTAATTCGTCATTATGCACTAGCAACCCAGCTAAAAGCTCGATCGTTTTCATTGCAAAGTGCAATAAAAGTAAACGAGGGGCGAAATCGGGCGTGAAGGGGGGAGGAACGGGGGTAACGCATACATTATACTCACTTAGTAGCAATAATATTGGGGGAGTATTTATACTGAGTATGATAGCCTTATTTTTATAACTTTTGTGTATTTCCAAATAACATTGTTTGTATGAATAATTTTAATTCGCTATTTTTGGCATAACATGGCATAACATCACGCCCTGTTACCCCAAAACGCTGAGCAGAGGTGTAACTTTTTTTTTTTTGTATGGAAAATCATTATATGACCCCCCTCCCGCTCTGGGTGGAGCGGAAGGGAGGGTCAGACTCTTACTGACTAAAACCCATCCGTGTTCCTTCTTTAGCCCTTTATGTTCCGGGGTAGCGGTAACCCTTTCGGACAATCCCGCTGCCCCGGCAGGCTTCGGCCCTGACGGGCCCCTTGTCTGATGCTGACATCTTTTTGAGGCGCGCGTGAAACACATACTCGCCGTCCGGCACGGGCCTGGTCCTGCATAGCTATTCACAAAGCTACGACACGGTTTGGTACCGTATCGAATGTCAATGTTATCGACGAATTCCTATAATCGCTATTCACAAATCCGAAACCGTACAATTTTGACAATTCATATACGGTATGAAGACATCAATTCTTCCGACAGGTATTTGCTGTCGGAAGTGTTATCGAATAACAAAATATTGTAGAGCATCTGCCGCTGCTCCAATGACACTCTTTTCTGAAAATATGCATTTTCAATATTAGGTACCACTTTTTATAAAATGAAAATGAGGAAATAGTAATTTGTTTAAATACTTATAAAATACATACAACCATTTTTCTGTAAAAAAAAAACTAATTTTTCACTTCTCAATTATTATTTTTATTCGCTCAAAGGGCAGGCTATAGTCTGTCGACCATACCGCCTTGTCTTCCGTGTAGTTCTCAATTATCTTTAAAGCTCAAAACAAGATTCAGAAAAATAATTATTCTAGATTTCCAGGTTTGACAGAAAGTTGAAGTTTACAAAGCAAGGCAGAGGTGTACCTAAAGTACTCCCACTTTTAGCCAGTTATGTTTAAGTCCCATGTAATAGGGGGCGAGCCTTTTATTTTTATTTTTTTATTTGAGATGGGTTTGCTCTTGACTCTAGTCTAGGTCAGAGGTGACAGAGACAAAGTCGACGATGGAGTGAGCTTACCCAGAAGAAGCCTATTCACTTTCACTTTGAAGAATTCTGCTTGTGTCTCAAAGCTTAACTGTGGCTAATGAGACACAACTGAATTTCTATTGTTATAAATCAAATTTTGATTTTTCAACAGTTGCGCGGAGCACTAGAAAGTGTAATTTTACAATCAAAATGATTCTCAGCTTAGTTTGAATAACTGACTTTTGATTTTGAGTTTACCATAAAACTTGAAAGTTTTACACGATGAAAGTCACGACGAATAGTAGGCTTCACTGAATTCAATACGAAACTATACCACAAAATAAAGACATGACACTCCCACGATTCCGCGGTTGACTTATTCATCAAGCCATGCAATGGTATACCTATGGCTAATAATTTATACATTCTGTCGGCTACCACATGTCTGCTAAATCATTGTGTCGTTTCATTCTGTCCAGTCCTGCTTGTGGGTTTTATACTAGCTGTGCCCTGTGGTTGTGCCTGTGTGGAATCGTACGAAGAAGTATTTAAAGAATAAGATACAATAACGTTAAGAGATTGTATTCTGAATGGGCTTATTAGTCGATTCGCCCGGATTTACTCGCCCGACACGGACGAATCGTGACTTGTAATGTTATTTTTTCTGTAGGCGACTCGCACGAAGTTAATTTATTTGTGGGCGAGTCGAGAACTCAAAATGTACTGATTGCCTAATGCAGCCTCTGAATGTTTTAAAGTCGCAAATTGCTGTTTTGATCAAATTATCAATATTACTAAATGAATTAATAGTAAAATATCGCTCTGTATAGTGCATTAAAATATTGATTATAAATTAGGTAATTATAACACACGCAATTTGTTTAAACAATGGTAGAAGTAATAAAAGTGTCACGGCACATTTCTTTGAAATGGCGTGTTCAACTTTCAATGCTCTCCTGAAAAATAAAATAGTGCACTAAGCATAATTTGTCTTCTAGCTAGATCATCGATTTGACAAAAGATGCTACTACGAAGAGGAACAATGCAAACGTTTTTTTGAGGCAAAAAATAAAGAAACCAATTTTTTTAAATTAAAATCTCATTATCAGCCTACAGAAGTCCACTGCTGGAGATATAGGCGTTTCCTGCACGCCATTCAAATAAATTCCAGGCAACTCTCATCCAGCTGCAATTAGCCATCTTGCAAAGATCGATTCTCCACTTAGGCAGAAATCCTACCTAACATTTGCGAAAAACTAAAACTAATTAAGTACTCGTTTGTTTTTTTTTGTCTAATCATATTCAAGCTGCAAAAAAAGAACCAATGATCCCTACATTTTGTCGAAAATATACGAAACAACTGAATTTATTTCGCGATTTCAGGGTCGGTCCCATAGTAAAATTTTTTCATAATGATAAGTACAAAAAAAAGCTTGTAAAATGAACCTTAATCAGATCCAACACTGTATTTTTTTTTGTACATTTTTTCGACGGACAGACTCAAGAGCCTACAGTTTCATTATATCCCTAGATACATAAGGGACATGATAAATATCTCACGATTGAATCCTTCTAAGGTAAATTCTTGAGCTTCGGGGTATCTAGAAATGGGTATAAAAAAGGTGCGAGTACCAGAGCATTTTGTGTTAAATTAGTTGTATTTTATTTACAAGTTATTTATTTACATTTTGAAAGGCAACACAATGGAAAGAATCACGAATAGAAAAATGTAGTTGTCCTAACTCAAATCAGCTAAAAATATTTACTCAGAATCTAATACATTATTTATTTATTTGATATTATTTTCTTTGTTGCCTAACAAACATTAATTTGCGCTATTATAGTTTTTCTGATATTATCGTAGATGTCCACCACGTCCATGTTCATAAAATGTATGGATATACATGCACGTTATCGACGACGGAAAAAAGCGTCTTCTTAAGTTTCCTTACCTGCCCTGCCCTGCCTTCCTGCCCTGTTTTATCGCGATGACACGATAATATCGTGACGTTGGAAATTATAAAAGTGCACATCTAGTATTCTGGAGAATTACTACAGTTACGTTACTTTGTACATATGTATACGTGGTTGCTTGACGATTAAGTACCACTAATCGATATTATTTCCATACAAATTTCGGGAGAGTATTACTTCACTGTTTGTCATTGTGCATACAAAGTTAAACATGATATCGTTTTGACTTATTATTAATTTTGTCTGTACGGAAACAGAATAGTAAAATAAAAAGCCATTAAAAAGTTATAAGCCAACAAAGATTCGTTTTTCTCGCTATTTTTAACGCAACTTTGGATGTAAATAAG
Source organism: Gortyna flavago (assembly GCA_963669345.1). NCBI lineage: Eukaryota > Metazoa > Arthropoda > Insecta > Lepidoptera > Noctuidae > Gortyna > Gortyna flavago. Next base: position 4,353,713 of record OY770152.1, on the reverse strand, counting down.
TAATAAAATAACTAAAATCTTCAAAATCAAGTCCTTACCGACAAAGCTCAGTTATCAAAAAGTTCAATAAATTTTATTTATAATTGATTTATGAAGTGGATTTTTCATAAAACTCGATTTTCCAAAGCACCTTTCGATTTTTTTTTACGCGGCTATCAGTTTGGAACGGTGTTTCTGTGCGTGAGAATTAGACGTTGTGCGTGTAGACTAGCGTCTAACTGCTCATCACTGATACTATCTCTGTCAGACACGAAGCCAGGTGAGGCAGCGTGCTTTTTGTCCATGACCACCAGTGAGTTCGAACTAGTTTACTCTTAAGCATAATTATCTACTTGCACTGAACTAAGCAGCTTTCCCAATAAAATGGCCAGCTCGCTCATTATCATAAAAGTCTTATAAAAATTCCTCCGGAAAACAACAATATTTAAAGGAGACCATTCCAATTCTACTCAAGTGTTGCCATCATTAAAATTCAATGCAAAATCCTGTCTTCTTGATTGAAGTCTACATTTCTTTGGGTCATGAACCCCAACGTATATGGTATGTAACCCACTAAAATGGTAAAACGACATCGTTAGCCAGAAAATGTAAGTTTTATACAGTAAAATAAGAGTATAAAAAATAAAAGACAGATAAATGTATGGGTCTTTACATACAGAACGTGTATGTAAATGCTGACAGGCGTGCGCACTCGACGAGAGACGGACAGAGACTGATTTGAATTTTTGAATTTCGAACGCACGTTGCCGCGCAAGCGCATTGAATTGTGAATACTTAGGGTGTGCATGAGTTTTGGATTTTTAGAAATTATTGTATTTTTATTTAGGTTTGATGTGTTGGCAGATAAGGGGCCCATGGCTAAACAATAACAGCCGCACAGGTCGATCGACCAGGTTAAGCTATGCTTGCCACGGTTGGTCTGTGGATGGGTGACCATCTTTACACACCGAGATTCCTCCTTGCCTCGGAAAGCACGTTAAGCCGTTGGTCCTGGCTGTCATTCGTAGATCTTTGACAGTCGTTACGGGTAGTCAGAAGTCCGAAAGTCTAACAACCAGTCTTCCCAAGGGGTATCGAATTACCCAGCAACTGGGTTGTGGAGATCAGATAGGCAGTTGCTGCATGTGAAATACTGGTATTCAGCTGCATCCGGTTAGATATACCTAATGAAAACTGTTACGTAATCATCGGTCAACAAAACCATGTCTTCTCTATCTTAAAAGTCTTATGGCAATTCTCATTTTTTATTAGGGGAATTGGCCTTCAGGTTTAAACCATTGAGCCAGTTATTGAATTAAGAACCTAACTGTTATAGAAATGCATTTCTTTATACAAAAATCACAACAGCTTAGTTCGGAGCTAATTTGTCATTTCTACTTTGCCCAAATTGAAATAAATTTCGAAATAAGAATTAGCTAAAATTACCATTAGATTTCTTTTTGAAGACGGTTTCTAATCACTCCCAACCAAAACTTCAGTATCCTGCAAAGATATCTGTCTCCATATTTCTTCAAGACATGGTGTCTCTTGTCAGGCCGGGAGCCATAGCAGCATATCTTATACTTAACTATCTGAGAATCATGTCGTATTAGCTCACATTTTGCAGGCATATTGGCTCTGGTTAGAGTTGTGCCTAACAGTGGTCGAATTTAGGATTATTTAGTTAAAGAGGTGAATATTTAGGAAATGGTATCCGAATTTAAGATCATAGATATCTTTTATTTTACTTATTTCACATTAAATCTCGTATTTTAGCTACTACTTTTTAGAACAAAACAATTTCTTGTGTGATGGGCAAGTTTTGAGTATGGTTGATGACAACCGGTGAAGAAAAACATCGTGAGGAAACCGGCATGTTCTAGAACCAAAAATTTTTAAGATATGTGACACCTACCAACCCGCACTGAGCCCGCGTGGTGGATTACAGCCCACTCCCTCTCGAAGAGAGAAGGGCAGTGTCTCAGCAATGGGTACATTTTTTTTTTTAAGGATGGGAAATCATCAAATGACCCCTCCCGCTCTGGGTGGAGCGGAAGGGAGTGTCAGACTCTTACTGACTAAAACCCATCCGTGTTCCTTCCATAGCCCTTTATTTTCCGGGGCAGCGGTAACCCTTTCGGACAATCCCGCTGCCCGGCAATGGGTACATTATAGGCTGATTGTGGTATTGTGATGATGACCATGGCTCTGCATGGCAATGGGAGTTATTAGAAGGCTAAAATTCACCCAAAGGGCAATGGAGAGGGCTATGCTTGGAGTTTCCCTGCGTGATCGAATCAGAAATGAAAAAATTTGCAGGAGTACCAAGGTAACCGACATAGCCCGCAGAATTGCCAAACTTAAGTAGCAGTGGGCAGGGCACATTGCTCGCATAACAGATGGCCGATGGGGCCGAAAGGTTCTGGAGTGGCGACCGCGTACCGGAAGACGTAGCGTTGGAAGGCCTGCTACAAGGTGGACCGACGACCTTGTGAAGGCTGCAGGAGAAAGTGGAGATGCTTGGAGGAGGCCTATGTCCAGCAGCGGACGTCTTTCGGCTGAAATGATGACCATGGCTCTAAGAGTAGGGGGAAGACCAAAGAATAGTTGGATCGTGTACAAGACAAAATTATGACAAGAATGTGGGTAACCTAAACGACTGAGGTGGCAGTTAGTGGCGATGTATGGAAGAAGAAGGCGAGAAACAAATTGAGATAATATAAGCAGCACGAAACTGTCTCTTTGCCCTTCCGCAAGGAGATTTTCATCAGTTTAGCTAGAGCATCGCCACAATTACCACGCCACAACAGTATATAGCTCAGAAGACTCTCGTAATTCAAAACGTAAAAAATCTAGTTGCAGTCTCATCTCGGCAAGAAACAAAAATATCAAAAACTTGTCAAACATTTTGGGAAATTAGAGGTATTTTTGACAGATTGAGACTGAGATCAGACTGTGAACGTTGTTAAAGTTACGAGAATTGCCCTTCTGATCTGCTAAATTACTCTCCCTTGATTCGAAATTTCGAACCAGAGTAAATAATAAAACTAATAATATTAGCTGTCATTCAGCAGTATAGCATTAAAATTATAGTTTTAAATTTTTTAAGTCGACTTCTATAAAACTTTTAACTTTGAACTCCCATCCCTATTTGATATCGTGCTTACCATCAGCTCATACAAATCCTAAGAAGGCCTACATAACGAACAGTTATAAGTAACTACAGATATACTATCTCTATGAAATATAATCATACTGGTTTGTTAGTCTGGTTTGGACTGTCTTTTTTTGGGAATAAAATGGACTGATCTGGATTTAAATGGGACATTTCCAGTGCAGCGAATGTTATAGTGATTTTAATCATTGTCTATTTTAACCGAGGAGGAGCTTGTGGCTATTGTAATAACAGCCACACGGGTCGATTGAAGGTTAAGCTACGCTTGCCGAGGCCGGTCCTTGGCATCTTTACATACCGAGATCCCTCTGTGCCTCGGAAAGCACTTTAAACCGTTGGTCTCTGCTGTCATTTGTAGATCTTTGACAGTCGTTACGGATAGTCAGAAGTTAGAAAAAGTGACAGCATAAGTCTTACTAACCTGATTGATTGTTATTACGAGGGTGACACTGAAACTCTTAGAATATAAAAAAAATTGAACAAACTAGCAAGTTATTAGTTTTATTATATCTTTTCAAAATCGTGTCCATATAGTGATGTACCTAATCGGATACAGCGATGTATATTGAGAAAAGCACTTTGCCCACTCGTTCTTAGGGCGACCTCTTCGACGGCATTTTAAAACGCAGCCACTGCTTCCTCGGCGTCCATAAAACGTTTTCCTCGAAGTTTATTTTCGGAAACAAATAAAAATCGCAAGGTACGAGGTCGGGGCTATAGGGCGGGTGACCCAGTAATTCCACGTCTGACGTCGCCAAATAGTCGATTGTTTGCTTGGCGGTGTGTGAGGAGGCGTTGTCATGGTGAAGGAGGATCCTACTGCGAGGTTGTTTCTCCCGAACTTTTTCCAAGACAAGTGGCAAACAATTGTTAGTGTACCACTCTGCAGTAACTGTTATTCGATCCCCTAAAACAAATGTTGCGTAATGACCTTTCCTTCCGAAGAACGAGGCCACCATCTTGTTTCCCACGCTTCTACTTCTCTTCACTTTAGTTGGCAACTCCTCGGAAGAAAACACCCAGACAGCAGACTGTCGCTTAGTTTCAGGATCATAACAATAAATCCATCTTTTGTAACCCGTATGTATGTCGAACACAGCATTTGAGTCATCTCCGTTAAATCTTTGAACCATTTCACGACACCAATCAACACGACGGAGTTTTTGGGTCTCTGTCAAATTATGAGGTATCCACCGGGCACAAAGCTTCGCGAACGCAAAATGTTCATGGAGGATTTTGTGCACTTGACTCATACCGATGCCTAAGCTTGTCCAAATCTGCTGATAAGTCACTCTTTTGTCAGTCTCTATCATACGCCGCACAACACTGATGTTATCTTCAGTCGTCGCTGTAGAAGGCCGTCCCTCACGCAGATCATCGGTGAGATTAGTGCCACCACGTTTAAACTCATTAAACCAGTTGTAAACGGTGGCACGAGATGGGGCTTCATCTTGAAAGGCCAATCGAAGTCTATCATAAGTTTCTTGTTGACTTAAATGACATCGAATGTCATAAAAAATTATTGTCGCGTTCAATTCATGCTGACGTGACACAGACAATTTTCAATTTGCCGCCAAATCGTAAACAAATGACAAATGAATAAAATACATACACAATAATAATATTGGCAAAGAGTTCCATTTTCAAAATTTCGACTTATTTTTTTATTATATCGTTTACAAGTGGCCAGTTTTAAAAACGTTCAGTGTCACCCTCGTATCTGAACTGTCAAAATTAAAGCCATTGCCACTGGTTAGTACATATTTTACATGCCTGTCCAGTTCATGTCCTAACCATCCTCACCAAGTCATCCTCCCATTTTTTGTTCCATTTTTGTTCCATTACCCTTTATCTCCCTTATCAGTGTGGCCTCCACCGATTATTAACATTTATACTCAAAATGGCCACCAAACAGTTCAAACGCGGTAAGTACTCCACTTTCTACCAACGACATCATTTAGCAAGTTATTCAACTACAAACAAACTAACCGTTTAAGGTATTTTCGGAAGAATGTATAAAGTTACGTAAAGACGCCATGTCACTTACCGTGGAGAGCTATTAGATGTACTAAGTGAATGTGTAAACGCCCTTAGAGTAAGGGGCGGGACACACTATACGGTTTGTTAGAAGTCCCACGTTGATATCACACTAATATTATAAAGGCGAAAGTTTGTGAGTATCTGTGTGTGTGTGTGTTTATACATAATTATGTTTGTTACTTCTTCAAGCTCAAACGGCTAGGTCAATTTTGATAAAATTTTGTGTGGAGGTAGCTGACACCCTGGATTAACATATAGGTTACTTTTTATCCCGATATTCCCACGGGATCGACACTTACGCGGGTGAAACCGCGGGCGCAGCTAGTCTATACTAATAATAAAGCTGAAGAGTTTGTTTGTTTTTTTTTGCATTTGATAGCCCAATTCTTTAAGGCTGGCTATTAAACATCACGTTGTGTCCCTTAAGAGCCGACCAACAAAAAAAAGTCACAATGAACGCTAAGTGAAAACGAAGTAATAGCGCGACCAGGCGATGCGAAGCGGTGGGGTGGGTCGGGGGAACAGGACACTTCACGCGGACGAAGTCGCGGGCAGAAGCGATTCTATTACCCGGAAGATACATTTAGTTTCACAGTCTCCCGTGACTGGTATCAGCCCGCCATGCCTGGCGGGTCCCATGGCCACGTCCACCCATAAGGGCGTGCATGGAACACTGCATGCCACCTCTTTGGGCCTGACTGTTCGACTGAGCGACGACACAGCATTCCTTAGGGTATGATGAGGAAACTTAGACTTATCTGACCGTAGTGATCAATGCTCATTCCTTCTCTGTGTGAGAAGAGGTCTTTCCCCCGCGGTGGGGCAATTACAGACTGATTTTGTTACCGTCTGACGAAGTTGATCGCACATTATAATTACACACTATTGTGTATCTAAAATCCAAATTGCATGTATTTCATACGTGGATATATCCCTTAATCTTCGCTTTCAGAGCTCACATATTATGTACTATCGCGGCTTTCTCCGCCTGAATACAAAAAAAAAATTTCACCTAAATCCTGCGGCGGCGCCAAGCCACGCCCCCTTAAAGTTTTCCCCTTTAGGAAAGCGATAACGTAATTAGTTGCAATCTGCACTGCGCAGCTTAGTGACGCATCACATTACTCCTTTTGTGAATTTTAAGAACGAACTATGTGACCTTGGCGCGCTTACTAGACAGCGGTTCTATTTTTTGAGTGCACGCAAAACTGAACTTAGTGGTGGTCAGGCGGGAGTGTCCGCGATAGTACCTATGTATGCAAAGGCAGGTGAAACCGTGAAACAATAGGTTTAGGCCAAACTCCGGCCTTTGTGCTGATTCCTTAGGTATTTACTTTTGTTTTGACCAGCCGAGTTAGGTGGTGGAAAATCTTAGGGAATACTTGTACAAGGGAATAACTTCACACACCCCACTTACGAGTTGTAGGTCGTAGATTCTACTACTACTTTATTACATACACCTCTGAAAAAAAAACTGTATATTTTTAACAACCAAAAATTCCATTAGTCTGTACCATCTTTCTCCAAAACTGGTGGCTCCTAATACTTTGAACAAACCGTCTGTCCGCGCCTCTTTAGCGTCTCGTTTGTGCGCGTCTCAATCGACTCTTGCGCATAACGAAGTGGTATATTTAGTCGTGTGATAAATAGTTTACCGCGGTGGTTAGGTGGACGAATATGGACGGACGGGTGTTGTTATTTATGGGTGGATGTCGACGTAATGTAGGGATACATTTAAGGTAAAAATGGGTATGATTAATTGAATGCAAAACCGTTCTGTGTTAAAATCCGGATTTTTAAGAACGGATTTTTGGTCAAATTTTTCATGAAAATAAACAAATCTATCCATATTAGTTTGTTAATCTTCTACTACAGCCTGGGCTAAGTTTCTTCTAAAGCTGGTGCTGACACGTCACATTAGAGAAAGACCGTTTACCCGTGAGAAACGAAGAAGGGGAATTCCTTTGCAAAAAAACACACTAAATCTGCTTAGCCCTTTCCTACCGGCTTCCAAACTATAACCGGATGCAGCTGAATACCAGTATTTTAAATGGAGCGACTGCCTATCTGACCTCCACAACCCAGTTATTACACAAAAATCCGGAGGGACAATTCCCATAATTTTAGGAACAGTCGCGTTCTAATTCCAATCTGTCAAAAATATCTCTTATTTAACTACATTTTTGACAAGTTTGTGACAATGATTGTCGCTGTACGTTACCTCGGGTGACCTGAAACGATCAAGGATCCAAGAATGACAGCCGGGACCAACATCTTAATTTATCCGAGGCGCGGGTGGCTCTCGGTATGTAAAGATGGCCACCCTTCCACGGACCGACCGCGGCAAGAGTAACTTAACTTGAACGATCGATCGATTACTTAGCCATAAGCTGTAATGCCATTCAATATTATTCACAAAAAAAAGAAAACATACAAAAATCACCGTAAAATCTTTATCACAGCATCTTTGTGCTTCGTCATCTCGTAACGACATTTACAAGAGAGTTGAAATATAAACCTGATGCTACAAAGTAGTCTGTAATGAGAGTAATGGCTTAAAATTATACGCTTCATTTCATTACTTAATGTAGATTTAAGGTACTGCTACAATGAAAGCGATACTATAATATATTTTTCATTATTTTTGTGGTTGGATCAGCCATCGAATAAATATACCTGAATGAAAATAGGGAGAAAAGAAAGAGAAAGAATAGTAGAAAAACAAGTAAAAGAGACAGGGAGAGAGAGTGTGTAAAAATACGTACAGTCGCCAGCACATCAAGTTACTACAATCTGTCAAATTTCTTTAATACGTTTTAAACTTTATCGCTAAAGCATAAGGTTCAAAGTTGATTGGGAAAATTTGACAGTTTCGGGTAGCTTGATGTGCTGGCGTCTGTACATAGTATTAATTTCTTTTTCTCTTAAACTGTTTTATTATTATTTGATGTCCTTTTTTTTCGCTAATTGATAGTGACGTACTTTCCTATAATTTAGATACATGCGAGATCATATTATGACAAAGACTGTTTAGTTGGTAAGCCTTTATATAAATAAATAAAATTAACTTAAGTCCTTTAACAAGGCAATTTCAGCAATAGGGTTCCGTTGCCACCCTTTGAGTACGGAACCCTAAAAATGAAAGAGACAGACGTAAAGAGGGAAACACTAAAATATAACTTAAAGAGCATCAAATTCAAACTTAAAGTATTTATTTCAAATAAACCAATCACAGACACTTTTGAATCGAGGTCTGTCAGTCAGAAAGTTGAAGCTAATTGCCCATTTCAAAGCGTAGTAGGTACTTATTGAGAAAAACGGGCAAGAAACTCCACGGACACTCTTTTAAATCATAAAATTGTTACAAAATATTCATGGTTACATCATTCATGTTGAAATTATACATGTGAGTACAATGTAGAAACACGATGTGTTCGTTATAAAAAAGACGACATCTTGTACGAATAGCATAGCATCGCATCGCTTTCCTACACCACTTTTACTACACCACACCCTTCGCCAAACGAAATTGCATTTTGATCGCGAATCAAAATTACACACGATACGAGTTACTTCACATAATTATTATTTTATTACAAAATGGCTGCCGGAGTCATTTCACGAGATATTATTATCGTATTAGAGCCCAAATGTGCTGTAATAGGTAGCGTTTATTATAACCTTGTTATTATTTCATCCTTTTAAGAGAAGGTCCGACATTTAGTCTTACCAAGGGGTATCGTGTTACCCAGTAACTGAGTTATGGAGGTCAGATAGGCAGTCGCTCCATGTAAAATACTGGTATTCAGCTGCACCCGGTAAGACTGGAAGCTGACCCCGACATAGTTGGGAAAAGGCTAATGAAATAATTTACACAAAGTTTTAGCGCCTGTCTGGTTCTGGCGACAAGTACCGAGAGCATGCAACTCCCCTAGCCTGTCCTTGCGACTCTGTAACTCGACGCCAAGACTGCTTAGCTTTGAACGAAATACGTGTAAATTATCGGTCGCAGCCTGACGTTGCAGTAGTGGTGACCCATTGTACAAGTTGTGGGTCGTAGGTTCGAACCCTGACAGGCGCTTTACTTTGTGTAAATTATTTCATCACCATTGCTTTCAAAACGGTGAAGGAAAACATCGTGAGGAAACCGGCATGTCCTAGAACCAAAAATTCGAAGACATGTGACATCTGCCAACCCTCACCCGTGTGGTGGATTACGGCCCACTCTCTCTGACAGAGAGGAGGCCTGTGGCCCAGAAGTGAGAACATTACAGGGTGATTATGCTATGCTCTTGTTGCGTCTAGTTTCTGAGCTAGCGCAGCCGCATAATGCCTAACTTTCCTGAAGTGGTTTTCCACAAGGACCCGGACGCCGGCCGTGAACGAACCCGTAGTCCCTAGCGCCTAACAGATATTTACTTTTTTACTAGCTATTAGTGAAGCTTAAGTCGCAGCCAACTGGTTAAATTAGCCGTTCAGTTAACCGCCTAGCCTTTTAACTAAACGGCGGCCGTTCAAATAACGGCCTGAATGATATTCAATTACAGTTTAGGTTGGAAGTCTGTAACCAATCGCGCGCGAGCCGAATTGGTCGCAGTAACTACGCCAGGGCACCCCGACCAAATGGGTTAGGTTAGAGCTGTGATCAAGCGCGTGCGAGCCGAGAGAGCGAAGCGAGGCGAGCACTACTTCTAAACGCCAAAACGGCTAATTTAACCAGTTAGCTCCGACATATAGTATACATAACGTTAAATACAGCGGGAATCGTTACCTTTTTTAATGCGGTTTAATTATATCCACGTGGGCGTAGTGAAGGTTCTGATTGCAATCATAATTTAAACTCGTCGCGTTGCATAATCAAATTCTAATTTAATTTTTAAAATCATAAACCAAATCTTATTTTTAGTCAAAAGCCATAAAGACAGTATTAAACTTTTAAATCATCCAAGGCGCCACGTAACGCTAACAAAAGCGAAAGTTTCATATCTTTTAAAAGCTTTTAAGTTGGAGGTAATAAATAATAACATACTTGAGCCTTAAGGGGAAGTCCATCAACTTGTTTTTAGGGTAAGTTACCCCTTTTGTACATGCTTGAGTTGGAGCGTCTGTTTTCATAGTTGAAATTAAATGTGTGTCAGGGTTGTTTTTCAATATGTTTGTTAAAATAGCCAGAAAGATTTAAGGTTAAAGTTTTTATTAACAAATTATGGATGTATACCTAATTATGAAATAAACTGATTATTATTATCCTTTATTTCATTATACAGGTTGAAATTCAAAACATGCGACAAATCGAAATGGAAGATTGTACTCATCATTATAAACAACTTTTACTATGGGACCAAACCTGAAATCGCCAAAAAAAATCTGCTGTTCCCTACATTTATGTTCGTAACTCGTCAAAATGTAGGGAACAGCTGATTTTTTTTTTCGGGATTTCATGTTGAGTACAATACCCTATTTCGATTTGTCGCATGTTTTCAATTTCATCCAGTAAACATATAAAAAATATATTTTAAAATATTATGATATAAAAAATATAAAAACATTAAAAAATAGTAGCCCACCGGTATCGGGAACAGGGTCCAAGCTACCGGTTGTCAGGGGTCCAGAGAGAGGAACCTCCTAACAATGCGGGCCGTGTCCAGAAGTATTGCTTTCTGAATGAATTATTTTTATTACCTATAGGTATGTCGTTTCTCCATAGAAACGCTCTCGTCTATTTTCTTTCTGTTTAATGACCATAAAGTAATGTTTTTTTACAGAATAATAAATATTAACTACTTGTATGTCCCTATGTTTTCCTTTTTGATGATACATTATTTTTATAAGCAGTAGAACCCTCAAAAAACGCCGATTTAAACGGCTGTCAACAGAAGCCTAGTGTACAAATATGACAACCATTAATGAAAAAAGAAAAACATAGGGACACAGTATATATCCTTCTTATTCAGTTTATGAAATATCTTTTAAATTGGTCCAATATTGGAGGAGGAAATAGGCGAGAGCCAAACCTCGAATAATGACTTTTTACTTGGACTTTTTCAAAAGTCTTAAGAATTGTTTTCTCAAAAGGAAAACGCTTTCTTTTCTCCGTCAGTGCTTTCAATATAGTGTGAAAAACAACATATTCAGCCTATAATGTTCCCACTGCTGGGACACTGGCCTACTCTTTATGAGAACGAGTGGGCCATAATCCACCACGCGGGCCCAGCTCTGTTCTTCTATAAAATTGCTTCCTAATTCTTTTAATATAATGCCGTGAACAGTACCAAATAACGCCCCCATATAACTTATGAGTCTTCATAATAAAATATAAAATTATGTGTCTCTAAATACCTCTTAAATGTTTTAGAAGACCCTTATAATATTTTCTTTATTATCTACTTTAATGCAATTTGAACCTTACCCCATTCTAATAAGAGCTTTCAGAAGTTTGATTAAAAAGCTGAAATTGAATTTAAAAAGGATATGAGCACTTGTATAGATGGAATGATTACAGTAGACTATGATATCTGTCAACTTTAATAGTTATGTATTTGAGGGTAATCCTATATTAAATCTTATTGGATAATGGTTGGTTAGAGTTTTGAGAGGCTAATTATTCTATTATATTCATGGTTCATCATCATCAACTATGTTGGGGTCGGCTTCCAGTCTAACCGGATGCAGCTGAATACGAGTATTTTACATGGAGCGACTGCCTATCTGACCTCCACTACCCAGTTACTGGGTAACACGACACCCCTTGTTAGGTCTGGTTTCAGACTGACTGACCTTCAATTAATCTATTAAATTTTATTGCAGTCCACTGCTGGACATAGGTAGGAACATCCCAAGTTGACTGCCCTTCACCTCCTTCTGCGAAGCAGTCATGCTAGCGAAGGAGGAGGCGGGATGGGCGAGGGAGAGAGCCTCCAGAGCCTCACGTCCCAGCCGCCGCGGGAGACGCCCCGGGCGTCGGGAGCCGCGTGACGACTCCCGGCCACCGTAGGCGTGGGCCTGCGGACATAGAGTAATGGGTAGCTCGCCGTCCGATCAGGACCAGGCCCGTGCTGGACGGCGCGTCATCATCAATGGAGGGGCCCGTCAGGGCCGAAGCCTGCCGGGGCAGCGAGATTATCCCAAAGGGTTACCGCTACCCCGGAACATAAAGGGCTAAGGAAGGAACACGGATGGGTTTTAGTCAGTAAGAGTCTGACACTCCCTTCTGCTCCACCCAGAGCGGGAGGGTTCATTTGATGATTTCCCATCCTTCTGTCAAAAATATTACAACTGGTGTTCCTCAAAAAACCGGGAACCTATCAATGCCGATTTTTGATACTGGCTATTGTGAAGATCGATATATTTCATTCTATTTAGAATTACAAATTCAAATAAATTTTATAATATAGCATGACATGTGCTGTTTTTCAAAATCAGTTGTTCATTTTTTTTTTCCGCCGTCGCGTTGGCGTGAAAAACGCCTCTAAAGACTTCATCGATTCCCGTCGCCAGGATTTTTATAACAGAGCCATCAACGAACTTCAACTAAAATGGCAAAAGTACCTACTTCTTCAATAAAGACCAATATTTCGAATTTCTTAAAAAAAAAAAACATATTTAATTTTTCTATGTAAAACACCAATTTCATACTTTAACCCCTAATATATCCGCAGGAACTGTCGCTTTACCTTACAGAACAGTACATTACAATTTCCTAATCAGATTACAAATCAAAGCCCAAAATCCGACCGCCTTTTAATTCCAACAATAATTTATAATGATTCCAAAGAAGATTAATAATTACTTTGACATAATATGTTAGGGGTAGGGCACAATATTAAAGGTATAAAGGTATAATTATATATGTATAACGGTAAGTAGGTATAATGAGGACAGGTAAATGACACGGGCGTCTCTTGGATGCGGGATGGATTACTCTTGGGGCTGAGTGAATCGACCTTTTCTAAAAATGTAAGCTTTTGTTACTATCCTAACACTTTTCGTGTCTACTTTGATAACGCCCTAAAAAAAAGGTCTTACTAGAATAAATTCAGACTAATTAACTTGTAAGAAACAATAAACAACTTAAAAAAAGGAATCGATACTTGCCATTAACGGTAATAAACCTTTTAAAAATATTGAAGCGGCCAAAACTTGCTTCCATTTTTTATTCCTAGCAACCTTCTTTCAGGAACAGCGTTTTGCAACACAGTGAATTCTTTACGAGTAGGTTATTTTATTGTTATCGAATAATTGAAATACTATTATTTAGTTAATTGTGGTTTTCAGGTTTTTATAACCTACATACCCAGATACCTACGACTTTCTCATCTCTGAAAGATTACCATGCTGATTTTTTACCGCTGTGCGCGGACTCTAGAATATTGGTATTGTTCACAGATTGGTGATTATTATCAGTAACAATTAAAATTCGTAGTCCGCGCTTAGCCTAAGAAATAGCAAACATTTATTAAAACGGCTTCAGTCAATTCGCAAGCATTCATTTTCGTAAAATAGTTTGAATTTTGCACAAAATAAAATCAGGCTCATTCGTGTTAGTGTACACTCTCTCAGCGCAGTATAGAACCCACCATTTGATCCCCAGTCTCTCCCCTCCCCATCTCATGCGTATTGATTTTGGTCGTTAGAGAGATTTATTTATGAGTTGCGACTGCGAACCCGAGGTACGTGGCTTCGACGCCGAGTGGAGACACAGTTAGCAGAAGATTTGTTTGTCTAGGGGAGTTATCAACAAGAATATTATTCTGATTAGATTTTTTGAAGATAGGTTTTAAAAGGTTAGTTAAAGGACATTATATTTGGAATGGATAATACGCTAAGGTAGGTGATTATAAATACTATCTCATGCCCGTGACTTCGTCCGCGAGAAATTTCTAACTCCCCATCTCAGCCTGTCGCATCGCATCTCCCGCCCGCGCTATTACTTCGTTTTCGTTTAGCGTTCTTTCTTAGTTTTATTCTTTTTGCTCGACGCCTACCCCCCCCCCCCCCCCCTCGACCCAGCGACCCAGAGGACCCTCGTCCTAGCATGATGTTAAATACCCTATAGCCTTTGGGCTAGCAAATGCAGAAACACTTTTTCTAATCTGACTGGTAGGGCCAGAGATAAACTCTACAACTTTATAAGTATACATTATTATATAATAATACTAGCGGCCCGCCCCAGCTTCGCACGGGTGCAATTTCTTTATTCGAACTTTTTTTTTTTTTTTATACAAACCTTGTCCTGATAAATACCGAACACAACAAAAAAAGAATTAGCGATATAGGTTCAGCTGCTCTCGAGATTTGCGCTTAGCAACACATTCAGGGATTCATTTTCATATTATAGATGTGGAAAATGCGTTGGTCTTTTTTTTTTTTTTAAGGATGGGAAATCATCAAATGACCCCTCCCGCTCTGGGTGGAGCTGAAGGGAGTGTCAGACTCTTACTGACTAAAACCCATCCGTGTTCCTTCCTTAGCCCTTTATGTTTCGCGGCAGCGGTAACCCTTTCGGACAATCCAGCTGCCCAATGCGTTGGTCTGTCCTTTGACTGATCAGGACACCAGCGCCACCAGGTGGCACTCGACAGAGTCTAGCCTGTCGTTAGTGCGAGTCAACGAGAGGGAGCAGCGAGAGCTCGGCCTCTCTTGACCATTGGATATCGTACGGACAACATGTGCTCAAAAACTGTCCCGCGTTCCGTATCTAGTTGTGTCGTGTACCTACAGTGTGTGGTTCGCTGGTGTGATTAATTTGTTCGTAAAATTATAATCTGATTTGAGCTGCAAACAGGGTACCTAAAAAGGCCACGTTGGCAGAATCATAAAACAATTCATATCACGCAATTTCATCTGTATGACAGTTTTGTATGGAGATTCGTAAAATGCTATAGGTACACCACTGCCTAACCTTTCAGGGATATATAGGTGTGAAACTGTCAAACAGATGAATTGCGTGATATGAATTGTTAAAAAAATTATATATAATGAATTGTTAATAAAGTGGCCCCCTGTTTTCCTATTGTGCAAGCACAGATGATAACGAGACAGAAGTACCTTCTCCGTCAAATAGATAATGATCATTCACAGGGCTGTGATTCTTCCACAAATTTTCCTTGGTTTTTGCTTTATGCAATGGCCTGTCAATCTTGCTTACTGAATAAGGCGTGGTTGAAAGCTTTTTACCACTATCGTGAGCTTATTTCTTATATCTATGGGTGTGAGCTATTCCTGTATAGTTTGTGCTAACACGAAACCAGCACTTAAGGCGCAGATATACGACTTCTAATGATTTTAAATTCAACATCACGTCTAATCGCCCGGACTGATTTCTTTGAAAAAAATAAATGTTATACTAGACCATTTGCTTCGTAATTCGATATGTGAATATTTGCAATTATATTTTTATAACATAGTGTAATTAATTTGTATAGTAATGTCTACCGCGTGTTAGTTATTTAATACATCCTGTAATTTTGGCTACATTTTCATCAAATAAAAAAAATAAATAAATAAAATGTATAATGTCTTGTGGGTGTCGTTCATAAAAGCGCGGGCCTGGCGCCGGCAATCGTTAGGATATATGTTCTGTGGGCAGTGGTCGACGGGCTGTCAAAGAAAAAACGAAAAAGAGAAGTGTTTCTTGAATTTGTATTTTGTCTGGAGTAATGTGTTTGAATAAACTTTTTATCTACTAGTCTTCGTGAGTATAATTTACAACAAGAACCCTGGAAATACATAAAAGTTAATACTTCAGAAGTGGTAAAACCCTTGGAGAAAATCTGCTGGTATGTAACCTCTTTATTATAATGTAAATCACTACATAATCGGTTTGTATACTTACTTACGAGGATGTTACTTAGACTATTTTACAATCCCAGTTTCTCGGGAATTAAGAACGAAGTAGGTTATACGTCATTTGTCTTAAAAGGCAACGAGCAAGGGCGATACTCACACTACAACAAGTAGGTACCTGCCCTGTTAAAAGCAAGCGTAATCACCTCTAGAACTAAACATAATAGGTGTCTGATGTAGTCGATGTCAGGTCGTTTCACCTCACTGAAATGATTAGCCCACTTATTATCTTACAAACATGTTTACGGCGGGTGTGGTAATTATGTAGTTTTATGGTGCATCTGAGGGTGTACTGTACATGCAAACTATATTGTGTAGGTGACATCTTTGAACAAAATGTTGTAAGTAGATACATTATGGTCACAAAGCTCAAAGCGTCACCTATGACCTACCCACAACTGTCAGAAGTATGGTACCGCCGTACCGGTCTGGTATCTGTTTATTTTGCTTTCTATGTTTATGAAAACAAAGACTACGCACATAATAATGTAGAAATTGAATAAAGACATCCAATAATAAATTAATTAATAATGGAATGATGACATTAAAAATGTAATAATATATTTCTAAATAACTTTATATAATAATGCATGCAGAAATAATTTTATTCATAATTAAGAAATAATGTTGCGGTGCCCTAGCAGGGTTCATGTATGAATCTTATATTTAATTTTTAACAACCTTGTAAACGACATGAATGCAATATAAATTGAATAAATAAATAATTATTACGTCTATTGTTAGCAATTTAATACATGATTGGTTTCTGGCACAGTATTACAATATTGTAATACTGTGTTTCTGGGCTTTATTTGTATTAGTTATTGCATGTGTGTATGACCGCAGCTAACGTTGGTTGAATTTCATCAAAACAAATACAACTTACTAATTTAAAATTAATAATTTAGAGAATAATAGGTTATAACGTGCAGTTACACGCATGTGCCTACTCATTGCATAGTAATAAATGTTATTGTTTTCTTCTCGTCCTCTCTCCTTCACCTACTACTTTTACTTCCTTCCTTTTTCCTTCATACACACACACATTTACTCACTCATTTTTATTTTATATACTTACACCTGTTATCTTGTTTTGCTACTATGTGGATGCATACATAGTCTCTACCCATACCAGATTTCCGAGGTATATTTAAACATGTCTTCCACGGAAGCGTCAGGCTATACGCCACCACCCCGGCATCTCTCACGCGATCGCGGGCGAACTAGAGAGTGTCGCAGCAAAACTCGGTATGACCAGCCCATACGGAGACGCCGGTCCGTGACAAGTTTGCGTGATAAACGCCGCCTTCATAAACGACAAGCTGACCGTAGCAGATCTCGAAGGCAATGCTCGTCCAGTAGCACGAATAGTGGCAGACATGCACGTAGACCACGTTCCTCTTACCAACGCCCTCGCCGCTCTGCTACCAGTACGTCTGAAAGCTCTGATGATTTATACTATATTAAAAATCGACACGCAAAAAGTAGGAAACGACGGCATCGTTCCCAATCTAACACATCAACATCTGATAATTCGCTTTCATCGACTGCATCCGAAAGATCATCGCGCCCAAAACAACGGTTAAACAAGTACTCAAAACGTAAGAGAAGATTATACTCAACACCTCGTCGTGACATCGACGTTATAAGAGAACTATCACGTGTGTTTCGTAAGACCGATCAACACTTTGAAGGGGCGCAAAATGTGATTCCCGAATTCAACCCAGATGCTAATGAACAATCAGCTATAGATTGGATTCGCAAGGTTAATGAAACCGCTATTAATATATTATATTATTATAATTTATAAATGGAGTGAAAAGCAGATTACTTTCTATGCCATTCCAAAACTAGCAGGTCATGCAAAGAAATGGTATCAAGGTCTTAGCACGCTAAACCTGACCTGGCGTCAATGGCAAAATAAAATAATTAGAACCTTCCCTGACGACCGGAACTATGCTGACCGCTTAAATGAAATGCTAGACAGAAGGAGCAGAAGAGAGGAATCCCTAGAGGATTATTACCATGATAAAGTGAGATTAGTAAAAATGTGTGGTATACGAGGGCGTAACGCGGTTGACTGTATTGTCAATGGAATTTTTGACAATAACATTCGTTTAAACGCTCAGGGTTCAAGTTTTAGTAGGCCATCGCAGCTACTTAGATATCTACGCCGTATTTCAAGAAAAAGCAACCTAATCCCACGTAAATTCAACTTAAGCCGAAACGAGAATGTAATGACAAACCGTGATATAACACCCAACGCTCAAAAATCAATAAATAAGCTTCAAGAACGTAATAAAAATATTCAATGCTACAATTGCTTAGAGAACGGACATACATCACGTATTTGTACAAAACCAATTAAACGGTGCACGAAATGTTCTCGTCTCGGACACGATACCCAAAAATGCGAAGTAATTCAAAATTTTCGTGAGCAGCATGGCAGCAAAAGTAAAGAGAGTCTTATGACAAGTACTAAAACTGAGCCAATTCAAAATGTTTTAAAAATCTCATCGGACAGTCAAACTAATGGCAAGTATTTTAAATCTGTTATTTTAAATGGAATTAAACTATCCGCATATATCGATTTTGGTAGTGAATGCACCCTTATTCGCAAAACAGTGGCAGATGAGGCTCATCTCACTATACTAAAGTCAGGTCTTCCCTTAATTAAAGGATTTGCTTTCGGAAGTATAGTACCGATAGGTAAGACCAATGTTAATGTCGTGGTTGACGCAGTTGAAGCTGATATTGAAGCGTATATTGTGGACGATCATTTATTAGAAACTGATGTTTTAATCGGGCAATCATTGACTGAATTACCTACTGTAGTTGTTTATAAAACAAGTTCTAGTTTAACATTATATTGCGATGACTCCGAGCTAGAAAAGATCAACTTAAATGTCACCCACGACACAGTATTGCAAGAAGGGTTAAATAATTTAGAAGTACACACAGTTAACGAGCATACTGGGCTACTTTTCGTACCCGAAAATATATGTATGAGACCTGGTAGTGAATATTCAATTTTGCAAGGAGTTTATCAGTTCGAAGCTGGCAAAGGTAAAATTCTTATAATAAATATGTCCAATGAACATATCAGTCTCAAGGAAAATAAACTAATATCGCGTGTAGTACAGTTACCTCAGAAAGATGTATTTTTACCGAACTCTGACTTGCTTGAAGTTAACAATATCAGTGTAAAAGAGACAATAAAATCACCAACATTTACCGAGCCTAAACCTCCAATAACGATGGAGATGTTAAATTTAGGGCCAGCTATCACCGAAAAGGACAAAAATAGATTGCTTCAGTTATTAAATGATTTTAGAGATTGTTTCGCTCTTGACTCCGGGGAACTGGGAGTGACTCACGTAACTGAGATGAGTATCAGATTAAATGATACTACTCCTGTCTACTATAAGCCGTATAGGCTACCATTCAGTGAACGTGCTAAGGTAAGAGAGATAATTGGAGATCTATTGGCTAATGGAATTATACAGGAATCTCAGTCACCCTATGCGAGTCCAATAGTTCTCGTGCGTAAGAAGAATAACGACTATCGTCTTTGTGTAGATTACAGAGCATTGAATAAAAAGACCATCAAGGACAGTTATCCAATGCCTGTTATTGACGACCAGTTGGATCGGCTTAGTGGCAAATCGTTATTCACGAGTTTGGATCTCGCATCGGGCTATCATCAAATTCCTGTGGCTCAAAACTCAAGGCATATTACGGGGTTCGTGACCCCCGATGGCCACTACGAGTACACACGCAAGCCTTTTGGCCTTGTCAATGCTCCCGCAGTCTTCCAAAGTATGATAAACAAAGCTCTCGGTGCAAAACGATTCGAATTGGCTATACCATACCTGGACGACTTATTGGCAACGGCCAGCACGCCTGAAGTAATGTTTGACAAACTTGAGGCAATTTTAGAGCTCTTACGAAAAGCAAACCTTACCTTAAACTTAAAAAAAATGTTGCTTCTTCCAGTCTAATATTGACTATTTGGGCTTCGAAATATCTGAAGACGGACTTAAACCTGGAAGTAAAAAAATACTGGCGGTGTCGGAATTTCCCCGTCCGAGTAATGTTCATCAGGTTCGACAGTTCATTATACTAGCCAGTTTCTTCAGACGTTTCGTACCCAACTTCGCGTCTATAGCTAGGCCTCTGACGAAACTAACCAAAACTGGTGCTGTTTGGTTATGGAGCGAAGAACAAGAAACGGCATTTCAAAACATTAAATCTAAACTGGTTACGAGACCTGTTTTAGCTTTGTACAATGCCGAGTACGTTACAGAAGTTCACTGTGACGCCAGTAAGGTGGGTATAGGCGGAATATTACTACAACGACCCAATGATAACATGCCATTTCGGCCGGTGGCTTATTTCAGCCGCCAAACTACACGGGAAGAAGAATTTTGGCACTCGTTTGAATTAGAAACAATGGCTGTAGTACTGTCTTTGAAGAAATTTAGGGTATACCTTATAGGTATAGAATTTAAAGTCATCACTGACTGTAATGCTTTACGGTCAACGTTATCAAAACGAGATTTGCTACCGAAAGTTGCTAGGTGGTGGCTTATACTTCAGGAGTATAACTTTTCGATTGAATACAGACCCGGCCAAAGTATGCAGCATGTAGATGCGCTTAGCCGCAATCCTGTATTTCCCCCGGAGCAAGAAGAATTAGATGTTCTTAACATCACGACTAAGGACTGGCTCCATACTGTTCAAATGACAGACCCACATTTAAAGGCGGTTAAGCAGATCCTACAGAAAAACGAAAATGACATAAAAGACATTTTTCAAAATTATGTAATCCGAGATGACAAGATTTACAGAAAGGTGGGCAACAAAATGAGATGGGTAGTGCCTAGTTCAGCACGTTGGAAAATATGCCAAATAAATCATGATGAAGCGGGTCACTTTTCTATTGAAAAAACACTTGAGAAAATCGCATCTGATTACTGGTTCCCAAAAATGAACCGCTTCGTCAAGAAATACGTGAAAGCATGCATTAATTGTGCCTATAATAAGGAAATTTCGGGCAAGAAAAATGGTGAATTACACCCAATTCCAAAGATTAGCGCTATTTTCCACACCGTCCACATGGACCATCTTGGCCCATTCGTCAAAAGCAAAAGAGGGAATTGTTACATTCTTGGAATTATAGATGCGTTCAGCAAGTTTATTTTTGTTAAAGGCGTACGAAATACTAAAACTAAAACAACTATTAAGGTTTTAGAAGAAATTTTCTCGGTATTTGGTCATCCTAAAGTGATTATATCTGATCAAGGTTCCTCTTTCACTTCCAGTGAATTCAAGGTCTTTACTGGCTCGATTGGTACCAAACATGTGTATAACGCAGTGGCGACACCACGTGCTAATGGGCAGATCGAGCGGTATAATAGGACCATCTTGAATTCACTGGCGGCAATGAATCATGGTCTTGATGAAAAAGATTGGGACCTTAATTTAGGAAGGTTACAATGGAGCCTAAATAACACTGTTAATAAAGGCACAGGAAAGTGTCCTGCTGAAATAGTTTTCGGACAAAGAACGATAGGCCGTTCAGAAGGAATTATTAAAGGTACTTTGGAAGATACAGAGCAAATGACAAGCAAAGAAAGAGAAGAATTAAGAAAGACTGTTCAAGAGAATATAGAAGATAATCAACTAAAAATGAAAAAGAATTATGACAAAAACAAAGCACCCACTAAAGTATTTCAGCAGGATGATCTTGTTATGATTCCCAATCATAAAACAGAAAAAGGCAAAAGTAAGAAGTTAGTCCCAAAGTTTCGGGGACCCTTTCAGATAACACGCGTCCTAGATAATGACAGGTACGAAGTATCTAGCATTCGCGGACACGCTGATTGTGCATACCGCAATATTTTCCCGGCAGAACATTTAAAACCGTGGATAACGATGGGGGCACCTTCTGTTACTAACGAAATAAGCTCCACAACTGACGATTCTCTTTCAGAGTAATTTAACGCAGCTATTATCTGAGTAATCTTTATAAATTGACTTACATCTTATACACTTACCAATATTTTCCCTATTATGACCGTTACAGCATAGATAGAAGTGAGAAAACGACCCCAAGTGTGGTACTAAAGTTCCCAAGTGTGGACACTAAGATGATTATCCGAGATCAATGAGAATTCCCAAGTGTGGCTGTTATCCCCTAGTGTGGCCAATATAAATAGATATAACAATAGACCCCAAGTGTGGTACCTAATGAAGTTCCCAAGTGTGAACACTTATGATGATTGTCCACTGAAATGAATGAGAATCCCCAAGTGTGGCTGCAGTTAATCAAATCTACCCCTAGTGTGGTACTTAGGTTATAATTTGTGTGCCCTAGTGTGGCTCTAGTGTTTGGACTAATTTACTTACACTTAATAATGAGTAAATTACCACTTTTGTTGACTAATGATGACCCTAATCAACAATATAATGATTTTTTTAATATGTTTTGCACACAATTTGATAACACATTCATTCCAAAGACATTATCAATTAATAGTAACGCTTCCTTCGGTGACTGGGCCACCATCGGTATACATAAAAGTAGAAAACGACTTTATGAATTATATGAAGAACGGATTTGTATAAACACTGCTGAATTTAATTTGTATGTTAAGAATTATTCTAAAATATTTAAAAAAGTTTGTAGTATTGCCAAATCACGTTATTTGAGTTCAAAAATTAAAAATAGTAGTAACATTATCAAAATGACTTGGAATGTCATTAATAGCGAAACAGGAAGGTCATCCAACCGAAGTAGTGACTACAGCCTTGCTATTGATGACAATATAATTAAATCAGATTCTCAAGTTGCAGCGGCCTTTGAAAAATTTTTTGCAGAGATTCCCGTATCAACTACTAAATCTCTGAACTCATCACCCACTGCTGCAGAGTCTTTACTTAAAGAAAACGTTCCAGTTTGTGATTCTGAATTTCACTTCCAGTATGTAACCTGTAAAGATATAATTAAAACCTTTCACACGTTAAATGTAAAAAAGACCGCAGATCTATGGGGTAATTCTGTGGATGTTGCTAAGTCGATTATAAACATTGTAGCACCTACTTTAGCTGTTATATTTAATAATTGTATTGACCGTGGTGAGTTTCCTGATCTTATGAAAAACAGTAAAATAATACCGTTGTTTAAATCGGGTAGTACATCAGACCCTACTAATTATAGACCAATTTCAGTACTACCTACCTTTAGTAAAATTTTTGAAAAACTTATTTTAATTCAATTGCAAAGTTTTTTTAATAAAAATAAATTACTGCATTACAAACAGTTCGGTTTTACAAGGGGTCGTTCAACTACTGATGCCGGAGTTGAACTTTTAGGACATATTTATAATGCATGGGAGGATAAGTGCGATGCTTTGGGCGTCTTTTGCGATTTGTCCAAGGCATTCGATTGTGTTCTTCATGAAACTTTAATCAGGAAACTGCACCACTACGGAATCCGGAACGCCTCTCTGGATCTTCTTACTTCTTACTTAAGTGATAGGATTCAGAGAGTTGATGTTAACGGAAAAAGGTCACCCGGATCTGTAGTAAGAATGGGGGTCCCCCAGGGCTCAATTCTTGGCCCATTTTTATTTATTATTTATATAAATGACTTGCCTTACCTCATAAGGGATAAACATGATATAGTGTTGTTTGCAGATGATACTTCACTTTTATTTAAACTCAAACGTCAGCAGCTGGTTACTGACAATGTAAATAGCGCCCTTGCAGAAGTAGTTCACTGGTTTAATGTCAA
Organism: Gortyna flavago; assembly: GCA_963669345.1. Classification (NCBI taxonomy): domain Eukaryota; kingdom Metazoa; phylum Arthropoda; class Insecta; order Lepidoptera; family Noctuidae; genus Gortyna; species Gortyna flavago. Next base: position 4,329,876 of record OY770152.1, on the reverse strand, counting down.
TAACCTACTTCTTAACGAAAAAAAAACGAAATGTATTAAGTTTACGATACCCCACGTTAGACAAGTAGAAACTAGTGTTCTCATTAAGGATGAAGAGTTGAAACCCGAAGATACCACAGTATTCTTAGGCATAACTTTGGATGCCAAGCTTCAATGGGGCCCCCATATAGATAAAATGTCAAAAAAGCTTAGCTCTGCAGCATACGCCGTTAGGAAAATTCGTGATTTAACTGATTTAGAGACAGCCCGTTTAGTTTACTTTAGTTATTTTCATAGTGTGATGTCGTACGGTATTCTGTTGTGGGGAAATGCCGCCGATATTCAGACAATTTTTATTTTACAAAAAAGGGCAATTCGTTCCATTTATAAATTAAGTCCCAGACACTCCCTCAGAGACAAATTTAAAGAGATTAATATAATGACTGTGCCTTCTCAGTACATTTATGATAATCTTTTGTATGCACATAAAAATATTAATCTGTTTAAAAAATACAGTGATATCCATAACATAAATACTAGGAACAAACACAAATTTGTTGTTCCTACAACAAGGCTCAAGAAAATAGGTGGGTCGTTTAGATGCCAATGTATACGTTTTTATAATAAACTTCCTAGTCACATTCAAGAACTAAGCCTTAATAAATTCAAATCTTTTATAAAGCGAAAACTATGCCAGAAAGCCTATTATACTGTAAAAGACTATATTGAGGACAAAAAGGCTTGGGATTGAGCTGCTCCAATAGGTTTAGACTGTAATTGTTGTTTTTATTTTTTTCATTTTGCTATTTTACACTTTATTTTATTTTTTCGAAATATATATTTTTCTTTAACAATGACATGTACATTTACTGTATAAAGTATTATATTATTTTAATTATTGTGAATGTGAGGACTATGTGGGTCATTGTTTCAGTTTTAATCATGGTCTGGCAGTTTGAGTAGTTTATGCGGCCTACCCAAATGTCCTGTTTTTGGTATTGTTCGTCGAATCGTTGTGCTCCTTAAGTTCTGAGTTGAGCTGCACGGTTCTGACAAATGCGTGCACTGACTGGACAGGTCCTCTCAATCTGTGTGGTTATTTCCTCAAAATACCATTTCAGACACCAATCTACATGGCCCTCAAAGATTATGCCCAAATTTTTATATACACTTTGACATTGATGATTTTTATATATACAATGACATGAATATTTACTTTGTAAAGTATTTTTTATTTTTTTTATTTAATTGTTGTGAATGTGGGGACTATGTGGGTCATTTCTTCTTTTTTTACTGTTTTCCTTCTTAGTTAGTTTTAATCATGATCTGGCAGTTTGAGTACATTACGCGGCCTACCCAAATGTCCTTTCTTTGGTATTGTTCGTCGAATCGTTGAGCTCCTCAACTTCTGAGTTGAGCTGCACGATTTTTGACAAATGCGTGCACTGACTGGACAGGTCCGCTCAATCTGTGTGGTTCTTTCCTCAAAAGACCATTTCAGACACCAATCTACATGGTCTTCACATGATCTGACCAAGATTATGTCTGGACTTTAAAAGAGACTGTGACCTCTGAGTTTGTTTCGGCCTTTCTTCTCAGAATAGTCAGATAGGAAACGCCGACCTCATCTAGTTTTAAAAAATATGATTGACGTGTAAAAGTGTTTGTACAAACCTACTTACAGAAAATAAATCATTTATCATTTATCATTTATCATAATTAAAAACTGTGATTGATAATTATAATTTTTATTAAGTTTATAGATATTGGAATTACTATTACCTGTTATGTTGAAGTTTTAAAAATATCAATCATTATTTGTACTTAGATTTGTGTTACACTAAAATGAGATAAATAAATGGATACAGTTAAAATGTGAAATAGAAATTTCGATACATAACACTGTTGACTGATTTCTTGAACTCTGAAAAATACCTATCATTGATAAATAAGTAGAGATCATTTATATGGTTAAATATCAGATTTATTGTTCGTTAGATAATGTGAAAAAAAAAAAAAAAATACAAAATAATGTTGTATAATCAATGCTTTTCAACATTTCAATTTATTGTGTATAACAAATCAAGGTATGAGGTCATACCTAATAGTGAATGGCCGAGCTGAGTTGGGGATGGGGTCATCCCCACGGCAGAATGGCCGTCTGTTAGTTATTTAATACATCCTGTAATTTTGGCTACATTTTCATCAAATAAAAAACATAAATAAATAAAATGTATAATGTCTTGTGGGTGTCGTTCATAAAAGCGCGGGCCTGGCGCCGGCAATCGTTAGGATATATGTTCTGTGGGCAGTGGTCGACGGGCTGTCAAAGAAAAAACGAAAAAGAGAAGTGTTTCTTGAATTTGTATTTTGTCTGGAGTAATGTGTTTGAATAAACTTTTTATCTACTAGTCTTCGTGAGTATAATTTACAACAAGAACCCTGGAAATACATAAAAGTTAATACGCGGTCATAAAAACGATAATCACGCAAAACACTATCGGGTGTATTTTCATAAAACTTTCACCATATAAAAGACAATTTAATTCTCCGAATTTTAGTATACGGTTTTTATTTGTTTGGTTTTTGATAAATCAACAATGGATGTTTGTTTCATATTTTGCAATAAATTACCAGCGTTGTGTCATCGCGCTTCTCTTTCTTTTCTATGCAGTCCGTTAGTGACCGCGTTTTAGGTCATGTTCACACTATCAATTTCAATCTGAACCATTTTGAAGGATATTGCTGATCCATTGCTTCATATGTTCAAAAAATTGCCTGCACAACAAGACGTCACAGTGACATCAAGTAATAGAACAATAATTATGCATGTATCTTTTAATAATTAATCTGTTATTAGATTGCAATAATTCTCGAAATGACATTGAAATAATTTAATTAGTTATTATTGTTCCTAAATAAATAAGCTGTATTAATTTAAATATAAGAAGGACATTTCATTAATTTAATATCTAAAAATATTTTAATGATCGATTTGAATAAACCATGACTGTATACATTTTGCATGCCTTACGGTAGAATCACTTGAAACATGTACCTATATTAACAACACCATTGTAACAGTGTTTTCTGCAAAAATAAATAATTTGATTGATTTATTGATTTGTATTTCCATTATTATTCCATTTCCATTATTTTTCCATTAAGATTGTTTCAGTCCGGACACTCAGAGATATAGAAGTGAAAGTTTCGCGTATTGTATATTTATCGCAGTAAGATGGGTTATATCCCTAGGGATATTAGGTAGTAGCTATATACCCTAATATATGATACTAAATGTTACAAACACAAAAAATCAATGGGCAATATAGTGTTAGTTATGTGAAAGCGGTTCATAGCTATCTCACTAGAATAATCAAGTGTAACAATTATAATATTTTTAACCATTTTGCTGCGACATATTTACCTCACAAAGTGACGCGCGCTTTACTTGTGTTTACCCAGTGTACAAACACTATGGGAATGTGTTTATAATAAGCGCAGGTGCTCTCTGTACCGTTTGAGATACTGGCGAAGTCGGAAGTGTGTGTGCGTGTTATGTGTTGATGCTACCTACTCGTCGTCGCGCACACATTCACAGTAGTTACCACAAGTAAAACGCGTGTCGCTTTGTGAGATAAAAGTTATGTAGGTACCAACATACAATGTTATAGTATGCCAACTGTAAAATATTGATAAGAACTCAGGTAGGCAAGTTTTGGTAACCCATTTCACTCCAAAGCTGTCACCTGAGGGTTTATATCCGGTGGATGGACAGCAGTTTCCGGACCTTGTCACTAACTTATATCTTGTGTTCTGTAGGTACGTGTCACATAAAATCCCGCCCTTCTTCGCTGATAGTGTGGACAGAAAGGCTTGTGGCTAAGTTATAACAGCTACGCGGGTCGATTGATCAGGGTAAGTTACGCTTGCCGCGGTTGGTCTGTAGATGAGTGACCATATTTACATACCGTGACCCCTCCGTGCCTCGGAAAGCACGTTAAGCCGTTGGTCCCGGCTGTCATTCGTGGATCTTTGACAGTCGTTACGTCAGAAGCCCGAAAATCTAACAACCGGTCTTACCAAGGGTACGATACCCCTTGGTAAGACCGGTTGTTAGATTTTACCCAGTAACTGGGTTGTATAGGTCAGATAGGCAGTCGGTTCATGTAAAATACTGGTATTCAGCTGCACCCAGTTAGACTGGAAGCCGACACCAACATAGTTGGGAAAAGGCTAGGCTGATGACCTTAAATAGTCTGTGCTAAGCGTATTTTCTTGGTTTAAACAAGGTCCCAGTTAAACGAATAATAGAATTATTTCTTGCTCCCGAAAACCGATTTCCAAAACCAGCTCCTACACACTTTTCTTTATCAACATTTTCGATCTAAGCCACTCAATTATTTTAAGGTGCAGACGTGTCGTAAGCACAAACCAGGCTGACCGTTAGATATTAACATAATTGCAGACAAAGAACAAACAAATCCACTTACATTTTGCATATTGAGACTCGGTTGGATTCCCAGATCGGAGCCCCATGTAAAGTCAATGGCCCATGCTGGCCACCGCTCTTGCACACGATGGCCCATGCTGGCCCTGTGGATGATTTAGGTTTTAGTAGATATGATTGTGGATGACTATAAGAGTAGACTAATGGTTTCAGGGGCTTGTGGCTAAGAAATAACAGCTCCACGGTTCGATCGATCAGGTTAAGCTACGCTTACCGCGGTTGGTCCGTGGATGGGTGACCATCTTTACATACCAAGAACAATCCGTGCCTCGGAACGGCTGTCATTCATGAATCTTTAACAGTCGTTACGCGTCGTCAGAAGCCCGAAAGTCTGACAACCAGGCTTACTAAGGGGTATCGTATTACTCAATAACTGGGTTGTATGGGTCAGATAGGCAGTCGCTCCATGTAAAATACTGATATCCAGCTGCATCCAGTTAGACTGGAAGCCGACCCCAACATAGTTCATAAAAGGCGAGGCAGATGATGATGTTTTGTTAAGTACTATTTGCTGTACTCTAGACGCTTTTAACACGTACGTCTTTTTTATTTGATTACATCGTTCTCACATATAATTCTAAATTCAACATTAATGATGTAACTAATATTTTTGTAAAAATATAATTTAAAAGAGTGTCCATGGAGTTTCTTGCCCGTTCTTCTCCATAGGTACCTACGCTTTGGAATGGGCAACTATCTTCATATTTTCTGACTGAACGACTTCTTGACAATTCAAAAATGCCTGTAAATGGTTTAATTTAAATAAATGCTTTGAGTTTGCCATTGACCTGTACCATCATAAAGTATCGATAGCCAGCCAAACTTACAGCGTGAATACGTAATAATCAAAACAAAGTCATTATCATCATAGAGCAGTGTGGTGGCTCAGTGGTAACGGCTCCGACTTACGAGTTGTAGATCGTAGATCACTCAGACAGACGCTTTACTTTGTGCACAAATTATTTCGTCACAAATGCTCTCAAAACGGCGAAGGAAAACAAAGAGAAGAAATATTTTTATTTGTTATTTTTGATGGTGATGGTAATATTGATGAGCAGTGGTGATCCAGTGGTGATCCAGTGGTGACGGCCGCGACTTATGTGTAATAATATGGTGTGAGTTCGAACGCAGGCAGGCACTTCACTTTGTATAAATTATTTCATCACAACTGCTCTCAAAACGGCGAAGGAAAACATCGTGAGGAAACCGGCATGTCCTAGAACCGAAAATTCGAAGACATGGTGACATCACTAAACGCTCTGGGCCCGCGTGGTGGATTACGGCCCACTCCCTCTCACAGAGAGGAGGTTTGCGTCCCAGAAGTGAGAACATTATTGGCTGATTATGCTTGCATCATCTGCCTAGCCTTTTTCCAACTATAATGTTGGGGTTGGCTTCCAGTTTCACCGGATGCAGCAGTGATTTACATGGAGCGACTGCCTATCTGACTTTCACAACCCAGTTACTGGGTAATACCTCATAGTAAGACTGGTTGTCAGACTTTTGGGCTTCCGACGATGTAACGACTGTGAATGACAGCCGGGACCATTCCACTCTGCTGAGACTCAAGCGTCTTCTTTGTGCGAGGAAGTGAACCATAATCCATTGGGCCGTAATCCACCACGCAGGCCACGTAAGCGACTGCCTATCTGACCTCTAGACCCCACGATAATGGTGTAGCTTATAAAAAAATACTGCCACAAATATGTATCCATAAATAATTTCTACCTTTATTAGAGCGACATAGATACCCAATATTTTGTATTCCCTCGGGGACAGATGGCTTGTTGCCATGGTAACTGTATCTCGGCTTTCTTCCTGACTGATCGCCAAATACGGCCGGGGAGCCACGAATACACCTGGGGCCGTACTATGGTAACGAGAATTGATATCGACTTTATGTGTTTTTAGGTCATAGAGGCTTTTGAGCCAACTGCTCACTTGATAATTAGAAAGAAAAAAAAATGTATTTATTACGCCTCGTACAGGAAGCACAGATAAAAATAAAAAACCAAATTAAATTTAAAAAAAGAAAAATGAAACAGAAAGCATGGCGCTGTGATGTTTAAAAAATAAATGTCGCAGCGCTGGTATTCTGATAGCCGCTGTGATGTCACGGGTAGTTACAGAACTAACTAAATAATAGAATAGATATAAGCAAATAGCATAAGCACAATCAGCCTATAACGTTCCCACTGCTGGGACACAGGCCTCCTCTCAGTGAGAGGGAGTGGGCTATAATCCACCACGGGGGCCCAGTGCGGGTTGATAGATTTTACAAGTCTTAGAATTTTTGGTTCTAGGACATGCCGGTTTCCTCACGATGTTTTCCTTCACCGTTTTGAGAGCAGTTGTGATGAAATAATTTATACAAAGTAAAGTGCCTGCCTGGGTTCGAACTCACGCCATATTATAACACATAAGTCGCGGCCGTCACCACTGGATCACCCCTGGATCACCACTGCTCATCAATATTACCATCACCATCAAAAAAAAAAAAAATTTTTGTTTATTTTTAATCCGCGCCAGATGTTACCACATTACTGATCCACCTAGCTTGAGTGTCAGAGGCACTATGTGGCATTGCTGTGGTTAGTGGTCACGGCTCCCTACCTACCACATCTGTCATACCAGAAGGTTTACTGCTTAGAGAGCACGAAGTCCGTAGTTTCTGCCAAAGCTTCAGACGTTTTCCACTCCGTATCACCTTCGGACATATGATTACTTCGGGCCCGAACTAAGATTGAATGACAACTCGATATTAGAGCAACGGTGTTGATAAAATATTCACAAAGTAAATTGCCTCCTTGGGTTCAAAATCAAAAGTAATTTATTCAAATTAGGCTGAGAATCAGCACTTTTCGAACGTCAAAAGACAGTGTCCCAAAATGCCAGCCCTTCACCACTTCCTAGTGCTTTCGCTGGGGAGAAGAAGTGGCGCAAAAATCTCCCCAGCAGCACAGCTGTCTGCCATGTTCAGTTAGAAAAACTTGCTTCTATACAATAGTAGGCATGAACCTACGACCTACAACTCGTAAGACGCGGCCATTCCCACTGTGCCACTACTGCTCTACGATGAATATAAAGTTAAGCAAATATAAGTAGTAATCTAACTCGATAAAGCCTCGCCTCTACAAGTCCCTAACACCGGTAGTAAGATCTTTCTCAAAGCTAATTACGCATCATACCCACTTCAGGTTGACGTGTCTGTAATTAGGGCTGGTTTAGAGAACTCACCCCTCGCCTTATGTTCGGCAGAGCTTAATCCCGGTCGTTGAGATGGGCTGGACACTGGACGGTTAAAAACTTGGGGCTACCTTTTGTTTTTTCGGTGACAGGTAGATTATGTATGCAAAGGAGGTTAATATTTAGGTAACTAATTACCTATTCTTGCATTGGGGTGATATTGATTACTCAAACTCAAAGCATTTATTTCAAATAAACCAATTACAGGCACTTTTGAATTGTCAATTGGTCGGTCAGTCAGAAAGATGAAGCTAGTTGTTCATTCCAAAGCGTAGGTACCTATGGAGAAGCACGGGCAAGAAACTCCATGGACACTCTTTTAAATCAAAATAATATGGTCACAAAGTATTGATTACATCATTGCAGCAAAGAGACCAGTCGACGGCGCCCGTTCACGAACATGACGCATGGATTAGCACCATTCAGCTCAACCATTTTGAAGGGAGCTAAATGATCCAATTCATGCAAATACTCGTACAGGGTGGTAGTATCGACGCACAAACTCTTACCATACTAATTCAGTAGATAAATGATTCTGAACCCGTTGGAATTTTTCATCGATTATTAAAATTTCAGCTGTCTACCTATTACGGTTCATGAGTTACAGCCCGCTGAAAGTCAGACGGACGGATGGAGAGTGGTGGCTTAGAATTAGAGTTCCGTTGGCACCTACTTGGAATTAAGTATATAACGTAAACAATTGTACAGGTTTAAATATAGCTAGCAAAAAAACAATTAAATACTGGCGGAGGCGGAGACTGTCGTTTGTATTATCACACTAATATTGTGAAGGCGAAAGTTTGTGAGTGTGCGTGTGTGTGTGTGTTACTTCTTCACGCTCAAACGGCTGGACCAATTTTGATTCAATTTTGTATGGAGGTAGCTGACACCCTGGATTAACATATAGGCTACTTGTTATCCCGATATTCCCACGGCATCGACATTTACGCGGGTGAAACCGCGGGGCGCGGCTAGTAATTTATAAGTCAGTTAAAAACTTACATGTATCAACAACCACGGAGTAAATATACCAGTCAACAACTATATTTTACGCTAGAAACGTATTATATCAGATGAATAGTTACACACTGATTTCTGTCTTCCAGTCGTCAGTAATTTGACTTTCGAAAGAAGAAGACAAAGCGTTGACAGACGCTATACAACGTTTATTAGTGAGGGGGTTATAGTGTACCTACCCACCATCAAATGTGACCATTAGCCATAATTAGGTTCGAATGAGACCATTAAATCGTCTGGCGATGTGCGGAATTTTGCAGGCACGACATTTAAATCAGTCATCATATACGTTTGTGGTAAGTATACATGGTACCTATGTAGGGAATTTCCATTCATTGTATTAGGTCCTTACATATGAAATTAGCGTTTTGTACGGGAGGAATATACAGTCAATTTTTTTTTTTGTAAAATATATTTAATTAATCAATGTATGCACCGTTGTTATCTATGCACTTTTGCCATCTCATAGGTAGTTCATTGATCCCTTTACTACAAAAACCATGGGGGCGAGAATCAATGAACTCTTTGAAGGCGGTTTGGACTGTTGAATTTTTTTCCTTGTAAGAAGTTGTTCGAATTCCGGAAAAAATGGTAATCTGTTGGAGCAAGGTCCGGGGAGTACGGTGGATGTCGCAGACATTCCAATTGTAGCTCATCTAACTTAGTGGTTGTTTGTTGTGCAGTGTGTGGTCTTGCGTTGTCGTGAAGCAGCAGTGGTCTAGAGCGATTGACCAATCTCGGTTGTTTAGCAGCTAGTTATTCCTTCATGGTTTGCAGTTGCTGACAAAAGATATCTGCCGTAATCGTTTGGCCATATTTTAGAAAGCTGTAGTGAACGACACCGGCGCTAGTCCACCAAACACTCACAAGTAACTTTTTCTGAGTCAATTTTCGTTTAGGGCAGGATTTGGCTGGTTTTCCAGGGTTCAGCTATTGCGACGAGCGCTTCCGATTATCGTACAGTATCCACTTTTCATCACAAGTAATGATTCGATTTAAAATCCTTTCATTATTGTGTCGGTTGAGCAAAGTAACACAGCAGTCGAAGCGTGTTTGCAAGTTCGATTCACTCAATTCATGAGGTACCCATCGTTCAAGTTTTTTTACTTTCCCGATTTGCTTCAAGTGGATTAATACAGTTTTATCAGTTACCCCGAAACCTGCAGCTATCTCTGAAGTGCTTTGTGATGGATCCGCTTCCACAATAGTCTTTAATTCTTCATTTTCCACTTTGGTCTCCGGCCGTCCACGGGGTTGGTTCTGAAGGTCAAAATTTCCAGAACGAAAAAGTTGAAACCAAAAACGTACCGTGCTTTCTTTTGCGATACCAGCGCCGTACACATCATTAATCCTTCGAGCTGTTTCTGCAGCACTGGTGCCACGGTAGAAGTCGTACTCGTAAATATACCGATATTTCATGTTTTTCATTGTGCGGTAATAAGCGACGCCAAAGAAAAAAATTATGAGGAAAAAACAAATGAATCCCAAATTCAAATTTATAAATTCATTTAGCTGGTACATTTGAGTTTTGAAAACAGTTATGTTTTCAAAACTCAAATGTACCAGCTAAAACAGTTATGTTTTCAAAACTCAAATGTACCAGCTAAATGAATTTATAAATTTGAATTTGGGATTCTTAACCAAAGAGGAGATATTTCAGATCAAAGTGGTCAGTACGACAAAACGCTAATTTCATATGTAAGGACCTAATATATAGACAGAATATGATTATGAAGGGGCTCATTGATTTCACTTTGTACAAGGGTCGACATAGTTGAGGTATCCCCACAACCACAACGGTATCGCTATCATGGTTCATAGACCACTTTTGATCAGTCTCCTTTGAGTAGGCCTTAAATTAGTGTCTGAAATGGTCTTTTGAGGAAAAACCGCACAGATTTGAAACAGTAGTGGATAATATTATGGAATTATTATTATCTATTTAGTTTTCACCCCTCGATAAACATAGTTTCCCGATTCATCCCGTAAGCTATAAGGTTGTTGCACAGCACGCCAACAAGCGGGTTGTTTTCTTTGAATTTAGGTTAAACTGGGATCGGCACATCGTGTGATATAAACCGGTTTGGATGCGGAAGAACCCGGCGGGGTGGAACAGATGATTTGCTACAGATTTTGATGCAATAAGGATAAATGTGCGATTTCGCGAAGGGGTAAAGGTGTTTGGTACACTCACGTTTCGTCAGTTATGTTAATTTAAGTTCAATGTAACAGAAGGCGAGCGGAGAAGGCGGTATCTAAAACGCCACATGCGAACAACGCCACGTGCAAACAACGCGTTATACTGACGACGTCACGCAAAATCCTACATCTCGCAAGCAGAGTTTACCGCGCAACTAACATAGATACAACGGTCCGACAGACACGGCACCCGTCTGGTCGGAGGATCCTCCCTTTTCTATAGAGTATGATTGAACTTTACACCCTGTTCCTCATACCCATATACCTCTATAGCCTATTGCTATTAATTGGACACAACTCTAAATTTCGAGCTGCTGCTGCGCTGCTTGTAATGTGCGTTTTGTTTGTGCAGAATAAACAATTTTTCTTTCTTTCTTTCTTTCTACAAAACGCAATAAAATTTTGCGTGACACCCAGAGTTCGTAGCTCATTAATAACAGCCACACGGGTTGATCAAAGGAGCTACGCTTTCCGAGGTTGGTCTGTGGATGGGTGACCATTTATATTACGATCCTTAGAAAGCACGTTAGGCCTTTGATCCCGGCTGTCATTCATAGATCTTTGACAGTCGTTACGGGTAGTTAGAAGCCCGAAAATCTGACAATCAGTCTTACCAAGGGGTATCTTGTTACTCATTAACTGGGTTGTGGAGGTCAGATAGGCAGGCACTTCATGTAAAGTACTGGTATTCAGCTGTATCCTCTCAGACTAAAAACCGATCCCAAAACAGTTGAAAAAAGGCAGGCAGATTGATTCAGCAACCGCCCTAATTGTGTCCCATAAAAGTCTAGACTAACTAGTACTATGATTTTACCAATGCCAAAAAAAAAAAAAAAATCTATATAAGTATAGTTTATCAGCCATCTGGTTACCATAACACAAGCATTAGGTTGCTTAGCTTGGGACTAAATGGCGTTGTGTGAAATGTCCAAGGATATTATTTATTTATTTTATTTCTTTAATGACCAAGTTCAAAATTTATTCTGGTCTAAATATAAACCAAATACTTACCAACTCACGTTATTACATCCAAAAACAAACATACTGAAACTTAAAATGATCGGTAAGGGATATAATATGTATCAACTCATTATAATTTGGAATCGATACGAAAACAAACTTTTTGAATTAAAACTTTTTAAATCGATATATCCAGTAGGTGCCTGTATACTGGATTACGGAAAATGTTGTATAAATATTTTATGTTAAAGTTTAGCGAAAATGCGGTACGTGGTACGGACAGCTACACATCAAGCTATACATAACCAGTATAATCTGACATCTGATTGGACGAAAAACACAATGCGAGGTCAGCTAAAACTGGAACAAAGTAGCTTCATGTGTGTACGCGAACCGCCTGGGGTGAGGAGGACCCCCGCTACAAGGTGGTCCAGTATCGAGAGGGAGATGAAAGCGCAGAACATAACTCCTATGTCAACCCAGGACAGATCGTCCTCAGTCGGGGGTCGCGGAAGGCAGTCGGGGGTTGCGGAAGGCAGTCGGGAGTTGCGGAAGGCAGTCGGGGGTCGCGAAAAGAACGTAAGTTCCCGCGACCCCCGGCGTAGGTGTGAGATTGAACACCGGGGTTGTTTTTAATCAGTAAAAGTCTGACAGACCCCGCCGCCCGGCCCAGGACGGAAGACATCCATGAGGATTTTCACCCCGAAAAAAAAACAGACTTCCTGGCGCCACTATACATGAAGACCTGACCGCAGATAGAGTTGGGATTAAGGGATAGAAGCAGAAGAAGGAAAACTAGGTGTATGTGGCCTTCTTTTTCTCGTATCGATAGCACGAAAATTTAATCTTGTTGGCCCAAAACTCCATCACTTTAACGGCGTCGTCGGTGGCAGCGCACAGGTTTCTTTGGCTGCGTTTTTTGAGGCACAGAAGGCAGGATAAGAGGTGTTTTACGTGATGGAAAGTGGATACCATTGCTAAAAGACACCAGTTAAATCAAGGAGTATGTGTCAGCATACTCCTTGGTTTTACTGGTGTAGATGCTACACTACACTTCGCGCGCTCTCTGTTTTTTACAGAAAGCGCGCAAAGTCTAATTCGCCTAATCGCGTCAATGTGGCCGCAACATTACACAAAGTATCAGTGTTGTTTTCCGTTAACAGACAAAGTTGAGAAGCCTTTTATGTCTGTAATTTGACTGTAAAATCTTTAAATTGTTACTCAGTTTGCTACTTGGGGACAAATAGATCATGGGGTGAATAATTTAACTTTCAGTGCAGAAATACCTTTAAAATTTAGATTTTGGACATTATAATTTTAGAATTGACGACGATTTGTGGGACGCCTCCATCTAGATGGACGGACGACATCAAGAAGGTGGCTGAAGTCGACTGGATGGACAGGGTGTTGTGGCGCAGTTTGGGGGAGGCCTATGTCCAGCAGTGGACTGCGATCTGCGATAGGCTGAGTTGATAATATAAAATTATTTTTATCTCGAAGATTTCCGCAGTACTTTCGCAAATTTTAATGGGATGCTTTTTAAAGTAAAATACAAAGAGCTCGATTTTTTGTATAAGTATTATTTTACTATGTCGATCAATGTGCCTACCCTTTTCCCAACTATGTTGGAGTCGACTTCCAGTTTCACCTGATGCAGCTGAATACCAGTATTTTACACGACAGCCTACAACAGCCTATGTCAGGCAGATCGCTCCACAACCAAGTTAATGGGTAATTCGATACCCCATGGTAAAACTGGTTGTCAGACTTTTGGGCTTCTGACGACCCGTAACGACTGTCAAAGACCTACGAATAATGGCCGGGACCAAAAGCTTAACTTGCTTTCCGAGGCACGGAGAGGTCTCGGAATGTAATGGATGATATTATTTAGCCACGAGAGTTGTTTTTACTATGTATGTATGTATTATGTGTAGAATTTTTGTAGACAACAAATTCAATTTTAGATCATTACTTTTTTTAAAAGCTTAACTCTCTGCAGTCCCATCTCAAAATTTGACTTAATAAACAATGTTTTTGCCTCAAAATATCAGAAAATTTCATATTTTAATAACAGTGTTGCGCCCTGCTGCGTTGTCCGTAGTTTTCTCTTTATTACCCGGTAGTAATTTACCGTGTTACCTCGGTAATATGTACATTATGGTGATTTAAGGGTACGCAATGTCTTCTTAGCGTTTATTGAAGTAAGTAATGGTTTCCTTAGTGATGACCTCGTTGGTGTAGTGTCCGCAAGTGCTCCTATTGAGCATGAGGTCCTGGCCTTCGAATCCCGGGTCAGCCAATGGGTTATTCATCTAGAATTTCTCCACAACTTAGTCTTACTTTGTGACTGATTGATGGTAAAGAGGTAGGTATGAGGAACAGGGTGTAAAGTTCACTTATCCTGCATAGAAAAGGGAGGATCCTCCGACCAGATGTATGTCGTGTCTGGTGGACAACTGCGCGATAATTATTGATGTCGGGGCGTTGTTTAAATGCTAGTCGCGCGGTAAACTCTGCTAGCGCGATGCAGGATTTTGCGTGACGTCAGTATGATGCTTAGTTCGTATGTGGCGATGTAGATACCGTCACCGCCTATCGTAGATGCAAAAAATACGTATGTAGTAATTAAAAAGAAGGTTATAAAAGGACCTCGTTGTGGTTGGCGTTTCTGCCTGTACGCATGTGGCGATGTAGATACCACCGCAATGGCTCGACCCCTGTTACACTTGACGTGCACTTGACTGAAACATAACTGGCGAAATGGGGGTGTTCTATAGGTACACCTCTGTTTAACCCTTCGGGGATTACAAGCGTACTGTTATGTTATGAATGAGATCGGATATTCGAATGCATACATGCATATATGTATAGTTTTCGGATGTATATTTACTTACTTTCAAATTTTGGCTAATATGGAATGCACTTTTGTATCGATTGTAAAAATCCCGCGATTTCAGAATTTTGTGTTTTTTTCTGACTTACAATCGGATTTTTTTACAGAAAAAATATTTTAAGAAGCCACTTCCATACTTTCAGAGCGAAAAATTCAGTTAGGCAAATATGCAATTAGGTAAATATGCATCCTAATATTCGATCTCTTACGATACTTACTTTAAGTTTTTGTTTTTATACATAATTTTTATTTTTTGGCCTTTTTAAGGTCGGTACTTACAGTAACGAATTTGGTAGGTACTCGATACCTAAATATTTTTGTTAAATATTTACCTTACGACCTATTTACGTAGATATCAGTTACCGAACATAAAGGGCAAATATTCACTAACCCCGTTTTCATAGAAGCCATCAATTGACATTTATATCTGCTGTCGAATCTCGGTCGTGGTTGGCTGACCCAAAATAGCAACATCCAATCTCATAGCTCAACATATTGGATGACAGATTACTTACATTGAATAGAGTTCTCGGAATATAATCCCAGGTAAAATATGTCCTATAACCATAGACACACATTTCTTAGTCTATCATCGAGTCTATAATGTTCTCACTGCTGGGAGACAGGCCTCCTCTGTGAGAGGGAGTGGGCCGAATCCAACACGCGGGAGAGGGTTGGTAGATGTCACATCTCTTTGAATTTTCGGTTCTAGGACATGCCGGTTTCCTTGCGATGTTTTCCTTCACCGTTTTGAGAGTAGTGGTGATGAAATTATACAAAGTAAAGCGCCTGTATAGGCTTGGCACGTGGCCAATTCCACTGGGCCACCTCTGTTGTGCATAGATGTATGTATATAGAGGAAACAGAAAATCTTGAAAGGTTCATAACACGTGGTTCTGTCTTACCTTCGTACTTACAGTTGTTATAATCATAGTTACAAATATTTTAGTCCTATACAAAAGAGGTAGAACCCAACGAGTAGGTACAGACGCTAGCACATCAACCTACCCGAAACTGTCAAATTTTCCCAATCAACTTTGAACCTTATACTTTAGCAATAAAGTTGAAAATCTATCAAAGAAATTTGACAGATTGTAGTAACTTGATGTTCTGGCGTCTGTACCTTACTAAATTAATTTTGCAAGTAGCAAATTAATGTAACGTATTGACTGACCACCTTTTTACCCGACTACGCCAGAAGGAGGGTTATGTTCTTCGAGTGTATGTATTTTTTACTTTAAGTTTTTTACCACAGTCGGGTTTTTTTTTATAGTAATTTTCCTAGGGCCAAGAAACCGTCCAACTAAGAGAAATCTCCCACCCATACTAATATTATAAATGCGAAAGTATGTCTGTCTGTCTGTTACCTCTTTACGCTTAAACCGCTGAACCGATTTAGATGAAATTTGGTATAGAGATAGTTTGAGTCCCGGGAAAGGACATAATATGATAGTTTTTATCCCGATGTTACCACGGGATCGAAACATATGCGGGTGAAACCGCGGGGCGCTGCTAGTTGTTTTAGAACTTAAAAAAAAAACAACAAACTTGTCAAAACAAAAGATATCGTTTACACAACCAACAATAATCACCACGTAAAGACGAGTTCTCACTTAAATCTGGTGATAAGAAGGCAGTATGGACACCGCTTTATCTACACTTGAGAGTAAATTATGAGTTTTTGTGTGTGGTCAAAATTTATATCTTTTTATGTAGATGTGTTACAGTAATAAATACTGTTTTGTTGTCTTAATTGAGGTAATTTTCTTTCTCTGAAGGTGAGAGAAATTGTGATGGTTAAATTATGTAATGTAGGTACTTTTCAAGTGTGGTCCCTATGGACCACACTTGAAAAGTACCTTAGTAAAAGTAGCACTTTCGACATGCGTGGCGCGGAGTCCATCTTTTTTTATAAGTCTATACTTATAAAAAAAGATGGACTCCGCGCCACGCATGTCGAAAGTGAAGCACCGTACCGATCTATGTGTGCGTGATTGACGATTGACGCTGTCGTGTCACGTGATGGCGGCCGGTCGGCATACTATGATGTAAATGTGAGCGTGAGGCGTGTTTGTACAAACGGTCCGGCCATAATTACTGTGCTTCAGTTTTGATATGCGTGGCGCGGAGTCCATCTTTTTTATAAGTCTATGGTGTGGTCCTTATCAGTAATTTCTATAACTTACTTTGCAATCAAAATTTAAAAACTATACCTAAATTATTATTTTTTATATTAGTTATGAAATTCATGTTTAAAAGTTTCAAATGTTTGTTGCTGAACTACTAAACTATGTCCGAAAACAAAGGAATATGTAGATATCTAAGCACATTCTTTTGATCCGGCTCACTAATTGCGTAACACATTATTAATCTCAATCTGAATCATTTTGAAAGATATTGCTAATCCATTGCTCCTTAAGTTCGAAAAATGTGTCTGCTCAACAACGTAAGTAATGCAATGTATGTTGTAGAACTGACAAAGTAAAACCTATTGCCTACTGATGGTGTGTTACTCACATTTTTATTATTAACTTCGTTGAGAATTGTTAATAAGTAGTACTTACTTGTAGTGTGTGATCCGGCTCACCATAAGGATAAGGTCTGAAATAAAATCATCTCTTTTAGCCGTCATTTCAGCACTTATTCAATGTAAGCTTTGCTAGTTATCAAAACCCCGAAACACTTAGATAAACCGTGATTGAAAAACCTTATTTTATTTGGCTAAAAACAGCCAGCAAACAGGCCACCTGTGACACAATATACCAAGGCTAACAAAAAAAACTTTATTTTAAAACGCAATTATTTACAAAGACGCTTAAATTCATAAACCATAATAATAAAATTTATTGCAGTTTCTAACAAAAATATTATGTTACTTCATTAAAAATTTCGCTAAATGCTCACCATACGCTCAAAGTTGTAATTTAATACTTTTAACAACAAAATACAAAATTGGCGAGTTTCTAAACGCAAAATTCGGACAATCACAAACCTAAATAATTGACATATCCGTTTACATTTTTGTTGTCCGCCATTTTTTTTGACCGCCATGTTTTTTCGTACATTCAGAAATGACAATAAACATTTTTGTTGTTAGCATGAGCCCGTGGGTTTGGTTGAATAAGTAAATCGATTATGTTTGTACCTATGTCGGTTTATTGAGTACAAGGTTTGATTTTTTATGCCAGGTGTGTTCTTAAATGGTACTTTAATGAAGTACCTGATAATAATAGAGTACATTACAGTTATGCATAAATATTTGACAGGTGCCTTGTATTCAGATGATTTGGTTTGGTGGATGGATTTTGTGAAATAGAATGAAGATGGATTGTTGTGTTAAAAGTTTATATTGTTTTCAGCAAACTGTTATGAGATACAAATTATTCTAAAATTAAGAAACCTTAATGGGCTTACAGGACCTAAACGCTAAAAACGCAAGTTTTAAAAACAATAAAAGTTTAAGATCGACTACAGTAAACAAAATCAGAAAAATATATGATATTCTTCAGGAAATATGCTAGGTAGATAGTGTGTTGAAAACATAATACAACTTATTTGATACGATAGAAAAAATCATGAAGATACCTCTAAAAACTTTCTTTTTACAATAAAAACTTTCTTTTTAGAAGAAACACATTTGCCGTAGGTAAGGGTCAACTAAAAGTCAATACTTTGACTGATTGCTTTAGTTGTTGATAGATTATTTAGCCACGGGTTCCTTCTTCAAAAGATATGCTCACAAATAAATATCAGAATTTCTATCCCAAATTATTCACCTCTCAACCTCTAACAAGCGTGAAACTAAGTCAAAGTCAAAGTCAAAGCATTTATTTCAAATAGGCACATAAAAGGCACTTTTGAATCCTATGTCCTTCCCCGGGATGCAATCTATCTCTCTGCCAAATTTTACCGAAATCCGTTCAGTGGTTTAGGCGTGAAAAGGTAACATACAGACCGACAGACGGACAGACAGACAGAGTTATTTTCGAATTTATAATATTAGTATGGATTCTTTTGAGAAATAAATAGGTACTGGGTAATGTCACTGTCTGACTATTCTTCCCCAAAGCGAGAATAGGGCGAAAATACATGTCGTGATCGATATTTAAATACTAAAATTCACTCCCCATTCCACTTTCATTCAAAACAATATATTACAAATCGTATCACATAATATACATCAAAAAACTGAATAACAATATAGACCCCAACAGCGTTTTTAATCACCATAGATTAAGAATACCGTGTAGAAGCGAATTTTCTTTGACTGCACGGTAATGCAGTCAAAATAGTTACATACTCGTAAACTGAGTTCGCAAAAGAGTTTCCAAAAATGTAAACAAAGGTGTTTGTGGAAAACACCTACATTTATGGTTCAGTTTGCTCTTCAACTTAAACTATGCCCGTTCCATAGTACCTACTCATTCTAATATCAACATAATAATATACACTAGCCTAATGTTGATATTTGTTGAAATGGAACTAACATCAATTATTGGAAAAGGAAAGGAATACACTTTACGCTACACACTTGACTGTACCTAAAGGTTGCCATGACATGGTTAGTTCTGTGGTCTGACCAAAATCCGTACCGTGTGTGGCTGTTACGGCCTTAAGATCGATTGCCTAAAAAGGTCGGAATGATTAGGTTTACGTTGAAAAGCTTCCTGTCAGAAATATGCTGGCGCAGATTCGTCAGTACGCACTTGTTCAAGCAAAAACAGGGATTGTCAAATTAACGTTAATGTACCGACGAACATGTCAGTACAACCCCGACTGTCAAACGTTTCCTACGCCGCGCCCCGAGGATTATTTAATTTGCATTTAGAATGCATTCAGAGCGAGAATGTCGAATCTACACACATTATTCTATGAGTTTACCTACCTACATCTCTCAATGAATAGAGATTTTAAAATGTCAAAGACGCCATTGAAATCTTAAGGGTCGGTTCGAGATCAAAATTTAACGCCTCAAGGAATCAATACAAGTCTCTTTTGTACAGTTTAGGGGCAAAAAATGGCAGATGCAAACAGTTCATTGTTGAGGCAAAGTCGAGGACTCTAGTAGTATAATAATTGACATTAAATGAAGTGTCTCGAATGTGGTTGACTCTTTTTTTGGGGTTCCGTGAGCGAGGACATATCATTTTGTTGAAGACAATTAATATTATCAGTCTTGACAAATGAGGGATTATTGTCCCAATTTATTTGGGGTAGCGCACCATGAATTTTTCATCCATACTTCTCTATTAGTCGTCATTTCAGTAGTCATCCCCTTTATAACCGTATCATCATTCACACAGTCCATCCATCTTTTCTTTGGTCTTCCCCTACTCTTATAGCCATCGACATTCATAAATATTCAAAACTCTCCTCATGACATTTTCCTCATTCTGTCGACCATCTACCACCGCGAAAAGCAAAATAATTCTATACAGAACCCAAATCATACAACCTTTTTTTCAGCAGGCAAAGACAAGGTGTCATCCTACCTATAAACCATACAACACATGTTTCTTTTTACATTCAACAGTATTATAACAAAATAACATAAGACATTTGAAATTATCAACTTCGCAATGAAACTTTATATTAAAAAAAAATACTATCGGCGACACGATGCCGCGATGGTCATTTATTTTGCAAAATCAATAAAATCATGAGAGTTTTTATGAGTGATTTTAATCTGCGTCTGTATTCGTTTGAAAAAGGATATTTTTTATCTGTTTCATTGGATCTTATTATAATTTTTTAGCGCTTGGCAAAGATTATTGGTACCTAAATGATTCACGACAAAAAACAATTTGTGGACTACCACTAAGACTTGCGTTCTATATTTTGTGAAGTTTTGTATTTTCTGGGGTAAAGATTACCCAATTTAAGTCTCTATTTACCAGGGGTATCTATACAAATTTTATCAAGTTTAGTTTGGCGGTGACCTGTAAAAACTTGCTAAACTGACTGTAGGCACATGACGACATATCAAGCTATACATTTCCAGTTTTAGCTGACCTCGCTTGTATAGGCTTTTCGTTTAATGACAATTTAGCATATACTGAGAATATAATAGCGTGATATTACGTCGTCGTGTGTACAGAAAATTATGAATTAAATAAAATGTCAGGAAAATATTTTGTTTTACATATTGACAGATGTGAAAATTTTGTAGCAAACGCATATGACTGTAATAGAAAAAGAGTTGTCATTTCGATAGATACATACGGTCAATTAAAGTTGATAGTGAAGTTGGTAAAAAATCGGTTTCCCTGACTGCACTTCATTAAAGGTCCTATTACATTTTTGACATTTTTGAATAGCTGATTTGAATTACGACAACTACATTTTTCTATTCGTGATTCTTTACATTTTTCACTAGTCATCGTACCTCTATGTTATTTGGATTTCAATACATACCTAACCATTTTGACAGGCAAGAAAATGTAAAGAATCACGAAGCATGTTGTGAGATTGTTCTAACTCAAATCAGCTAAAAAACGAAATAGGACATTACATTTAGTCATGCGAGCGACGATAATATGATTGCTGAAAAACCCTACACGCAACTTAATATGCATTTACAACAATATCATGTAAAATATGAATGCGAATATTAAATAAGTACATAATAATAATTAGTTTTAATGAGACTATAAAACCATGCGGTAGATACGATCTCTACAAAGTTGATAAAACTGCAATGCAATATACACAGACGTTATGTCATGCATAAGCTTGTCATAACGCAGCTTAACATGATATAAGTAATAAAGATGATTACAAGACCTGATATAATACTACAAGTATAATTATCATTTCTTTTTTATTAGGTAGGTACAGCAATGTATCCACCAACCCGCACAGGACCAGCGTGGTGGATTATGGCCCAATCTCTTTCACAGAGTGGTCCCTGTGTTGTTTTTTTTCATAAAATAAGCGATTTAATAAACATAATTTTAATTAGTAGAAATTTAGATAAAATACATCAACCATTTTTCAGATTAGCCAAAGTACATACATCCTCTGTGTTAATATTGCAATTAAATGAAAGAAAATAAAAAAATAACATTAAAAGTACACTTTGTTAACAAGCATAATAAAAATTAGACGATTATATCCAAGAACGCTTGGAAACAAGCTGGTCCTGCTCCACAGGACAATCTAGAGTCTAGACAAAATCAAACTGGTTGCTAATCTATTAGTATTTTTTCTTTTTGACATTGTATTACATTCTGTAATTACTTTAACTCACACCCTGACTTATTCCTTGTCATTTTTTTAAATGAAAATCGTCTAATTTTACAATGCTTGTAAATATGTGAGCAGCATGTATCTATCGATATAATTAATTTATATGTCAGGGTTTCATTTTTAATTCTTTTACCTAAAACCCCCTTCTTTTACCCTCTCTTTATTTTTTTTTGCATTATGGGCCGTGTAAAAGAGACACAATCAGGAAATACATTATTAAAAAACAATAAAAATTTAATATAACAATGTTAAATTACAAAGTCCGCTAATTTAACAAACAAAAAAAACCTCGTATTTCGTAATACCGTCGGATCACTCATATAATAAATCATCACCGAAATAATATTACGAGCTCGGTAATAATCGGACTGCGGTAAATAAACAGAGTCTAGATAACATCTCCGAGGTAATGGAAGGTTATGCTGGAAGTTATATTTTTTACTTATTTCTGCATGTTAAAATAAAGAGTTTTTTGTTACGTTACCGCACTATCTTTGTGATCTTTTTGATGGGGTGGCCTTGGTTTGTAGAATGGAGGGAACGTCCTGTTTTAGCATTGGTGCTTTTGACGAACTTGGTAAGAGATTCGACATTATTTTTAATGTTTTCGGCTGCCTTTGTGTGTGTGGCTTTGCGAGAATAGCTGTTAACGTGTTAAAAACACTGTCAGCAAAATGGGTAATGTTACATAACTGATAGCGTGCAGTAGAAAATTACTTTAATGACACCAAAAAGTCTGCATATTTCGGTCAAAATATGGTGAATTCGTGGATTAGGAAGAAGCTTATTCTGCCATTTAACTAGAACGAAAACAAAACATAAAGAATTATTAAAATGCTCTCGAGATTTCATTATGTTACTTAGTCTGATCTTATTTCGGAAGAATCCACGTATCGACCAAAATGATGGTGGCCCCAAAAAGTGAATTATTCGTTATAGCGCCGAAGTATTTATACGTGGGATTAATAAGAGACGGGATACGTGAATACCTTAGATTTTAGAGTATTAATAACACACTATAGAGAGCATGTCTTGTTCTTGGAAGATAACGCAAAATGAAACCGCTTTGTAAATATTTGGGCATCATTATTTTTAACTGCCTCGTTGGTCTAGTGGTCGTAAGCGCTACGTACTGCTGAGTATGAGGTCCTGGTGTCGATTCTCAGGTCGGGCAGAGATATTGGGTTTTCCATCAGGAATTTCGGAGTAACCCCGGAGTATGAATTTGTGCCCGCTAATGGCAATTGGCTCGCCCCCTATTGCATGCATATTACTTTATCAGCCAGGCAACTGGTTTCGAATCCAATTTGTCATAAAACATTACAGTTGTTTGAAACATAATATTTGTTTCGTCTGCCACCACAACATTTAATTAGTCTAAAAACGAAATGTAAAATAATTTTAATATATTGAATACTTTGTTAATTGCTGTGCCGTTACAGGGTTCATGTCAGAATCTGGAAGTCTAACATCTACGTAACACATGAAAGCAAATACCGTCTGCCTTCAAAGCAAGAGTGAACAGACATCTTCTGGGCACGCTCGCTGCATCATAGACCTCATCCATCGCTTTCTATCAGGCGTGAAGGAGGCCAAGAGCAGGCCCAGCGATAAAAAAAAAAAATCGAGCTTGAGTTTCAGTATAGATGTTACTGCTTGTCTCATTCATACGCAAACGACTACACATTTTGTATAATACTTTTCGGTTTTGCGGCAAAACTGAAGATTACTGATATCATACCAATAATATTCAATGTTCGGTAATCAGAAACCGATTATAATTATTGAGAAATAAACTTTTTTTGTTAAATTATTATTTATGGCTTGTTTGTTAATCTAAAATGTAAATCGAGTAAACATTCCTTGCTTTCTTTACATCCTTTATTTTACAAAGTGAATTTAATATAGTTTTTTAACTTTATATTATTTATTTCAAATTTTAAATCTGACTTTATGGAATTATAATATTTACATAATTTAAAAGCTAACTGTCTTTGCGGACGAATTTTTTGATGCCCTTTAATTATTTCCCCCCCTCTTTTTTTAGGTATACTTGTACATATTATTATTTTTTAACTGAAAGTTATAAACTAAAACTGTGCTTACCTATCTACTTAGTAAATCAGCGGGGTAACTACCAATATCAGCCTATAATGTTACCAGTTTATCACTGATATGACACAGGCTCCTCTTTTCGAAAGAGAGTGGGCTGTAATCAGCCACGTGGGCCCAGTGCGGGTTAGTGAATGTCATTTTTAAATCTTTCAAAATGAAAGCCATGGTGCTATTAGTGTGTTACGTTATACAATTAAAAATAAATAATGTCCTTCGACATTTCACACAACGCCATATACTCCCAAGCTAAGCAACTTAATGCTTGTGTTATGGTAACGAGATGGCTGATAAACTACTTATTATTTTACATTTTATAGATAAAACACCCAGACCCGGAACAAATACTTGTAGGTCGTACAAATCGGGAATCGAACCCGCGACATGCAGCGCAGCAGTCAATCGCTCAACCACTGCGCCAACCGTGTTGCCAAATTACCCTGCGATATTACTAAACAGTGGTAGGATTAGTAATTACTAAAAAAACTTAAGGCGACTATCATGACCTAAATCGCGGTCTTTGTCGGACTGCATAGAAAAGAAAGAGAAGCGCGGTGACACAACGCTGGTCATTTATTGCAAAATATAAAGCAATTATCTATAAACAAAAAAAACTATTGTTTCACAAAAAAATATAAAACACTAGTGCTTTAGTATGTTGCTTGTAGAATAATCTGACAGAAAATCATAATGATAGTATGAAGTATGTATATTAGTATGGTTTTTATTGTAAAAATAAAGTTTTTAGAGGTTTCTTCATGATTTTTTTCTGTCGTATAAAATTGGTTGTAACTATTATGTTTTCAACACACTCTCTACCTAGCATTTATATCCTGAAGAATATCATATAAGTTTCTGATTTTGTTTACTGTAGTCGATCTTTAAACTTTATTGTTTCTAAAACTTGCGTTTTTTGCGTTTAGGCCCTTAAAACATACCGTCAAGATCTCGCGAGTCTTATATTTTTGTATTTTAGTACTGTCTACTGCAGAAGCTTTACTATTTTTAAATAACTTCCATAAAACATCAGCTTAGAAGCAAAAATGTTAATGTTGTAGATTGAATTAAAAGTTGTGCGTACCTAAGTTTCATAAAAAGGGTCATTTTATTAAATTACCGCAGTTTTGCAAACCGGAAATCCAACGCTTCTGTTAACTTTGACAGTGTCGTTGTCAAATGTCAACCTAACTCATAAATACCGAAAAAGTTCGAGGTGGGCACATTTGCAAATGGTTCTGTATGTTGTGTAGGCGGAAGGCTGGTTGTAATTACTTTCGTATAAGTTCAATTCAATTAATCTTTTCTTGAAATCCATAATTTACACATACAGGTACCGTGGATGGGTTACCATATTTACATCCATGACCCCTCCGTGCCTCGGAAAGCACGTTAAACGGTTGGTTACGGCTGTCATTCGTTTTTGGATTTAGATAATTACTTTTGACTGGGCTTTTGCACGTTTTATACTTTTTCGAAAACATTGTGGGGAAACCGGCTTTTCCTAGAATCAAAAAATCGAAAACATGTGACATAGATTCTACCAACCCAGACTGGGCCCGGCGTATTGGATTATGGTCCACTCCCTCTCACCGAGAGGAGGCCTGTGTCCTAACAGTTGGAACATGAAGGCTGATTATGCTAGGTATACTTTTTCGAATACACATACGAAAATGGAAATCAACAGTTTCACATAAATAATAAGTAAAATAAATAAATTAGGCTAAGAATCTGCGATTTTTAAACGTCAAAATTACATAAGACAGTCTCCCCCAAAACGCCCGCCTTTCACAATTTCCTTGTGCTTTCGCTGGGGAGAAGAAGTGGCGCAACAAACTCCAGAGCTGATAAACAGATAGAAAACCATAGATATCTCAAAAAGTCTTCTACACCCACTGAACCCCAAAAAATACACAACTCATCATCTGCCTAGCCTTTTTCCCATCTATGTTGGGGTCGGCGTCCAGTCTAACCAAATGCAGCTAAATATCTACCAGTATTTTAAATGGAGCGACTGCCTATCTGACCTCCACAACCCAGTTACTGGGTAATACGATAGCCCTTGGTAAGACTGGTTGTCAGATTTTCGGGCTTCTGACTACCCGTAACGACTGTCAAAGATCCACGAATGTCAGCCGCGACCAACAGCTTAACTTGCTTTCCGAGGCACGGAGGGGTCACGGTATGTAAATATGGTCACCCATCTATATACTAGCCGCGGCAAGCGTAGCTTAACCTGGCCGATCGACCTGTGCAGCTTTTATTATTTAGCCACGGGCAACTACCCAAAAAAAAGGTGTGCCCAAAAATACACAACTACCTACCCATAGACAAACAATCTCCACCACAAATCCTAACACCCAAATGAACAATATGTTAGACTAAATATCGCGTGACAGTGACAGCTATGTGGCTATACGGCCGCCATTTTGTAACCTCAACAAAAACATTCTCGCTTCAACTGTTCCGTTCACACTACATTGCTAGTTTCTACCCGCGACTTCGTCCGCTAAAAATTTCGGCCACCGACCCACCGCATCGCATCGAATCGCCCGCCCGCGCTATTATACCTAAGCGTGATTTTAAATAGCCTATCAAAAACTAAAATATTTTTTTAAATTTGTCTGCTAGTTCCTGAGATTTGTGAGTTCAAACAAACAGACTAGCTAGTACTACCTTTTTGCCGCGGCTTCGCCTGTGTGTACGAAACGTACTACCTGGATTAAACATACCCTATGTGTTAATCCAGGTAAACATTGTGTTAATTCCGTAATACATTGTTTTCATATTATAACAATTGGACATTATCAACAATCACCGTCATACTTCAGCCAATTTACATTAAACTGTAATGAATTATACACCTGAACCTTCCTCATGAATCACTCCGTCTATTGGTGAAAACCGTATGAAAATCCGTTCAGAAGTTTTTTATTTTATCGTGTTAATACAGACAGACAGACGCGGCAGGAAGACTTAGTTTTTTAATAATGTAGTGATAGACTAAATACCACGTGACAGGTATACGGCCGCCATTTTGTAACGTCAACAAAAACATTCTCGCTTCAACTGTTTCGTTCACACTACGTTGCGTTGCTTGTAATTTGAGGAGTATAGCCTCTAGTTATGACATGACATGTGGTAGCCTCTTAATTTACTGACGTGATATTCCCGGGAACATTATGAACCACGAGCTCCCGGCTTTTGAAGTTCTAATTTAAACTTTCATTAGCTATTGATATACGACAAAGTTTACTAATAAGTACGCTGAGATCGGAGCCTTTTTGGCCTCGCACAGTACCGCAATTACGTACAATATACTATAAATTACAATCTGAATCTTCTTTATCTTAAAAATCTTAAAAAATCGAAGCCATTGCTGCTAATGAGTAATTCATCAACTCGTCCTGCCTACTGCCCATTTAGGCCGACTTACAGAAAATAAAAATAAATTATATTTTCATTCTGCAAGTCGCACGTTACTATCAAAATGAGAAAAGGTACAATCAGGTAGCAAAAGTGTTAGTGTAGAAATAATACAAAAAAAATTTGTTACTAAATATTTTATGTCACAACATTGAACATTGTCAATTAACTGTCTTGGGTAACATGGAAGTCCTTAGATAGACTTCGGCCCCAGTTGACCGAAGCAAGGAAAACCTGTTCAGGTGGAGATTCATAGACGAGTCTACCTCAGTGTTCCACAAACGATGGGACACTTAATATCATGCCCTGCGTGTCCTGTCAGCTGCACGTTACAGGAACTGATGGACGCTAGTAATGGCGCCAAACACGTAGCCGAAATCTGGGTAGAGTCCATTTAGCTAATAAGAGACGGCTTTCCATGAGCCAATAAGACATGACTTTCCAGTCGTATTGTTTTTTAACCGGTATTCATTAAATACTGAGTGAAACCCTTCTCCATTGCACGCCATTCGTCTACGGAACCAATGATATATATAGATCGTAATAAGTAGCAAAAAAAAATTTGACGAAACTTTCATCTCAAAAACATGACGTGTGAACTACATTTACTGGGGAGTCAAAATAAATATGAATACGACATCACCGCCACCTGACGGCAATATAATCGCTACAAAAGTAAACACAACAGCAAAAAATGGCTGAAGTGTACCATTTGTACTGGAGCTGTCACTGCTGAATTAACAAGTTAAGCTTTTTGTTCTGGGTTTACTTAGAATCTACCTATACATATCCCGCGGTTTCACCCGCATTAGTTACTAAGAGACGCAATGTTTGTCCATAAAAACGCGCTTACAATAATTATTTAGATAACATAATTAACATAATAGCATAATTAGCATAATATAATCCACAAAACTATTTTTTTAAAGGTAAAATCGTGTTGACCCTAGAATTACGTTATGATTACGTTAGATTTAATTTTCTTTGGCTCAATCGGCGGTCAGTACCTACGGCAAAATACATAATTATTGTAAAAAAAAAACCTGTATTAAAAGTTACTGAAACCGATTCAGTACCTTGTCAAAATTATAAACAAACTATTATACTTTCAGAACTTGCGTTAATTCTGTTACACCATGTATAAATTGAAAACCACTTATTCAGTTCGGGCGAATTTTTAAATTGTTTTAAATACTTTATTTTCATATCGAAAATATTCTATGAAACAATATCAAAACAATTAATTAATTAATAAATTTGTTAAATTTGTTACTGTAACAATTTACTGGAATGACAATTTTAATTCAATCATCTCGGCTAATAAGAATTTCAGCTTTGTTAATCAATTTATTGGTACCTACTCTAACAATTTATTAAATTACAGAAGATAATTTAAATTGCCGTCCAACAACAATGCATTCAAGTAAAAGGTCAACCATAAAGACCTCTCTGACTTATCTATCATAAATATAAAGTTCATAAGTGAAAAAAACCTTTTTCCAAATTTTCAATCAAATTACGGTTTAAGACATTTATTTCTTAAAAAGAATACAATTCACGTATCATGTCATGAGAAATACAATATGAAGAACGGTAGTTACTCGTAAATAAACTAGTACCTAAGTAAGTACATAGAAGATGCACAAGTATTTTTTTCTTACAGTACTGTGAGGGTCAGGGGCTCAATGGACCCTCAATATAATTAAACAGCGGTATCTTTTAATTTGTACGTAGGTATTGAGAGGAGGGACTTTAAATCATTTTTCTACTAAACAAAAATACCCAATAAAAATATTTGACGTCTGCTTGAACGTTCGAATGGAACACGCTGTCAAATATGACCAGTCTGTGTTATTAAAGACAAGGCTACACAGATAGCCTCTACGGTCTTGTGGGTAACCAGAAAGAGTGAATGTACCATTAGATAAAGTTTCTTGATGGTGTCGTATTACCCAGTAACTGGGTTGTGGAGGTCAGACAGGCAGTCGCTCCATGTAACATACTGGTATTCAACTGCATCCGGTTAGATTGGAAGCTGACCCCAACATAGTTCGAAAAATTCTAGGCAGATGACTATGATGATGGCACGTCAATAGCAATTCCATAGGCTATCAATATATTTAATTTGTTAATGTTTCAAAATGATCATTATGATTGTAACCAAATGTAATTTGTACCTTGGTATGTTTCTTAAATTAATCCAAACTAACTGACTTATTATATTAACTATTAACAATGAAACAGAGGGACGCATTTCTCCCGTGACTCGAATTATGGTTAGCAAAAAAAAGACCACAAAAACTCAAGTATTTAGACAACAGTTTGTGTCATGTTAACTGTACAGTTATGGGTTGAAAGTTATCTGATACAGTTAGTAGCGACAGCAAATAAGATAATAGTTAAAAAGGTTTAAAAAAAATCTGTCGTTTTGCTGTTTCGGTTTGAAAAGCTCTTTTCTAACGAGATCAACAAACTCGTAGGGTGAAGCCAGACGAGCGTAATTTTTTAAGTTGTGAGTCGCGTAATTTCAACAACACACACAACAACAAATCATTTTGCGTCGCCGTGTGAACGAAACAGGATTTTTGTATGAAATCGAATGAAGCAGAAATTACGCGACACACAACTCAAAAAATTACGCTCGTCTGGCTTTACCCATAATGTCTGCTCTCTGCAAGAAGCTGTGGACGATAATCCACCACGCGGGCCCAGTACGGATTGGTAGATGTCACATGTCTTCGATTTTTTTTTTTTTTAAGGACATGCTAGTTTCCTCACGATGTTTTTCCTTTACCGTTTGGAGAGCAATGGTGACGAAATAATTTACACAAAGTAAAGCGCCTGTCTGGATTCGAACCTGCGACCTACAACTCGTAAGTCGCGGCCGTTACCACTGGGCCACCACTGCTCTCAGGAAGCAACTGCGTGACTCAATCTTCAAAAGCCATAGACTGCCACTGTGCCATTTAGCAGTAATTCATGGGAATTGTATTTTCAATATGTTACAAAAACTCAAGTGTTTACAGCAGTTTGTGTCATGTTAAACCCACAGTTATTGGTTAGAAGATAACTGATAGAATAAGTAGCGACAGAAAAAAAGATAGTTGGTTTTTGCTCATATTTTACCAGTTACGACGCGACAACGCGATGACGCATTTATGTAAATAAAGACAGTTTAGGGAATAAAAATATTTATTTTATTATTTTTACTTTAAGGCGACTACATGACCTAAAGCGCGGTCACTATCGGACTGCATAGAAAAGAAAGAGATGCGCGATGACACAACGCTGGTAATTTATTGCAAAATATGAAACAATCATCTATTGTTGATTTATCAAACACCAAACAAATAAAAACCGTATACTAAAATTCGGAGAATTAAATTGTCTTTTATATGGTGCAAGTTTTATGAAAATACACCCGATAGTGTTTGCGTGATTATCGTTTTTATGTCCGCGGTAGCAATACTTTACAAATTAATTACACTATGTTAAAAAAATATAATTGCAAATATTGACATATCAAATTACGAAGCAAATGGTCTAGTATAACATTTATTGTTTTCAATGAAATCAGTCCGGTCGATTAGACGTGATGTTGAATTTAAAATCACTAGAAGTCGTATATCTGCGCCTTAAGCAGTTAGCAAGTTAAGTACACACGGCGACACATTAAGCTATACATTTCCAGTTTTAGCTGAACTCGCATTGTGTAGGTTTTTCGCACAATCAGAAGTCAGCTTATACCGGTTATGTATAGCTTGATATGTAGCTGTGGGTATCACTTTACTGCCTTGGTGGTTTAGAGTTCTAGAATCTATGGGTTGTAAGCGCAATTTTTAAGTATATGGCCTGGGTTGCATTCATTAATCGGACCAAGTGGTAATAGGATTTTGAATAATTCTTGATTTTCTTATTAGCAGCCCTAAACCTCGCTTTGTGCTCGGTTAGGTGGCAATAGGTAAGTACTTTATTTTCCTTATCGACAAAATTATTTTCATTTTTAACTTTTTCTGCTAACCCTACGTTAACCCTCACTCTGCGCGTGCACATGTCGCTGCACCACTACTATGCGCCACTCACTGTTAGTTCTTCTGTCGCTCATGTGTGGGGGGGGTTAAATGTCCCGAAGGTGTTATCTGGGATCACGGGGATTCAAAATGGCTATGTTTTGCAAGGACTTGGTGCTGACCAGAGATACGTCACCATGTCTTGTCGTGATTTCTTTAAAGTGATATACACCGTTTAGTACTTACCAAAGGTCCATGTGAAGGGAGTCTTCCGCGTACATATGTATAACATACTAGCTTCTCCAAGCGACTTCGTCCGCGTGAAAATACCCTACCCCGTCGCGTCAGATCTCCTTCCCGTACTAAAATTACTTCGTTTTCGTTTTGCGTTCTGTCTGTTTTGTTTTCTTTTTGCTTGGCCCCTAAGAGTCCTAGCTTGATGTTAAATAGCCTATAGCCTTCCTCAAGAATTGGGCTATCAAATGCAGATAGAAATCCGACTGTTAGTTCCAGAGATTATCAGGTTCAAACAAACAAACTCTTCCGCTTTATATTAGTATACCGTATATACGACTTTCATGCCTGTAGTACCCTGAGGAGTAAGCAGATGTGTCCCATCCCATGTGTCATGCCTTCAACCGAGCATACAGCCAGACTCCGAATCGTTACTATGAAATTCCTGCCAGAAAAACCCCAACACTGCAAGACTTGGGAATCAAACCCTGGCCTTAGTTTTTTCGTGGTTGTGTTGTGATATTTAAAAAACTTTTTTTTTAACAAAAATGTTGCTGTTAATGTATCTAGGCTAACTGTCTAATCGGTATTACTGACGAATCAGTGAAACTGACTAATCAACGAAACTGGCGATTTAAGAGCGTCAATACGCACGGCATTTCATACAAACTTTCAATCCCTTGTTTTTCAAAAAAGAATGAACCGATTTTGATGAAACTTACGTACGCATAAGCAGGATACAAAGGTCTAAAAAGTTACTTAAGAACATTTTCGAAATATAGTGTTGCAGCCTTAGAACGATTTTACATTTTCCATAGAAACAGAGATTTCCAGTTATCTTTTTTTAAATAAGACATTTCGAAAATGTTATTCACCAAATTTTTACATCTTTATACGAGTATCCTGCTTATGCGTATGAAGTTTCATTAAAATCAGTTCATGCATTTCGAAAAACAAGGGCTTGAAAGTTTGTATAAAATGACGTAGTAGGTACGACGACGCTCTTAAATAAACTGAAAACTCAGGGATACTTACCAGTGATACGCAGACTTTAATGGATGTCGTTTTTCAAAACTTGCACATTAATAATATCATGTTATATCATATCATATCATGTGTATATCATGTTGTTGTCATCTTTATTTATCTTAATATCATAATTATTACAGGCACTGATTATTATAATGCACAATTTTTTACAGATAAAGGTGTCTGAGATAGCTAAGTCCTGATTTATAGATCACCTATCTATCTCTTAGATAGGACCTTTTACTTTATAACAACAAGTGAACACTGCAATTAAGTTTACGCAAACGGCAACGCGGCTGGCCCAGAATGAGATGGCGAGACGAATTTGACTCTTTCCACAAGGATTGGCGTATACCAGCATAGGATAGGGATACGTGGAAGGAGGGAAGGGAGGCCTTTGTCTTGCAGTGGAACAGAAATAGCTGATAATAAAAAAATAAGCAAGTACAAAATTCCTATCAAGCATTTGAGAATCTTCCAAGTCACCGACATAAACCATTTCTCCAAGATTTGGTCTTGAACCCCAAAGCTATAAAGACGAAGGTTAGGTACGTGTACCTCTATCTACAGAATGTGCTCCGTCTACCCGCATCCGATATTTTTCAAGGTGTCCGAAAAACTCCGAATGCAGTCAGCAGCAAAGCCGCTGAGACTTTTATCTGGAAGGAGGTGCACTGCAGATTGGAGCAATTTAATAGGTAAAAAAATTAAAGTAAATATTACTTAAACAAATAAAAAAACTGAAGCTTTAAATTCTTAAAACATATGTTAAATATTGTTATGAGATCAGACCATAGAAACAGATTTCCAGTTATCTTTTTTTTAAATAAGACATTTCGAAAATGTTCTTGATTAGGGCCCACTCCATATGGAGTGAGCCCTAATCCAACACGCGGGCCCAGTGCGGGTTTTTAGATGTCACATGTCTTCGAATTTTTGGTTCTAGAACATGTCGGTGTCCTGTCGATGTTTACATTCACGGATTTGAGAAAAGTGGTGATGAAATAATTTACACAAAATCAAGTGCCTGCTTGGGTTCGAACCCACTACTTCAACTAAGTACGACCACCACTGCTTTATACTCATACACTGCAAATGCCATCTACATATTGTCCTGAGTAGCAATCTTTGAATTAGTGGTTATCTACCAATTCATCACCATTATCTAGCAAAATGCAAACACTAGAATCAAACCCACAACGCATATTACATTAAAACCATTCATACCCTCACATATTAATCTAAAAACTATAAACAAAACTATAGACCAAGAGACAAAGAAACATTACGAACAACATCTAAACAAAAAAAAACTAAATTCAAAAAAAGAAATGAACGGTTTGGGATCATAGATAATGAAATGTTACCGCGCATGCGTAGAATGACGTCTCTTAAAAAGTGTTTGACGGCCAAATTATAGGTTGGGAGAAGTTGGGAGAACGTACCGTTCTCAATGTAGCTTAGTTTAGGAGCTAGAGTGTTTTGTTTTGTAAGTCATTTGCGATTTAGTCGACTTTTGGCTGTGCGGTAAGATTGGTTAGTTAAAATATAGGTTTGTCATTTATAGTGGTGTAGATTTATTGAGTTTATATGCATTTATTATTGTAAAGGTATGGAGGTCAGTATCAATTTAATTTTTGGCTCAATAATGAAAAAAAATTTTTTTAATACATATTATTTTGCATATTTAAAAAGCTGACCTAATCACCGTTCAGACCCCGTCCCGTAATACTCGATTTGTCCCTAGGTATGTATACATTGAGTAAAAATAACTTATTAAAGACTATAATGATAAATATGTGTGGACTGCGGTGCTATTCTGTAAAAAGATCACTGTGATAACTTAGGTGAAGTGAGCTTAAAGTGAGTTGTCATTCCACCTGATGCTATTGATTGACACTATTGACAGCTCACTTCACCTAAGTTTTCACGATGAAATTTTTACAGAATAGTATTTTTGCTGATTAAAATGACCAAGCTGCTGTCACAACACTGCTTTATTTGTCAAATAGTGAAATCAAAAGTCATCTATAAGTGAATAGTTAGTTCTGTTCTAGACTTTTTTTTTGTTTTTCTTCAGAAATTTTAGTCTAATGTTTGCCAATTACAAGCGCTTCCAGAAATTAAAAAGTATATTGTATTTAATTTATAATACATTGCCTTCAACTTTGTAGACCCACCTCTCTTACACTATCTCCTAAACTACATCGACGAATCGTAGGAACAACGTTTTTTCATCACACAAAACGCTTCGTTTCCCTTTCTTTAAAGTTATTTCATTGTGAAGGGTTAAACACATGTTCTTCAAATATTTATGATAATATGTTTAATTGTACGTTTCTTTATTCCTTTATGGATATAAATTAAGAATAAAAATATTAGATAGTGGTTTGAAGTAAGTTTATTGGGTTGTCCTGTGTGGATATTTTTTTGTTAAATTATACACTACATTACATTAAAATAACGGTTTCGTCAGTGATGCCTGACGGTGTAATTTTTAAATGTACATAAAACGCCCTGGTTCAAGTAAAATATTGGATGGGATCCTATAAATATATTATACCTAGCATTTTTTCAAGAAACTCCTAAATAAAAAAAAAACCTTAATAATAGTACAGAATCTTAACAGGCACGAAAAATTCGCCCTATATAAATAAGCCTAATTGGATTAAGGAAGGAAGGAAGTCCTAGAGAAAATTCTATACAGCAAATCAATCTGCCTAGCTTTTTCACAACATGTTTCCCTGTCGGCTATATCCATTAATATTTCCCCGTTGTAGATAGAGAAGTCATGGCCAATTTCAGAATCAAGACAATGACTTGAACAAAAATCACTCGGCATAAAAAAGCCTCATGCCAATTTTAGAGCAAGATTTTCACATCAAGGTAAAATGAATATTTTTTATGGTAGCCAGATCATGAGCACAAAATTTAGCCTTTTATTTCAGTCCGAATCGTCGAAGGACTAAATGCGTAATCAGGTTTCTTAGAGCACTTTATATTGTGTACAAAATAGGTATAGACTGCTGCTTAGTACTAAGCTTACTTTGGAATTCACCAAAAATACAAGGTAGGAGAAGGTATTACAGAACGTAAATAACAAACTATACACAAAACAT
Organism: Gortyna flavago; assembly: GCA_963669345.1. Classification (NCBI taxonomy): domain Eukaryota; kingdom Metazoa; phylum Arthropoda; class Insecta; order Lepidoptera; family Noctuidae; genus Gortyna; species Gortyna flavago. Next base: position 4,293,897 of record OY770152.1, on the reverse strand, counting down.
TCTTTTCCACAAATTCACGAAATCAAGAAATAATTGAAGCAAACCTTTTTAGCAAAATTAAACTCGAATTTGAATTTGGGAAATTCAACGAACGCGCCATTTTCGGGAATTCCGTTGACAGTTCAAAATGGCGGCGATAACATTTGGGTGGTTAACATTTTTTAAATTATTGTGAATGTGTGGGCTATATTTTAATTGTGCTTAATTGTTTTTGAGAGTGCGAGTACCAGCGTGCGAATTTTCCGAATGATTTGGATTGCCCATACCATAGATTATATGCCCATACCATTCCTAATCTTGCATTCATTCGCGCCTTTTCCCAGTGAAGTATTAAGCAGGTTATTAAACTACTTAGGGTTGACTTTACCAAAGTCAGATAATATAGTTTATCTGTGGAATAAAATTGACGTCTGAAAAACACTACTTATCATGAGAAACTTGCCAAAATCAGGAGCAAACATCAAAACTTGTTTCAATGAATTTGACTATTGATGTCCATACAAATTACTATGTATTTCATTCATGCATGCATGCTAGTATGTAAATAAGTATTTCAAGTACCTTTTCATTGATAAAGTATGTAAATTGACATCTAAATTAGTTCACCGTATTCAAAACTACCAAATTACTATTCAGAAATTACTTCTAATCACTGAAGAATTTTTAAGTTAAGGGGGTGACACGGAGAGAAAAATTTACTGAAATAATTGTGGAAATTTTTCCAAATAAATTACTTACACTAACAAACCATTTTTTGTTATTTTTGGTGTTGATTTGTCTCTCCATGTAGGTATGTAGGTAAGTACCAGCTTGTTCCATACAAAATATTTGTAGAAAGCTTTTCTTTTTTTTATTTAGGTAAATATTTATTGCCTGGTTTCTCTCCGGTCATGTCAGATTGCCGTCCCATCGGACTATGAGAGTGAGGGAAGAGGGAGTGCACCTGTGTCTGCGCACACACAGACAGTATAATATCTCCCGCGCCGAAGGCTAGTCTCCGTTGAGATGAGCCGCCGTGGCCGAAATACGGTCTGGAGGACTATTATATGTATATTTATTTGTAGAATAATTGTTGTTTGTTACGCCAGTAATTTGTCCCATGTGAGTCTTTAATATGCAAAACCAGATTACGACTAACAAAATACGTAAGCTAATTACAAATATTTATTTTAATGGTCCTTTTTATGCCTATGCAGTAGAACCAAAACGCATCACCTTAACATAACCCGTCGGCTGCCAGCATCAGATACGGCATTGTTTCTCGTGGGCGAGTGTAATATATATTTAATTGTAACGCCCTGCAACTCCCACTGGGTATTTAGTGCAGTTCGGACGGAACAGAGCTGCTGTGGAGCAGTATGCTGCTAAATATTTTGGCGTAATGGTTTTATAGGTTTTGACGCAGCGGAGACAGACTGGGTGCAGAATGCGGTGAACAGGGCGTTATCATATGCTGCACCGGTTTATTTGATCATATCAAAGCCAGCTGTAGCTGAAATCCAGCGCTGGGGCTCTGTCTCGCATAGGGTCTCAGCATTATGCTGAGCGATGGCCGATTTGCGTGGATGTGACGCTCCCCCAACTTGTTATGTGTTTTTGTGTTTGTGTTCTTTTTCTGCGTCATGTTTATGACGCAGCCTGGGACAGATCTATGTCCAGCAGTGGGCTGTGATAGGTTAATTGGAGCAGTGGTTGAGAGAATGGCTTCTTTGCTACATTTCGCAGGCTGGGGTCGCCGCCAATTCAACATCATTCAGATAAAAACTAAGAACAACCATATGACAAGATATAATATACACTAATTTTGTACAAAACTCTAACCAGATGTTTTTAATTTCAACATTATTTATCACTTTTCGTATCGGCCGATTAAAATGTTACTTCCTTCAACACACACGTTTCAAAGCCATAAATCACTTAACTGTCACGTGACGCTAACGTCGAACGAAACTAAACTTATAAATCACAGTCTTATCTTCTCTAGATGCGACACCTATGTTCCTCACTTGTAACTAAAAATATTTATGAAAAAAAAAAAAAACTATTTAAAGGTTTAGACAACGCTTTGTGTATGAGAACCTTTCTCTTTAACTCACTAAGGTAGATCAATCTGTGTCTTTTTCCAACTATGTTGGGGGGCTTCCAGTCTAACCGATGCAGCTGAATACCAGTATTTTACATGGAGGGACTTTATACCTGACCTCCACAACCCAGTTACTTTGTACTTCTTTGTAACACTGGTTGTCTGCCTTTTGGGCATCTGACTACCCGTAACGACTGTCTATGATCTATGAATAACAGCCAGGACCAACGGCTTAACGTGCTTTCCGAGGCCAACCTATCCACGAACCGACCGCGGCAGGCGTAGGCTTCGACAGACCCGAATGGCTGTTATTATTTAGCCTAGAGCTCATCGGCAGGCCAAACAGCGTTTTTTTGTTTTTTAACCAAATGAAACTACATTAAATAACAAGATACGCATGCAGTCATTCTAGTTACCACTTGATAAATTCCCCAAAAAAAAAAAATAACAACAAAAAACATTTTCCATAAAAACTTGTTTAGACCAAAATAAAAACATCTAAACTTTTGAAGTGCTAACATCTGCTCCACTCATTTCTCTGACAACAGTTATTCGGTATGTCTATTCCCACGTTTTCGATTCCTTCGCTAGCGGTGGGCAAGCGCAGTTTGGGGTTGAGTAATAATTATTGGGTTATTTAAAGAACTTTCATTTAATGCATTTTTGTGAATTAAGGTTTTCAAGTAATTAGTGTTTTTGTGTTAGACGTTGAAAATACACTTATTTATTATCTTATTGAAGTCACAAATACTAGGAAGTAAGAACCTCCTTTAACGCATAACCATAATCAGCCTATAATGTTCCCATTGCTGGGACACAGGCCTCCTCTCGGTGAGAGGGAGTGGATGGACCCTGAAGGTAGCTTGGTACAAAAAGATGCCACAAAAATGACCTTTCTGCAACACCCAAAAGTAATTCTCTACTATCATGGTGGTCTAAAAAAACAGTCTCCTCTTCAAATTCGTAGGTGATACATTAAATATAACGCTGCGCCATTTCTGACAAATGCGACGCCCGGGCAAAAACTGAAAATTGTTAGCCACTAAAACAGAATTTTAAAAGCGCCTAATTGGTCAAAACGATTTGTGTAGGTAGTGACAAAAATGACATGCCGACACGACCTATGTAAGGAAACCTACGGGAGAATAATTTGTACCGGACTGTCCTCGTATCGATCAGAACTAAAGATGACGGGTTATTTTTTGAAAAATAATACAAATAAATGTTGACTGAACTATAATAATTGCCTGGTGTAAGAAATACTAAAATTTGTAATTAGAGTAACTAGGTCTTCTAAAGACAATTTTGCCCTTAAAGCGTTTGCTTGTTTGTCTCTGCCGTAAAGCAAGCGGTGTTTTGTTGGGTGTGAAATTAGAGCCCTTTATTTTCTCATATTACAGAGGCAAGAGCTGGGCTATGTTCATTCAAAGCCGCTGCGAGCTGTTAGCTCTGTTTTCATTCAAATTCCTACTTTATAAACCCTGTTTGACCTACACAGGGAATGTGTGTCGAAAAACTCTTTATTTGTAAATTTCTACACACCATAAGGCAGTAACTGGCGGCAGTAGCCGGCGATGAACCAGCCAGTGAAAACGAGTTGACGAACAGCGAGCAGCTAGTGTGTAGTTCCGATTGTTTTGTCACTGGGCTATCAGCGAGTGTCCCAGTGCGACATGCGTTTACTCGCACCACTCCCTCGGGGCGTGATAACCACTAAGCGAGCATACCTAGCTGAACGCGGCAAGTATTGTGTTTGATAGTTGTTGGAGCGAGTCCTCGCCGGCAGTGTGCCCAGTGAGCGATCAACTATTAATATAATATGTATCTCTTTTGTTTTCACGGAATTTATATCTGTTGTACGTTTTTTGAGCGAGAAAATAGCCGATAGAGTCGCTTCCTCGCCGGTAGGACAACTGCCTTACGAACGAAATCAAAATTGAATACTTTACTAATCTTTCAAGTTGTTATTGCATTATGTACCTGATGTACTTTAATGTAGAAATCTGGAAGATACTCGGAAGTATTTCTAACGATTTTCAAGCAGTCCCTTCCCAAATTACCCTCTGTATAACTCCACCACTTCAGAAAAATGTCACGTCATCTGATAACATCTAGACATTTCTAAAGATCGGCGTCTCATTATGATCTGCAAAAGGCAACATTGTTCTGCCTTGTTCCTCTTTTTACTGGCGTGAAGCTTCACTGAGAGTATTTTAGGCACGTTGTAACATGAGTTCCATTTTGAAGACTTGTGAAGAGAAGGAATGGGGTTTTTATGGCGGGTTAATTCGTTCCTGGGTTATGCTTGATGCAAGGTTTTCTGGTTGCAATAACGTGTTCGTAATGAGTGTTGAAGACAGTATGGGGCTACTGGCTAAATGATAACAGCCACATGGGCCGATCGAAGGTTAAGCTATGCTTGCTGCGGTCGGTTTGTGGATGGGTGACCATCCAGTCCACTAAAGTTGATAACATTAGTAGTTCATAAGATAGCCAGCTGTGACAGACGGACAGACAAACAGACTGAATCGCAGCATAAAGGTTCCTTTTTACCATTTTGGTACGGAACCCTAAAAAAAATACGTTTATTTGCGTCAAACATTACGCAAAGAAAGGAAAAAATCATAAATACATAGTTAGATGACCATAACGGTATAAAATATAAAATAAAGTAGAGAATAAAATATCCCGCCAAGGGTGAAGCCAGATGAGCGTATTTTTGTGAGTTGTGAGTCGCGTAATTTCACTCGCGTAATTTCTGCTACATTCTATTTCATACAAAAATCCTGCGACGCAAAATTAGTTGTTGCTGTGTGTGTTGTTCAAATTACGCGACCGAAATTACGCGATTCACAACTCAAAAAATTACGCTCGTCTGGCTTCACCCTGAAGGTAACTAAATGTAAACAGTGAGTATATTGAGTGGCTTGTCAAACCTCATAGTGACGTGGGTTGGTGCGCTATCTGATACGAGAGGCAGACGAGCGGTTGAACTTACAGAGGCTGTGAAGCGTTTATTTTCTTTCACTGTTTCTGAGGTAGAAAAAGCAAATTTTACAAATGGGATACCCATAAGCTCAGACCAAATAAAAAACCAAGACAGAGGGCTGTCAACAGTAAAGTGAAGCCGGTTTCGTAAACATTTGTATGCACTTAGTGAGGTGTAGTTTGATTGTTAATGTGTGCGTGTGAGCGTGTATGCACAGAGCGGAGGTGTAGTGTTGGCATACTTCACTGTATCGTTCTCAGTGCTCTGTCTTGGTTTTTTATTTGGTCTGAGCACATAAGTGATTCGATTACACTAATGAAGTTGCTGTATACCCTGATCATCATCGTAGATATAGCAACAGTGATGAATGCTGATATTACGTTGCAGGAACTTGATCTTAAGCCTTAATCACAAGTCCCTCAACAACATTATAGATTGTCGGTATACTACATTATAGCCATGTATTCCGATAGCGCAAACCTTGAAGCTTCAAAATCTCGACCCTTCGATCTTCTTGGGCGAGGCAAAATCAAAATCAAAGGTCTTTTATTCAAATTAGGCTAAGAATCAGCACTTTTCGAACGTAAAAATTACAAAAGACAGTCCCATATAACACCCGCCCTTCACCACTTTCTAGCCTCAAAATCCTGCCCCCACCCCTCTTCCCTTTCCTACCTTTTTTTACCTTTTCTTTCTTTTTCATTCGATTTGAGGGAAATGTTACAGCTATTCAAGCGCGCACCATCGTCGACTGCTTCTTCACTTACTATAGATTGAGATGGTGGCCGAAAGAGAGTCATCAACAAAAAAAATAAAAAATAAACGCCCGTCTACATGCCACAACCCAAAAGATATAGTCAAAACATGTCCAGTAAAGTAATACAGAGGCTCGGACACTTATTAGTGCTGTTTTTTGTTGATCGTTATACATTAGCTGTCACTCTGATTAAAATCATACAGATAAGTATGAACAGAAGGTTTACTCCACACTAACTTTTGCCCGCGAATTCATTCGCATGGTATACACAATATACTAAAATAACGGTCACATTTTTAAAAAACTCCTTAAGCCCCGACCCACCGCGTCGTATCGCATCGCCCGCCCGCGCTATTACTTCATTGTCACTTAGCGTTATTTTCTGACTTTCTCTTTTTGGTCGGCTCATATTATGTTAAATAAAGCCTATAATCCTCCTCAAGAATGAAGCTATCAAATTAATACAAAAAAGATTTTGGCTTCCAGAGATTAGCCCGTTCAAATAAACAAGGCAAACTCTAGCGTTACTGTATGTATTAGAACTAAAAGACTTAGCTTTTTAAATTATGTAACCATCTTTAGTCGTCCGTAAATTCAAATCACAACTGTCAATTTGATAAATGATTAATTTCCCTTAGGTGCTGCACCTATGTCATACTCTAAGGAAATAGTTAGGAAGAAAAAACGCCTCTGGTCACACTTTTAATTTTCGCATTTTGTTGTCTAGCTGAATTGTAGGAAAATTGTATTTAAAAAATATGAGAAAATCAAATAGTCAGGTTTTTTTAAACATGTATGCATAACAACATCATTTGATATTGTTATCCACACCTGCAACTTTCATGTATTTTGTGTATCAGAGCGTCTTTAGTTCAAATTTTTCCCATCACTATTAAAGATGGCGCTGCAATCGAGAATTTAACTGACAGAAATAGGAGACTGGAACTTCTGACATTTCTGTTCGATGTTAACTGTCACCCTGTTCCTAAAAGTATATTAATGAATCCTCTCAAACGGCAGTTGTTTTAATTTCTTACTGATCACTTGCTTGACATTGTTGTACTAGAATGTTGGACTTATCTGATGGACTGACAGTCTGGTATGACATCATTGTTAAGTACCCATAAGGATGTGTGTGTTATTGAAGGTATTTGGATAGTCTATGCTTTGATGAATTCTGAATCCGGTAGGGTAATTGCGAAACACACTATCAGATATTTATCATTTACCTATATAACTGCCTGAAATGGTGAAAAAAAAATGTTGGGCAGAGGTTAATTCAGCAGGTTTTATTTACCTTATTAAATGCGTTACAATGAAAATTTTAAATGTTCTGCAACAAAAATTAAATGAATGATGATAATAAATGTTTAATGTTTGTTGTTCTTCAGCATTTGTACGCCTTCTAGCATAACATAGTGTACTCTTTATTATTTTTATTTATATGTAAGTATACCAGTATTAATGTACAGAGGCCAGCACATCAAGCTACCCCAATCTGTCAAATTTATTTGATAGATTTTCAACTTTACTTCAAAGGAATAAGGTTCATATTATTACATATTAGTACACACGACGCCACATCAAGCTATACATTTCCAGTTTTAGCTGAGCTCGTATTGTATAAGCTTTTCGTACAATGAGAAGTCAGCTTCGACTTCTTCTTCGTTAAGTCACAGATTAGGTCGTCGTGCGCACCTGTGTTATACAAATAAATAAATTAGTTAACATTATCGAACTTTAATAAGTTAATCATACCTACCCAAAGAATGAAATATATCACGATCTACTTCGAAACTCTAGCCAAAGTTATTGTAACAAAAAAACACTTGCATACAAGTTCTAAAACTGCGATCACAGATAACACCTCCCAAATCCAATAAAAAACAACGCCACCACTCACCAGTATCTTCTCCAAACCAAACACATTTGAAATTCGAAACAATCGGCGCTCTGTCAAACAGACAGACGAACAGACAAAAAAAAAACAGATTCAGAAGCGCATACGACTTTCAAAAAAATATAACACCATTGTTTCATGGCGAATAGAAAAATTTTAAAATAAAAGAATGGCGAGGACAGAACTTGATGTATAACAAATAAAGAATATTTGACTAAATTATCATTATTTCCTTTGATTTTGCGTCTGCTTAGAGTCTCCTTGAGGGATCGAATCCATACTAATATTATAAATTCGAAAGTAACTCTGTCTGTCTGTCTGTATGTTACCTTTTCACGCCTAAACCACTGAACGGATTTCGATAAAATTTGGCAGAGAGATAGACTGCATCCCGAGGAAGGACATAGGGTAGTTTTTATCGACATACCTAGCGGGCGAAGCCGCGGGCGGAAGTTAGTCTGATATATTTCCTTCAAAATCCTTTGGATTATGATTGAAAGTGTGTTGCGCAATTGGGGTGCATATTAATGATGATCTAGCGAACAAGCAAGATTCTCGTTTTGATATTAGTATTTCCGAAAACGAACATTAATTTGTTAAACTGATTGACAACCATTTCTGCTTGTCTCCTAACATAATTTAGTCGTGAACCTACCATTAATCATATGATATCTATTAGCGTATTTAACTTAATATATATTTAGACCAGACACCGACATCCGGGCGTTAGATATTCTTAGGTTTAGCTACTAGTAGACAAAGAAAGAGTTATACCTAGCAACTATCTTTATATAAAGGAGCTCATGGGTTAGCTTTAAACGCTGTTTAGCGTGATCAGCCCCTGGGTATGTGACCATACTTAAAGGCTGACCGTAGTTATTATAACAAAGAATAAAGAAGTGACATTGTCAGTTCTATCTTCAAATTCGTCCAATCTGAACGTTGCAGTCTATTAAAACAACCAACTTTAAAATATACAAAAAAAAAAACTGTCTATACAAGGGTAGACCAGATTGTTTTCCTTATATTTCTCACTTGTACCCATCTCAAAAACTTTCTCAGATTCATAGTTACTTTCAACAGATACAGTCAGCAAAAAAGTCGAATAACACTTTAGTTTTCAAAATCTTAACTATTGCGGAAAATATTTTAGCAAAGAATATTAACTATGATATGAAATGCTCAAAAGCAAATTATCGAATTATTTTGGCTCAATTATAATGATGACCTGTAAAAGTAGATGTGATTGAACTACTGTTGCTGACCGTAGGAACATCATCATCACTTACTTACATAATCAGCCTATAACGTTCCCACTGCTGGGACACAGGCCTCCTCTCTGTGAGAGGGAGTGGGCTAATCTACCACGCGGGCCCAGTGCGGGTTCGTAGATGTGACATGTCTTCGAATTATTTGTTCTAGGACGTGCCGATTTCCTCACGATGTTTTCCTTCACCGTTTTGAGAGCAGTTGTGACGGAATAATTTACACAAAGTAAAGCGCCGTAGCGAGTTGTAGGTCGTGGGTTCGAACCCAGACAGGGTTCGAACCTACGACCTACAACTCGCAAGTCGCGGCCGTTACCACGGGGCCACCACTCACCTACCTAGCCTTTTCACAACTATGTTGGGGTCGGCTTTCAGTCTTACCGGATGCAGCTGAATACCAGTATTTTACATGGAGCAACTGCCTATCGGACCTCCACAACCCAGTTACTGGGAAACACGATATCCCTTGGACTGGTTGTCAGACTTTCGGGCTTCTGACTACTCATAACGACTGTACAAAAGTCTACGAATGACAACCGGGACCAACAAAGCACTATACGTAATGAATAGTGACCCATCCATGGACTGACCTTGGCAAGCGTTGCTTTATCATGAAGATCGATCAGTGCGGCTGTTAATATTTAGCCACGACCCTATCCGTACCTAACCCCTTAAAAATATCAAAACGTTCTATAAAAAGATTTTCCCGAGCAATGGCTCATGGCACAGTTATATCCGTCAAATTGACACGTCAATCATTACGCTATAATAAAAGCAAATGACGAGCAATATAAACAGAAGCTGGTATAATTAACCCAACAGGAAATGAAGGCAGACGGCGAGGCACATCTGTGGTAGCGTTTATTTGTGTTAGGAAAACTAGTTACAGCACGCGAGTTTGCTTCGAGTTTACTTTTGAGAGTAAAATACTGCTTCGTTGGTGTTGTGTTGACAAGCGCTGCTGCTGAAGACGTCCACTGCTGGAGGTTTGCCTCCCCCAAGCACCGCCACTTCGACTGGTTCTATGCTTCCCGCATCCAGATGGTTCCCGTATCCAGCTGATTCCCGCATCCAGCTGATTCCCGCATCCAGCTGATTCCCGCATCCAGTTGATTCCCGCATCCAGATGATTCCCGCATCGAACTGATTCCTGCAGCCTTCGTAATTCATCGAAAAAGTGCAGACGCCAGCACATCAAGCTACTACAATCTGTCAAATTTCTTTAATAGATTTTCAACTTTATCGCTAAAGAATAAGGTTCAAAGTTCATTGGGAAAATTTGACAGTTTCGGGTAGCTTGATGTGCTGGCGTCTGTACCTCAAAATCAATCTGCCTAGCCTTCTCCCAACTATGTTGGTGTCCGATTCCAGTCTAACTGGATGCAGCTGGATACTAGTATTTTACATCGAGTGATTGCCTATCTGAGCTTCATAACCCATTCAGGTAACATATGTATATAATACCCCTTGGTAAGACTGGTTGTCAGACTTTCGGGCTTCTGACTACTGAAAGAAAAACTGCTTAACGTGTTTTCCGAAGCATAGAGGGGTTTCGGTATGTGATGGATGGTCACCCATCCAAGGACCAACCTCAGCAAGCGTTGCTTAACCTTGAAGATTGACCCGTGCGACGGTTAATCTACAGCCCTGCCCTACCTATAATATCTTAAGAGAAAGGCAGAATATCCTTTCCGTGGACCCCAAAGAATCAAAAAAACTTTTTACACACATCCTGACAAAAAAAAGCAACTCACCATCGAGTCGCTTATCAGGTCTACATTCAAAACGGTGTAAAGTCATTTTTTTCTCTTTTTCTGTTCAAAAAATGTAATTCGCGTCGCATTCTAAAAGAGTGTTTGATAAAAATAAAAGTAGTGTGAGATATTGTTATGTGAGTTAGTGTGAGTTGAGTCCTTTGTGTTTGAAAGTAGCTGCGTATTTTTAGAATTTAATGTCGATATTATTTCTTTTTGCGTTAGCGAGTTTGTTTTGTGAAGACGAGGCCGCGAGGTGAAGTCTAAAAAGGTTTTCGGTTTTTATTTAAAGGTTTCATTGCGAAAAATTTAAAAATAGTTTCGTGAATCTTATCTCAAACTATTTTATCTGAAAAATTACATGTCATAACATCACGTTTTGTTTCCCCAAAGGGTCGAGCAGTGGTGTAGCAATAGTACACACGGCTGCACATCAAGCTATACATAACCAGTATAAGCTGACTTCTGATTGTACTAAAAACCTATACAATGAGGTCAGCTAAAACTGGAAATGTATAACACTTTGACCGACCTGGGAATCGAACCCAGGAACTCATGCGCAGCAGTTGTGCTTGCGACCACTAGACCACCGAGGTAGTAAAAGTGTTTCTACATGACTGCTATCACCAAGTAACAAAATTGTCTAAAAACCCTGAAAAGGCGATTATATAACATTTTTACAATATACAGGGTCAAATTAAATTAGCTAGCCAAACTCCACAGACGTGATGGGAATCGATATCGAAACACGACAAAAAAAAAACGGATCGATGATAATTTATTTCGGTTAACGCTGGTAGTGTGTTAAATACATACATGAAGTTTAGTTGAGTAAATCAGTTTTTTTTTTGTTTAGATATCGATAATAACCATCCCGTCTGCGTCTGTGAGTGTAAATATTTAGTAGAAGTGTAGATTTTTGAACTGATATTTGAAGCAAATACACTAGGTACATAACTGCGGTCGTTGACTTCAAAATAAATTATCATCAATATTTTTTTTTTGTTTTATCATATTTAGATATCGATTCCCATCACGGCTGCGGAGTTTCGCGTTTTGCGGCTAGCAAATTTAATTTGACCCTGTATATTTTTACTATTTCTGGAAACCAGACTATAAAAAAAAACCTGAAGTGACGAAGGGCGAATTTCACCAATGACAGCGTTTCATTAGTGAAGTTCGCTTACAAGGGATAAATATTATTTAATACCACTATAATTATCATCAGACGTCCCTTAATAAATAAGAATCGTTACAATGCTTCCTAAAGCCACTTGAATTATACAGATTTAAGCAGGAGTTTGCTACTAGATTTGTAAAACTGGAATGGAAGTGTAGTTTGGGCATCGTCATTGTCTCGTAAAGTTTTAGCCAATTTATTTATTTTATTATTTATTATATGTCATACGCCATTTTTTTATTTATTTATTTTTTATTTGAAATGGGTTTGCTCTTGACTCTAGTCTAGGTCAGAGGTGACAGAGCCATTTAGCTCTAGCATTCAAAAAGTGCTGATTCTCAGCCTATAGTCTGACTTTTAATTCGCTGCAGTAAAATGACAGCTTGTGTGTTACAATTGGCGTCTTTTTGTTTTTTCGCGGCCATCAACCAAATCTTGTTTTTCTAGTACAGAATAGTGTAACAAACGAAACTTATTTGACATGCATAACTCTAAACGCAGTCCGAAATGAGTTATTACGAAGTGTTATTTTACTGCAGTTAATTAAAAGTCGGAGTATATAGTCTGAATAAATGACTTTTGATTAATGACATTTTTTAAACATGTATACTGTAGACAATTATGATCAACTTGTGAAGGAACGTTTGGGGCTCCTGGAAGGCAATGCTTATTAAAGAAGCTCGAAAAACACAAGTTTATCGACAGCGTATAAATAAAAATACTTCTATAGAGGTATGAGGAACAGGGTGAAAAGTACACTCATCCTCCATAGAAAAGGCAGGATCCTCCGACCAGACGGGTGTTGTGTCTGGTGGGTTACTGACGGACGATTGATGTCGGGACTTTGTATAAATATATGCTAGTTGCGCGATAAACTCTGCTTGCGTGATGCAGGACTTTGCATGACGTCAGTGTGATGCGTATTTCGCATGTGGCGTTATTGAAGCCGCTACAGTTCTATTCCTGCTCTGTATATTCTAGTTAACTTAAGATTTTCGGGCTCTTGTAAAACCGTAGCGGAGAGAATTCCTTGCAACTTTCGTATTACAGTCGGAGCCAGAATTGTATTGTATTTAAGAAGTTCTGAACTACCTATATCAGAAGGTAAATTTCTTGGCTTGTTTAGTCAGTTCGCACGAATTTACTCGCCCAAAGGGGCGAATCGAATCGTCACTTAAAATAATATTATTTTTTCTATAGCCGACTCGCGCATGTCTTTGAATTTTTGGTTCTAGGACGTGCCTGTTTCCTCACGATGTTTTCTTTCACCGTTTTGAGAGCAGTACTCTGTGCATCATTTATATATCTGTATTATGATAATACGTTTAATGAAGAATAAATACTGTATTCACCTTTTACGTTATAAACTTGACAAAAACGTACCCCTTTTTGTCTTTAACAATTACAAATAAAAACTGCGGAGGACGAAATACAATAATCAGAGTCGACAATCTTTTACCGTGTTACTCTAACCCGGAGTTACACACACACACGGAGGTAAACAGATTCATTATAACGCCTACGGAACCCGAAAAATCATGCAACATCATACAGTTTGATCAGCGATTAGTCTAACACGCAATTACTGACAGATTATCTAGTAAACAGGTAACGGATTCGTGTACTGTAACTGTTTTAGATGCTAGTTGTGCCTTGCGGGTACGTCTGAGTAAATAATCCGATTTTGTATGTTATTAGATCGGTCCTTTTCTTAGACACTGGATCGCACTCCACTTGTCTATTTGTTGTTTTTTTTTTTTGTGGTTTACTAACGGAGTTCTTAAGGCGCAGATATACGACTTCTAATGATTTTAAATTCAACATCACGTCTAATCGACCGGACTGATTTCTTTGAAAAAAAATAAATGTTATACTAGACTATTTGCTTCGTAATTTGATATGTGAATATTTGCAATTATATTTTTTTAACATAGTGTAATTAATTTGTAAAGTAATGTCTACCGCGGACATAAAAACGATAATCACGCAAACACTATTGGGTGTATTTTTATAAAACTTTCACTATATAAAAGACAATTTAATTCCCCGAATTTTAGTATACGGTTTTTATTTGTTTGGTGTTTGATAAATCAACAATAGATGATTGTTTCATATTTTGCAATAAATTACCAGCGTTGTGTCATCGCGCATCTCTTTCTTTTCTATGCAGTCCGATAGTGACCGCGCTTTAGGTCATGTAGTCGCCTTAAGTACTTACTAACACAGGCAAGTCAGTGGAAAGGAAAAAATGCTAAAGCACTATTTGGGCCAAGATAAGTTTTAAAATATATCGTCGGATATGATTTTTTTAAAGATATTTCAAACGATATAATATTTTATAACTCATTTTGGCTCTTTAGCATTTTTTCCTTTCCAGTGAGGAATGGATGTTCTGTAATGTTTTTTTTTTTTTTTGGTTAGCCCATGTTCTTTCCCACTGCTGGGCACAGGCCTCTCCTGTCTTCTCTGATTATTTTGGCCCCGTAAACGTTATCAGATCGTCACACGGCGGTCCTACACTATTAGAATAACGTTTTGGTTGCCCATGGAAACTCCAGATCCAGCGTCAATCCCTGGAACCTACTCCCAGCAGTCATAAGCCCAACGAATCAGTCTGTATAAATGTTTGTAGGTCTGTATAGTTTAGCGTTTGCTATTCGTACCCGTTCACTCACACAGATACAATAACCCGTGTGTGTGGGATGTAAACCGAATACGTTTGCCGTATGTACTTACAAATAATAACAAACATAAACTAGTACCGTTTTCTATTTCCGATATTTTGTTATCATTACGATATTTAAGATAAGTTAAACCACCGCTTAACCGTTTAGCGTGAGTGAATTTATCGTAATTGATGTACAGATGCCAGCACATCAAGCTACCCGAAACTGTCAAATTTTCCCAATCAACTTTGAACCATATACGCTTTAGTGATAAAGTTGAAAATCTATTAAAGAAATTTGACAGATTTTAGTAGCTTAATGCGCTGGCGTCTGTACCTAGCTGTTTGTTTAATTTACAATTTAACTAGTGACCCGTCCCTGCTTCGTACGGTTTAATGATTTGACAAAACATCGAGAGCACTATGGTGGCCCAGTGAAAATGGCCGCGTCTTACGAGTTGAAGGTTGTAGGTTTGAACCCAGACAGGCACTTTTCTGTAAACTTTTACCAATGCAAAAAATAAAGTGTGAAACACAAGGGGATTGTCGAAAATTTCTAACCATTACATTTTATTTTATTTTTTGAAAATTTAGAGCATTTTGAGAAACTTATTTGAATATTTTGATGGTTGGCTCAATAGTTATTTTTTTATAAATATTTAAATATTTAAAATTTTTAAGGTAGGTTACGTCATCAGTGGCACTAAAGATTAAGTGCTGTTGCCTCACTAGTACAGAAATAAAAATTTCAATCTGTCAACACAACGTCATCCACACCTATCAAAGTGTCAAAGTATCAATCTATTAAAATTTTTCATAGCATTTCACTCCATTTTTTTTGTATTCCATAGCTCTTCCAATATATTAAATATTGTCGATTGTTGAAACAATGTAATCAGATTTATAAATGAGATGAATAAGAGGCAAGTCGGAATGTTTAAAGTTAATATATTTTTGACATATTATAATTTTACACTATGACACTGACGGATTGTAGACAATACTTGCCACATACTTTTTATTTTATTTTTGAGGTAACGATACTAAACTGTACGGTCGCAGGTGACGTAATTTGAAGGGCACAGAAGGTCAATCGTATTTTATCAAAAATATCAATAAATATTAATATTTTTCGTAAATTAATTAGTCCATAATGATTAGTAACGCTATTCCTCGAAATAGTTTTTCAATTACAACATTTAAAAAAATATGAACAATGCCCATTAATTAAGTACGTAAATCCAAGAAAACTACACTAAAAGTTAGCCATGTAGTAATTAGGTGAATGTAAAGAATTCAACTAAAAACTGATGAATCAGTAACCTTATTAATCGTGGAACAAAGGAAACAGAGCGATTGTTGGAGTTATATGCAGTAAAAAAAAAGTGTCATCACTACAAAAGTGCTTTTATGACCACGATTTATGGGTATTGGCACTTTTTCAATATCTTTTAAGTCTCATGAAAAATTATTAATAACTAGATCCTTACTGTAAACAAAAATACTGCTTAAAAAACACTCAAATTGTCATAAATTTTAAGAAGATCAAGTTATGCTCTGCCACAGAGATATTTTTTACTGAAAATAACCCCAACTATCGCCCAGTTTCGTTTGATCCACGATTTTTTACCCAACCTGTATAATCTTTAGCCCGCGACTTTGCCCGCATTGATATCAGAAATTATCCCACGGAAACGTACTAAAGGGATAAAAAGTATCCTAAGTGTAAGTCTAGGTTATAAACTACTTGTGTGCCAAATTTCATTAAACTCCGTGCAGCCGTTTTTATGTAATTGAGGAACAAACATCAAAACGTACCTACATTAATATTATACTAAAATTTAATTTACAAATAAATTTTGTACGCGATAATAATCTTTTGTGAAGCAAGTTAACTAAATAATTACCAATTAAAGTTAAACGATTGATATCTGGTGATTAATAAGATATTTTTAATAATTTATCACTCCGTGATTGGATCGGTGTTTCTAAACGAGGCGACTATGAGATGGCAGCGCATTTTTAAAAGGGCCGCACAGAATTTTTTACAGAGTAGTGTGGGGGACAGAGACTTATTGCATTACCGAAAGTAACGTATTTTTAACCGACTTCAAAAAAAAGAAGAGCGAATTCGGCGACGTTTTATTATTGAAACCTTACTAATAAACGTTGTGTAGCGTCTGTATAGTTACACAATGCTTTGTCTTCTTCTTTCGAAAGTCAAATTACTGACGACTGACGGTGTGTAACTATTCATCTGAAATAATACGTTTATTAGTAAGGGCGTTAGTTTTTAAAAGCTGTTAATTGACCTGTCCTCATTAGTCGTTAACTCATCACCATCTGCCTAGCCTTTTCCTAACTATGTTGGGGTCGGCTTCCAGTCTAACCGGATGCAGCTGAATACCAGTATTTTATATGGAGCGACTGCGTATCTGACCTCCACAACCCGTTACTGGGTAACACAAAACCGCTTGGAAAGGCTTGTCAGACTTTTGGGCTTCTGACTACACGTAATGAATGTCGAAGTTCTGCGAATGACAGCCAGGACCAACTGCTTAACGTGCTTTCCGAAGCACGGAGGAGTGAAGATGGTCACCCACCCACAGACCAACCACCTCAAGCGTAGCTTAACCTGATTGATAGACCCGTGCGGCTGTTATTACTTATAAACCACTAAAATACATTACAAACAATACAAGAATTTTAAAACTATGCAGTGGGTGTGGGCACTTGACCTAAGCTTTCATGCCGAGATTTTTACAGTATATACCAGTATATTCTCAGCAGCCAGCTGCTAAACAACATTTATATAAATCACAATATAGTATTAGCCACATTTACCATAAATCCCTCTGTCAAAAACTACTCTATGTTTATCGAAAAATTAATTGGCGCCCAAATCGTGCGAGCGTTCCGAAACAATGTCAAAATCTTTTTGCGTTAACAGTTGCCAGTGCAAAATAAAAAAGTTAAACACAGATAAAGCAAAAACGTTCGGAGGACAAATTTCTTACGCTTTTCTGCACCACACACTTGCCACACTGGAATACACAAAGTATAATTATCCTGATTTTATGTTAGCTCGTGTTCCGATGGAATAAAGGTGAGTTTTGAATGTATTTTTGGTATTCAAGTTTTTTGGCGGTAAAATAACTTTGTTTGTGTTACAAGTTTTTATTCTCAAGTTTAATTGTGCGAAATTGTTGCATACGTGTTTTTGATGTAGTATAAAACTAAAAAATATAAATCGCATTTCATCCCACACAAACTTCGACTTTTTCGTCCTTGAAATAAAGTTGATAATTGAATTAATAGTCATCTCTCACATGTTTGTTTTAAAACATTTTTTTATCAGTAATTGGTCCGAGGCACGAAGTGTGACTTTTATTTTTGCGTTCATATAATTTGTTTTATGAGTCAAAACATTATTTATGCCGATGAAGTGTTAAGTTTACTGTGACTGACAGGTATTTAAACACATTTACCTCAATAATTAAATCGAATAATTAGGAAAACTTAATTTTAACATTCTACTCAGATTAATTAAGTACTATTAGTATTTATGTATATACATAAGACCCCATTTGACTATCGAGATGACGACTTAGGGTCAGTTCACACCGCGACGCGACAGAGCAATTATAGACCTTATCAACTACTCAAAAAAGTACACAATTCAGTGAGGTGGTGTCTACTACGTCGAGCTACGCCGCGCGGCCCACCTCACTAAATTGTGTGCCTTTTTGTGTAGTAAGGTCTACAAATGTATTGCTGTCTTGAAAACTGCGCGCCGCGTCGCTGAACTGATGATAATAGAGAAGTATGGAAGAAAAATACTTGTTGCGCCAAACCTTATTAAATTAGGATAAGGGTTAGAGAATGATGACATTAAACCTCATTTCTGGGTTCAATATCCATGTCAGGGGGGGCAATTCTTTAATCTTCCCCGCGAAATCTTACTTCATGCAAACCACATCAATATCGAGTCTATTTCACGGCAAGGAATCGAAAAGTCAACCGGTATACGGACAACATGTATTTTGACAGTTCAAACCACGCCATTGTGTCATCCATACTAATATACTAATCCATACCTACTAATATTATAAAATCGAAAGTAACTCTCTCTGTCTGTCTGTATGTTACCTTTTCACGCCTAAACCACTGAATGGATTTCGATAAAATTTGGCAGAGAGATAGATTGCATCCCGGGGAAGGACATAGGCTACTTTTTGTCTCAAAAAATATCCCTGAAAGGAAAAATGCATCCGGTTAGACTGGAAGCCGACCCCAACATAGTTGGGAAAAGGCTAGGCTGATGATGTTAACGAATGGTTCCGGTTATCCGTCAAGGTAGTCAACTAGACCTTAGATACCAGCCCTTACTGGTCGTTTCGACTCTTTAGGTACCTACGTAGGTACTTGTGAAGCCATAAGTACGTACACGCGATGGTTTAGTTACGTTAGTCTGGAAGTGGATTGTGTTAATTTAGTGTTTTGTTTTTTTTTTTAAGAGGTAGAGAAAAAGGTTCTAATGGAGAAAAGGATTTTAATTGTTTTTCATTAAATTTGTTGTAGTTAGCTTTGGCCATTGATCGTGGATGTGTGACCATTTTTGCACAGGGTGAAATTGAAAACATGCGACAAATCGAAATGGGAGATTGTACTCATCATTATGAACAACTTTTACTATGGGACCAAACCTGAAATCGCGAAAAAAAAAATCATCTGTTTCCTACATTTATGTTCGCATAACTCGTCAAAATGTAGGGAACAGCTGTTTTTTTTTTTGGTTTGGTCCCATAGTAAAAGTTGTTCATAATGATGAGTACAATCTCCCATTTCGATTTGTCGCATGTTTTCAATTTCACCCTGTATACCAAGACGCCGCCGTGCCTCGGAAAGCACGTTAAGCCTTTAGTCCCGGCTGTCATTCGTGGATCTTTGACAGTCGTTACGGGTCGTCTGAAGCCCGAAAGTCTGACAACCACTCTTACCAAGGGGTATCGTATTACGTCCTCCCTAAGACCACCTAGGTTTTAGGGCTCCCGAGCAACTTAGTTGCCTAGCAACTTTTTTGTCTCTGTCGCTGTCTCCTCGCCGATACCTGGACAATGCGCACACGAGAACGACAGTAACGCTACTTTTTTGCTAAACTTTGAGTGACAACTGGCTAGCTGGCAACTTTTTTGTCGCCATGCTTTGCTTGCGTTGCGTCCAAAACCCGCGGACAAAAATGTCTCCCAGCTGTCGCATCGCTACATGCGCGAACTTTCACACAAACTCGTAGAATTTGAGAGATAAAATAGTTGTGGAGACAAAAGTTGCTCGTGGCCGCCCTTACTTACGTGTAGCAACATTGACATAAAATCAATTTTTGAGAAGATGTCACTCACAAAATAATTTTCATCCAGGTACAGACGCCAGCACATCAACCTACCCGAAACTGTCAAATTTTCCCAATCAACTTTGAACCTAATGCTTTAGCGATAAAGTTGAAAATCTATCAAAAAATTTGACAGATTGTAGTAGCTTGATATGCTGGCGTCTGTACATAAAGTACTTACATTAGTTCCATAGGATGCGATCATGCGAGTGAAACCGCTGACACCAACTAGTACATTTTTTATATAAAAAAGTGTTTTCCATACTATGCAAGCGGTGGCGTCTTGCTCAGCCCACAGGATACGTGGTGTAACGGGCACATTCTTTTAACACAGGGTGTTCGAAATAATTGGAACATTTTTATAAAATATTTTAATAACGTCACACAGCTGTATTTCGCAAAGGGAGGAAACATCACAAGCTATTTAATTATACTAGGTATATATTATATTTGCCGCGGTCAGTTCATGGATGGGTGAATAGATACCCCTCCGTAACTTGGAAAGCACGTTAAGCAGTTGTCCTGGCTGTCATTCGCAGAACTTCGACATTCATTACGTGTAGTCAGAAGCCCAAAAGTCTGACAAGCCTTTCCAAGCGGTTTTGTGTTACCCAGTAACTGGGTTGTGGAGGTCATATAGGCAGTCGCTCCATGTAAAATACTCGTATTCAGCTGTGTCCGGTTAGACTGGAAGCTGACCCCAACATAGTTAGGAAAAGGCTAGGAACCAGGCAGAAATCCAGACTCCGGGATGTGACAGAGAATTTTCCAATGAAAAACCCAATATTTATATTTAATTTTGTATATTTAATTAAATATTTTATATCAACTTTGTATTTTATTTCTCTTTTAAGAATTTTCCTGTACCACTTAATAGGAAATGGCTGAAAGCTTCATTTCGGTGGACCGGATAAAAGCAATCACTGAATTAATAATAATTGAAAACCCGTGTACAAAAAAAGTCAAAGCTATGACAAAAACAAGTCTGCATTCTCTGAAGTGGTACTGGGCTGGCCATGTTTGTCGAAGGACCGATGGCCGGTGGAGCAGACGAGTCCTGGAGTAGAGACCACGCAGCGGCAAGCGTAGTGTGGGCGGGCGAAATGGACCGACGACCTAAAGAAGGTGGCTGGAACAGACTGGGTGCAGAAGGCGGGGGACAGGGTGGTGTGGCGTAAGCTGGGAGTAGCCGATGTCCAGCAGTGGACTGTCTTCACAAGTGGAAAAACTTATTGTTTTCTATTCCGGGGGAAACCTTTGGGCGTCCGGGCTTTGAGAATAAGACCGGGGAGTGTGGGATTTGTACCTCACTAAAACCACCCCAGAGGTTACCATCTGCACGTGGAACGGGGCTCCTTTACCTCTCAAAACATAATCAGCATATAATGTTCCCACTTCTGGGACACTCACACGCGGGCCCATTGCGGGTTGGTATATGTCACATGTTTACGAATTTTTGGTTCTAGGACATGCCCGTTTCCTCACGATGTTTTCCTCCACCGTTTTGAAAGCAGTGGTGATGAAATAATTTACACAAAATCAATGCGACTGTCTGGGTTAGAACCTACGACCTACAATTGGTAAATCGCAGCTGTTAACACTGGATCATCACTGCTCGTTTGTATGATACGATTAAAAAAGGTTTTCTATTTTCTGTTATACGGCTACCGTTTTGCCATCAACCTGTACACAACGCATCATATTACTCGTATGCGTGTTTTGACAGGCGTTTACCGAACGCTCCGTGAAACCTTATCGTTACTATTACATGTTAATCACTACACGACTTAGTAGCGTGGTTCCCGTGGTTGGATAGACTACCTCTTCTCCTGATGTGGGTGTGCAAAAATTACTGCCAAGAGAATGAACAGAACAGAATCTTGGGTGTATTTATTTTCCCAGAACAGTTTGAAGTCAATATAAATAAGCTACAGTCTTTTCAAATGCTTTTCCAATAATCATAATCATTAAGTTTATTTGTGAAGCATAGATTGATGTTATTTCCACTTTGACGAATATCAACTTTATAGTTGTTTAAATTAAGTTGATTTCAGCACGAGTAGCACTATTTAAAGAGTGAATATTAATGACTAGCTTCCGCCCGCGGCTTCGCCCGCGATGAATGTCGATAAAAACTATCCTATGTCCTTCCTCGGGATGCAATCTATTTCTCTGCCAAATTTTATCGAAATCCGTTTAGTGGTTTAGGTAGGGGTGAAAAGGTAACATACAGACAGACAGACAGAGTTACTTTCGAATTTATAATATTAAGTATGGGATTGAAGCTGTAGGGCGAACTGAGTTTTACTATAAGAACCTCCATTTTTGAAGTCGGTTAAAAAAGGCGTTTTTCCAAAAACACACATTTGTTTACATGTTTGGAAACGTAATTACGAACGCAGTATACAATGAATATCTAGCAAAATATAGTAGCCATTATTGAAAGAAGATTTAATGACAGAAATTTAAAAGATTATGCTTAGATAGTTTGGTCATGCTCATGAGGGGCCCGTGGCTAAATATTAGCCGCACGTTGTTCTGTGGATGGGTGACCATCTCTACATACCGAGACCCCTCCGTGCCTCGGAAAGCACGTTAAGCCGTTGGTCCTGGCTGTTATTCGTGGATCCTTGACAGTCGTTACGGGTAGTCAGAAGCCCGAAAGTCTGACAACCAGTCTTACTAAGGGGTAATGTATTACCCAGTCACTGGGTTGTGGAGGTCAGATAGGCAGTCGCTCCATGTAAAATACTGGTATTCAGCTGCATCCGGTTAGACTGGAAGCCGACCCCAACATAGTTGGTAAAAGGCTAGGCAGATGATGAGTTTGGCCATGCTCATAGGATGTATGGAAGAAAACAAAGAGAAGGTCCTAGAAGGACCTTATTGGTGATGTTTTTCAGAAAGGTCAGGGCGTAGTACTCGCCCGGAGTGCGTGTCTGACTAGATGTATGGACGTAACCAAAGCAAAAGGAGTAAGTAAAGGATCAAAGCAGCTGGCGTTCTGTAATATCTGCTTATCTCGTGAATATAACAGACAATGTGTAACACAATTAACGCAAGACCTCATACACCCCAATTAAAGTATTGAGTTAAAAGCATAATACAAAGACCAATTTTTTTTTTAAAGCTAGCTAAAAAAAAAAATCGTCGTTAAAATCGTGTAGATCCTATCATTACTTTATGCATTCAAAATTGAGTCTTATTGCCTTAAAATAAGGCTTAATTTTCTTTGGCTCAATCGACGATCAGTACGGCAAAAAAAAAAACCTGTATTAAAATTTACTGCAATCGATTCTGTAGTCAATTATGAACAAATTAGGTACTTTCAGGAATTGAGTTTATTCTATTACACCTTGTAAGTATATAATATGAATTTATTGTTTCAAGATTGACAATAAATTCTTATGTACTTAAGAGTTATAACTCGCAGCCTCCCATGGCCATTATCTGCCTACCTTTATCCCAACCATGTTGGGGTCGGGTTCCTGTCAAACCAGATGCAGCTGAATACCAGTATTTTACATGGAGCGACTGCCTATCTGACCTCCACAACCAAGCAGTGGCCTATACCATGTGACAAAAAAAAATTAGGTTTATACTAAAGGGCTTTTAGGACTTTTTTTTTAAGGTGCGTATTGATTTGTTTTTTTTTTGTATTGTATTTTGAATTGAATTTAAATTTTAACCATTTTTAATGACATTTAAATTTTGACGCTGTAATTTCAACTTTATTTTAATTTTGACATTGAAATTATTACTTATTATTATTGACTTTTTGTGCCTTTTGTTTTTGTGTTGTTTCTCTGGTGGAACAAATTTTGTATGTCATAAATGGCAAAACATGCAGCCACCTCATATTAATTATAAGAGATTCATACTGTACTCATGTTTTACAAAATAAATATTATCTTATCTTATCTTATCTTTTACATATGCGAGCCCATCAGAAAAATCAATAATATAATTTAATTCTTCAACTTCAGCACAGCCTATCGCAGTCCACTGTTGGATATAGGGCTCTCCCAGATTGCGCCACAACACGCGGCATCCTACACTACGCTTGCCGATTATTTAATTAGCTTCATTTAACTGCACTTCACTCTACCAATCACAAAAAACCGGCCAAGTGCGAATTGGACTCGCACACGAAGGGTTCCGTACCACCATACAATATTTAACACTACATATTATAAAATAACGGCAAAAAAAACACGTTTGTTGTATGGAAGCCCCCTTAAATATTTATGTTATTCTGTTTTTAGTATTTGTCGTTATAGCAGCAACAGAAATACACATTCTGTGAAAATTTCAACTGTCTAGCTATCACGGTTCATGAGATACAGCCTGGTGACAGACGGACGGACGGACAGTGAAAGAGTAATAGGGTCCCGTTTTTACCCTTTGGGTACGGAACCCTAAAAATGCCGCCAAAAGCCCCCAAAATAGGCAGAAATCTTCCATCCACCTTACATAACTCCCATCCACCTTTTAGTGTGATAACTCTGTAGGTAGGTATAAAAGTGGATGGGTCAACACGGAGGCACTCGATGGACCACCTTCGGAGACGATGTGGCTGTCTAAATACATTTACGTGTGTATTTATATTGAGTAGCCGTGCGTGTGTGCAGGCTTAAGAAGTTTTAGAGTGGATTGCCTGTAATACCTGTAGACTTCAGCGTTGTTTTCTTAAGTTATGAGTTGAGCTGCTCGATATCTGACAAGCGCGTGCACTGACTGGACAGGTCCTCTCAATCGATGTGGTTCTTTCCTCAAAAGACCATCTCAGACATCGATCTACATGGTCTTCATATATATAAGCCGACCAAGATTTTGTCTGGACTTTAAAAGAGACTGTGACCTCTGAGTTTGTTTCGGCCTTTCTTCTCAGAGTAGTCAGTTAAGAAACGCCGACCTCATCTAGTTTAAAAAAATATGATGGACGTGTAAAACATGTACAAACCTACTTATGAAGAGAGATGGCTATAATGTGCGTGCGCTCGGAATAAAACGACGTAAGTGCCAAAAAGAATTTACTCCTTTTTTTAACAAAATAAATGAATTAAATTTAAAACTACTTTGAGTAAACTTTGATATGATAATTTTCTATGTTTTAAAGTAAATTCCAATGATCTTAAGCGTTACGCCGTGATTTAAAAAAGTTAATAAATAGATATAACTTTGCAATTTTTTTGTATCGAGAAAAATCCATTGAACCGTGTATTCTTTTTACATGTTACTAGACCAAAGATCCAAAAAATATATACCAAAAAGAACCCTATTCCACATACATATCAAGTTACACAAAATAGAAAAACCAAATTTTTTTCAACATGTTTCCTTAACACATAGCTAAAAACTAATCTGCCACCTCTACCATCACTGAGCTCTACATGTAGAGTGCTCAAGACTTGTGTTGACTCTACAGTAGTGCTCTATCGCCTGTATACCGTCCAATGCTGACAAATAATTTGACACCAACAATAATAGCTTCTAAAAGGTTTGCCCTCAACTGATAGAGTCGGAAGAACATACTTTTACGTACCTAAATCTAGGTCCTGTTCAAATAAAGAGGCTATTTAGAAGGAACGGAGGGCAGTGGTGGCCCAGTAGCAACGGTTCCGACTTATAAGTCGTGGGTTCGACCCCAGACAGGCGCTTTACATCGCACTAATATTATAAAGACGAAACACTGAGTGTGTGTGTGTGTGTTTACATGTTTGTTACTTCTTCACGCTTAAACGGCTGAACCAATTTTTTCAAAATTTTGTATGGAGGTAGCTGACACCCTGGATTAAAATATAGGCTACTTTTTATCTAGACATTCCCACGGGATCGACACTTATGCGGGTAAAACCACGGGGCAAAGCTAGTTGTGTTGATAATTTCGTCACATTCACATCGTGAGGCAATCGGCATGACCTAGAACCAAAAATTCGAAGACATGAGACATCTACCAATCCGCACTGGGCCCGCGTGGTGGATTACGGCTCACTCCCTCTCACAGGGAGGAGGCCTGTGTGACCTGTGTCCCAGCAGTGGGAACATTATAAACTAATTATGTAAGTATATGTCGCAGCCAACTGGTTAAATTAGTCGTTCAGTTAACTGCCTGCCCTTTAGAAGTAGTGTTCGCCTTGCTTCCTCCCTCGGCTCGAACGCGGTTGATCACAGTTCTAACCTTTTTTTTTTTTTTTTTTTTGTCGCTGACAAATGACATTACGCATCTCCGCTCGTCGGGGGACGAGACGGAGTATGTGGGACTCCCTGCCAGAGTGGCAGTATACCCACTAAAACTCAGCGGTGTTCCCTCGTCGCCGTGATGGGAGGGTCATGGGAAACCGGCTCAGCCTTTACTTCCACGACCCTCCCGGCGCATGCCCGCCTAGCTGGCGGGCCCCGCGTGCCCCCCGAGCGGGAGCTGGGGGGCGACGGGAATGGCCGGGAACACCTGGCCATTCCCGTCCGACACTGGTGGAGGCGCGTGCGATGCAGGCGAGGGTGCCCCCGCACCCGTCGCCTGCTGGCCTCCACCTGGGAGGAGTCGGAGATGACCGTCATACTGACGTCTTCTCCGACCCCTCCTCCGCCTTCGGAGCGGCGCCGCGAGAGGGTCTTCCTCCCGCGCGCGCTCCGCCGCCTCCTTCTGGGACATGACATGTTCGCAGAAGGAGGCGACTGCCACCCAGGACCCCTCGTCCCTCAGCATGGCGTTGACCACGCCGGGGAGCGAGAGGTCCGTTCCGATCGCCGCCGTGAGACTGCGGCGCGGCTCGGACCACGACGGGCACACCTCGAGAGTGTGCTGCGCCGTGTCCTCCGCCGCACCACAGTCGTGGCACGACGGCGTCTCCTCCCGCCCGATACGGTGCAGGTACGATCCGAAGCAACCGTGCCCGGACAGCACCTGTACCAGACGGAAGGAGAGGAACCCGTGCGACCGCTCGAGCCAGTCTCGCAGGACCGGCCCAATCGCGTCGAGGGTTCGGCGGCCGAAGGCTGCGGCGGCGAGGTCCTGCGTCCAGTGGATGACTATGGCGTCCTTCGCCTCCCGCCGGACGGCTTCCCGCTCTTCGGGGGCAGGGCGTTCTCCTCTCGCCCTCCGCCCCGCCGTCCATTCGTATACTCTGGTGAGCACCCACGCCTCGAGTTCCCAAGGCGGGGTGCCGGCCATAGCACACGCCGCGGAGAAGCCGACCGTGCGGTAGGACCTCGCCACCCGCTGGGCTATGGCCCTTTGGGGGGCCCGCAATGCGGCGGCGTTCTCCCTCCTGCGGAGGGAGTCCTCCCAAATAGGGGCCCCGTAAAGGGCCATACTCCTCAAGATGCCGGCATAGAGTTGCCGGCATCTCGCGCTGGGCCCCCCCAAGTTGGGGAGCAGCCACGAGAGGGCGCCCGCAGTCTTCAGCAGGCGCGTCGACAGCCCGCTAAAATGCGGGCCGAAACGCCACCTGCTGTCGAGTACCAGGCCCAGATATTTCATCTGGGCCTTTACCTCAATGCGGACGCCCTCCACAAAGATGTGGGCATCCTGTGGTTGGCGCTGCCGAGGCCCGTGGAAGAACACGGCCTCGGTCTTGTGCAGCGCCACCGTCAATCCCAGGCGGCGGATCCTCCCTGCGACCAAGGATCCGCCCGCCGATGCCAAGTTGGCCGCCTCCCTGAAACTCTCCCCCCGGGCGGTGAGGAGAGTGTCGTCCGCGTAGCAGACGACCCTCGTGCCCCGGAGGAGAGTTCCCCGCAAGAGCCAGTCGTAGCCGACGTTCCAGAGGGGAGGTCCTAAGACTGACCCCTGTGGAACGCCGGCCCCGACTGCGTACCGCCGGACTTGGCCAGCCCTGTTTACGAGGACGATCGAACGATCCTCCAGGTAGCTGGCCAGTAGACGCCGCAAGTATAGAGGCACCCCGTGGAAACGGAGCGCCTCTAGGATGGTGCTGTGGGGAACAGAATTGAAGGCGTTTGCAATGTCGAATGACACCGCCAACAATCCGTCCCCCACCTCCATCGCCTCCTTGACCTGGCCCTTAAGGCGGGCCAGCGCGTCTACCGTCGAACGCTCAGCCCGAAAACCGAACTGAGCGTCCGACAAGTCCGGCCCCACATTCCGCAGGTGGCTCTTTAGGCGGGCAGCGATTATCCCCTCGAACATCTTGCCGACTTCATCGAGCAGGACGATGGGTCGGTATGCCGAGGGGGAGTCTGCCGGGCGGCCCTCCTTGCGAAGGAGGCACAACTGCCCCTCCTTCCACGGTTTCGGGAACCTCCCAGACGCAAGACATGCGCTAAAGAGGTCCCGAAACCGCTCCTCCATCTGGGTGGCGGCAATTGCCACCACCCTTGCCGGGACACCGTCGGGGCCCGGAGCTGTCTTCTTGGCGCGGATATGGACAATCGCCGCGCTGAGTTCAGACTCCGTGACCGGAGGGGCTTCCTCGTCCTCCTCGGCTGGCGGAGCTGTCCCCCCTGGTGGGTCCATCACTGGTGGGGTGAAGTTGTCCCTGCACGGAAACAGGGACTGAACCACCCCATCCAGAAATGAGGGCTCCAGGGTCTCGATCACCGGGGGGCCAAAGGGGCGCAGCTTGTTGCGCGCCGCCTTGTATGGCCTCCCGTAGGGATCCCTGTCGAGACCCTCCAGCATCTCCGCTCTCGCCGAGTCCCTGGCGTCGGCGATAGCCCGCCCGAGGACCAGTTTAGCCTCCATGTACACTGCATAGAGGTGGTCCTCGTGGGCGTGGTCTCGACGACGCCGCCGCCGGCTGCGCGCGTAGGCCCTCCTGGCCCCCACGCACGCCGCTCGAAGCCCTTCCAGCTCCACCGACCACCAGTACACCGCCCGATTGGGCAGTGGTCGGCCAGACCGAGGCATGCTAGAATTGCACACCTCGGTCAGAGACTCCCTCAGGTGTCCCGCCACCGTG
Organism: Gortyna flavago; assembly: GCA_963669345.1. Taxonomy (NCBI): domain Eukaryota; kingdom Metazoa; phylum Arthropoda; class Insecta; order Lepidoptera; family Noctuidae; genus Gortyna; species Gortyna flavago. The sequence goes on along the minus strand of OY770152.1, from coordinate 4,264,988 downwards.
TCCACGTCCGAGTCAGCGGAAGGCGGCGAAAGCCAGTCCTGGACAAACGCCGCCTCCGCCGCCGCCTCCCTGTCCAGGCGGGTGACAGCCCACCGTGGGAACGCTGGCCGCCCCGAGGGGGGCCGCGTCCCTCCGGGGACACCGGTGGAGATGTCGAACCGCACGTAGCGGTGGTCCGACATGGTCTCCACCAGATCCACCCGCCAGTTCAGCACGCGCGCGGCCAACGCAGGGGTGGCAAAAGTGACGTCCACTATCGAGCCACCCTGCCGCCGCACGCATGTCTGGACGTTCCCTCTGTTGAGGAGGGAGAGCCCAGAGGAGGCTGCCCACAGCTCCACTGCCCGCCCGCGATGGTCGGTGGCCGGGTTGCCCCAGGTCACCGACTTGGCATTCAGGTCTCCCAATACGGAGACCTGATGCGGCGCCGCCCTGCCGACCACGGCGGCCAGGACTCCGAGATAGTTCTCGAAGTCCTGGAGAGGGCGGTTTGGGGAGAAGTAGACGCCCACGAGGGCTACCTCTCCCCACGCGGCGGCCACGTATCCCGGTCCCCTCTCTAATAGCGAGAGGGGAGGGGAGTCTGTGGAAGACCGCGCCGCTAGTGCCACCAAGCCGTCCTCGTCACCCAGCCAGCTGCCGGGGATCGAGTAGGGCTCGGCGACCACCGCTACGTTCACCAACCACTCAGCCATGGCCTGCACCAGTAGATCCTGGGCCGCCCTGCAGTGGTTGGTGTTCGCCTGCAGGATGCGGTGATTGGAAATTATTCCGACATCGCACCCCCCTCCTCAGCTGCCGCCGCTTGAGCTGTAGTTACAGCAGCGGCGACAGCGGCGGTGGCGGCGACAGGGAGAACCTGCGCCGGCACTATGCCCTTCCTCGCGGGGGGCTGGCAGCTCCTGCCCCCCATCCTGGGCCCCGCGGGGCGGCCGCTGGCAGCACACGCCGGGCAGTGTGGCGTGGCGGCGCTGCACGTGGCACTCCTGTGTCCCTCCTGTCCGCACCGGAAGCAAGACTCTCCCCAGTCGGACTTGGAGGGACACGTGGATCGGGTGTGGCCCGGCGCGAAGCACTTGAAACAACGCGCAGGCTTGTCCTCAAGCGCCCGGACCACAGCCGAGCCGAAGCCCACGAGCAGCCGTCCCTTGGTCGCCTTAAGGGCGGCCACCGCCGCGGCGACTGGGCACTCGACGCGGATGGCGCCCATGCCGCTGCGGCCGGGCCTGATGGCTCCCCCTCTCACCGCGCTGGCGCTGCAGCCTCCGGCAGCGGCAACGGCCGCCACCACATCCTCTTTGGTGACCGAATCGTCCATGTCGATCACCTCCAAAGATGCGGTCCTGACGGGTCTGGCGACCGTCGCCACATCCGCGATGACCTCTTGCAACTTTGTTGCAAAGAGGTCCGCGTTTGCGCCGCGCTGCTCCCCCCCGAACTCAAAAATTCGGGCTCCGGCCTGGGTGCGGCGGCACGTGATGTTGCCGATCCCCAGCCGGGAGGGATCCGCGTTAGCACGAGCCCGTCTTAGGACGGACTCGTACGTCTCACCCCGCTCCGCGGCCTCCGGGGTGATGGTCACCACGACCGCCGCAGTTTTGGGAGGAACCAACTTCCTCCCAGCCGCCGGAGCCTTCTGGGCTGCCGAAGCAGTCGCAGCGGACTTCCCTTTCCCTCCCTTCCCTTTTCCTCTCCTGACCACTTCCGTCCACGACTGGTTGGACGGGGTGGTGGAGGGAAGAAGGGCGTCCTCCTCCCGCGAGCTCTGGGGGGCCGCTGGAGTGGCAGTCGACCCAGACGCTCCCTCCGCGCCTGTGGTGGGGGGGGTTTGAGGAGCCACCCTGGTCCTCTTGCCCTTGCCCTTGCCTTTGCCCTTGGAGGGCTTCGGGGCCTGGGGCTGCACATCCTGGATGGGCCGCGCAGGTACAGGCACCGGCTCCGTCGGTGGCGGACTCTTATCCGCCGCTAACGGCGGGCGGAGCTGCTTTTCCGGCAGGAGCCGGTCCTCTATGCCCGCGAAGCAGGCCCTGATGAAGGCCCTCTCCTCCATGACAACCCCGCGGATTATTTCCACGAGGCTGCCAGGGGAGGAGGAGCCTCCCTCCGCCGGACCAGGAGCAGCCTGAGCAGGCGCAGGCACAGGCGCAGGCGCAGGCGCAGGCGCAGGCGCAGGTTGGGCGTGCCGGGCCGTGGCCTCAGCCAGCTTCTGGTGCAGCTGGCTGACCTCCAGCTGCAGGCGATCCACTTTTGCCTGCAGCTGCCGCGTCTCGTCAGTAGCCGTGCGCTGCACCAGCTCGGTGACGATGCCGTGTAAACTGACGGCCCGGCATTTGAGGGCCTTTTGGAAGGTCCCCTTCAAATTGGAGGACTTTGAGGCGACCTCCATTACCTCCTCCTTGTCCTGGAGCGCCATGCGCTCCAGCTCCGCCAGGGAGTGGTCGGCGTACAGCACTGTACTTGTGCCATAGCCAGCCCTCGACCTGGCGGCCTGCGCCTGCTGCTCCCTGGCAGCAACCTTCTCCTCGAGGTCCTGCTGCAGTTGCTCCCTCTTCGCCAGGCCCAACTGACGCACGGCGTCAACCAGGCCCACGACGTGGAGGGAGTCGAAGAAGAAGCCGAAGCCTTTTTGGACTTCGGCCTCTTCCTCGCTTTGTCCACCGACTCCGAGGAGCCCTCGGACCCGTGCCTCAGGTAGGCCCGCTTCCGCTGGAGGCGGTCATTTTCGGCCGCTGATGTGTCCATGACGGACTCGTCGGAGTCCGAAGACTCCGCCCGCAGACTGGACAAGCTGGCCGCGGATGGTGCGCGGTCAGCTTCGGAGTGGCCCTGAGAAGGGCCTTTTGGTTGGCCCTGAGAAGGGCCTTTTTGTTTTAAAAACCGCCCGTAGGCATCCCGCGTGGGTTTTGACGACATGATTAAAATATTTCCCGCAGGTTCGCAGACAACCAGGCAATAAAATTCGCTGCGAAGGCACAGTGCACTTTGGCCGTACCCAGTCTGCCACTCCGTTACGGTGGTCAGAACTGGGCCGTTTCCAGGGGACGCGACGTGGACGCAAGCACTGTGGGGTGGTCCCCCTCACAGTTCTAACCTAACCTAACCCACTTGGTCGGGGTGCAATGCCTTAATTACTGCAACCAATTCGGCTCGCGCGTGTTTGGTTACAGACTTCCAACCTAAACTGTAATTGAATATCATTCAGGCCGTTAGTTGAACGGCCGCCGTTTAGTTGAAAGGCTAGGCAGTTAACTGAACGGCTAATTTAACCAGTTGGCTGCGACATATACATAGCTAAAATGCTATCATCACGCTATCGTATCAGGGTACGTGCAGCGATGTTCTATCACAACACACGGCGCATAATTGTGACTAGATGTGCCTAGAAAGTGTATTCTCATTGCACGTAACGAGTTCAGCGTCATTTGCTTTATGTGCCACGGATGTATAGAGGGCTTACTGGATGTGGTATTGCTCTGCTATGAAGGCGTACTGTGATACTGGCCTGGCCTGGCCTGGAGGATTACTAATGCTAGCATAAAGCAGGTAAATAAGTTAAGTTTTGAGTTTGTGGTTCAAGGTCGTAGATAAAATAAAATTTAAGTGAAGCTACCGCCAGCTGGGCCTTTTTTTGGGACTCCAGCCATTTTCTTTTGTACTAACTTCCTCTGTCCCACTCCTGGGCAAAGGCCTTCCTACATTCCTTCCATCATTCGACCTATACAGCTCATCCCGCCGTCCCCTACGTGGTGTGCCGCGACCCCGCCTCACTGTCTCAGGGCACCAGTTCTGTGCTATTTGGGTACCACTCACATTTGTATTCGAAAAGATCGTTCCTAACAGTGATCAATACTGCACCAACTCTCAACTTTAACTTACTTTTACGGAGAATAGAACGGACCTGTAAGTCAAAATGATAAATCATTTATTTAGGTGACAAAACATCGTGGCTGTGCCGTTGTATTCGTCAGAAAGATAGACCTTCACCATAAAAATGTGCGAACTTAAACTCACTTTTTGTTAGTTGTAAGTTTATCGGTAACAGTCACATATATAGATACTTATATCACAAAAAAAAAAAAACTAAATGTAAGTACCAAATACCGGGCTTCTGTTCTATCCAAACTCCTGGCGCTATACTAACATTTCCCAAACGCAGGCTACGTAGCCACGCTTACGACCAGTAGGTAGACAAAACAAAATCTAGGAAAACAGAAGAAAAAAAATACCCTGTCCCATGTCATATCCACCAAAACCAACATCCTAGTAAGTAAATTACTGCTTTTACCGCGACTATGACGGCGCGATGTTATGCGAGTTTCCACTTAGCGCCAACAGATGTCGCTTACGCTCACGAATTTATGTCTACCCTCCACGCAACGGTAGATTAAAGGTTTTTAATATTGTACGCAGATAGGGTAGTTTACAGTTTAGTTACTGACTGAGTGGGAGGGTAGTGTTAGTTTTGAAGTGAGGTAGGGCTGTCAGAAAATGAGACAATGCAAAAATGCAGCACATTGATTATGTTTACTTCTATAACTTTAATGGAACTCAGTTGCAACCCGGAGTCTGGCATTTTGCCCGATTGGTGGCAATAGGCTCGCCTCTATTACAGAGGACTTAGGTAAACAAAACTGGCAAAAAAAAAAACAAATAAATAGTATTAGTTCAAAATTCAACAGTTTTCGAGATATTTGAAACATTTTTGAAGCGCAAAATGTAATTTATATTGGTAAGATATTATTATTCCTAAATCGCTCATCATTATAATTACATATTTTGTTGAATTAAGTACCTACTTTTAATTATATTCATAGCTAGTGGCGTATTTTAAGCTTTAGCGCCCTGGGCCTGTAAGGTTTGCCACCGGAAAAAAGGAAAAACTTTTAATGAGATATAAAATAAAATCCATTTAATTCAATATTTATATTTACATTTTTTTTTCCAGAAAAACAGATTGGTTAGCAAACTCATCAATGACACTGTCATAATTAACGGAGTTTGTCAAGTCAGCTTCTATATTATTCAGAATAGGTAATCTGTCTTCGCTTAAACGGGAACGTAGATAATTTTTTATTCTTAGTACGGAATTTTTATTTTTTTAATTAATTGCTTCATACCTAGAACGTCAAAAAGAAAGGTGCACAAAGCTGAGCCTGAGCTGCGGCTTGCACCGCCCCTCGCAGGCTGCCGCCCCGGGCCATGGCCCTTTTGGCCCTAGAGTAAATACGTCACTGTTCATAATTTAATTGAAGTGCCAACTACAATATCATTTTAAATGGTACCCATTCAATATTTGTTTTTTTTTTGGAATTATAATAGAAATTACCCATGGATCCGGTAATGGGTCGACCCACCGTTTCAACCACATTACCCACGAGTAATGAGTGATCAAAAAACCATAAAAATTCAAATATCTCAAAAACTATTGAATTTCGGCCGTACTATGGGGGGTTCAATTTGTCGCATTTTGGCCCCCCGTATAAGCTCCTGACGGATATACGTTGAATTACAAGTAACCCTGTATACAGGTACAAGTACTAGCTGCACCTGTGGTTTCACCCGCATTAATTTCGATCCCGTGGGAATATCGGGATAAAAAGTAGCCTATGTGTTAACCCAGGGTGTCAGCTACCTCCATACCAAATTTTATCTAAATTGGTCCAGCCGTTTGTGGGTGAAGAAGTAACAAACATACAAACTTTCGCCTTTATAAAAATAGTTTGATATAATAAAAAATTCAAGAAAAAGGCAAGAGCTCATTGGACATAAACAAAATTCGTCCGCATCGCTGTCAGTGGGATAAATGCCCAAAAGGTTGGCAGCATTGCCACGTTGGTTGGCAATGCTGATTCTTTGTGCTAAAATAAAATAGGCCAGCCCTCTGGCCACGTGAAGAGTCAACCAACCGCCTGGCGATGTCACGAAATATTCGTTGAGAACTCGGATCCCAAGGCCCTAGTGTTTCAACCCCAAACGGCTTAAACATATAGCTCCCAATAAGGTTGTTTTTATATACTCTGCCATTCTAGTCAAGTCAAAGACACAGAACCCTCCTTTACCTTTGAATCGGTTAATTAACAACCCACATAGTCTATCCTTTCCAATCAATCTCCAGGCTTATCTATCTGAGCTGTACTTTATCGGCACCGCAAAGACTTATAGCCATCTCCTTATCAGCAGTGATAACCTTATCCTGCGTCTTCCTGTGTACCTAGCTGACGTCATATGGATGATGGATGACGCAAATGGATGTTTGTTTTGAGCCTTTTTTGGATGATAATTGGATGACTGTGAGGGAAGGGTTGTTGGCTGAGATAAAATGAAGTAGAAATATTTTTTTAAGTGATTAGGGAGTAAGTTCACGCCTATAACCGATGGGTTAAGCAGAGATGTAAAAAGAGTAAGTAGGTACCCACATATATATAGTTCACATGTTTGGTTCAAGTCCTACGGATATTGCTATTAACCGGACACAAATCCACACTGAGAAATTCCAGATGAAAAAAACCCATTACCACTTTGCCCGACCCGGGAATCGAATCGAGGACCACATGCTTAGCAGTAGTGCATCATTACATTTTCTCTCCATTAGGCACGAAGTTTACTAGAACAGCTCATACCGAATAAGTCGAATTGTTCCCACTGCTGGGACACAGGCATCTTCTCGGTGAAAGGAAGTGGGCCGTAATCCATCACGCGCGCTCAGTGCGGGTTGGTAGATGTCACATGTCTTCGAATTTTTGGTTCTACGACATGCCGGTTTCCTCACGATGTTTTCCTTCACCATTTCGAGAGCTGTGGTGGTGAAATAATGTACACAAATTAAGCGCCGGTCTGGATTCGAACTTACGACCTACGGCTCGTAAGTCGCCTCCGTTACTACTGGGCTACCACTGCTCATAATTTTATAATTTATTTATAATCAACTAGCAGCGCCCCGCGGTTTTCCCCGCGTTAGTTTCGATCAAGTGGGAATATCGGAATAAAAAGTATCGTATGTGTTAATCCTAGTTAGTTATAAACTATCTGTGTACCAAATTTCATCCAAATCCGTTTAGTAGTTTTTGCGTGATTGAGTAACAAAAATCCAAACATCAGACAAACCTTCACTTTTATAATATTACAGTAGGATTTTATGTAGGAGGCCTGTGTCCCAGCAGTGGGAACATTATAGGCTGATTATGATTATGTATTTATTTGTATAGATTATTGAACTCAACCAAATCCAATAAAACTATTGGTCACAAAGAAATCAAAATGGCCTCTAACAAATATTTTTCTCATGTGTCTTCGAATGCTAATGTTCTAATATAATTATAATGCACAGTAACTGTATCACGTGATAATATATGATTGATAGCGGATGGCGCGTGTGGGACGCTGTCTTTATTTTGTGGATGACGGGTTGTTGTACGGACGAGTACAGAAGTGGTTCGGAAAAATAACGTATAGGACTCCACACGCTTTGATTAAGATGTAGGTATGTTTTTACATCTAAATCATTCATCATTCTTTAATCAAAAGACCATTTCAGACATCAATCTTGGTCTTCACATGATCTGACCAACAATATGGCTGGACTTTAAAAGAGATTGTGAAATCTGAGTTTGTTTCGGCCTTTCTTCTCAAAGTAGTCAGATAGGAAACGCCGATCTCATCTAGCTTATTTTATTTATAACTAGCTGTTGTCCGCGACTTCGTCTGCGATCCAGGATGAAAAGTAGCCTATGTCCTTCTCCAGCTCAATCGGTAATATTATAAAAGCGAGAGTAAGTATGTTTGTTACCTTTTCACGCCTAAACCACTGAACCAATCATTCTGAAATTTTGCATATACGTTGTCAGGTGTACAGAAACGGACATAGGGTACTTTTAAAATAACAATACACGTGGCGCCATCTATTATCATAATAACGTTATTGTTGTTTTCCGCGGGAACAGCACTTTTTTTCGGTTTTAAAGGAAGCCTATTTATTTATATTTATATATACTTTATTGTACACCACAAAAATACATAATAAAAAAATGTCCGTTTCTGTACACCTGACAACGAATAATATGCAAAATTTCAGGATGATCGGTTCAGTGGTTAAGTAGTGAAAATGTAACAAAAAAACAAAGTTACTTTCGAATTTATAATAAGTTAGGAAGTTAGGATAATATGACGTGTAAGAGTCATTCCGATATCCTTTTTAGAGAATAAACAATTTTATTTCATTTTAATACTTTTGTCTTCGACTGTACTCATGCAAATCAGTGCTTATCCCAACCGTGGTCCGTTCGTTCTTGAATATTTATTGTTTAACAATACATACATACATTATTAATTTTATGTAACCTGTCTATTGTAGAGTTGTTAATTAAGGAGTCAAAAGTAGTAGCATGTATGGAATTTTTTATGGTAAGTATTCTTTTAATATTCATGTCATTTTTTGAGACAGTTTTTTTAAGATACTTACAGAATTATTTTAAACTCAAAACTAAAATACATCAAGATATTTTTTCAAAACGTGAAGACATTCAGACACACTATGTACTCAGACATTGATCTAGGTTAAACTTACCAAGTTCTCGACTAAAAATGCTCTCTACAAGTTCCTATGTAAATTCCAATAAATAAAAAAAAAACTAAGAATAAGAAAACAAACTACCCGCACCGTGCACAGGCGTCACCCAAATCAGGACACAAACCTTCGGGTCACCCAGATCGTACACAGATGTTCTCAAAAGACCAGGAGACCTAATCACCTTCTGGAGGGAGGTGGGCTGGTTGGAATAACCACCAACGGCCGCCATGGCCGACGCACAATGGTCCACTGAAGGACTAAGTGCGGAAACCAAACCCATAACATAGAACATAGAACTACCCGCACCAATAAAAAAAGAAGAGAAAATTGACATATAAAAAAAAACTTAAATGTTTTGCTAAATAAAAGGTACTACACGGTAAATGAATATCTAAGTCATAAAATAAGTCATACTTAACTTAAGTACTCGAGACTTAAAATTTTATTTGATTTATTGATTATTATTACATCTCTCAATAGATACCTGTTTATGAAAGATATTAGTTTATCTCAGAAAGTACCCACATCATCATTATAATATAGTATAGTTTGCTAAGTATTCCATACTAATATTATAAATGCGAAAGTGTGTCTGTCTGTCTGTTGTTACCTCTTCACGCTTAAACCGCTGAACCAATTTAGATGAAATTTGGTACAGAGATAGTTTGAGTCCCGGGAAAGGACATAGGATAGTTTTTATCCCGTTATTCCCACGGGAAACTTATGTTGTATAATTAACAAATGCTTCCTCTCTCCTAACTCATTTTAGCTGTGCCCAAGGGGTTATAATGATCTAATTATAAGTTTACCACCTAAAAATACCTACATGTGGAATGCAATAAAAGTATTGAGTAAATAAAACCCATTTTAGGGGAAACTGTTGAGCTTTCCATCAGGAATCCTTCAGCAGCAGCCTGGAGTCCGCTACGCAGATTCATCTGTTCGCATTGATATTATCCACTCATATTTCGCTTGTGGCTAAGTAATAACAGCCGCACGGGTCGATCGATCAGGATGGGTGACCATTTTCACATACCAAGACCCTTCCATGCCTCAGAAAGCACGTTAAGCCGTTAGTCCCGGCTGTCATTCGTGGATCTTTGGCAGCCGTTACGGGTCGTCAGAAGGCCGAAACTCTGACAACCAGTCTTACCAAGGGGTATCATATTACCCTGTAACTGGGTTGTGGAGGACAGATAGTTGCTCAATGTAAAATACTGGTATTCAGCTGCATCAGGTTAGACTGCGGCTTCCAGTCTCCCAATATAGTTAGGAAAAGACAAGGCAGATGATGATTTATTCCTTTTTTATTTTAATACCTGCCTATATTTTCACAATGGAGGACTAACGCCCGTCTATTTATAGTTTTTTTTTCATGAGGGCTTTGTGACCTTGTTTAAATCTCTGAGCCATATTTCAAGACCCCAAATGGAAAGCCCTATTACCCTACTCTTTACTGGAAACTGGAGAGTCTCGAAAAGCATCGATATTGGCGCCAAAACTCCACATTTTTCTCACTGCAGCAAATTCCAAATTCGAAACAGTTAACCTATATTTAAAACCGCCATTTTTATTCGATACGTGCATTGTAGATCGGTGTATAATAGCGGAGGGGGTGGGGGGAGGAAGTGGCGTCATATATAGAGGAAACTATAAAGCATTAACATCGGGTCGGCCGAATTTTGGACCTGCTCTTCTGTGCATACTTAATGCTGTAGTCGGGGTGACGCGGAGTGGCCGCTGTAGAATTTCATACAATAAACAATAAACAGATATTCAAATAAGAAGGATTCAAACAAAAGCACTGTAAAATTAAATCGAATTTTAACTTTTGATTGACAGGTAATTACCGGAACTTGGTGCCTTCATCAGTGGTAATACTTGAATGTACCTATGTCCAGCGTTTCCTGACCATTCCTGGGCACTCAATGTCTCTCCCACCTTGCTGGCTGGTGAATATTTTTACGTTGACTTACTGCAGGGTAAAAGTCTCCCTTTCTCCTTTCCACTCTTCTGTCTTAAGCCAGTGTGGACCAATCCTGGCTGTAGGCATCAAGGTCGTCCCACCATCTCCTGGGTCTGCCTTCATATCGCTGGACGTTCTCTGGGACCTACGTTGTGGTTGATTTTGCCCATTTCTCATGTCTTCACATCAACTTGTCCGGGCCAGTTACACTTAACCTTGACTGGGTAACGTCGGCGATTTGTGTGAGAATACTGCACTCCATTGCTCGCTTAAAAACTTCAAGCTTGAACTTGTGCTAAATTGTTAAAGATTGATTTCCGAAAATACCTACTGTCCTTCATTGCATTAGATTCATTCTTTAAAACATTTTGCACTTAGTTAGACGCTTCTTTTATTTCTTGTCTAAATAATTTCAAATAATAATTATGGTTGTTATGGTCTATGACAACCAGAGGGGCAATTCTCGTAATTTTAAGAACGTTCACAGTCTGATCTTAGTCTCAATCTGTCAAAAATATCCCAAATTTACCTACATGTTTGACAAGTTTTTTGACATTGATTGTCGCTGAGATGAGGTTGCGACTAGATTTTGAACGTTTTTAATTACGGGTATTGGCCTTCTGATCTCCAAGAAACTTACGCGCACTTCAAGAAATTGTACTTACGACGGCCAGTACACACCACCCTCACTATACAGCTAAAACCGGCAATACACTTAGCATATTAACTGCGCGGCTGCGACTGCGACTTGCTACTGCGCCTGCGACTGCCGCCGCTAACCACTAAGTTACGCGCGTACGTGGGCACATCACTAGATGTTATCGAAATAATTATTTGCATGATTTTGGAAACTGTTAGATTTATTTTCGTTGTTTTGTTTAATAAAGAAAATAATAAGTAATAATTGTCGACATGTGGGATGTGGATTCAGCGATCATTGTGTTGATAGAGGAAACCGCGGGACACTGCTAGTATTATTTAATACTTAGTAAAAAAGCGGCCAAGTGCGAGTCAGACTCGTACATGAAGGGTTCAGTAGCACCGCTGCAATTTAACACTATGTACTTTTTCGTTTCTAGTAATGGTTTTATCATTTTTTGTTACAGCAGCCACAGATACCAACCAGTACCTACACACTGTAAAAAATTCAAGTGTCTATCTATTACGGTTCAAAATAAAAAGCCCAGTGACAGACGGACGAACGGACAGCGGAATCTTAGTAATAGGGTCCTATTAACCGTTGGGTACGGAACCCTAAAAACACTACTGATTAATTGACTTTATGTACATAACACCAAATAAGCGAACATAGTTACGTCTACCCACAATCAGAAAATTTAAAGCATTCGACATTTCAAACATGGAATGGAACGCAGGGCTGTAAAATAGAGTGGCAGCATAAAAACCGACAATGAATTTTACCGATTGCCGCGTCAGTGTACGGTTTTACGGTTTTTGAAGGTTCCACACAGTGAATGACGTAGTTATTGTCCAATGAAATTGCTTTTTTGATGTCCAATATGGTTGACGTTCGATTTACGAAATTATACGTTAAATGTTTATTAACGCTCTTTTGTTGAAAATGCAGTTCTTTGCTTCTCCAAATTATTTATTTCGTTTTTGATTGCGACAGCGTCATTCGTCAATCACGCACACATACTTAGATCGGTACGGTGCTTCACTTTCGATATGCGTGGCGCGGAGTCCATCTTTTTTTACAAGTCTATGCATCGGATTTCACACTTTTAATTTGATCTCTATTTTTTTTTATCTGATGTATGTATTACCTATATGTATTGTGTGCCTTCTAGTCTGTGCTAAATAAATGTATTTTCTTTCTTTCTTTTCTTTCTTTCAAAGAAAAAGATAATGGTTTCGTCTTTTTAAAGTAAGGTGTGGTAGGAATAATTCTGTCACACCTATAATCTCCGAAGAACAAGGCAGGGGCAAATGTGATGTATGGATATTTGTTACTCAAACAAAGAACTCATTAATTGCACAAAATAATCTCCCGGGCTGCATCACAACACCCTGTCCTCCGCCTTCCGCATGCAGTCCGTCCCAGCCACCTTCTTTAGGTCGTCCGTCCATCTAGCTGGAGGGCGTCCCACACTACGCTTGCCGATACGCGGTCTCCACTTCAGGATTAGCCTGTTCCACCTGCCACCGGTCCTTCGACAAACATGGCCAGCCCACTGCCTCTAAAGACTTCATATTAAAATAATCTTAATATCTCAGACCAAATAAAAAACCAAGACAGAGGGCTGTCAACAGTAAAGTGAAGCCGGTTACGTAAACATGTGTGCACTTAGTGAGGTGTAGTTTGATTGTAAATGGTTGTAACTGTCTGCGTGTGAGCGTGTATGCACAGAGCGGTGGTGTAGTTTTGGCATGCTTCACTGTATCGTTCTCAGCGCCATGTCTTGGTTTCTTATTTTGTCTGAGATTAATATACTCAAGAAAAGACTTTAAAAGTCGGTATTAATCCACATTTTGTTCTAATAATTGCTACATAAAGTTTTTATTCCCATTTTTATAGTTAAACGACTTTCATTCCTATCATTATAACAATAAGGTCGCCACTTAAAAAAAGTTAATAAAAAATAAATTCTCTCTTAGACTTTGACGGTGTTTTTATTGCATTTTTTTTTTGTAAACTTAACACTTAAAAAGTTATGCCAAGTTACGGGTGATAAGGTTTTCGGGGTCCCGTGGGTCAATGATAGAACCATTTTAGGTCCATGTAAGCCATATCTAAAGCTAATATCATCAAACAAATAAATCATCAGCTTTCTGCCGTTTCTAATTTAATTAGTTTCGGCGCAGCATATTGTATTCTTCTTCAACTAAAATTAAAAGCATTTATATAAATTAAACTATTAATTAACAGGCATTTTTGAACTGTCAAGTGTAAGGTATTTGTGTCTACTGTTATTATTCTGTAATGTGGGTATGCGCTATTATGAATAAACCAGTCAGCTATCCATCTCCGTGTTTAATTGACGTCCCATTTGGCGACGAGAAATTCGAACTCCAATTGCGTGTAAAATTGTTATTAATAATGCCGATCGGTCGACTAGAACCATTTGACATAAATTCGAAGCAGTGGCCGTCGTATATTCGCCGTGTCAAACAATACATATTACTAAATGAGATAAAAGATAACTTGTGTGTGCCGTTGTTAATTACGGTTGTAGGTGAAACTACATACTCGTTAATGTGCGATCTATGTGCTCCTGCGGATCCAGAGACGAAAACATTTGACCAACTGGTACGTTTGGTGACCGATCACCTAGAACCACAAAGATCGGAGATTGCCGAGCGTCACATGTTTCGCTTACGTAGACAGCGTGTTGGGGAATCCATGACGGACTATCTCCAAGATTTGAAACATCTCGCGACCACGTGTAACTTTGGTACAATGCTCGAAGAAAATCTTCGCGACCAATTTGTTTCGGGACTATCTAACAGCGCGATGCGATCGCGTATTTTTGCTGAGAAAAATATAAAATACAAGGAGGCGGTGGAGCTGGCTCTGGCGTTAGAGGCCGCAGAGAGGCACGCGGAGGTGAGCGCGGCGACCGCCGCAGCCACGACCTCAGGTGCAGGCGGCGACGCGGGCGAAGGCCTACACAAGACCGACGCGGGCCGCACACGTGGCGGAGGCGCGCGCCGACCGGGGCGCAACTCAGGCGCTAGGGCTGACGGCGGGGCGTCGAGCGGGGGCACCCCTGCGGCGCCGGCGCAGGCCGCATCGACTCAACAGTGCTGGCGGTGTGGAAAGCCGCATCGGCCGGAAAGATGTCGTTACATCAATTACAACTGCGATGAGTGTAACAAACGTGGACATTTGAAAGTGATGTGCAAAGAAGTGCGTAGTAGTGGTCGCTCTGGTAGGCAAAACTACGTAAGTGAAGATAACTCAGGAGACGAGGATTTGTTTAGCATCGAACTGGCGTCTAAAGGTAACAAACCTTACTTTATTAATGTGAACATTGACAGTTACGAAATTAAATGTGAAGTCGACACTGGAAGCCGCATTTCAGCGATTAGTGAAGATTTTTATAAGCAGAAGTTTCCAAATAAAACGATTCATTCAGATAATCTAATGTCACGGTGTTATTCAGGTACGCAGATTGAGTCATTAGGATTTATATTGGTCAATGTTAAATTAGGTAAGGTTACGGCAAACAATTTGTCTTGTTATGTTATTAAAAACGGTGGACGCCCACTATTGGGCAGGGATTGGTTAAAGTCCCTCAATATCAAACAAATTAATTTCAATGATATTATTGCTGATCCATGTATTAGTAAGTTAGCTACAGAATTTCCCGAGGTTTTTACTGGTAAATTAGGAAAATGTAAAAAATTGCTCCAATTGCAACTGACCAATAATGAGCCAGTGTACGTGCGGGCGCGCCCCGTGCCGCTGGCATTGCGCGCACGTGTGGAGCGCGAGCTCGAGCGGCTGGAGGCCGAGGGCACCATCTACCGAGTCGAGCACTCTGACTACGGCACACCCATCGTGCCGGTTATCAAGACGAACGGCGATATACGAATATGTGGCGATTATAAAGTTACTATCAATCCTAAACTTAAACGTGAATTTTACCCACTCCCACGCATCGAAGAGTTGTTTGCTACTCTAAGTGGGGGAAGGGAATTTACCAAAATTGATTTAACGCTTGCTTGTAGAAAACAACATTTGCTTAGTTTAACGGTCAAACCCATATCTCTTAATCTAACCAGTACTTGTCTTAAGTTAACCAAATGTTCTGCTCTCGAAGCCCCCGTCACACAAATATCGTCAAGAAAAACCACCGTTCCACGCACGCCGCGCAATGTCTCCTCCATTAATTTTTGAAATTTTTCCGGAATGCAAGATAATCCGAAAGGCGTACGACGATAAACGAATGTACCGATGTGTGTAGTTATAGCTGTACACAGTTGTGAATCCTCCATCAACATCGTCTGTTGATATGCATGCGTTAAATCAAGAGTTATAATAAGAGGTTTAAGAGTTGGTCGGTCAGAAATATGAAGTTAGTAGCCTATTCTAAAGCGTACTAGGTACCTATGGAGAAGAACGAGCAAGAAACTCCAAGGACACTATCACGACCGGAGAGAAATCAGGCGCAGGACAAACGGCTTAACCTGCTTTCCAAGGCACGGGCTGTTACTAAGAAATTCCTAATGTAAAAACCAAAGAACACGCCCGACCCCGAAGCGAACTCAGGACCCCACCCTTAGCAGTCACGCTTGCGAACACGAGACCAACGGAGCAGTCAGTCACATACATACCATGACCACCGATTTCTTAGTGTCTAGCTGCATAAACTAAAGTGTTTGTGTAAACCTACTTACAAAAATAAAATCATTTATCACCATTTATCTGTACGGAACCTCAAAATTAAATGAACCAAACCCACACTTTCCACTTCATACTTAAAAAAAAACACGTTTTATGAACAATAAATTGTTGTAAGTGCGAGTTCATTCACAGGTTGGACAGATCATTGTGTGGTCGTAAATAACGCAATACGGCTGCAGTACCCAACCGAGGCTTGGAATCTGATGGGTGAGCTTTTACGTTTATTAGTTTACGAATTACGAGTGCGTTTTATCACCAATCTTTTTGGAACGACAAAGGTTTCATAGATGTACTGAATTAAATGACCAAAAGCAGAAATAGCAATTCTTTTCTTTTGCTCCACCTACGGTTCCAAGACTGTCCAATCATCATCTGCCTAGCCTTTTCCCAACTATGTTGGGGTCGAATTCAAGTCTCTGTGCCCCGAAATGATAGTCAGAGGACCATAAGTATCTACACCCACATTTTCACAGGTATGTTTATGTTTCGTGCTAAAAGGGTCGAGGTTATTGCCATCAACCGAGCACAAATCACGAAGAATTCCTGATGGATAAACAAAATCACAGTTCAAACCAACTTGAGAGTCGAACTGCGTGCCCCACAGCCACACACTCTCTTGCAACAATTGGACAGCCACGCTCAACACTTGCCTGTGCGAGCACTTCACCACTAACCAGTCAAAGATCTAAAATGGCCTTAATTCCACCATAACCCACCTTCAAAGATCCACTAACCTCACATCCACATGAATGCCAAAAACTCCGTAACTATATCAAAATGCAAACTCTTGCAAACACTTTCATGGAGTACCCCGTAATTAGGGTTCCGTATACCACAATTAGGGCCCATATATATACCACAATCAGGGTCCCCATATACCACTTAAGAACTCGTTAAGTCACCATAAAGCTCATGGGACAGCACAGGTAATTATTATACGATCTGCTGGATAATTGTTCGACTTAATTAGCAATTGTTTTGTAGTTATAACAATGTGTGGGTTAAGGTTGCTGCGGTGGTATGAGCGGAGCGGGGAGTAGGTTTTATGTCTTACACTTGGTAAACACAAACACAAGTAAAGCTCAAATGGGGTGCTGTAAAATAAAAAAAACTACCGACTTAAAAAAAAAACACTACGAACATTCATTTCGAAATTCGGTGTCGTTGGTTCCGCATTTTTGTTTTTTGCCACCGTCTTCAGAAATTAAAGTTATTTTTCACTTTGTAGTGTTTTTTTTAATGGATGAAAGAAACCATACCATGCTCGTTAGAAACGTAGGTAAATCTTTTGATAAAATCATATAATTTTTGGCAATACTTTTACAAAAGGCTTACAAAAGAAGTCTATAAGCATTTACCTTATTTTTTAAGGAGACAATTACTGGATTTTTAAAATTCAGTTTTATTGCGTAGGTAGATCATTAATTTAAATGTTTTTGTTTTAAATTTTTTGGCACTAATTTCGGATTGAAAGATTTCTTACTCCAAAAATAGCCTACCTAATTCAAGTTTTGATAAATAGAGATAGCAACTGGCCAGTGGCGGTACCTTCAAAGAAGCAAAAAAACCCGGCTTGCTCTAATAAAATCATAATTCACTACAAAAAACGTACTTAAATTATTAAAAAAAATATATAATAATGATGATACTACAACCATTAACAACAAGAAAATCAGCCAATTTCTCAGTTGGCAGTTTTTCTGTACATTGAAATTCTGTGGGCGTGCCCTAATTTTGACCCCTAGGCACGCCACTGCAACTGGCAATATCAAGGAGATCATACAACTTCATACTATGTCATACAGTGTTGAGTACTGCTGGCTGGGTGAACGTGAGCGCGCTGGATCTAGGCCCCAGGGCTGGGGAGAGAAGGGTGCCGCACGCGCGGCGTCTTTCAATAAAAAAATGGCACGCTTTGTTTTCATACAGATCGTAATACTTGCGTCATCTAGGTCTATCTACATCTGTGGGTAAACCTAATGCCATTGCTACTTCAAAATTTTGAAAAGACCGTTAATGCTTTCTTCCTGCCCTTGTGCCATGTGTCATCACTCGCTTCCTTCTCTTTCTTATCATTCCTCACACAATCCATCCATCTTTTTTTGGCCTTTTCTAACTCTCCATCTATCAACATTTATACCGGCAGATTTTTTTTACCGTCTCGAAATTGTTACGAAATAAAATCTGCTGTTTAATACAAAAGTTCAATACCTACTAGACCAAAATAATGAAACAGCAAATTTTTTTTTCGTGATTTCAGAGTAGGTCCCATAATGAAAGTCGAGACGGTAAAAATATCATCCGGTATATTTAGCACTCTTTTAGTTACCTACATGCATTTCATCCCTCCTCATCATTATATCTACATATAATGTCATTGTTTCCTAAACTTTTTTTGGTTAAACCGCACCGCTCATAAAGTCGCTTCCGCCCATGATTGTGTCCAACCCCTTAAGTACTTATTTACATACAGGCCACATTAAAAGGTGGCAAACGCATATTCATGTGTCAGCCACCGTTTGAGGTGCGGGTTCGACTCCCGGGTAATGACTTCATACAGCTAGGTGTATATAGAAGTCTAGTTGCCTTGCTTAGCAAGTGGGTTTGTGTGGGCCACCCACTTTGAAGGATTTTACGTTATTTTTGTTATTTCCTTCAAATTAAATCACATTAAACATGATATAAAACTGCTGTGTATAACAGAAGGCCATTCTCGTAATTAAACGTTCAAAATCTCAGCGACAAACATGTCAAAAACTTGTCAAAAATGTAGCGAAATTAGAGGTATTTTTGACAGATTGAGACAAATCAGACTGTGTGAACTTTCTTAAAATTACGAGAATTTCTGCTCTGATGTATGAAACAGAACAGAATGGAAACGAATTGTTGTAACGAAATTGTGGAAAGCTTTATATCAATAATTGTCAATTATTGTGTGACGTATAAACTAATAAATAGGAGCCTAAAAACAGGTCGCCCTTCTTCTGGAACATTCTCGCGCATTCCCGGGAATTCCCGCAGCTACGTATCTCTACTTTACACCATTGACATAAAGTTCATTATGCTTTACATCAGCACCTACACCCCTCAAACTAGACGGCAGAAAAAGAGGTGGTGGTAATACTTCTACGGACGAGCTCCTTCACAAAGAGCTACACTACAACCTTATCGTAACGTGAATAAAGATCACTATGATTTTGACAGACTAGTCAGCGGCGACAACCAAACAGCAACCTTATTGTAACGTGAGTAAAGATCACATTGATTTTGACAGAGGTAAAGTAACTGTGAAAGGACTAGACAATTAAGTACAGCGGGATTGTCCGAAAGGGTTACCGCTGCCCCGGAACATAAAGGGCTAAGGAAGGAACACGGATGGGTTTTAGTCAGTAAGAGTCTGACACTCCCTTCCGCTCCACCCAGAGCGGGAGGAGTCATTGGATGATTTCCCATCCTAAAAAAAAAAAAAAAAAGTAGGCCGCTGTTCTCTATTGCAAACGAATTCAAACGATATTTAAAAATGCTTAATTAAAAAAACAATGGAATATCAATTTCAACCAATTATAAAATCCAACGAATTTATTAGTAGAAAGAACAATAAATAAAATTTTGAAAATGGAAACTGACTTTAAAAAAAACTGCAGGCTGCACCCAATGCTACAATAATCATAACTCAAATTCTTTAAAAAAAGAACGACCTCCATTTTTTGCGTCCAAGTCGACACCTACAATTATATTTTCAAGATATTTTATTTCTCATGTCGTAAATTATGAAGGTGGTAGCTCCTACTACGGGTTTAAATATCTGACTCGATTTGGTTATTGTGAATTGTATAATATTAGCCGTATGTATCAATGGCAATGGCCATTGGGATAGACTTATTTTTGAATGGAGACCACGAAACGTAGGATAGGACACCCTCAGGGTAGGTTGCAGAACACACAGACACACACACACACACAGGCGTCACAGGGTTGGTTGAACGGTTGAAAGGTTGGCTAGTAGCTGAATGAAAGTAGCTGGGGAGGGATCGCGTGTCACGTATTGGAGATTTTAGTAGCAGGAATAAGCTGGTGAAGATACTGATTTCTTTAGATAAGTTAGGTACATTTTGACCAAATATTACCCCTACGCCATGATTGGCTTATGTTTAATAACACCGAAGTGGCTTTAAACTGTAGAGTAATTTGGAGAATTTTGATTTTGGAATGGACTATTCTGCGAATAATTCACTATTTTCCGGTGCCAAAAAATATTTGACTGCAAATAAATGCATTTTTTTTTCGAATAATGCTGTGTTCTGCAGATTTCAGACATAACATTAGTTTGAAGACTTTCAGGCTTCTGACTACCCATGGTGATTCTTAATTTGCCAACCAAAGACCACAAATCTCCTCACTTTTTTCTCACTCTGTACTCAAAATCGAGAGCCAAACGACTTACACAATCATAGTAGCACCCCTTCTAAGAATCCTTTAGTCCATCTGTTGAACTGACGTTTCATTCGACTCCGAATGTGCAAAACAATATAAGTCCGCGAAATATATGAGCTTAAGCATAAATTATGCGAACAATTAAGAAAATTCTTCATTAAGTGCGAGAGAACTCAGGGCTTAGAGATACAACTAAATGGTATATTAAGACATCACGCCTATTATCTCTAGGCAGAGGTGCCATAATAGTACACTCACTCACATTTCTCTAGGTATATTTATTTTTCACGTAAATTTGGGTTGTGGAGGTCAGAGGGCCTAAAAAGGCCACTTTGGCAGAATCATAAAACAATTTATATCACGCAATTCATCTGTATGACAGTTTCACACCTATTTATTCCTGAAGGGTTAGTCAGAGGTGTAGGTACCTGTAGCATTTTACGAATCTCCATACAAAAACTATCTTAAATATGAAATTGCGTGATATGAATTGTTTTATGTTTCTGCCAAAGTGGCCTTTTTAGGATCCCAGATCAGTCGCTTCATCCTATCTGTAGTAATAATAAAGTTAAAGAGTTTCTTTATTTGAACGATTTAGGCGCAGAATGCACTTCTCAAAATGGCAACCGAGTCCCTAATGGACTAATTCTCGAAACTCTTGAACTACCAGTCGAAGATTCTCTTTGCATTTGATAGCCCAATTCTTGGTAAAGGCTATAGGCTATTTAACATCACGCTAGGATCCTTAGGAGACGAGCAAAAAGATAAATACGAAAGAAAAGTCAGGATGAAGTAATAGCGCGAGCAAAAACAATTGGATTACACTCCCCACCACGTCTCACAGTGTGTCCCAGCAGTGGGAACATTATAGACTGATACATATCGCTCACCTAGTAATATATTGGCACATCTACGTTTTTCACATTTTACAGAAACGAGGATCAAATATTTTATATAAAATGTTAAAAATAGATTTATGGGTTTATATTACGTTTTTTTACTATTTTATGGGTTTGATTACTAGTACAGCGTTGTGCCGTTTTACCACTTTTTTAAATTATGCACTTTTGAACACTTATACGGTAAAAACTCAATTTCACATTTTTTGTAGATGTGCCGATATATTACTAGGTGAGCGATATGTATACCTACATATACAACGTGTAACACAATTAACGCAAGACCTCATACACCGCAATTAGAGTATTGAGTTAAAAGCATAATACAATGAGCAAAACTTTTTTTTTAAAGCTAACTATTATTATCAAGAAAATCGTGTTGATCCTACCATTACTTTATGCATTTAAAATTGAGTCTTATTGCTTTGAAATAAGATTTAATTTTCTTTGGCTCAATCACCGGTCAGTATAGCAATATACATCATCATCTGCCTAGCCTTTTCCCTACTATGTTGGGGTCGGCTTCCAGTCTAACCAGATGTAACTGAGTACCAATATTTTACATGGAGCAACTGCCTATCTGACCTCCACAACCCAGTTACTGGGTAATACGATACCCATTGGTAAGACTGGTTGTCAGACTTTCAGGCTTCTGACTACCCGTAACGACTGTCAAAGATCCACGAATGACAGCCGGGACCAACGGCTTAACGTGCTTTCCAAAGCACGGAGGGGACACGGTATGTAAAGATGGTCACCCATCCACAGACCAACCGCGGCAAGCGTAGCTTAACCTCATCGATCGACCTGTGCGGCTGTTATTATTTAGCCACGGGCTGTTATTACATAGCAAAATACATATTTTTTGAAAATAATACCTATATTAAAAGTTATTACTGATATCGATACAATAGTCAATTATGAACAAACTACTTTCAGGACTTGCGTTTATTCTGTTACACCTTGCATATACTACGGTCGCTAAGTTATTTGGAAACCGGTCATCAATGTGCAAAGAAGCTACCTGAGATTTCCAAAAACTTAATGGTGGAAACATACAAAGTACAAAAAATATAAATAACATTTCTTCCTTCAAAACAGGGGGCGTTCCTTCCAAAATTTATGATCTGCGTATCATATTGGATTAATTCTGACTACATTGGCAAACACTGCTGTTTTATTTTGTAAAAAAATAATTATTACTTGCGAAACAGTTTTTGGTTATGGAGGTGAAGCAGCGCTTGTCAAGGTGAATCATTTGGATGGGTTTTCATCTGTTATTTATAGATCTCAGTGTCGTTAGAAGGACATATTTTCGGTTTTTGGTTGAAATTATAAATAAACTAGCGAAACGCCCTTTCTGCGCTCGGGTACAATAGCGACAAGTCAAAACATCGAGTTTCCTGTGCAAAATCTAAGTTTGATCTTCCGCAATTAATGCTCTAAATGATGGTGACAGCCTTATCAAAATCCAGTGTATAGTTTAGGAGAGAGTGTGTGTAATCTCTATTATCTAATGAATGTGTAAACAAATCCTGTTCAGGATAAATTCTTACGCAATCATCACCAAAGTGAGTTAGTAGCAAATTCATCGGTATCTATAAAAACAACAATAAATATGACAACCTTATTGGGAGCTTTAATTATGTTTGAGCCGTTTAGGGTTGAAACACTAGGGCGTTGGGATTCGAGTGCCCATCGAAATACGGGACATCGTCAAGCGGTTGGTTGACTCTTCACGTGACCAGAGGGCTGGCCTATTTTTAGGCCAAAGAATCAGCATTGCCATCCAACGTGGTGATGCTGCCAACCTTTTGGGCACTTATCCCATTGACAGCGACGCGGACGATTTTTTTGAAACCTGATGAGCTCTTGTCTTTTTCTTTAATTCTTATAAATTGGTGTTGTCTTACCACTAACCACTTTTTCCAACAATTACTTAATTTATTGATTTATTTTATCGATTTTGGAGGTATATTTGCTTGCTATGACCTATCTTTGTCCAAAACAAGTAATAACTTGGTAACAGTATCATAAAAAGGGCCACAAAACCTCCAAAATAGCATGTAGTATTCTAAGATAAATATGCCGCCGAGTCACTTTAGTGGAATGACCAAAATGTTTCCTCTTTATGAACTTAAAGATATAGTAACTTACTATTATTTTGACTGACTTTGTGTGGTACAAGTTAGGGGATTCACGATTATAATTGTTCAAATACGATGATGACACGAAGAGGTGCAGAACTGTTAGCCTTTCATCATCATCTGCCTAGCCTTTTCCCAACTATGTTGGGGTCGGCTTCCAGTCTAACCGGATGCAGCTGGATACCAGTATTTTACATGGAGCGACTGCCTATCTGACCTTCACAACCCAGTTAGTGGGTAATACGATACCCCTTGGTTTTTTGTTGTTACCAAGTTATTACTTTCCTTGGTTGTGAGACTTTCGGGCTCCTGACTACCCGTAACGACTGTCAAAGATCCACGAATGACAGCCGGGAACAACGGCTTAAAGTGCTTTCCGAGGCACGGAGAGGTTACGGTATATAAAAATGGACACCCATCCACAGACCAACCGCGGCAAGCGTAGCTTAACCTGATCGATCGACCTGTGTGGCTGTTATTATGTAGCCACGGGCCGCTCAACTGAGGGCCTTTCACGAACGATTTTGTAATTGAAAATATACGTTTCGCACATAATATTTACTATATAGCTTCCGCCCGCGGCTTCGCCCTCCAGGTATGTCGATAAAAACTATCCTATGTCCTTCCCCGGGATGCAATCTATATATCTGCCAAATTTTATCGCAATCCGTTCAGTGGTTTAGGCGTGAAAAGGTAACATACAGACAGACAGACAGAGTTACTTTCGAATTTATAATATTAGTATGGATTATCTATCACGGATCACGATGTACTTACAAGTAAAAAAACTGTCAGAAATCGCTTTCCCGTCTACTTTAGACCTCCTCCCAAATCATAGCGTTGCCCACGCGTGGGAGTAACTCATTACAATGCGGCACCATTGTGCAGTTTATTATTATGTAAACACCGTCTATATTAGTGTGGACCTGACTAGGAACTACTTTGCTCTCATATCGGCACGAGCTGTACGAGATGAGGTCATGTCGTGTCTTTTTTCTGTTTTCCTTCTATCATGATCTGGCAGTTTGAGTCATTTACGCGGCCTACAAAAATGTCCATTCTTTGGTATTGTTGGTCGAATCGTTGAGCTCCTCAAGGTCTACTAGCTGAGTTGAGTGGTTATTTCCTTTCCCCAAAAAACCATTTCAGACACCAATCTTGATGGTCACATGATCTAACCAAGATTTTGTCTGGACTTTAAAAGAGACTGTGACCTCTGAGATTGTTTCGGCCTTTCTTCTCAGAGTAGTCAGATAGGAAACGCCGACGTCATCTAGTTTAAAAAAATATGTTTGACGTGTAAAAGTGTTTGTACGGTGTGAGTTTAAAGAAAAAAGTTAAGATTTATAGATCATCAGCGATCAATCTATGGTCGTACCTGCTCTGTTCAAGTAAGGCTTTTGCCCTGTAAAACTTGGGCTTCTTAGAAAAACATTCACAGCCTTATCAGCCTAGGACTTATTCCAGGTATAAAAGTTCGGTCGAATTCGCCCGAAACCTCACTCGACCTCCACAATACATTAGTTAATTTGGCATTTTTTACAGGATTTTCCTTTGTGCTATAAGTGAGTGGCCCAATGGCAAATATTCCCATTGCTGGAGCACAGGGCTCCTCTCTTCGAGAAGTGGGCTGTAATCCACCACGCGGGCCTTGTGCGGGTAGATAGATATCGCATGTCTTCGATTTTTTGGTTCTAGGTCATGCCGGTTTCCTCACGATGTTTTCCTTCACCGTTTTGAGAGCAGTGGTAATGATATTATTTACACAAAGTAAAGCACCATCAAGCCTGATCAAAAATTGCTTGAGCTCCTTATCCACACTATTTAACTAAACTATGCGCATACGCATAACAATACTAGCTTCCGATGCCTGCCGACCCACTCCGACGCACCAATTGTATTGATCACTAATCAGTTTCCCTTCAAAACGTATGAAGATTTTTAGTTTAACATAATTTTACATTTCCAGTATGTTCTTTGTGACATTTTGGTTATGTTTTGAGTAGGGGATCGCAAAATGGCGCCTGAGCATTAAGTATAGCGGTTGTCATAAGAACTACACCAGTCTGGGATGACATCAACAATATGACTGGATCAGAACCAAGCACCATAATTATTCCGTTCTCCGAATAATAGTATGGCAGGCCCCGTTAGTCTCGTGGTCGCAAGCACGACTGCTAAGCGTGAGGGCCTGGGTTCGATTCCCGATTCAAGCAACAGTGTTACTGGGTTTTTCCATAGGCAATATCTTAATAACAGCCTGGAGTTTGGAAGTTGACGGTGCGATACCCCCATGCCTCGGAAAGCACGATAAGCCGTTTGCCCTGTACCTGATCTCTCTCCGATCGTGTCAGATTGTCGTCCCATCGGACTACGGTGAGGGAAAAGAGAGTGCATCTGTGTCTGCGCACAGATTTGTGCTAACATCTCCCGCGCCGAAGGCGATCCGCTGAGATTAGTCGCCATGGCCGAAAATCAGTCTGGAGGACCTTTTATTTATTTATTTATTTAATACTTCAAGCACAAAAAATGTACAGAGGCGGACTTAATGCCATTGGCATTTTCTACCAGTCAACCTTTGGGTGATGCAGAGACAAACAATGGCAGGCCTTCCTTACAATAATGATTATTTTACAGAAAATTTGATTTTTTAGGCAGGCCAAGGTGCCAAGTCCTAACAGTTGCATCGCAAAATCACTTGGCATGCTCTTATTGGAATAAGGGCTGATTTTTCCAACGCCAGTCAATTTTATCGGAGGAATAATTTGGAATTTTTGACAGTTCTTCCATACAAAAACTGTCAGACATCAAATTTGTTTCACGATAAAAAATTATCTGTCGATTGAAAAATCAGGCTTTAGAAAAATACCTTAAAACTATGAAAGCAGTAAGAAAACAACCTTCAATTTCCTTGCTCTAAGAGTGCATGGTTAGCCCTCTGAGATCATCCTTTCGTTTGTCATGTTGGTAACTTCGATAGTTATTAATATTCTCTCTTGACTAGCGACTGTCCAATTTAAGTATGACATATGGATAGTCCTTCTCCAATAAGATAGGCCAATTCTCGTAATTTAAAACGTTCAAAATCTTGTCGCAGTCTCTCTATCTTAGCGACAAACAAATGTCAAATACTTGTCAAAATGTAGGGAATTTAGAGGTATTTTTGACAGATTTAGAGGTATTTGAGACTGAGAACAAACTGTGAACGTTCTTAAAATTACGAGAACGTACGTAATTTTAAGAACGTGACGTCGCGTCGCTGAGATGAGACTGCGACTGGATTTTGAACGTTTTAAATTACGAGAATTGGCCTTATTGTTTGATTGAAGTCTTCCGCAAAACAATTAGCAAGCAATACCAACATCTTGTACATAGCAATCAACATAAAATCAAGAACAACTGCAGTATTTAATTACCAAATAAAATCAACAACAATTTTAAAAGGGATAAATTTAATAACATTTATTATCCAAAAGATTTGGTAGTTTTTTGGTTTGATTTGTTTTGGAAACTAAATGTTTGTTAACGAAATATAATTAGGATTGGCTTCCTGAGGCAGAATGAAAGCCCTTTTGATTACGCGAAAAATATCTTGTGAGAAAATAAAAGGAATTTGGATTTGTTCATTGTTGTGGGTTCTGTAGGTAATGGTGGTAGTGGTGAGTGGTGGTGAGTGGTAGTGTTGGTGGTGAGTGGTGGTGGTGTTGGTGAGTGGTGGTGGTGAGAGGTGGTGGTGGCGGTTGTATTTGTGATCTGCCTGTACGAGTCACAATAAATACTTTTTTCTTACTTTCATTCTTAGGTATGCAGGAGATGTTATAGCGCAAACACAGGTGTAAGTACTCTTTAATTCTCTCACTGTCATAATCCAAGCAATGTTTCTAATAGCTATTCATTGTATTAAAATCTGACTACGACACTGATCTAGCGGTAGAACGCGCGATGGCTCTTGGATTCTCAGATGAAGCAAAGGCTTTTTGGCTAAAAAAATCTCAGTTACAGCTCGGAATCGTGGAGCCCGGAGAGATTAAAGCCAAGTTGAGCTGGAAAAAGGCTTGCCCCGAGGCAAGGTTTACATGACTGCCGCAATGTGGGTGCA
Organism: Gortyna flavago; assembly: GCA_963669345.1. Taxonomy (NCBI): domain Eukaryota; kingdom Metazoa; phylum Arthropoda; class Insecta; order Lepidoptera; family Noctuidae; genus Gortyna; species Gortyna flavago. The sequence goes on along the minus strand of OY770152.1, from coordinate 4,237,506 downwards.
CTATACGCCTCTGGCACCCCTAGGATCTGATACCAATGGTAACTCCCCAACCTTTGAGGAACCCTAACCCAAAAATCTACACTCATAAACACGAAACGAAAACCAATTAAGTTGGCAGTCGCCACCGTACGGAACCATCAATACGAATCAACTCGTTGCTTGCTATTAACTGCCAGGTTAGGTCAGGAGACGGATTGCAGGTTTGTAACGTGATCTGAGATTAATTTGAAATAATTAATCGACTTAAAATATACCCAAAGGGAAATACTTGAATACCTTCACCATAATATAAAACACTTTTTTTTTTATTAATGATCCTCTTATTTTTTTTGCGCTTTTAATGATGTACCCTTTTTTTTAATCGTTGAGCTGGGGTAGCAACTAAGCTAGGGCATCCTAACCATTCAAGTTAGGTTAGGTTAGAACTGTGACCTACCGTTACTGCCAAGTTGGTCACAGTTACTTGGCTATTTCGTATTGTTAAAACCTCAAAATAGGAATTATTTGGAGCTCCCAAAAGGAGGCTCAGTCATTATATTAGGGTGTTCAATCATTAATTTAAAAGCGCAAATTGAGAATTATTATAGGTTCGATTTAATACGTGCCATTTTCATATAATGAAGAAAGAAACGCAGAAATTCTATAAAGATTAAATAATATGCTTTTACAAAAATAAAATTAATCGAAATAGGTTAGATCCTCTAATCAGAGAAACATATTTAAGAAATTGCGTATGGTGTGACTAGCTTAGTTGAGCCACTGAACTGCCAAGAATATCCATTTTTTTATTTACTAGCAACTTTCCAGTAATCTATCCCACATTTAGTACCTATCGTTTTCCTAGGAAACACTTTAAGTAGGTAACCTCAGATTTGAAAACAATGCAAATCCTAGAGTCAAGCTACTATTCCTGTTAGGATTATTTCTGAGTAACTTGAAATATTATACGATAAATTTCAGATTTCGTGCACTCGAGTAAAACCAGTATTTGTCCGTTGTATTTCGCAATATCTCTTTCACCCTAGCTCCGATACTACATTTGTGATCACCGCTTATATTTCAGCGGGTCGGCCCGCCCAAAATTTAGATTGGATTCATCACCAATCAACCTCTTTATCTCAATCAGATAAGGTCGAAATTCGGTCAACACTTGTTTGGTATAAAATTATTAAAACAAACGGGCGATTCCTTTCGCGATCTTTGAAACGTCAAAATGAATTTCTTTAATCAGTTTTGGTGTAACGAGTGTAAATATTTAAACCGGATCTTTCATCGGGTTGAACGAGTTTAATTTTTTGAATGTTAAAATGGAATGTGGATTGTGGCACGGAGCGTAATGCTGCGTGCTAATCGTTCTTCTACAGACTGTACTTCGGAGAGTGTGCGCAGGAGCTCCATGATCTGATCCCACCATCTCCCTTTCACCACCGGATTACCAGATGCACTGCAGGATACCATCCGCACTTGATATATATCTCAACAACTAGCTTCAGCTTTCTGACTGACCGACCCCTTGAAAATTCAAAAGTGCCTGTAATTAATTTATTTGAAATAAATGCTTGGAGTTTGAATTTAAGACCAGTCGTAATTAGGGCTTCTCCCCCACATTTATTATGCGCACAGCCAAAGTGTAGAACTCTCTGACAGCGTGTCTCTTCCATATTTAACCTGTCTGCCTTCGAAGCAAAAGTGAACAGGCATCTTCTTGGCACGCTCGTCCCATCATAGACCTCATCCCCTGCTTTTCACCAAGCGTTATCGAGGTAAAGAGGCTTCCAATCGCGATCTCATCTCAGCGCCAGTCAATGTCAAAAAGCTGTCAAAAATGCAGGTAATTATGAGGTACTTTTGACAGACTGTGACAGATTAGGATGCGAACATTCTTTTAAAAATACGGGTATTACCCCTCTGGTGTTTGGTGAGAGCAGTGCAGCCCTGTGGGACAGCAGTGGTGGCAAAGTGGTAGCGGCCCCGGCTTACGAGTCGTGATTCGAGTCGTGGGTTCGAACCCATTCAGGCGCTTTACTTTGTGTAAATTATTTCATCACCACTGCTCTCAAAACGGTGAAGGAAAACATCGTGAGGAAATCGGCATGTCCTAGAACCAAAAATTCGAAGACATGTCACATCTACCAACCCGCACTGGGCCCGCGTGGTGGATTACAGCCCACTCTCTGTCACAGAGAGGAGGCCTGTGTCCCAGCAGTGGGAATAATGTAGGCTGATTATGTAAATTAATTATTTCTTCTTCTTTTACATCTTCGTCAGGCTGTACCTACTCACATCGTCAATAATCCTTTTTAAGTATTTATTAAAATAAAAATTCAAAATCGAAAACACTCATTCGAACTCAAAAAGGCTAAAACAAACAAAATGATGCCCAAATTAAACAATCATCACGATAAAATCAATCATTCCCCATAATACTTTAATAAACGTAAAAAAAACATGTTGCTATAGATATAATAACAAATAAATATGCATGCCTGTCTGTCTGCAACCAATCAACTCCTGTTTTGATAGCAAATATCATTCGGAAACTCAAATAAAAAATATGTATATATGGCAAACAGACATTTTGTGAAAATATTAAAAGTAAAATGGAACTGCGACCAGTGTTCAGTTTTCAATTTACGTGTCGCTGTTAAAGTGAATAATTTATATATTTGTGTTGTGGTCGCAAGCGCTACTGATGAGCATGAGGGTTTGAACCCCGGGTCGGGAAAACTGTTACTGTTTTTTGCTATTTGGAATTTCTCAGTAGCAACCCGATGTTTTCCTTCACCGTGCACCGTTTTGAAAGCAGTGGTGTTGAAAATAATTTATACAAAGTAAAGCGCCTGTCTGGGTTCGAACCTACGACCTAACGACTCGTAAGTCGCCAGAAGAAAAGAGAAGAGTGCCATAGGCAATTCTTCCAATGAACCCTCAGATTATGGAGGGACAAAATATTATAACGATAGGTGGCCAGGTGGAATTTCTCAATCTGATCCAGCCTGTCCCTTGCCGTGCCCTGTCTCAGCGAAGCCCTAAGCCGAGGTCCGTACCCCACGGGAACCCTTATCATGTAGTCGCTTAGTATTTTTAAGCCCTGGCTGTGGAGGCCTTAATTTATTGAAGCACCCACAACTCGCAAGCAACCTTATAAGTTGATCTGCGAGGTGACATATACCAGCTGACTTTTTTTATCGTCATACTTAATAGGTGAACGGAGCACAAGCCTATGGCACAGATATTATTTTCTTAAAAAAAAAAAATCTCTTTTTGTTGTCGCTACCAATTCGTTGATAATTTCCGCGCGTTGAGATCCGCCCATGAGTTGAACTATTATACTAAAAATTTTCGAATTATTCGTATTATTCGTTCACTTTGTGAAAAAAAAAAAAAAACTAAATTTCTCTATGGTACCTAAGTAGGTACTATTAGTTATTCTGTGGTATAGCTTTTTACTCTGTTCGACTTTTTGTTTTTGTCCAGACTGTAAAAAACTCAGACTGTATATAAAAAAAATTATTATGATTGTGTGGAATTTCTAAGCTTGCTGAACATGAATATATGGTTTGTTTTTATATAGGTATGTGTAATTTATCAATCTCCATAAAATTATCACACTAGTGACTATATTAAAAGAATACAATTTGAATACCTACAAAAAATATCACAAAAATCCTCTTCTTTGTTAATGCCAAGGTCGATTTTTACGATTTCCCATAGATTCAGTCAGAGACGGATATATTATTTGCATAGAGACGGCGCCACAGATCCTAACCTCTTTTATTATGTGCTAATCACTACAGGATTATAGGGTGTGTATACAGGGAGTTGCGTGCTTGATTGATATTGTTATTTTTTTTGTTAGTAAGTTTATTACGGTCAGTGGAGGGTAGGTTACACAGAACAGATTATCTGTTCTGTGGTAGGTTATCATGGCTCATAGTTAAACTTGTTTGTTTGAACACAGTATTTTATAATTAATCTATTATTATTATTATGTTTTACTAATCCTTGTCTGCGTCTTTTCAGCGACTAACATCTGCCCATCTGAGCATCTTCACATATCAAGATCCCTCCGTGCCTCGGAAAGCACGTTAAGCCGTTGGTCTCGGCTGTCTTTCGTGGATCTATGACAGTCGTTACGGGTCGTCAGAAGCCCGAAAGTCTGACAACCTGTCATACCAAGGGGTAGAGTATTACCCAGTTCCTGGGTTGTGGAGGTCAGATAAGCAGTCGCATCCGTTTTGACTGGAAGCCGACCCCAACAAAGTAGGGAAAAGACTTGGCAGTTGATGTAAAAAAATGCACTAACATAAAACTCAAAACCACACTCCATAATTTCGCGATCACTTTCCTTACAATAAAATAAATGTACTTATGAAGCAAAATCCTTTTTCCATCGTCATTCTCACCGCACTGTCAAAATGTCATACAAAAACTGTGACAACATAATATTAGGGTTCCGTAATCATTGCGGCAGCGGTGAAGCCTACCGCAAACGTTTGCGGTTCCGCACTCGCAATAATTCATGACATTGTTAAGAAAATGAACAAGGATATTTTGTGAGGGCTTAATTTTGTGTAATATTTTTTTAAAAGCCGTAATTTATGCTGGTTTTCTTTATAACTGTATCCGTAGATGATTGATAGATACCGAGGTTTTGTTTGTTATTGAGAGCAGTGGTAACGGCCCCGATTAACGAGTTCTAGGTCGTGGGTTCGAACCCAGACAGGCGCTTTACTTGGTGTAATTTCATAGCACAGATGTAAGTTCTATGTGAGTTACCATTTACCGGGTAATAATATGTCTTTCATTGACTTGAATGTGCCCTGGCGGCTGATAGTATGTCATGCTCACTAAAATGTCTCGCTGACGGTGGCGTGTGTGTTGGATCATTTAGCTCCCTTCAAAATGGTTGAGCTGAATGGTGCTGATCTATGCGTCATGTTTGTGAACGGGCGCCGTCAGTTGGGGCTGGTCATCAATTGGCTGCCTCGGCTTATTTTTTTATTTTTTTTTTTTTATTGTTGTTTTGTTAAGTACTATTTGCTGTACTCTGGACGCTCTTAACACGTACGTCTTTTTTATTTGATTACATCGTTCTCACATATAATTATAAATTCAACATTAATGATGTAACTAATATTTTTGTAAAAATATAATTTAAAAGAGTGTCCATGGAGTTTCTTGCCCGTTCTTCTCCATAGGTACCTACGCTTTGGAATGGGCAACTAGCTTCATATTTTCTGACTGACCGACTTCTTGACAATTCAAAAGTGCCTGTAAATGGTTTAATTGAAATAAATGCTTTGAGTTTGAGTTTGAGTAAATAATTTTCATCACCACTGCTCTCAAAACGGTGAAGGACAACATCGTGAGGAAACCGGCATGTCGGCTTGGTAAGAAAGACTTTTTGCTCATCAAATGTTGCTACTTTATTTAATTATATGCGCATGTTTAACGATAACATGCGGATTGTTTGTCCCCTGAATAAGGCATGATAATTGTATCATGCCTACAATGTCAATGTCAATGGGTGTCCTAAAATGGGATAATAAAAGGCTGATATTGATCAGCCTTTTATTATCCCATTTTAGGACAAAAGCCGCTCCTCATACAGAGAAGGCACGAACATTGATCACCACGCTTGCTCAAGACGGGTTGGTGATACAGGGTTATTTTAAATTGGCTAGCTAAACTCCGCAGACGCGATGGGTATCATCCTAAACACAATAAAAAGAAAATGACAATTTATAAAAACATCATCCTATAGCTTCAAATATTGCGTGACGTAACAACATAAACATTGCATACTAATTCGAAGTCCCGGGTTCGTTTCCTGAGTCGCGTCGGACACATAAAAATGAACAAAAAATCTTTTGTTGTTTTACGTTCAAGGTTTTGTGTGAAAGAGAGGGTAGGCAGAGGTCATTATCTTGTGGTACAGATCTATTAAGATGTTATACTTAATGTTTTTTTACAAAAAAAAATATGCTGACTCTCTCGCTGGTACAGTGGTCGAAAGCGCGAATGCTAAGCAGTGTCTTAGGTTCAGTCACCAGAATCCTAATTGCATAACACAATATCAAACACAATCTCAATGATTTTGAAGGAAGCATTGCATTGCTTCATATGTTCAAAAATGTGTCCGCTCAACAACGTAAACAAAGCAATGTATATTGTTGAACTGTCATAGTGAAACCCATTGCTATTATAGTGTTATGCAATTATCCTGATGGTCGGTGTTTTTCGATAGGATTTTTTCAAGAGCAGTAGAAGGCTAATTCTCGTACTTAATTTTAAACGTTCAAAATTTGTTCTCATTTCAGTCTTATCTCGGCGACAAACAAATGTCAGAAACTTGTCAAAAATTTAGGGAAATTAAAGATATTTTTGACAGATTGAGACTGAGATCAGACTGTAAACGTTCTTATATTTACGAGAATTGCCCCTCTGACGTCTAGTTTTGTACTCGGTTGATAACAATTGTTGGCAATATGATCTCTATTAAATGTTTGGCGAAATATGACTAAACTAGATACATCTCCGCCGCCTTCTTCGTGATTCAGTGTGATACGAGATTTTCTGATACCGTCGTCCCAATTTTTTTTTGGTTTTCTGTTGGCCTATACTGTCCCACTGCTGGGCAAACGCCTCCACTAAATCCTTCCAGGAACAAGTTGTCCCAAATTAAATCTATTTAATATCTACGAGTATATACAATCTTTATCTATATTAAAAATAAAGCTAAAGAGTTTGTTTGTTTGAAAGCGCTGATCTCTGGAACTACTACACTGATTAAAAAAAATCATTTTGCATTTGATAGCCCAAGTTTTGACGAAGGCTATTTATTACTTAACATCATGCTATGACCCTTAAGAACCGAGCAAAACACAAAAAAAGTCACAAAGAACGCTAAGCGAACACGAAGTAATAGCGCGGGCAGGCGATGCGATGCAATGCGATGCGATGGGTCGGGGAGCTAGAAATTTCACGCGGACGAAGTCGTAGGCAGACGCTAGTTGTTATTACATATTTGGGCCCTAATTTGCAGTGACACACAGCAGACAAAGAGCCAGCAGCTACCATTTGTTTTATTACAACTACTAGCTGTTCTTGCTCTCAAAACGGTGAAGACAGAGAGGAGGCCTGTGTCCCAGCAGTGGGAACATTCTAGGCTGATTATGTAAAACAAATTGAAAGGCACATGCCAAAATGAACTTTCTAAATACAGAAAGAAAAGCTATCGTCTGCCATCGTTAATTAAAACTTCTTGCTAAATCTAATTTAACTACAGGAAAAACGTAGGTAGTTTAACTAATCAACATTCAAACAGCGTTGAAACATTATTGATAATCCAAAATGGCTGGAAGTTTTGGGTGGGCCGAATTATCTATAACAACTGATCGACAAGACATGAATTTTAATTGCGTTGAATCATAGTTTAAGTGATGGATTGACTGCGAATGATTTAGGATTTTGCATTTTGATATTATATCTTTGTCTTGTCTCTTTGATACTATATCTTTGTCTGGCTAAATAATAACAGTCGTACTGGTCGATTGCAGGTAACTCTTGCCGGTCCATGGATGGGCGAATATCCATTACATATCGAGAACTCTCCGTGCGTCGGGGCTGTCATTCGTGGATCTTTGACAGTCGTTACGGGTAGTCATAAGCCCGAAAGTCTGATAACCAGTCTTACTAAGGGGTATCTTGTTACCCAATAACTGGGTGTGGAGGTTAAATAGACAGTCGTTCCTTGTAAAATACTGGTATTCAGCTGCATCTGGTTAGACTGGAAGACAACCCCAACATAGTTGGGAAAAGGCTAGGCCCTCAGGGCTAGGCATATGACGATGAATCAAAGCGGCCTATAATGTTTCCATTGCTGTGGCATAATCCTCCTCTAGAAGAAGAAGTAGGCAATAATCCACCACGCGGGCCCAGTGCGGGTTGGTGGATGTCATAAAGTCTTCGAATTTTTTGTTCTGGGTCATGGCCGGCTTTCCTTCACCGTTTTGTGAGTACTTGCACAATTATCAAACAAATGAAGATTAGAGAAACAATGGAAGAAATGTGTGATGATATGGCAATAAAGGGCGTAAATTATGGGATGCATGAAGAAGCCTCCTCGTGTGGCGCAGTTTGTTCCGCCAGTTACTCAACTGAACCGAGCGCTCGGCGCATCCTGGACAGTCACACCCAACACCTTACATGACGGGCCAATTCTTCCCTTGCGGTGGTAGGGCTAACGTCCACCTGATTTGCGACCACCCTCCCACCGAAGTTCGGCGTCAAGCAGCCTGCTGTGTTTCGTCGATGCGTGGGAGTTCCAGTGCCTTAGGCATCTTCTGGGCACGCTCGTTCCATCATAGACATCATCCATCGCTTTCCATCAGGCGTGATCGAGGCTATTTAAAATTAAAATTTAAAAAATCCTCCAGGCCGTAACTATTTCCTATTTTCCCGTAAATATAACCTTCGGCGCGGGAGATTTTGTAGAGCACAAGTGTATGCGCAGACACAGGTGCACACTCTCTTCCCTCACTCTCATAGTCCGATGGGACGACACGCAATCCGACATGACCGGAGATAGATCAGGCGCAGGACCAAAGGCTTAAGGTGCTTTCCGAGGCACGGGGGTATCACACCGCCAACTTCCAAGCTCCGGGCTGATACTAAGAAATTCGTAATGGAAAAACTCAATAACACTAATTGTCCGACCGAATGGGGTGAATTTTAAGATGACGGTCAGGCAAAAATTATGAAGAAGAGATATGTTGCAACTATAAATAAAGTTGAATCCTGACAATAAAATCCCACCAAAAACACAAAACCCTTGACCGAAGCTAAACTAACTTTAGCCACACCAAATTCCATCCATTTACCAACTTTTTTGTCCAAACCCCGTCTATCCTAACCAAACGTAGCGGCATAGCCGTTTGAGTAGGTTTTTTCGAGGTGTTGAAGTGCGGCGCCCGGATTCTGTTTGACAAATAAAGACGACATAACAAAAAACCCATTTGCATGTGTTAATAGTACTGGCATTGTTTTACAAGCACTTTTGAGGTCGACGTCGAATGGAGATGTTGTTTTAAAGTCTTTTTTAGAGACCGGTTTTAAGTTTTTGTTTTTTTTTATGTACTAAAATTGGTGTGGTTTGTTTATGAGAATTAGAGGGGCTTGCGGCTATTTGTAGGTCTTTGAAAGTCGATACGCATATAGCACAGACTAAAAGACACACAATACACCAGATACATACATCAGATAAAAACAAATAAAAAGTGTAAAGTCCGATGTAAGAAATTAGTAAGAAAATACCTACACCAAAAAGGCCCAGTTCCGCAAAAATGCCAGACAACTAGTGCCTGACGCTGGTTTTCAACTGGACCTGAGAAAACATCACCAGGAAACATGGTTGATCGTCGAGTCTGGAATTGTCGACACGCAGTGAGCAATCGTGGTGAACACTGCTAGTACCTTCTCTGCAATTGAAAAATCACTGTCTGGTTGATTATATGTATTAATATCCGCCTAGTCACCATGAGTTCTGAATCATAACTACCTATATTTACTTACTTATATACAAGTTTATACATACAGGTACCTATTGATCCAATCCAATATAATATTATGTTGCGAAGGTGTTTTTCGTTGGCATTCTTGTTGCGATCTTTCTGAGTGGTTTAAGTTATAAACTTAATCTGGCGTTTATGATTTATCCAACTTCGTTGTGAGAGCAGTATTGGCTCAGTGGTAACGACCGCGACTTACGAGTTGTAGGTCGTAGGTTCAAACCTTGACAGGCGCTTTACTTTGTATAAATTATTTCATAATCCCTACTCTTAAGAGCGTTTACGCCGTACGGCATGTCATGTTCTCTGCTAATTTTTTAGACCTTTGTATCCTGCTTATGCATATGAAGTTTCATTAAAATCGGTTCATTCATTTCGAAAAACAACGGCTTGAATGTTTGTATGAAATGCCGTACGGCGTAAACGCTCTTAAAACGATGAAGGAAAACTAAGTGAGGAAACCAGCTTCTTCTCGAGTCAACTAATTCGAAGACATGTGACATCTACCAACCCACACGCACAGAAGTCTCGCTTGCCATCGCTAGACGAACGTGGTAGTTTCCTTCATCAGCTAGAAATATTATCTTGGAGACTCTCTCATACTGTATTTGACTACCCACCAAGTTTACGTTTTTAAATGATATAGCCACGAGTATTCTGCGTGATATTAAAGTGAACTTTTCATATTTGCGCCTTGTCGGACGCGCGTTAATAATCACTTCATGCTTGTAGCGTACCGGCTTGTGTGGTGGATGCACCTGTTGTCGGCCGTCACTTAAAAGTTTAAGTAAAAGATTTTCGTCTTAAAAGTATAGCAAATTCCTCCCTCCATTTCTTTCATCGACGATTCTGTACGGAAAACAGAGGACATAAAAAGGGCAATTTGGCAGAATCATAATACAATTCATATCACGCAATTTCATCTGTATGACAGTTTTGTATGGAGATTCGTAAAATGCTACAGGTAGGTACACCTCTGCCTAACCCTTCAAGGATATATAGATGTGAAACTGTCAGACAGATGATTTGCGATGTATGAGTTGTTTTATGATTCTGCCAAAGTGGCCTTTTTAGGCCCCCTGATCTTAGATAATTCAAAAAATTCATTTATATTCTACTAGCTGTTGCCCGTGACTTCGTCTGCGATCCAGAATGAAAAGAAGCCTTTGTCTTTCTTCAGGTCATGGTATACTTTCATTTAAATCCATTCAGCCGACTTCTGTGTGGCTTTTGGCGAGTAAGCTTAACAAACAAACAATGAGTTTGTTTGTTTTTTTCTTTCGTATTTACAATATTAGTTAAGATATTTAGGATTAGGATTAGGTAATACTGGTATTCAGCTACATCCAGTTAGACTGGAAGCCGACCCCAACATAGTTATAAAAAAGACTATATAGGCAGATGATGATTTAGGATTAGGTTATGCCATTGTAGGAATTTAAACAAAAAAATTGTTGTTATATTTGTAAATCGTATTTGTGGTGAATTGGGGAACGCCTTCTCAGAAAATTTATGCAGAAAATTTATTTACAACCAATTAAAAGTGAGGTTTTAACACTTCATATTATTGCGTTAACTGATGAGGATAATATTTCAATATTTGCAATCGGTGTACAAGGAAAATAAATTAAACGAAATAATACTACTTTATACATGTCGCAGCCAACTGGTTAAATTAGCCGTTTAGTTAACATCCTGGCGTTTAAAAGTAGTGCTCGCCTCGCTTTGCTTTCTCGACTCGCATATGCGGTTGATCACAGTTCTAACTTAACCTAACCCATTTGGTCGGGGTGCCCTGGCTTAGTTACAAACTTCCAACCTAAATTGTAATTGAATATCATTCAGGCCGTTAGTTGAACGGCCGCCATTTAGTTAAAAGGCTAGGCGGTTAACTGAACGGCTAATTTAACCAGTTGGCTGCGATATACATATAAATTCGTTAGAGATACTAAAACTGCACCAACAACCGGTGCACTTACCTCACTTAATAACTGTGCAAAATCCTTAATGTCAGCGCATTGTATGGTGTTAATTTATAACTGGTACAGAGGTCGATATAACTGGTTGCGCAGTTTTGTGCAAAACGCTTATTATGTGCAGTTTTTGTGCAAAATGGTGCTTGAGCGCAAAATTATATAGCCCAATGGTCCTCTTCGTGAGTTCGAGTCCAACATTTTGCGCTTTTGATGTGAACTCACTTAGGCAGGTTTTCATTATGCAGGTCGTTGAAGTGCACTAAAATAACCTTCACAAGTCATTATCATTTCAGCCGAAAGACGTTCACAGCTGGACATAGGACTCCCTCAAGGTTTTGTGCTTCTCTTCATCAAGTCATCAGTCTACCAACTACAGCTGTATCTACTACGCCACATGCGAACAACGCAGAGTTTACCGCGCAACTAGCATAGAGAGAGAACAGAGAGAGAGAGAGAGATGAAGAGTATGAGTGAACTTTACACCCTTTTCCTGATACCACTATACAGCTACCTACTAACGCTGTTACTTCTGGTACGCGCCCTCACTAGTTGTAATAAACTAGTTTTATCTCACAAAGCAACGCGCGGTTTACTTGTGGTATTCAAGTGTACAAACACACTACGAATGTCTGCGTGAAGACTACTAACGGCCGCATATAACAGACAGACACACACACTTCCGATTTTAAAATACGGTGTAATTTTTATGTGGTAGGTACATTACAGCCCGTAACACCGGTCAGTACCCACCTTTATAAATGTAATCATTTAGGTAGGTATAAAAAGTCTTTGATATCTCTTAATAAGTTTTGTCATCTTATCGTTACTAAACTGACAGTTAAGTAATTATGAAGGATTTAAATAATAATGCATTATGTCTTGATGTGTGAGTAAGTATACAGACTTAACAATATGTGTTAGGGAAACTTGTTGATTTTTTAGCGAATTAACTAAATATTGCTATCAAATCAATCAAAACAAAATTATTGTATTTCACATAAACCTGGAGAGCAGTGGTGGCCCAGTGGCAACGGCCGCGACTTACGAGTTGTAGGTTAGGTTTGAATCCAGACAGGCGCTTTACTTTGTTTAAATTATGTCATCAACATTGCTCTCCAAACGATGAAGGAAAACATCGTGAGGAAACCGCATGTCCTAGAACCAAAAATTCGAAGACATGTGACATCTACCAACCCGCACTTGGCCCGCGTGGTGGATTACGGTCCTCTCCCTCTTACAGAGAGGAGGCCTGTGTCCCAACAGTTTGAACATTCTATAATGTTCCCACTGTTGCGACGCAGGCCTCCTCGTCAATCATGATGCAGTGGTTTTTTTCATAAAACTCGATTACCAAAGGACATTTCGAATTTTTTCGATCGAGAATTAGACGTTGTGCGTGTAGACTAGCGTCTAACTGCTCATCACTGATACTATCTCTGTCGGACACGATGCCAGGTGAGATAGCATGCTTTTTGGCCATGACCACCAGTGAGTTCGAGCTCGCGACTAGTTCCACCTTAAGTAGCTACACATACTTAAACTCACGCCGTCTTCCCATGAGGGGGTAGGCAGAAACGTACAGAACGCCAACTGCTACGATCCTTACCTACTCCTTTTGCCTCGTTTACGTTCATGCTGGTCATACACGCACGCAGGTTACGAGTACCTACTATACACCTCTTTTTGAAGAATATCACCAATAAGGTAGATAGTTCGATACCTAGGGTTTAAAAGAATATTTATTATGACGCAAAAGATCGAGAAGCTGAGAGGCGTCTACCCTGCACTAGGACAAATTTCAGGCCGATATTATAATTTCTTTACAACTTTATGTTACGGTACATTATACCTACCCAAATTAACAACGAAGGAAGGGTTAACAGTTAACCTGTCACAAGCGGGTCGGAAACCTTTTAAATCTGACTTTAACACCTGTCATCTCAAATTATTTAAATTGTCGGAGAATTTTGAAAGTTAAATGTGAGTTTCCATTCGTGAATATAATTATGGATATTAAAATTACATATTTTTATTCGGAATCTTGTTCTTCGTGATTTTTTAAAGATATTGCTAGTATATTACATGGCAATAACAATGTTCAACAAATTACCGGAACTAATAAAATAAAAAATAAAATAAAAAACCAAATTCAATAAATTTAACAGGAACTTAAGAGAATATCTAACACAAAAATGCTTTTACTCGGTCGTAGAATACCTAGAACAAAATATTTAGTAGATAACTCATCATCTGCCTAGCCTTTCTCCAACTATGTTAGCATCGGCTTCCAGTCTAACCGGATGCAGCTGGATACCAGTATTACCAGTATATTACATGGAGTGACTGCCTATCTGACCTCCACAACCCAGTTACTGGGTAATACGATACCCCTTGGTAAGACTGGTTGTCAGACTGCCTGACGACTGTCAAATATCCACGAATGACAGCCGGGACCGAGGCACGGAGGGGTGTCGATATGTAAAGATGGTCACCCATCCACAGATCAACCGCGGCAAGCGTAGCTTAACCTGATCGATCGATCGTCTAGTAGATAACTATGATAGCTAAATAAATAATTAGATATTTAGCGATAAAAAAAAGCGCACACACACATGACATACTCGTATTATTATTATCATGTTGCCGTGCCCTAACCGGGTTTCATGTTGGAACTTACTTATATTGTAACAACTTAATGTACGTATAAATGCAATAAAGAATTTGAATTTGAATTTAATCCATTGCTTCAATGTTCGAAAAATGTGTCTGTCAAACAACGTAAATAATGCAATGGATGTTGTTAAACTGTCAAAACGACACTACTGATAGTGTGTTAGGCAATTACCACAAATCCTAAACAGTAAGATTTTTTACCAATAAAAACCTGACATATCGAACCTAGGACATTAACAACCCTTCACTACTACCACACCATAGTGACATAAAAAATGCCATTACAAAAAAAAAATGTAAAGCTGCGATAAACTTATGCCGATAGTCTTCGGAGGAACAAGGAGCGAGCGAGCGAGAGGTCCGAGTATGAAGAAGACAGAGGATTGCATCATGGAAGGTGTAAAAGATGAAACACGAAAGTGACGCGTGTTTTAGTGATGGGGTCTTTTTGCAAATTGGATTTGTCGATAAAACTATCTTTTTAGTTTTGTTGAGTATTTTTTATATTTTTCTAGGTAGGTATTTGCTGGTTTTATGCTATTATTGAATTTATTTTGAAACAGGCTTTTGGATGGAATTTTAATTTAAGACCACATGAGTGTCCAGTAGGTAAGTACATCAATGACCAATGGCCATTTTTAATATTATTAAAACTAAATGAAGATTCAGTTTAATTTCTAGTTTGTTCTTAAATTTGATTTCCCGTTGCGAACTAATGCATATTATACGTTATGCTTGAGACATAAGAGCCATGCATGCGGAAGTTTTTACTTACTACAAATCTTACATTTATTACGAACCTGCAAAAAAGGGGTGCCCGGCACACTGACCGACATCATTTTTTCAGGTTTCGGCCATATGTTTGTTGGATCAATAACACCCGCTGTTGCCGCAATATTTAAAGTGTGTTCTTTTTTGTTTACACTTTTACGCTATTTAATATGTTAGAAAAAATCACTTTTTTAATTTGAATGTTAGGATTTATTTGATGGTTCCTAAATACTCCTATGCATTAGTATTGTTAGTGTTTTCATTTATAGTCGTATTGTCATCCCCACATTGTATAATAGTTCACGGAACGCAAAACATTTATGAATATGAATATTTATGTAGTAGCAGATTTATTTTCTGTGTTGAAAAATGTTTCAATAACTCCGTCTCTCTACATCGTACTTTTTGTCCACAATTTATAAGCAATCATCACTCCTGTAAACTATAACTAAAATAAACTCAAAACTATCGACATCGACACCCAAACTATGTCCCAATCCCGTCCCCAGAGGTCACGGCCTAAAGCCGTCTTGAAACGAGTTCCCCGCGGTACCGTCGACGACTAAATAATAATAATATACACACACAACACACACACACACACAACTCACACCCACACACATGACCTTAGGAAGCAGAGGAGCGATGAAGGGGGCAAATTCCGCACTTTTTGACCCCAACACAGGAATAAAAGGGGTATTGTTTTCTTGCTCAAGTTAGATTTATTTGTCATCGCATCGCTTTGACTGTTGAAGTTTATACTAAGAATCAGGTAGGTTATCTTTCGTCTCCTGAAGACCAATTCCCGTAATTAAAGACGTTCAAAATCTAGTCGCAATCTCATCTCAGCGATAATCAATGTCAAAAAGTTGTCAAAAATGTAGGGATTTTGGAAGTATTTTTGACAGATTGAGACTGAGATCAGACTGTGAACGTTCTTAAAATTACGAGAAATGCCCTTCGAGGACTTGTCAAAATGATTAGGAAGGCAGGTGATGTGCAGGGCAGGTTAAGGTGACAGTTAACAGTTCGTGCACACATGGTACAAAATTGCATGACAACTTTTTCGTCGAATATTTACCTGCAAATGATACGGCTGTCTGGTGAGGTCGGTTTAGGCGTTTTTTTTTTTTGTTGTTGTTACCTACCTTAGCTGAGCGTAGGGTTAGGTGGGTTCGATTCCCAGGTCAAGCGAAGTGTTATTGGGAATTTATTAAACAGCCCGGAGTTTGGAAGTTGGCGGTGTGATAATTATATTGCATCAAGTTCAGAAGACTGATAGATATTTAGTTATTTCAAAGCTTCCTCTCTCCTACTATAATTTTGCTGTGCCCGACAGGGTCCACAATGATCACATAATAATTTAAATTACCACATAAGTGCACATTGTCGAATGCAAATAAATGATTGAGTATTGAAGTGCAGTAAGGAAGTTATTCGTATTATAGCTTCGAGTAAATTGAGCATAAAAAATTTCATTACAGGTACCTGCGAGGATTCAGAATCTATAATTTACTCAATTTACCAAAAATCCTTCCAGAGTTTCTAATTAGCGCGACAGAATTGTACCAATTATCTGAAGATTTGATAATATTTCCCGCGCCAAATGTTTCTCTCCGTTGAGAATGGCCGCTACGGCCGAAATAAGACCGTATTTCGGCCAGGACTATTTTTTAATGTCATGTTGTAACCTATGTTATCCCATTGATTTCTGACAAATGCGTGCACTGACTGGACAGGTCCTCTCAATCTGTGTGGTTTTTTCCCCTCAAAAGACCATCTCAGACATCGATCTGCAATTCTACATGGTCTTCATATAACCTGACCAAGTTTATTTCTGGACTTTAAAAGAGACTGTGACCTCTGAGTTTGTTTCGGCCTTTCTTCTCAGAGTAGTCAGATAGGAAACGCCGACCTCATCTAGTTTTATAAAAAATATGACTGACGTTTAAAAGTGTTTGTGCAAACCTACTTACAAGATAAAATAATTTATCATTTATCACTGCTGGGCATAGGACTTTTTTTTTTCAAGTTTCTTTGTGTTTCTCCCTCTCTAGTCTTAGACGAGTCCAAATCGTCGTGGCAATAAAGTTCAGTCTGTTTTGGAAAGTTATAAGATAATAAAAGCGACGTCCTGCCTTCTGCTACTTATCAACAAACTGCGATCTTTGAGAGAATTTGTATGCTAAACCGGGGAATTATTATCATCTGTTTCATACATTTAAAGCCGCTAACCATCATCTGCGGAGCCTTTTCCCAACTATGTTAGAGTCGGTTTTTAGTCTGACCAGATGCAGCTGAGTACCAGTATTTTCCATGTAGTGACTGCCTACCTGATCTCCACAACCCAGTTACTGGGTAATACTATAAGGACCCCTTGTTAAGAGTGGTTATAAGACTTTCAGGCTTCTGACGCCCAGAACGACTGTCAAAGATCCACGAATGACAGCCGGGATAAACGGCTTAACGTGTTTTCTGAGGCACGAGGAGATCTACCCCGGTATTTAAAGATGGTTACCTACCCATGGACTGACCGCGGCAAGCCTGATCGATCGACCCGAGGCTGTTATTACTTAGCCACGAGCCCCTCTGACGATGACTGTTAAAGATGTCGGAAAAAATCATGCGGACTGGGAGTTATATTAAGCGTATACCGCGTAAACCAATATATGTCTATTCAAACTTAAGTATGTTTCAATTTAGACAAATATCAACTAAAGTTGATTTTAGAGTCACTAGGAAGTAGGACTATTGAAAAATTTATAAATATTTTCGAAGTTGTAGCGCAATCTGAAATTTATTATGTAGGATTTAAAGTTATTTTTCTATAAACTCAAATTTGTTTACATTTTTGGCAAATAAATTGCGAATTCAGATTATATGAAAACAATGTACAAATTATATTTTTGAGAGTGAACAGCTAGTAATTTATACAGGAAAGACAAAGCAGGAGTAAACACTAGATTATATTTGCCAAATCTCGCAACCTAATCGTTCCATTGGCGGAGATTGGCACGGGCAACATAACAATAGCGGACGGGATTTGGAATAAATTAGTCATTTCCTACTGGAATATTCGTTACGGAATTTTGTCATAGAGTAGGTTGTAGAGTGGTCAAATAGTTTCATAACAATAATAATAATAATAGAAATAATAGTTAACAATAATATAATAGTTTCTTCGCCCTACGCCAACGCTAATGGAGCCATCCTCTAGGATTAACCTGAACAAGTTTGCCCCCTTGTCACGCGACATACGATTGTTGAATATTATTTCAAATGAGGTAGATATATTTCACTGCAGCCTGATGAAGTTCACAGAAGTAGCATTGAAAATATTGAGAAATAATTTTAATTGTACTGCAGTGGTATTTTTTATTGTCTGTTATTTTAATTATTATTAAATTTTAAAGTTAATTGTATTTGAATTATATTTTTAATTGTATTCTATTTGTATATATATTTTGTATTTTTAATTGTAATGTATTTTTAATTGTGTTTTTGGGTACCCACTACCTGCGCAATGTAAGTTAGATGTATGTGTATCTTTGTAGTAGTAACATTGCTTTGGCGTTATAGCTGTTAAGGTGTTATTTACGATTTTTTTTATTAAATAAATAAATAACATCACGCCTATATTCTCCGAAGGGTTACGCTGAGGTGTACCTACACGCTACGATAAAAAAAAGTCAAGAAACGGAACTAAAGCTCAAAAATGGCACCACGCAAATGTTTACCGCGGTGCGCGTTGCCGAAAAGGCACTTGCCGCGAGTGCAGCTGATTGGCTTATTTGCATGATTTGCAAGCGTGTTCTTTCGTTCTAATACTCGAGGTATTTTGTCTAGTTTGGAACCGAATTTCTCGTTGATTTTGTTCATAGTTACGCTTCCTGACTCTTTATTATTCGTAGAGTACCTACACCTGTGCGTGTACTATAGGTATCATCACTTTTTTTTTCGCCTAATTCTGCGGCGGCGCCAAGCCACGCCCCCAAAGTTTTCGCCTATTAGGAAAGCGATAACGCAATTAGTTAGACGCATTAAGTGAACTCTTTTTGTGAATTTTACGGACGAACTATTTGACCTTGGCGCGCTTACTAGAGAGCGCTTCTTTTTTTTGAGTGCAAGCAAAAATGAACTTAGTGGTGGTCTGGCGGGAGTGTCCGCGATAGTACACCTGTGCAAAAAAATGTGTTTTGCCAGTTATGTTTAAGTCTCATATAATAGGGGCGAGCCTATTGCCATCAACCGGGAACCAAAACCAGACTAAAGGCTGTTACTGAGAGATTTCAGATGGAAAAACACAAGATAATTTTGTTCGAAACGGGGATCCGACCTAGGACCTCATAGTCAGCAGTAGCGCTTGCGACTCCTAGACCATCGAAGCAGTTAATCATAAAGTTCAGTCAAGGGTAATTTGTCTTAGCATCATCATCTGCTGTGCCTTTTCCCAACTATGTTGGGGTCGGCTTCCAGTCTAACCGGATGCATCTGAATACCAGTATTCAAAATAGAGCGACTGCAAATCTGACCACCACAACCCAGTTGGTAGGTGACACGATACCTGTTGGCTGGTACCTGGTAACGACTGTGAAAGATCTACGAATGAGAGCCGGGACTTTCCGAGGTACGGAGGAGTCTCGGTATGTAATGGAATAGTCACATTGGTCATCCATCTACTTACGGCCCGACCTCGGTAAGCCTTGAAGATCGATCGTGGAGGTTAATAATATTTAGCCACGTGCCCCCAACATTCAGCAAAAAGTTATTTTCTAGGTACAATTCAAATGTAGTTGTAGGCAATGATGATATATGTCGTATCTGCAAAAACTCAGTGACCCGCCATCATAGTTTAAGGATCTTCTCGACAGTTAACCTATGCAAATAAGGCGTAGGTACTTCCCTCACTAATGCCACTATTAAAATAACATTAGGTACTCAACTATCTACTAAATAAAATTATTAAATTAATATACTGTTATTTTTCAGTTTACCGTTTTGTGATGGCGAGACGAGCTGGAGAAAACAAACGAGCAGTGATCCACTCTAGCCCGGGATCGAAAGAGCTGGAAGCCATAGGGAGAGGCCTTTGTCCAGCAGTGGGATGATCCAGACTAACTTATGTTAGCTTAAATCTAAGGTAGAGGTTTCTGTGAAAAGGGTAATTGTCTGGGGAAGCACCTGCACTGCTTTTACCCTATACGAGCGGCAGGGACATCGAAACGCAACCTCATCATATTATGCTAGCCTTTTCCCAACTATGTTGGGGTCGGCTTCCAGTCTAACCGGATGCAGCTGAATACCAGTATTTTACATGGAGCGACTGCCTATCACAACAGATTTTTTTCTTTAATAACCAGCGTAAAATTTCACTTATTTCTATAATGATGTCTTTTTATTTTAACTAAAAGCACGCAGAAACTCTGCTTGCGCGATGCAGGATTTTCGGGTGACGTCAGAGTGATGCGTACCTAGTTGGCATAATGGCGATGTAGATTTTAGTAATAAAAACAACATGTTTTTAGAGTTCAGCAATAAACTTATCTTTATCGCCAAATACAGATTCTGATGTACATGTACACGATCAATCGCGCTCCGGGACATTTTGCACACGCAAACTTATTCTTACTTCAGCCAAATTCATTGTGTTGTATGAACATAAAGTATAGCATACAAATAACTGATAGGTACAACATAAATATAACGGGTGTTACAAGAAAGGTATTCTGTATATGGAAACGTAGGCGCATGTGCCGCATATTTTGTTCTACACCAATGGGGCAGGTCTGAAGTAGAACGTCGTATGTGCAAATCGGCAAACGTAAGGTAGGACGCCCTCTGGCGGGGTGAAGTGACGATCATCGCAGGGTGGCTGGTAGCAGCTGAAATGAGAGTTGCTGAGAATGGAGTTGAATGGTGTGCAATAGGAGAGGCCTATGTCCAGCAGTGGACTGCTAATGATGACGATGATGGTGCAAATGTTCTAATTGGTGACGTATGACAGATAAATTAGAAGTTAGGTTTTTTTAAAAACAAATTTTTCATTTGGTTTTTGCACTAAGTATGATTTATTAATGAGCTTAACTGTCACTAATGGGACACTATACTTACTATTACTTTTACTATTGTTACCGAACTTAATTAGCTTGCCTAAAAACAAGGGGATATAAAAAAGTGGCATTACTGTATCACTTCAAATATGTATAGACAGTGTATCAGTTTAACCGGATACAGCTGAATACTTTCTGCCTACTGCCTATCTGACCTCCTCGTAATGGTAAGACTGGTTTAAGAAGAAGCTCGATTCTTGCCACCAGAAATAACAAAAACACAGATACGCCCTTTTAGCTCACAACTGTACCATTATTTACGTCCACAACTTTATAAAATATATGCGTTTTTATCGTTAAAAAAAAGTTTAATTAACCAGAAATAATGTATGCATGCAAATATCAGCTAGTCGGAGAATGTACAGAAATAACTCGCTGCTCGTCTCTCCTAAATAAGTGAGTTTTATTCCGAGTATTTCTGAGTAAAACTGCCTATCAGCAGTTTTGGTGGCATTTTGAGACCTTAAAGAATTTGTTGAGGATTGTTGAAGATCGATTTCTGGGTAGTAGTTTTTGTATTCACTTTCTTCGTTACTTTTTACGACCTAAGGAAGGTGGCTGGAGTTGACTGGATGCGGAAGGCGGAGGACAGGGTGTTGTTGCGCAGTTTGGGGGAGGCCTATGTCCAGCAGTGGACTGCGATAGGCTGAGTTGATTGATTGAATGACTTTTTTCATGTACAGTCACGTACAGTGAGACAGTAGGTACATATTTTATAGCCATTTCTTACGTCTGCTGAAGAATGTTATTTTTAATATGAATACCTATACGGACTCGTTTATAGTCTGATTTTGAATTGTCGTCTGCGATCCAGGATGAGAAGTAGCCTATGTTATTCTTTAGGTTATGGTCTACCCATGTGCCAAATTTCATCTAAATTCGTTCGGGCGTTTTAGCGTGATACGCTTTCACGCTAAAACGCCCGAAAAACAAACAACAACACAAAAAAAAACGAAATTACAAACTTACTTTCGCATTTATAATATTAGTTAGGATTGTTCAATAATCCGACATACTTATCCGATAAGAGTACAGAGGCCAGCACATCAAGCAACCCCAATCTGTCAAATTTCTTTGATAGATTTTCAACTTTATCACAAAGGTATAAGGTTCATATTCAATTGGGAAAATTTGACAGATTGGGGTAGGTTGATGTGCTGGCCTCTGTACCATCCAACCAACTGATTAACTCCTTGACAATTCAAAAGCAATCTGTCACTAAATACCTCAGGGTTGATAACTTTTATTCGAGGAATAAAATTGATATTTGACAGTTTTTGTAAGAAATAAGTGACAAAAATTCAAACCCCTAAGACGACCCCCGACCAAAATTATTTTTCGGATAAAGTTATCAGATGATTGAAAAATCATCCCGTAATCAAGTGTTGTTAAACTACATAAAATTGAAAAAAATTGCCCCAAATTATACCTACAGGCTCAAATTTAATTAGCTAGCAAAACTCCGCGTACGTGGTGGGTAATCGATATCCCAACACGATAAAACAAAAGAAAACAGATATTTCCAACTCATAATTCAGTAAAAATACAACCAGCGGTCGTTGAAACCCCAGAAAAATACATCAAACCTTTTTGTTTTTTTTTTTTTGTTTTTTTTTTCTTTGTTTGTACTTGACTCTAGTCTAGGTTCTGACCTAGACTAAAGTCAAGAGCAGTGACAGAGACAAAGTCGAGGATGGATTGAGCTTACCCAGAAGAAGCCTATTCACTCTCACTTTGTTTTATTTTATCATGTTTAGATGTCGATACTTACCCATTATGTCTGCAGAGTTTCGCTAGCTAATTTAATTTGACACTGTATACTTACGTCCGGTACACCCTGGACAGATAGCCTCACTACAAGCCTTGCTGACTCACCACTCCTTTCACCAGCGACGTGAGCTATTCTCTCACAACTTAAACCGATTTAAGAATTCAAGAAAAGTATATTTATTGTCAGGAGCTCACCTTTAACACCCTTTTGCACTTATTTTAGCATAATCCAGCCACACAATATATTTTGGCACACGACTTAGCATTCAAATGTCCAAAATGAACGCCTAAGGTGTTCGAAAACCCACGACCAGTTAAAAAAACGCGAACAAGTGAGAGTCGGACTCGTTCACGAAGGGTTCCGCACTACCGTACAATATTCACACACATCATCATCATCTGCTTAGCCCTTTCCCTAACGCGTCTGACTATCTGACCTCCACAAGCCAGTTACTGGGAAATAATTATGATACTCCATAAATATAACACTACATTTTTTTAACGCCGAAAAAATCGCGTTTGGCATTAGATTTTTATTATATTTTGTTGTTGTAGCAGCTATAGAAGTACACACTCTGTGGAAATTTCAAGTGTCCAGCTATTACGGTTCAAGAGATATTATAGCCCTATGACAGACGGATGGACAGCGGAGCCTTAGTAATAGGGTCCCGTTGGCATCCTTAGGTATGGAACCCTAAAAAGGTAAAAAATCCCTTCTGATTACCATATAATCTGATATATAAAATTCTCGTGTCACAGTTTTCGTTGCCATACTATTCCGAAACGGCTTGACCGATTTTGATGAAATTTTTTGTGCTTATCCGGTATCTATGAGAATCGGCCAACATCTATTTTTCATCCCCCTAAATAGAAACTTACGCGGGTGAAACCGCGGGGCGCAGCTAGTAGTCTATAAAGTGATAAAAAGCTGTAATCATATTATTTACAAGGTATTCCCGCCGAGCCGGCCGCCATTTTAAAATGGCGTAATGAATTGAGGGAAATAACAATGTTTTACCTTCTCATTTATTGTAAAGAAGTTATTAAATGTGTCTGATTGTTGATTGAGATTTTTCACAGTTTGCTTTACTTCATGTAATAAATGGCATTTATTTTTCTTCGTGGAATTTTTCAGTAGTAGGACGGAGACTTGATTTGTACCTGGTTAGCTCAGACCAAATAAAAAAGTCAAGACATAGCGCTGCGAACGATACAGTGAAGCATGCCAAAACTACACCTCCGCTCTGTGCATACACGCTCACACGCACACATTTACAATCAAACTACACCTCATGAAGTGCACACATCATGTTTACGAAACCGGCTTCACATTACTGTTGACAGCCCTCTGTCTTGGTTTTTATTTTGTCTGAGCTGGTTAGTGGCAATAGGCTTGCCCCCTATGACATGAGACTTAAACACTGCCCACTGCCTAACCCCTCAGGACTACAGGCGTGAAGTTATGTTATGTATTTTTCTTCAAGAATAATTATCTATAGACGCCAGCATATCAAGCTACCCGAAACTATCAAATTTTCCCAATCAACTTTGAACCTTATGCTTTAGCGATAAAGTTGAAATCTATTAAAGAAATTTGACAGATTGTAGTAGCGCTCTAGATGCCACTACATAATATTTTGTGATCATTCTACCGATAGCTTAAAGCCATGTCGCAGTATTTTGCTTGTAATGTTTTCCTTCTTTAAAACGCCAAGCAAAGTCACGAACGAAACTAGTACTTAACGAAAAAAATACCACTTTTTATAATGTATCATAAAAAACTCTCCGAAACAGATAAGTATGGTAAAAAGAGTATCAAAAAATATTATATTCTAAAAGAAAATAAAAAAAATGTAACACGCTACAAGCCTTGCACGGGTAGCTATCACAAAAGGGTTAGGGTTGACCCTAACTGCAGTTTATTTTAAAATACGTTTATTATTAAAGATATTGCCCGTTTCTGTAAAAATGTCACCGTTAAAACTTAGGAGGTGAAGTTAGCTGTCAATCACTTCACCTATACTGCGTTCGCGGTTTATTTGCCAAAAATGTAAACAAATATGAATTAATGGAAAAGTAACTTTAAGTTAGTTTACGCTACAACTTCAAACATTTTCATAACTTTTTCTATAGTGCTAGTCACTCTGAAATCAACTTAATCACCATTGAAATAAAGTTGATATTT
Source organism: Gortyna flavago (assembly GCA_963669345.1). Lineage (NCBI taxonomy): Eukaryota > Metazoa > Arthropoda > Insecta > Lepidoptera > Noctuidae > Gortyna > Gortyna flavago. Next base: position 4,212,449 of record OY770152.1, on the reverse strand, counting down.
GTTTATTTAAATTTGAATAGAATTTAAGTTTTCACGGTGAGATTTTCACATAATAGATCGCCTGGTTTGTTAGGAAATTATGTAATCACGAATTATGATCCTTCGAAGGAATGCTGCCACTGCTGTTAGTCGCAAACGCATTTCATCACCTGGAATCACCATAACTAATTAAACAATCGGTTCTCTATAAAAAATATACATAATTATTGTCTACCACTAAAACGCCTTTTACTGCTGTGCGCTCCACAATGGTTACCCAAGACTTATGCGAAACCATGATCGAATAAAAATGCACATGAAAAAATACATTTAACCATTTATAAATAAAATATTTTTTATGAATAATTCATCAGTGCCACCCCTGCCAATCGCGCGGATATCGCACAGCATGGCGACTCTTGCGCAGTTTTCAACACAATGCCAAGAAGTTATTATGTTTGTATGTATGTTTGGCGAGGCAGAGCGACAGGTATTGACGGTAAGGTAAATAAACGATTTACATAGGTTGGTGGAATTAAATAACCTTCAGTTAATGTACTGTCAAGGAAAAAACGTTCAGCAGATGGACACTTCATTTCGCCGGGTTATAGCCATTTTATACGGCTGATAAAGAATGACAGTTTGATAGTCAATTTGCTTAGTAATCTGTTTCTCTGATTGTGCGTCTGGTGAATTTTAGGTAGTCAACTCTAATACCATTAAGGTTTTATCACGACATAAGCTGCCGTTCTATTCTGTAAACATCCCGAAGTCAAAACTTAGGTGAAATGAGTTTGAAGTGAGTGCTGGCCTCTGTACCAGGTGGAATGACGAATTCCACCTGGTACAGAGGCCAGCACATCAAGCTACCCCAATCTGTCACATTTCTTTGATAGATTTTCAACTTTACTACAAAGGTATAAGGTTCATATTCAATCGGGAAAGTTTGACAGATTGGGGTAGCTTGATGCCTCTGTCCGACTTTTAATTAGCTGCATCAAAATGACACTTCTTAATAACTCATTTCGGACTGCGTTTAGAGATATACATGTCAAATAAGTTTCGTTTGTTACACTATTCTGTACTAGAAAAACAAGATTTGGTTGATGGTCGCGAAAAAACAAAAAGACGCCAATTTCAGTCATAGGTAGTACACTTAAAGCTGTCATTTTATTGCAGCTAATTAATAGTCCGACTATAGGGATTGACAGCTTACTTTAAGTTCACTTCATCACGTCAACGCCAGCTGTCACTGAAAACCAGCACTGGGGCTCTGTCTTGCATTGGGTCGCAGCATTATGCTGAGCGATGGCCGTTTTGCGTGGATATGACGCATATTTACCCCCAACTTGTTATTTTTTGTGTTTGTGTTCTATCTCTAAGTAAACGTATTTTATTTTTTTCTTTTTCCCATAAAGTTTATTTAAGGCGTAAAACTCTCCTGCCGGAGTCTTTTCTCGGCAGCTATAACCCTCGTCTTTATAGTGTTATTGTAGGCAAGCGAGCACCATCGACAACAGCATCATCCCTTACCCAATTGAGATAGTGATCAAACGCAAGTTTATCAATTACTAGCTGTTGCTCGCGACCAATCCAGTATGGAAATCCAGTATGGCAATCCAGTATGGAAAGTCTAGCCTATGTCCTTCTCCAGGTTATGGCTACCCATGTGACAAATTTCGCCCAAATCCGTTCAGCCGTTTCAGCGTGAAAGCGTAACAAAACATAAAAAATCAAATCTTTGTAGTTAATACTAGCTGTGCCCGCGACTTGGTTTGCGTGCATGTCGAAAAACAAATTGGATTTCATGGGTTTTAATTTTTTTTGCGGGGGCCCTAATTATTTATCCCAAATACAAGTAAGTTACTCGGATCCTTATAATATCCGCTATCCTTATAATATCCGCTATCTACCAGTAAAAGTTCCGTCAAAATTGGTCGAGCCGTTTCGGAGATTAGCCGGAACAAAGTGACAGACAAAATTTCTTATGGATTTAGTAAAAAGCTGTTATTTTGAAATTACAAACAGACACTTCAATTTTATTTTATTTTTGTGTATACAGTTTAGATTACCAAAAAAACACTTCTCATACAAATATTTTGTATCACATACCACAAACAAGCAACGTTCTTATGAATGAAATTCACTGAGTCACGGTGTAAAATGATTTTTTAAGAGACATTGACAAATTGCTCGGAGATATTCTAAATATTCAAGGGCTATAAGGCTATAAATGGGTATTGTTCTAATATAATAGAGGCCGCACAACGGCATTATAGAGCGGTAGCGTTATGAATTTACCCCTTATTAATGTAAGGTTGCATTGTCGTACGGTATGGTGACGTAATTGATTGTGACCTCATCTTATTAAAAAAAATTACATGTTAACACTTTGTTCATGTGATGTTATGTGTGCATAATAACACATGAACAAAGTGTTTACAAAGTGTATCATTATAATATCAGACTCTGAGAAAGTGGAACAAACTTGTGTAAAGGATGTACACACGGCTACACATCAAGCTTTACGTAACCAGTATAAGCTGACTTCTGTTTGTACGAAAAACCTATACAATGCGAGGTCAGCTAAAACTGGAAATGTATAGCTTGATTTGTAGCCGTGTGCACAATCAACATTATTCAAAGTTTTAAAATAATTGTCACGTAAAAAATTAAGTTAGATTAAAATTGCTTGTTAGTTTTATAGGCTAGATTTGTAATTAATACTTTTACCTAAAATAATGAACGATAATGAATGTAGAAATAATAGTGACAATGACACACCATTGACACTATTATTTTACACAATAGGTTTTTGTTCGTCAGTTTTCGCACTATTTATCCTCGATGTCTGATCCTGATTAAGCCTCGGTGTTCCCATGTCGATGGACTCGGTGTTCATGGGGCCTCAGCAAATTATATACAATTATGGTGACAGTTCTCAAGAAAAAAACATTCACGTGACGCGTACATTCAAACAATGTGAACGCACACCGGCCGTGATTTATAGCCACGAGCCAGTGTTGTCGTGTTATGAAAATATTTAATTATTACACAGCCGCGGTGTTGCCAGACTAAAGGTGACGATTACCCACACGGTAACTTTAATAAGGGGAGGGTATAGAACTGAATAACCTGGAGTTTTTGTTTAATATTTTGTTGTAAGTACAGACGCCATCAGCACATCAAGCTACTACAATCTGTCAAATTTATTTAATAGATTTTCAACTTTATTGCTAAAGCATAAGGTTCAAAGTTGATTGGGAAATTTGACAGTTTCGGGTAGCTTGATGTGCTGGCGTCTGTACGTATAGTGGTTTTTGTGGCGTGCCTACGTTGGCCCTATGGACCAGCATCCTAATTGCGTAACACACTATCAATCACAATCTGAATCATTTTGAAGGATATTGCTATTCATCACACTAATGTTTAAAGGCGAATGTTGGTGAGTGTGTGTCTGTGTGTTTATTACTTCTTCATTCTCAAACGGCTGGACCTTCTATACTACTACTACTACTACTACTTCATATAGAGGTAGCTGACACCCTGGGTTAACACATAGGCGCTTTTTTATCTCGATATACCCACGGGATCGACATTTACGCGGGTGACAGCGGGGCGCAGCTAGTTGCTTCATATGTTCGAAAAATTTGTCTGCTCATCAGCGTAAATACCGCAATGAATGTTGTTGAAGTGTCAAAATTAAGGCAATTACCCAGCTGATCTTCTGAATGTCATCGACTTGGCTGATGGTCTGATAACACTCATCTACAAGACTTTTATTTCAGAAGACTTTTTACCAAACCTAGCCCCCTATAAAAAGTATCATCTCATAATCAGATTAAAATGTTCCCACTGCTGGGACACAGATCTCCTCTGTGCGAGTGGGCTGTAATCCACCCGCGTGGTAGATTACAGCCACATGTCTTCGAATTTTTGGTTCTAGGACTTGCCGGTTTCCTCACGATATTTTCCTACACCGTTTTGAGAGCAGTGGCGATAAAATAATTTACACAAAGTAAAGCACCTGTCTGGGTTCGAACCTACGACCTACAATTGTACTGGCACACCTTTGCTCATAACACTGCGGCTGCTGGTCTGCCAACAATCATCAAGAAGATTTAAAAAAAAATTGCTGAAAGGGCCTGCTTTTGACGTCAATCTCCCCTGATGAAAAGCGATAGATAAGGTCTATGATAGAACAAGCGTGCTCGGAAGATGCCTGATTTTTCAGATGCCTTTTAAATTCAAATTCAAATTGTTTAGTTGTTACAATATAAGTAAGTTCCAACATGAAACCCGGTTAGGGCACGGCAACATGATAATAATAACAATATAAACATAATAATAATATAATTAGGTATATATATGTGTGCGTTTTTTATGGCTGGTGAAATATACTTCGCATGCTTAATGGAACAGTGACCCATTAGTAGATAGGTCAGAATTACTTCCGGATTTTTTTTTACTCAGATCTCATCAACAGTTAATCATACGTTCAAAATTCAAGCATTCATGATTAAATAATCTAATCAAATCCAATTAGTTTTAATTTTATGCGTCAATAAGTAGGATAAATCTTCATAGCGAGATCTTCTTTGCGCTTTCCAAAAAATCGACTGTTTTGAGTTAAGTCAGTATTCCATTAAGCATGCGGCGTATCTATGTATGTGTGCGTTTTTTATAATGGCCATAATAAAATATGTAATTACCTATCTACTAATAATAAGTATCACCTGTTACGCTATAAATCAAAAGAATTTCGAATAAATTCAGCCATTATCTCTTTTTTTTATAATTTTATTTGAACCACGATTTATTGATGACCTAATTTTTTCGACAAACGATCGGCTCAATGCATTGTGTTGGACGCTAAAAATTCGACGGAGAAATTACCGCAGACCAGCCAAATAGTTAATTGAGTGGAAATTTAAGTATTGGGAAGGCATGGAGTCGACAATTAATTAAGATTTATGTGGAACGAAACCATAGTAATTATCATCATCAATATCTGCCTACATCAGTCCAATGCTGGACATAGGCCTCTCCTATTGCACGCCGTTCAATTTGATTTTCGGCAACTCTCATCCAGCTGCTACCAGCCATCCTGCGAAGATCGTCACTCCATCCAGCTTAAGGGCGTCCTACCTTCCGTAGTTTAGTAATTAAAGCCCAGGAAAATAAGACGAATGAAAAGAAAATTGTTAACAGACAGTTGGACATACATGGTCAAATGAAATTAGCTAGCGAAACTCTGCAGACCGGTTGGGTATCGATATATTTATATCGAAACACGATAAAATTATATTTAAAAAGATATTATTATGATGTTTACTATATATGTGAACTACTGCTGGTAGTATTGTTACTTGAAATAAGATCTGTTTTCTTTTGTTTAATCGTGTTTAGTTATCGACACCCATTAAGTCTGTGAAGTAAAACAAAAAATATTAAACTGATATTCAAGTCGATGACCCCACAAAGAAAAACATAAAATTTAAGTATAATATTTTAGCTTTTATCATGTTAAGATACCAATAAGTACCCATAACGTCTGTGAAGTTTCGCTAGCTAATTTAATTTGTCCCTGTTTACAGCAGTCAAGTGGTGGTCCAGCAGTATCGGATCCGACTTACAAATTGTAGGTTATAGATTTGACCCTACGAATATACTGTGTCTAATATATTTCATCACCACTACTGTCCAAACGTGAAGGAAAATATGGTGACGAACCAAAAATTCGAAGACATTTTTGACCTCCAACCCACACTGGGCCTGCATTGGATTACGGCCCACTCCCTCTCAAGGTCTGTGTCCCAGCAGTGGGAACTTTATTAGGATCCTGATTAGGATTAGTTTGCTTTTAGACATTAGTTGAGAGACAACACATTATACTATAAAATAAAGCACGAAGATCACCTCCTTGATGATAAAAACAACAAAAAAAAAAACAAATCGTTATAAGTGTGCCTTTAAGATCCTGGCCTGATGACCTGACCACTTGGGCAGTATGATACCCTTTTATCCAAAAAAGAATTTTCCAAATCGGGAAAATCGGGGAACCGCCGAACCTCCTCCATTTTTGAAATTGGTGAAGCATACTTGAGTTTTTTAAAGAAGCGGTTAATAATGCAGGTATTTTATAAAAAAAATAAAACACTGGCACTCCATGAGTGCCGACAGAAGTGAAAACAATGACGTATGTATTTTTTTTATCGTCTTATAAACAAAACACAAACAGAATACTTTGCTATCACTCACTGACAATATACATTAAAACCGTGTACATCCCGAGGAAAGCCGAACACATCCGAAGCGGTGTTGCTGGTAACAGTGTCACGAGTTCAATGGTTTTTTTCATCTCAAAAAATGCCTAAAGAAGTTTTCAATAAAAAAAAAAATTATGAGAAGTAGTTAATTTAATTATTAACTTATTATTTACAGTAAATGAAACATTTAATCAGTTTTGTCGTTGCGTAGTCATTTTTTATCCAAAGAACGGTGGTGGGGGTGGTGGAGGGCCAAATACTGGTCCAAATCCAGGTCCAAATCCAGGTCCGAATCCAGGTGCAAAGCCGGGACCGTAGCCTGGTCCGTAACCACCGTAACCTGGTCTATAACCACCAAATACGGGCCCCCAGAAGTGATGGCTTTCAATGATCTGCAAAAATGAAAACAAAAAAAAAACATTTAGAATTAAATGAAATGAAATTGTTTCTTCTGTAAATAAATAGGATATCGGAATCACTTTTACACGTCATATTACAAAAACAAAAAATAGCTTGAGGAGGACGGCGTTTCCTATCTGACTACTCTGAGAAATAAACTTTAGGTCACATTCTCTTTTAAAGTTCAGACATAATCATGGTAAGGTCATGTGAAGACCATGAAGATTTGATTGAATTGAATTTTCATGGTCTTTTTGTATTTCATCACAGACCAATTATTGGTCTTTTGAGGAAAGTATCACACTGATTTGAGTGGACCAGTCCGGAGTGGACCAATGAGCTCTTTCACTTCCACTGGTTTCCAGAAGATTACTGCCAGAATCACCAACAATCTGCCTAGCCCTTTCCTAACTATTTTGGGGTCGGCTTCCAGTCTAACCGGATGCAGCTGAACACTCATATTTTACATGGAGCGACTGCATATCTGACCTCCACAACCGAGTGGTAAACACGATACCGCTTGATAAGATAGGTTGTCAGACTTTTGGGCTTTTGACTACCCGTAACGACTGTCAAAGATCTACGAATGACAGCCGGGACTAACGGCTTAACATGGTTTCCGAGGCACGGAGGGGTCTCGACATAAATAATTCCATGGCGTTATCTCCAAGCCTAACAAAATGAATAGTGATCGCCGTTTGTGGTTAGGTATTACGGATGCGAAAGTGAGTTTGTTTTTTACACTAAAACGGCTGAACGGATTTGGATGAAACTTGTCATATGGGTAGACTATGACCTTAGCAAGTACGTAGGATACTTTTCATCTTAGATTGCAGACGAAATCGCAGGCGACAGCTAGTCTTAGATGATGATAAGCAATATATATAATAAGTATAAATTTTTCCTTCTTTCTATTTAGGCAAGCTATAATGATGGGTCATTAACCTGTTAATTATATTATCACTAAGTAACTAATCGCTTGGTTAAAATTTTAATTAAGAAAAACGTTGGCCAGATCAGGAAGCTTAGGATACTGGTTGTTTTGCAAAATTATATCAGTCTGCCTGCCTTTTCCCAACTATGTTGGGGTCGGCTTTAACTGGATGCAGCTGAATACCAGTAATTTACATGGAGCGACTGCCTATCTGACCTCCACAACCCAGTTACTGGGTAATACGATACCCCTTGGTGAGACTGGTTATCAGACTTTCGGGCTTCGGACTACCCGTAACGACTGTCGAAAGATCCACGAATGACAGCCGGGACCAACGGCTTAACGTGCTTTCCGAGGCACGAAGGGGTCACGGTATGCAAAGATGGTCACCCATCCACAGACCAACATCGGCAAGCGTAGCTTAACCTGATCGTTCGACCTGTGCGGCTGTTATTATTTAACCATGTGCCCGGACTATTACATACATTTTAAAACAAAAAATAGCCAAATCGGTTCAGCCGTTCTCAAGTGATGGGCAACCAACGAACACAGCATTTACATTTTTATTTATACAGAACTAGCTTCTGCCTGTGGCATCGCCCGCTTGCATGCCGAAAATTGGCCCAAGGGAATATGGTAAAGGTACAAAAAAAAATGAAGATAAGTCATACATTTTGTATGGAGCGGCGTTTTTGATGATATCTCGAGAACGGATTGACTGATTTCGATGGCGGTAAGAAGTTCGTCGGGTCAGCTAGTTTATAATTATTATAATATCCTTGGACATTTCACACAACGCCATATAGTCCCAAGCTAAGCAACCTAAACTACTTATATACTTTTTTTTTTTGTAAATACATACGTATAAATAAAACACCCAAACCAGGAACAAATACTTGTAGGTCGTACAAATGTTTGTTCCGTGCGGGAATCGAACCTGCGACATGCTGCGCAGCAGTCAATCGCTCAACCACTGCGCCAACCGTGCCGTCGAATTATTAGTATAGATTAGTACGCACGGCCACACATCAAGCTATAAGTAAGTAACCAGTATAAGCTGACTTCTGATTGTACGTAAAACCTATACAATGCGAGATCAGCTAAAACTGGAAATGTATAGCTTGATGTGTAGCCGTATATGCACTATGGACTTACTAGATATAGGTCGTGAGTTCAAACCTATCGGGTACATTACTTTGTGTGTTTAATTTCATCACCACTGCTCTCAAAACGGTGTAGAAAAACATCTTGAGGAAACCGGCATGTCTTAGAACCTAAAACTCGAAGACATGTGACATCCAGCAACCCGAACTGGGCCCGTGTGGTGGAATAAGGCCCACTCGCTCTTACAGAATGGAGGTCTGTGTCCCAGCAGTGGAAACATTATAGGCTGACTAGCTGCGCCCCGCGGTTTCATCCGCGTAAATGTCGATCCCGTGGGAATATCGGGATAAAAAGTAGCCTATATCAGAAGGCCAATTCTCGTAATTTAAAATGTTGAAAATCTAGTCGCAGTCTCATCTCAGCGACAAATGTCAAAAACTTGTCAAAATTTTTGACAGATTGAGACTGAGATCAGACTGTGAACGTTCTTAAAATTACGAGAATTGCCCCTCAGCTACCGCCATACAATATTTTATCAAAAGTGGTCCAGCCGTTTGAGCGTGATGAAGTAACAAGCATATAAAGACACACACACACACTCACAAACTTTCGCCTTTATAATATTAGTATGATTATGAGTAGGTATGGTTTGTTAAGATCAATGACCTCATACTTTTTAAATAAAATATAAATATGTATGATTTACGCACCTGTGTCAAAGCCAAAACCACAGTTAAAACCAATAATAATCTCGTAACAAAAGACATTTTCAAACGACACCACTTATCTTCTCCACTTCAAAATAAAGATTTAACAATAATGCCTAAAATGTATCGATATAAGTACTTTAAAAAACAAATTTCATTTTGCCATCACAAAATACATATGTGGTTTTTTGTCCCAGTGGCAATAAGGTTCAAATTGCTGTAACTTTAGATTTTCAACCTGTTGTTTAAACTTCATGATTTTTGCGCTAAATAGGTAGGTATGCAAATTTTATTTTAACATCACCAAAAATGTCTGCGGCTGTTATCCTAATGGCATAAGGTTAAAATTTCTTTGACTTTAGATTTTAAAGCTGTTGTTTAAACTTCATGATTTTTGCGCTAAGTAGCTGATTTAGCATAAAAGTGAGAAATGATAGATCTATAAGGAGATAGTTTTTCCGTGACTAACAATGACAAAGGTGTTATTACCCCCTTGCTAAAAATATTACCTTTATTGTGATGCTATTATTTGATCGATTAATTCACACAGTGTTATAAGAAATACCTATGAATAATAGCTATTACACGACAAATTTTGATGCTGTGTTTCAATGTGCTCAACAATTAAGAGGGCACTGTGGCGGCTCAGTGGTAACGGTCCCCTAACAACTCACAGGACGTGGGTTAGAACAGAATAGTTCTAATATTAGAGATTTAATTGGCTGTCGTTATATCAGTTAGCCAATCACACCAGTTTAATATGAACTTAGTAAAAAATTACACTGTCATCATCTGCCTAGCCTTTTCCCAATCATGTTGGGGTCGGCTTCCAGTCTAACCGGATGCAGCTGAATACCAGTATTTTACATGGAGCGACTGCCTATCTGACCTCCATAACCCAGTTACTGGGTAATAGTTACGATACCCCTTGGTAAGACTGGTTGTCAGACTTTCGGGCAGACATTGGTTTTCAGGATAGGTAGGCACCAGGCAGACACTAGGCCGGATCTAGTCTAGGCAGACGCGGTCACTAATCAGAAACATAAAAAAAGTATCTATTAGGTGCCTAACAAAAAGAAAGTTTTACGTCACTATCGGCGATCTCAATATCCATCCCTTTCTTTCTTCGCACGGTCAAATTACGAACGAATTACAAATTACGATTATAACATTCATAGTTTCATACTCGGTTGGTTAGAGTAGGCATGCCTACTTTAGGGTGATAAATTGCGAAGGTCGAACGTCACGGTATTACGCGTGAGACGTATGTATTTTTAATTTCGTCGTATTAACTTGAACGAGTAAAGACAACGCGCGAATAGTATACGGGAGCCGAGTAGGCCGTCTGGCGAATGCCTACTGCCGCGCGTGTTTATAGGAAGATTTTGTTTTTTATTATGTATGATAATTTACTGTGGGGAAAAAATACAATTATTTTTAATTAATTAAATTATATTACACTAAAATGTAATTGACAGGCTTATGGTGATTTATCGAGGTAGGCACTGCTTTTATGCCTGTATGCAATGCACGCCACTGCCCGTAACGACTGTCAAAGATCCACGAATGACAGCCGGGACCAACGGCTTAACGTACTTTCCGAGGCACGGAGGGGTCTCGGTATGTGAAGATGGTCACCCATCCACAGACCAACCGCGCCAAGCGTAGCTTAACCTGATCGATCAACCTGTGCGACTGTTATTATTTAACCACGGGCTCCTCTAAAAAATCACACTATATTTTTAGTAAACAATTATCTTGCTCTTGACATCGACTCCACCCCACTTTTATGCAAAACCAAACTCAAATAAATATAAATAATTAATAATATTTTATTGGACTTTCACCACCCACAATTTGGGTAGACAGACATATCGGTGAACCCATCCATCAGTGTCCACCCTTACGGAAAGGGGTTGAATTGAAAATATTTTGCTCTTCCAATATTTTGAGGGGGTTGACATTTAATATCTTGTTTTTTTTTTATTGCCATCTATTTTAAAGTTGGCAGGTTGAATAATAGATATTAAGAAGCAAAACTACATAGCTAAAGTTCATACTACGGGGTGTAAAAAGACATCACATAGTCAACTGCAGCGCATTCAAACTAAGTAACATTGTACAAAAATGGTGTGAAAATTTTTGTTTGCGGTAATGCGCAAACTACCGCACGCGCACTCAAAACATTGTGCGTATGATTGTATGCAAGTGAAGGGGTCGTGGTGGCATATAAATTTGTTTTACGTAAAACATTAAAAACTTGTTTTCGTAAAAAAACGTAATTAAATATTGGAATTTTGACCTTCAGAATTGACTCTCAGCTTCTTTAAGTGTATTTACATTATTTATTATTTCAAGTTATGTACAACCGTATGATTTATTTTTAGGGGTAGTGACCAGAAGTTTGTTAGTGAAAAGTCTTGTCTGTATAGGATTTTTTTTTAACCAGTACTGAAATTGTAACCATGAATTCAGCTCATGATTCTAGACCAACAGCGTAGAAATATTCGTCGATTATCTCAAAAAAAAGAAATACTCGTTCATAGAAAAGTGCTATACCTACCTACGCGGTCAAAAAGTACTGAACAGCATTTTTTTTTTCTTATAACCGCGGAAAAAGTTTCCACTCAGGCAGATTCAGAATTATGTACTTTCTGAAAACAGTCCGTCGATGATCCTAAACGATGACGTCGATGTTGAATAGATAGAGATATATTCAACATTTCGGCGGTTATAAGAAAAAATAATTGCTGTTCAGTACATTTTGACCGCGTAGGGCACTTTTCTAAGAAACAGCATTTTTTTTTTTGATAATCGACGTATGTTTCTACGCTGTCGATCCTAGAGTCATGAGCTGAATTCATGGTTACAGTTTCAACACTGGTTAAAAAAAAATCCTGTACAGACGTCAAGACTTTTCACTAACAAACCTCTGGTCACCACCCCTCAAAATAAATCATCTGCATAAACTTTTGTACCCCAAAATCGGTTAAAATCACACCAAAGCCATTGTTTTGACCGCCCAAACCTATGTAACACAACCGCTAAACCACTATTATTAACGAAAGCCACAAAAAAAAACAATTTGAAGTACACTCACCCCCAAAATGCGTGGTCTAAGCATATTAACACGAACCTCTAACTAGCCGTAATTGACCTACATAGAGAACATAGCTAAGTATCACGCAAAAATAAACCAGCCTAACCTGACCTGCCTTCAAAAAGAACTTTTGAAGTAAGAGAGGTCTGGTAACACTGGAGACTTAGTGTTGAATTCACCAATTTGAATAAAAAGGAGTTATGTTATGTGTCGCTTTCTTGTGTTATGTTTTTAGTAATTTTATGTTTTTTTTTTTTTTGTTCTTAAAATAAAAGAATCACAGGGCTGTGCTCCAAAACACAAATTGCCGACGTTACCCAAAGAGGGCCGGACACGCTTGCCGCATGTCAAATGAGTCATGGGTGAAATCTACCATTATGTGGGCCCCAGAAAATGTCCAGCGACATTGAGGCAGACCCTCAGAGTCTTACAGACAGGATTAGTCCACACTAGCTCAAGACAGAGAGGAGTGGTAAAAATCAATAAATAATAATAAATTCAGTCGTTATTCACTATCGCAAATCGTAGAAATCAGCACGATAGTAGATACAAACCCCATAAACAAAATCAATAGAATCCCATACTTATATTTCCGCCAAAACTAATCAGTAGTGAGTGTACCCAACTTTTGTTCAGAGGTAGAAAACGGTAGCGCCCTTACTTGCGAAACTTTCTATGATTGATCATGATGAACTGGCTTTCCCCCTCATACCTTTCCCCCTTTCATACTCTCACAAAATATTGATTACTTAGACTTCTTAAGGCGACTACATGACCTAAAACGCGGTCACTATCGCACTGCATAGAAAAGAATGAGAAGCGCGATGACACAACGCTGGTAATTTATTGCAAAATATGAAACAATAATCTATTGTTGATTTATCAAACACCAAACAAATAAAAACCGTATACTAAAATTCGGGGAATTAAATTGTCTTTTATATGGTGAAAGCTTTATGAAAATACACCCGATAGTGTTTGCGTGATTATCGTTTTTATGTCCGCGGTAGACATTACTTTACAAATTAATTACACTATGTTAAAAAAATATAATTGCAAATATTCACATATCAAATTACGAAGCAAATAGTCTAGTATACCATTTATTTTTTTCAAAGAAATCAGTCCGGTCGATTAGACGTGATGTTGAATTTAAAATCATTAGAAGTCGTATATCTGCGCCTTAAGGTACCCAACAGGACACTACTGTGGGAAATCAAACAACGTTATAATATGACTAGCAGCGCCCCGCGGTTTCACCCGCATAAGTTTCCCGTAAGAACATCGAGGTAAAAACTATTCAATGTCCTTTCCCGGGACTCAAACTACCTATCTCTATACCAAATTTCATCTAAATAGGTTCAGCGGTTTAAACGTGAAGAGGTATCAGACAGACTCATCCCGGCGACAAAAAAATGTCAAAAACTTGTCAAAATGTAGGAGAAATTAGAGGTATTTTTGACAGATTGAGACTGAGATCAGAGAAATGCCCCTCAGATCTGGAAGACTATTATCTATTATTATCGTACGAGGTAGGTGCCGACTGCACAAAAAAGGCGACATTATTTTTTTTAACTTATTAGTTGGGTAACTACGTTAGGGTCAGCTTCCAGTCTAAGCGGATGCAGCTAAACATTTTACATGGAGCGAGTGCCTATCTGACCTCCATAACCCAGTTACTGGGTAACGCAACACCCCTTGTCAAGACTGGCTGTCGCGCTTTCGGGCTTCTGACTTGTGTAACTGCCAAAGGTCTACAAATGACAGCTGGGACCAACCGCTTGACGTGGTTTTCGAGGCACGGAGAAAATACACTCCATGGTTATGGTGAAAATACCTAAATACATATAACGTTGGTAAGTTGGTGGCGACTCGACGACCTATACCAAAGATAGGACTTCGCGTAGGCCGCATAAATGCGTGTTTATGGTTCGACATCATCTGCCTAGCCTTTTCCCAACTATGATGGGTTCGGCTTCCAGTCTAACCGATGCAGCTAATTACCAGTATTTTACATGGAGCGACTGCCTGTCTGACCTCCACAACCCAGTTACTGGGTAATAATACAATACCCGTTGGTAAGACTGGTTGTCATACTTTCGGGATTCTGACTACCCGTAACGACTGTCAAAGATCCACAAATTACTGTCGGGACCAACGGTTTAAGGTGCTTTCCGAGGCACGGAAATGCGTGTGTACCTATTGGTTATGGTTATCAACATGGTGAACAAAAAAAAATCTTACCTGGATAAATAATACCTTGTCGTTCGAGGTAGGTGCCAACTGCCAACGAAGTATTAAAGTATAGAGAAGTATAGAGTTGTAGTGTAGTGTAGTATTTAAGTTATATTATTTATTATATATTTTTATAGATATTTATTATGATTAGAATTTTATATTACTTATTTTATTTTATTTGAAATGTAATTACCTATGATCAAAAATGGATTGAAATAAATGACTTTGAATTTGAATTTGAATTAAGCTTCATCACAAAAAAGCCACAGTAATTTTTTTTTTATTTTATTGGCATAATTTCTATAAACGTTGACTTCTTATTTCGCAATATTAAAAAATATTGCCGAAGATTTTTTCTTAAATACGAATTCAAAGCAGTAATATGGTGAAGCGAACGTTTATGTTGGGGCCACGAAACGAAATATGTCGATACGCTTATTCCGAAATCGTTAATCGTCGACTTTTATTAGGGTAGGAAAAATATAGTACAAATTGTACAGAAAACATGTTTAAATAAGTTGGAATCTCATTATTTTTTGCTGTAGCCTTGGAAAATGTTAGTATCATCTATTCTGGACTAAGTTTTTTATGTAGCGATGCGCCGCCATTTTGGGTGTTTTCTTCAGTTATTATTCTTTAGTACTTTGGCACTATGCACACGAGCGGCACACGTCTACGGCAGAGACTTTATAAACTATTCTAAACTTAATTTCTGCAGGAACCAGTTGGATGCGAGAAGCACAGAACAGGTCGAAGTGGAGGTGCTTGGGGGAGGCCTATGTCCAGAAGTGGACGTCTTTCGACTGAAATGAATGATGATGTAACTTACTACAACAAAAGTCCTTAAATTAAAAAAATATAATGAATATTTACGGCCTTTTAAACCTACTTGACCAAACCCGCTGACTTAGAGGCCCGACCATACGTTATTATTAATCCTTATTTACAACTTGCCGTGTCAAATAATTTCAACCAGAATCATGTCCTCACGACAAAATAAAAAACCTACGCTTACGCCTCGTATGGCTTAAAATATCTTTGATGTGTGAAGTTTTTATTAAAGTCCCTAATTATTTAGCCTTCATGGCTATCATCCTCAAGAGGGGCTCCTGGCTAAATAAAAACAGCCGCACGGGTCAATCTATGTCCATTCGGACCATTTATGAATCATGGATGAATCGGTGACCTTTATTACAAGGCGAGTCCCCACCATGCCTTGGACAAACCGTTGGCTGTCCTTCGTAGATCTTTGACTGTCGTTACGAGTAGTCAAAAGCTCAAAAGTCTGACAACCAGTCTGACCAAGGGCTATCGTATTACCCAGTCACTGGGTTGTGGAGGTCAGATAGGCAGTCGCACCATCTAAAGTATTTGGCTGCATCAGGTTAGACTGGAAGCCGACTTCAACATAGTTGGGAAAGGGCGACGCAGGTGATGATGGTTGTCATCTTGTCATCATCAAAATGAACGTGAACCTGAAGTTTTAAACCTACCCAAAACCTCAGTGTCTTGATTAGCACCTTAATTGTGTTGGTAACACATTTTCAACAGAAGCATTTTGAAGAGAAATCCTTTACGTTTATAAATCTATTCCTATGTTTGAATAAGTCGTCTGCTCGACCACTTATTTTAAGGGTTCCGTACCCAAAGGGTAAAACGGGACCCTATTACTAAGCACGAGAAGCACAGAACCGGTCGAAGTGGAGATGCTTGGGGGAGGCCTATGTCCAGCAGTGTATTTCGGCTGAAATGATGATTATCCTTTTCTAGCACCACCTCGATCCAACCCTTGCGGAACGTGTCTAAGTCGTCTCGCCACCTCTTCCAGCAGTCCATCTTCAGGCACCCACCGTGTGGAGACTGTTGCCTAGCGGTTACTGTGCATGCGGCAATAAACTTAACAAATAACTATTCTACTACTTAAATTTTTCACAGATTATAACTTAAGGCCATAAATAAAGTCCTCCAGACTGTGGGCATTTTGGCCACGGGGCGGCCAATCTCAACGGAGGCTAGCCTTCGGCGCGGGAGATATTATAGTGCACAAGTGTGTGCGCAGACACAGGTGCACTCCCTCGTCCCTTACTCTCATAGTTCGATGGGACGGCAATCCGACACGACCGGAGAGAGATCAGGCGCAGGACCAACAGCTTAACGTGCTTTCCGAGGCACGAGGGTGTCACACCGCCAACTTCCAAACTCCGGGCTGTTACTAAAAAAACTCCTAATGGAAAAACTCAATGACACTTTGCCCGACCCGGGAATCGACCGCAGGACCGCACGCTCAGCAGTCTTGCTTGTGACCACAAGACCAACGGGGCAGTTAAACCCATACGGAATAACTAACATTCCAGCTCAAATTCGTCAAGTCGTTGAAGATTGTGTTTAGGTCATTAACCATTATTATGTCTGAAGTGTTATGCCCGTTTCACTAATGCTAAGCGACACCTAAAAAATGCCGAAAGAAAAGCGTGCTCTTGAATTTTCAACTTTCGGCTTTGGACCGAGCGTTGAAAATCGAACAGCGCGTTTGACTAGTCTTCTTCAGCCGATGCCTGGTCTTTAGACTTTCGAGCATGATGACCATTCGTTACAATCGGCTTGTCAGTAAAGAAACACTGATGAAAATCCGCTTACCGTTCAAATCACATTATTTATTATAAATCTATTGAATAATTCGCCGATAACTCTGTGCGTATGTTTGTGAGTTTGTCATACTTTGAATAATTTAATGAATTTATTATTATTGCTCATACTTATGTTAATTGTGTTGTTATAGAGCTTTTCGATATTTTTAGGGGTCCGTAAAAACATTTATTATAACACGCATGGCAAGGCAATATTATAATGAAAGGTCCAACTTGACAGATTTTCCTATTGATATTTTCTCCATGAGTTTTGCTTCATACAGACGTTCCCTACTTAGACAGTGTGAAGAGTTCACGTCTATGTAGCTCAAATTAGTTTGTTTTTGTAGTGTTCTTTCTAGAAGATCTACTAGACACACTTTTTATTGTTCTCCTTTGTCTTTAATATTTTTAAGTTCGATTTCATGCATACCTGGGGGCCTTAAAACGCCACTTTCGCAGAATCATACCTAAAACAATTCATATCACGCAATTTCATCTGTGTGACAGTTTTGTATGGAGATTCGTAAAATGCTACAGGTACACCTCTGCCTAACCCTTCAGGGATATATAGGTGTGAAACTGTGAAACAGATGAATTACGTGATATTATTTGTTTCATGATTCTGCCAAAGAGGCCTTTTTAGACCCCCTGTTATTTGCATGGTTACTGAAATGCTAATTTTAGATGATATTTCATTTGAATTTTAAGTGACTGTGCTGTTTGTGTGCCTTTAATGTTCCCACTGCTGGGACACAGGCCTGTGAGAGGGAGTGGCCGTAATCCACCACGCGGGCCCAGTGTGGGTTTGGTGGATGTCACATGTCTTCGAATTTTTGGTTCTAGGACATGCCGGTTTCCTCACGATGTTTTCCTTCACCGTTTGGAGAGCAATGGTGATGAAATAATTTACAGAAAGTAAAGCGCCTGTCTGGGTTCGAACCTACGACCTACAAGTCGTTAGTCGCGGCCGTTACCACTGGGCCATCACTGCTCTCATCTGTGCTTATTATAAATTAAATAAATTTTCTTTGTAGTTTGACATGAGCTCCCATTTTATAAATGTCTATGGGGTAACTGCGTATCACACTAACAGCAGCAATGGCTTCCAATAAGACAGTTAGACAACATTCATTGCGTTATTTACGTTGTTGAGCAGACAAATCTTTCGGATATAATTATGAAGAAAGTAATTAGTCTCATTCAAAATGATTCAGATTGAGATTTATAGTGTGTTACGCAATTAGTAAAATCTACCGTTCATGCTGTAAAACAAAAGCTTTTGTGATAAAATAGCTATTCTGAAACTTTAGTAGCAGGACTTAAAGTACTGTCCAGGATACGCCGGATACGTAATTAGAAAGGTTTTTAGAGTGAAGCCAGACGAGCGTAATTTTTTCAGTTGTGAGTCGCGTAATTTCAGCAACACACACAACAACAACTCATTTTGCGTCGCCGTGTGAACGAAACAGGATTTTTGTATGAAACCGAATGCAGCAAATTACACGACTGTAATTACGCGACTCACAACTCAAAAAATTACGCTCATCTGGCTTCACCCTTTTTTTTTTTTTTTAGGATGGGAAATCATCAAATGACCCCTCCCGCTCTGGGTGGAGCGGAAGGGAGTGTCAGACTCTTACTGACTAAAACCCATCCGTGTTCCTTCCTTAGCCCTTTATGTTCCGGGGCAGCGGTAACCCTTTCGGACAATCCCGCTGCCATCTGGCTTCACCCTTAATTCATTTTCTTGAAAAATATAATGCAGCCCCATATTACTCGCTGTTAATGTACCTAGAAAGAAAATAGGTGAAAGAATATTTAAAATCGGTTAAGCATTTTTTTTAGTTTAGGTATTTATCCATTACAATCCATCCCATCTTCCTAGCACGGTGGGCTGTGCTGGGGCGGCTGCTGCAGGAGCAGAATACCTCAAACGGCGCAAATTTAACAGCCTTTTTGGGTGCTATATGTTTGAGCCGTTTGGGGTTGAAACACAAGGGCCTTGGGGTCCGGGTGCTCATCGTATATTTGGGGAAATCGCCAAACGGTTGGTTGACTCTACGCGTGACCAGAGGGCTGGCCTATTTTTAGCACAAAGAATAAACATTGCCATCCAACGTGGCAATGCTGCCAGCCTTTTGGGCACTTATCCCATTGACAGCGATGCGGACGCATTTTTTGATGCCCAATGAGCTCCTGCCTTTTTCTATCCCTTTTTTTTTATTTATTAAACACTTGTATAAATATATTTTAGAACACAATATGGTTAATAAACAAACAATAATACAAAAAATCAAATCTTTTCTCTTTATAATATTATAGTTTAAACGGAACCACCATAAACTTTGTCTGAACCAATTAATTTATACATTTTGATCTGTAATATTGAACTTCTATGGTATAATTCTGGTCTCCCTGGACCGCCCGTCGCGTATCGCCTAATAACGCTAATCATAATATTTATTTCATATAAGTACCATATATATTTTAGTTGTAAGATAGATTCTATTTCTTAATGAAGCGATGCTGGTATTAACATTTTGGTGGGCTGAAGGAATTATTTGCCTTTTCAATGTAATTAGAATAAAAGTACGAACATTTGCGGTAAAAATTACGCAGAGAAAGCACACAAACATAAAAAAGAACAAGTTGGAGGAATATATGCGTCACATTCACGTAAAACGGCCATCGCTCAGCATAATGCTGTAACCCTATATGAAACAGAGACAACTAACGCTGGGGGCGTTGATTTTCAGCGACAACTGGCATTACCAAATAAAAGCAACTTGTCCTCAAAGTCTATTGAATTTGAATGAGATAAGAATAAATTGATGTCAATATCATTGTCTTTGGACTTATTCCAATTTATTTGGTGTCGGCGCAACATGCCTTTTTCTTCCATACTTCTCTATTAGTCGTCATCTCGGTAGTCACCCCCTTTCTAACCATATCATCATTCACACAGTCCATCCATCGTTTCTTTGGTCTTCCCCTACTCTTATAGCCATCGACATTCATACCTACCTCATGACATTTTCCACTTTAATACTTAATTGTTACTGTTAGCCTGCATCATCCCACTCCTGGGCAAAGGCCTCTCCCCACGACTTCCACCTCTTTCGATCCAGGGTGAAACTGGACCACGCCTGCCGTATGCCCAATGAGCTGTGAGCCAAAATAACCACCACGCGGAGCCCTGAAAGCTGAGAGCCCAGCTCGAAGGCGTCGCCGCAGACCCCGTCGAAGATGGCGACCTATACAGGATGAAATTGAATACATGCGACAAATCGAAATGGGAGATTGTACTCATCATTATGAACAACTTTTACTATGGGACCAAACCAGAAATCGCGAAAAAAAAATCTGCTGTTTCCTACATTTATGTTCGCATAACTCGTCAAAATGTAGGGAACAGCTGTTTTTTTTTTTTCGCGATTTCAGGTTTGGTCCAATAGTAAAAGTTGTTCATAATGATGAGTACAATCTCCCATTACGATTTGTCGCATGTATTCAATTTCATCCTGTATATATCTATGGCGACCTACCTATAACTAATATTATAAAAGCGAAAGTAAGTTTGTTTGTTTGTTACCTTTTCATGCCTAAACCACTGAACCGATCATCCTGAAATTTTCCATATCAACGGCGAAGTGCCAATACCTCCAAACTGATATTTTTCGAGAAACTTTTTTATCGTTTTGAATTAAACTTTAAAGGCGTTATTCGCATGTTTTAGTGAAATCTAAGTGTATTTTTTAGTTGCATCAGCATTAAATTAAAATGTGGAAATTCCTCCCGCCTAAACCAACGCGTCTATTTATGAACAATCATTTTTTCAGTGACTTTGTCAGTTAGGTGTTATTGGCACTTCGCCGTCGATATACGTTGTCAGGTGTACAAAAACGGACATACGGTAGGACATAGAAACGGGCATAAGCAGGGTTACAAAGGTAAGTGAAGAACATTTTCGAAATGTCTTATTTATAAAAAAATAACTGGAAATCTGTTTCTATGGAACATTTAAAATCTGTCTAATTTGGCTGTAACACTATTTTTCGGAAATGTTCCTAACTAACTGTTTAGGCTTTTGTATCCTGCTTATGCGTACGATGTTTCATAAACTCGATTCATTCATTTCGGAAAACAAGGGCTTGAAAGTTTGTATGAAATGCCGTACGGCGTAAACGCTAGATCTATAAACGTTACTTAGCACGTTATTCCTGACACTATCGCACAACTGTCAAGTTAGAACTGTAAGACAGAGACAGACGACGCACGGGCTAACGAACGTTTAAAGATTGATTTGAAAAGTAGCACCTTAAGTTTTTAATAAGATTTTTATTTTTATTCCAGTATCAAAACTCGAAAAATCAAAGCATTTATTTCAATTAAACCAATTACAGGCACTTTTAAGTTGTCAAGGGGTCGGTCAGTCAGAAAGATGAAGCTAGTTGCTAATTCCAAAGCGTAGGTACCTATGGAGAAGAACGGGAAAAAAACTACATGGACACTCTTTTAAATCAAAAAAATATGGTTACAAAGTCTTGGTTACATCATTCATGTTAAAAATTATGCATGTGAGAACGATACGAACGTTAAGCGTCCGTAATGAAAAGTCGAAAAAAAAAAAACAATTCAAATATTAAATTAAAATAAGCCATGGCAGCAAAGTGATGACCAGTCCCTACTGACAGCGCCCGTTCACGAACATGACGCATGTATTAGCACCATTCAGCTCAACCATTTTGAAGGGATTTCGCAATATGACCGTAAGCAAAATCAGCCTATAATGTTCCCACTGCTGGGATACAGGCCTCCGTTCTTCCAGAGGGAGTGGGCTGTATTTAACCACGCAGGCCCAGTGCGGGTTGGTAGATGTCACGTGTCTTCGTTTCTTTAGTTCAAAGACACGCCGCGCGCCGGTCTCCTTACTATATTTTCTTCCACCGTTTTGAGAACAGTGGTGATTAAATTAAAAACACAAAGCAAAGTGCCTGGCTGGGTTCGAACTCAGCACCTACTCGTAAGTCCCACTGGGCCACACCTGCTCTGATTATTATTGCTGCATTGGCCTCTCTTGATCTCCCATGGAATGCGATGGGTGAGGTCTATGATGGAACGAGCGCGCCCAGAAGATGCCTGTTCACTCTTGTTTTGAAGGCCGTCACGGGCTAAATGTGTAGACCGTATTATGATGGAGAATAATAAAAAATCAATATAATATATATCACTGATACAATAAGGTATAAAAGTAGTATTCTGACAACAGACCACAATGAATGATCGGCCAATAGCCTTTCAGTTATAAAAACAACGCGCTCACCGCCTTTATTCTCAGGGGTGCCTAAGTTGACGCTGTTTGAAACAAATTGTGCGAGGAACGATATTTAATATTTTTTTAATTCTGAGATATGATTCGATGGCAAAAAAAAATATATTTACTCAGGTCCTTTCGGGCCAGAATTCAAAATTTTGGCCAGTCTTTACGTCTGACAACCAGTTAAGACTGGTTGTCAGAATAAGCCAAAGGGTATTGTATTACCCAGTAACTGGGTTGTGGAGGTCATATAGGCAGTCGCTCCATGTAAAAGTCAGCTGCATCCGGTTAGACTGGAAGGCGACCCCGACATAGTTGGGAAAAGGCTAGGCAGATGATGTTTTGGGCCAGAATTCAGCAATGTTTAGGTACTTACGCAGTCATTACATTTTTGCAGATGTAAAGTGCATGCGGCGTAAGATGGCAACACACTTTTTAATACATTGAAGATCTTTGATATCTAAGATCATCACCGACATACGGACATTGTCTTTACTTGGTAACTGCTTAGACTTTATACGAGTTTTACATCGTGGGTTCAAACCCAGACAGGCGCTTTACTTTGTGTAAATAACTTCATCACCACTGCTCCCAAAACCGGCATGTCCTAGAACCAAAAAAATCGAAGACATGTGACATCTACCAAACCGCACTGGGCCCGCGTGGTGAAATACGGCCCACGCCCTCTCACATAGAGGAAGCCCGTGACCCAGGAGTGAGAACATTATAGGCTGATTATGACATGTGTCTTTACTGGGGCAAAACTAGCTGTCAGGAAAAATCACAAGATATTTACCTTTTTTTTTTTTGCTTTTTTATCTTCATCATCAGCAGTCATGCTTATCACCACAAGACCAACGAAGCAATCTATACACCTAATTCAATATAAACCTACCAAACCCACACAAAACCAGCGTCAGGCACTAGTTGTCTAGCATTTTTGCTGAACTGGGCCTTTTTGGCGCAGCCGTGAGGCACACTTTCCTGTTAATTTCCTACATCGGACTTTAAATTTTTTATATGATCTTTATTTTTTATCCGATATAATATGTCTGGTGTATTGTGTGTATTTTAGTCTGTGCTAAATAAATATATTTTCTTTCTTTCTTTCTTTTTTTTCTAACTATTAAAAACGCCCTACATTAATAGCAGCCTCATTTTAGCGGCTCCAGTCCGTGAGTCACACGTAAATATTTACCGAAAGCGATGCCCCGCGCCAAATGTTAGCGGCCACAGAGCGAGGTGCGGTTAGAACTGATAATATTCTTCTTTGTCGTGTCCACACTTCCACAGGTCGTGTCGATGGCACGATCGATAGTGTATCGAATTTTGTTGACCCAAAACTTCGCTACTTCTTCGTTGAAGTTGCAAGCGCAGTGGAAAAACACAAACAGAATTCCACATAATCAGTCTAAGTTCCCACTGCTGGGAGACAGGCCTCCTCACATAGAGGGAGTAGGCTGTAATCCACCACGTGGGCCTAGTGCGGGTTGGTAGATGTCACATTTCTTCTAATTTTTGGGTCTAGGACATGCCGGTTACCTCACGATGTTTTCTTTCAGCGTTTTGAGAGCAGTGGTGATGAAATAATTTACACAAAGTAAAGCGCCTGTCTGGGTTCTTGTTGGTATTAGCTTTCCCTATCTAACTAACTGAAATCTGGGCACGCTAGTTCCATCATAGACCTCATCCATCGCTGTCTATCACTCGTAATCGAGGTAAAGAGCGGGCGGGCACATGTGGCAAAAAAAAAAGAAATACCTATAGTGCTATAAAAACTTATATGTAGCAAGTTACATAGTTTTAAAAGATCTACAAAAATGTCCGTCGATTCGGTGGGTGTCATAAAACCACCATCTTGGGCCGGGCGGCATCGTACACACAACACTGATTATGATCACATCATAACGCGAATATTTCGTTTCCCTAGAAATGCGGAGTTTTGATGGCATTCGCTTGATAATGACGACTGTGGTCGGTTTAAGTAAGTTAAGGGAAAAACTTCTAGAAGCGTACTTTACGAGTGCGTACCTATGTCTTTTTTTTTTCCAAAAATTTACACAATATAATCAAACTAATTTTATAAAGTTGAAAGTTTGTGTGTGTGTGTGTGTTTGTGTGTGTGTTTTTATATGTTAGTTACTTCTTCACACTCAAACGGCTGGACCAATTTTGATAAAATTTTGTATGGAGGTAGCTGACACCCTATGTTAACATATAGGCTACTTTTTATCCCGATATTCCCACAGAACGACACTTATGCGGGTGAAACCGCGGGGCACTGCTAGTCCATTTACAGTTACAACACCCATTCTATCAAATTCCTAACTCTTAGTGAACATCATAAAATGCATTACGGTGTTCAAATTAGCGCCTCTAACAATGTTCCAGGATCGGTGCCGGGCTGCAAACAAGTAATTTAATTACTGAGCTATCGCGACTTGTAACGACGTTGTTTGTAGGGGGTAGGCAGGGTTCAGTTAAGGGTTGTGTATTGTTATAATGGTGGTTATATTTAATTAATTAATTGCATAACATAACATCGCGCTTGTATTTCGCAAAGGGTTAAGCAGAGATGTGTGAAGCAAACCACATTTCGCCAATTACGTTCAACTAGCAGCGCCCCGCGGTTTCACCCCTCGCACTCTCGATCCCAATGGAATATCGGGATAAAAAGTATCCTATTTCCTTTCCCGGGACTTAAACTATCTCTATACCTTAAATCGGTTCAGCGGTTTAAGCGTGAAAAGGTAACAGACAGACAGACAGATACACTTTCGCATTTATCCGTACTTCCATACTAATGTTATAAATTCGAAAGAAACTCTGTCTGTCTGTCTGTATGTTACCTTTTCACGCCTAAACCACTGAACGGATTTCGATAAAATTTGGCAGAGAGATAGATTGCATCCCGGGGAAGGACATAGGATAGTTTTTATAGACATACCTCGCGGGCGAAGCCGCGGGCGGCAGCTATTAATGCAATATAAGACAAGCCAAAGATTTCGTAGATTCGCTGTAACGCGTCAAAGGATGGTCGCGTTTCTGCTTCGTTTTGACATATTATTATCTGACACACAAACTAACGCAGGGACTCACTTGATTGTCAAGGAAACGCCATTATTATTGTGTAGGACTGGATGTGCGTAGGTAAGTGTGTGGAAATTTGTATGGTATTTTTGACAGATTGAGACTGAGATCAGAAGGCCAATTCTCGTAATTTAAAACGTTCAAAATCTAGTCGCAGTCTCATCTCAGTGACAAAGAAATGTCAAAAACTTGTCAAAATATAGGGAAATTTCAGGTATTTTTGACAGATTGAGACTGAGATCAGACTGTGAACGTTCTTAAAATTACGAGAATTGCCCCTCAGACTGTGAACGTTCTTAAAATTACAAGAATTGCCCCTCTGATGTATATGAACGTAAACATGGCAAAAGGAGTATGTATGGATCGAAGCAGATGGCATTCTGTAGTTTCTGCCTACCCCATGGGTATAAGGCGTGATTTTATGTATGTAGGTATGTATTCAGTGCATCTGCTTACTGGCACTTTGACTTACCCTGCACATCAACTGCCCTTCGAAACGGTTGGGCATAAGCTTAATCAGCCTTTGATGTTCCCACTGCTGGAACACAGGCCTCCTCTCGGTGAGAGAGTGGGCTTACCACGGGGGCTCAGTGCGGGTTGGTAGATGTCACGTGTCTTCGAATTTTTGATCTTACGACGTGCCGGTCTCCTCACGATGTTTTCCTTCACCGTTTTGAGAGCAGTTGTGATGAAATAATTTACACAAAGTAAAGCGCCTGTAAAGAGAGTAGTGGTGGCCCAGTGGTATCGGCCGCGACTTACGAGTTGTAGGTCGTAGGTTCGAACCCAGACAGGCGCTTTACTTTGTGTAAATTATTTCATCACCACTGCTCTCAAAACGGTGAAGGAAAACATCGTGAGGAAACCGGCATGTCCTAGAACCAAAAATTCGACGACATGTGACATCTACCAACCCGCACTGGGCCCGCGTGGTAGATTACGGCCCACTCCCTCTCACTGAGAGGAGGCCTGTGTCCCAGCAGTGGGAACATTATAGGCTGATTATGTATGTATGTAAAGCGCCTGTCTGGGTTCGAACCTACGACCTAAATTTCGTAAGTCACATCCGTTACCACTGCGCTATCACTGCTCCCCTGGGCTGGGCTTATGGACATAATTGCAATGTCAATAAAGTCCGAAATACATATTCTGGCAATTTCATATGATGTCCTGTGGTCGAATTTTTGAGAAGCAACGACCACACACATAATATTCTCTGATGAGTAATCCAAAATATGTACTTTGTGGTTACTTCTGATACTTAGTGCCAAATTGCATTCTGAGGAAAACAACAGACGTATTTTTAGAGTTCAGTACTAAATACCTACGCTGTCTATCTGGTGGGGAACCGTTAAAAGAATCTCGTCCGGGTTGGTCGGAACCAAATTTTAGTCACTATTTTGGATACATTAGTTGATTGGTTAGTTTTAGACAACGGAGGTGAAGCTGCTTAGACTTGTAAGTAAAAAGAATCGCCCCCGGGTGGGCTCGAACCACCAACCTTTCGGTTAACAGCCGAACGCGCTAGCCATTGCGCCACGGAGGCTCTGGAGATGTCACTGAAATACGTAGATCATGTTAATTTTAGAACACGTTTCTTTGAGAAACGTATTTAGTTATTATTATTCAGTGACCTATAACTTTTTCTTGTTTTCAGGGGATACCTTCAAAAGGCGCTCGGCCTAGGGGATAAGACTGTTCTTTTATCCCTAGTTTTAGACTGGTGATCACCATCAGCACATGGAGGGGACATACCTAGATGGAGATCTCTGCTCTCAAAACGGTGAAGGAAAACATCGTGAGGAATAAAAAATTCGAAGACATGTGACATCTACCAACCCGAGCCCGGCCCGCGTGGTGGATTACGGCCCACTCTCTCTCACTGAGAGGAGGCCTGTGTCCCAGCAGTGGGAACATTATAGGCTGATTATGCTATGTTATAACCTAGATGGAGAAATGTTCATTTATTAAATACGACAGAGAAAAATATCTTAATTATTGCGGTTCTAAAACTTTAACTCCTAAGACATAAATACAAATAACCAGATGACAAACCTCGAATTAAAAAAGCAAATTAAAAATAAATGACAGCCATTTTCTATTTCTATAAAATGATATAGCACGACAACTCCACCCCCAGCCCTTACCGCGCGGCCTAATAGACAACTATAAATTACACATTTTGCAGAAAACCAATTCTGTTTAATAGCTCTATAACTTTGCTGGTCAATAATTAAGAGAATTGCTTCGTGTAACGTGTTTGAGTTAAAATGGACGCTTGGAGTTGCATTATTGGAGTGAATTTTGATACAAATTTTGAGATTTTAGATACGTTTCTGGTGACAGCTATTTGACAGGACTAGGAATTAGGCTATAAAAAGTATTTTAAGCTCTGCTCATGTTCTTCATCACTCTTTTATTGGAACTAGCAATATTTTTTGTAGATTACTAAGTATTTTAAGGCATTGGTTTAATTAGTCCAGGATGACGCTATTATTCCACGGTAAAAATAAATAGACCAAAATACAATGGATTTTTATCTAAACATAAAGAGAATAGATTTTATTTTTTGTATTTATGTTTGTTACACTTACACGACAAAACGGCTGACCGGATTAGGATAAAATGGATGAAGAGGCGCAGCTAGTCTATTATATCTATATTTAAAACTAGCTGCGCCCCGCGATTTTATCCGCATAAGTCTCGAATTCTTGATCTCGCAGAAATATCGAGTTATAAAGTATTCTATGTCCATGACCTAGATTAGGACACGGATTACGGATTACGGTGACGGATTTCGACGAAGTATGGCACATGTGCCATACTTCATCGAAATCCGTTTAGCCGTTATAGCGTGAAAATGTAATAAACATGTCTATAATACTAGTTTAGATAAACGAAATCGAGTCAGTTAAACCTGATTTATTAAACACACACTTAACACCAGTTATGTTTAAGAACCACGTAAAAGGAGGAAATGTGAAGGCCATTAACCGCGCTCAAACCCAGAGTCCAGGCTTTTACTAAGAAATTCCTAATGGAACATCCTAATAACACTCTGTCTGACCAGTCAGTCTTTTCTGTAAAAATCTCACCGTGAAAACTTACGTGAAGTGAGCTGTCAATAGTGTCAAATCCCAGCATCAGGTGGAATGACAGCTGCGTCCGTCGTCCGACCAGATAGGCCCGAGTTGCCACCGCAGTGTTCCACGCGCATCATTCGAGAGTGGGTGCGGCCGTTATGGGAATGGCCGCTCGGGGAGGTGGGACCCGCGGAGGAACAGCGGGTCGAGGCCAGTCGGGGGAGCGGTGAATGCTTCTACAAATCCCGCACTCCCGGCCATACGAAGAGGTGGAACACAGCGGTGGTTTTAGCCGGTAAGAGTCAGGCATGCCCCTCTGTCACCCACACGATGGAGGAAGTCCATGAGGATTTCCACCGCAACCAAAAAAAAGAAAGAAAGGTGGAATGACAGCTCACTTTACCTACGTTTTCACGATGAGATTTTTACAGAATCGATCGACTGGGGATCAAACCTATAGGTCCCTCAGCAGTAGCCGTTGCGACCACTGTACAAATTACCTAAAGTGAAATTAATTTGGTAATAGTTCAGCTGGGCGCTATCAGTTACAATCAGAGTATTGTTAACTAATATTATGTCTTAACAATAATTAAGTTTCTTAGATTTAATATTGTCGTCTTCTTAATGAACTTTGACTGAAATATCAGAAAGTAGTTTAATTAACGAGAAATTTTGTAATTATTAAGTCGTTACTGGTAGTCAGAAGCCCGAAATTCTGACAACCAGTCTTACCAAGGGGTATCGTATTACCCAGTAACTGGGTTGTGGAGGTCAGATAGGCAGTCGCTCCGTGTAAAATACTAGTATTCAGCTGCATCCGGTTAGACTGGAAGCCGACCCCAACAAAGTTGGGAAAAGGCTAGGCAGATGATGATAACGATGATGATTTTGTAATTATTAAAGAGACTAGTACTGACTCAAAGGTTAAGAAATCTCCTGGAAAAAGGTTACTGGTTTGGATTCGGCAAATACCAACTGATTTTATTAATAACTAAAACCACTAACCAAACTGTGAAATGTCATGTTTCCCCGACACCCCGTCGCATCCCATCGCCTGCCCATACTATTACTTCGTGTTCGTTTAACGTTCGTTCTGACTTTTTTCTTTTTGCTCGGCTCCTAAGGGTCCTAGCGCGATGTTTAATAGCCTATATAGCCTTTCACAGGAATTCGGCTATCAAATGCAAAACCAATTTTCAAATCCGACTGGTAGTTCCACAGATTATCGCGTTCGAACAAACAAATGGTCTTATTACATAACTAACCAACGTTATGGGAAATCATTGAAAGAAAATCTGGACTTTACCGATACCTTATTAACACGCAATAAAAAAACGTGTAAAGACCTTTTAGCATTTAGCCTTTTTTGAGTCATAAAAAGTAGTTTTCGATAACTAACTGTCAAAAACTTTGTGGGTCTTTAAATATCTCGTAAAAATCGTTTAAAAAACAATTTAGATTGATGTCAAAATGTTATGGTTTTTTTGACAATGATATTAATAGGATCAAAGGTGGATAAAGTTACGGATTTGCGTGACCAATGGAATCAATAAGCCTAATATTATGGGTGGAAAAATGAACAGCAACGTCTCACATGGTTCCGTAGTTCCTAAATTTCATAATAATATGTTTTATAACTGAACAAACAGCTGTATTTCTGAGGAGTTTGTTGCCCCACTTCTTCCCAGCTCAAGCACTAGGAAGTGGAAAGCACTATCTCCTATCATTTTTATTATGTCCAAAAAGTGCTGATTCTCAGCCTAATTTGAACGAATGACTTTTGATTGTATGTTTTTCGCCAGTTTCTGCTATTTTATAATAATGGATAGGAAAAAATCTAATCAATAGATCGAACGAGACAAAGCTAAAATATCTCATATCATAACTAAACATTTGACTATCTTTGGTTTAGTGGTCATGCTACTGGTGAGGCCCAGGGTGCAATTCCCAGGTCGGTCAAAGTGATAGTAGGTTTTTCCACCAGCAATTTCTCAATAACAGCCCAGCAGCCTGACTCTGTGGGTACCTATACCAGGCGTGTTATTATGTTTGTTAAGTTATGATAGTTAACACTGGAATCTACTTCAAACCGCAACACAGCAATACTGCTTAAAAGTATGTTACTTAGGTTGAGTTTCATTGTAAGAATCAACACGGAACCCTTAAAACTTCGATACCTAAACTTATATCAATATATATTTAATAGATTTACCATGAATTATTGTAATTTACACGACCTTTTAGTGCTATTGTTAAGATCTATTCGGACGTTAAAAGCTTATCGTCGTTTTTTTGGAGACTTAATTGAATACCTATAATATATGGCAATGCGGTCATCAATACCGCTTCGTCGGGTGATATGTGGCTATACCTACGGTCAAATATTGAACTTCGGCTAGTAATTTTACCTAACTACGAAACATATTAAAGGTTAACAGTCTCAGTCATACTTATGTGCGATCACAGCTAAACGACTGAATTATCCATTTTTAATAAGGCTTCGTTTTTTGAAGACAATAAAACAATATGAACAATTCCTTGAGATAATGTACCACTTTTTTACATGAAGTTTAAATGCATAAAAAATCAGACCAATTAATCTGCCTAGACTTTTCCCAACTATGTTGGGGTCGGATTCCAGTCTAACCGGATGCAGCTAAACCACCAGTATTTTACATGGAGCGACTATCTACATATTATTATCTGACTTCCACAACCTAGTTGCTAGGTAACACGATACGCCTAGGTGAGACTTCTGAAAAAAAAAAAAATTGTCCCAATCCCAAAACGGTCGTAAAAAAAAGTCGTCACGCTATAGATAGAAATGACGTTAATTTTTTCGCGAATCGTCGGTCGTCAAAAAAACACTTTTTGTGGGTGGTTTTATTTTTATTATGTTGTTATTTTTTATGTTTTTTTTTAATTTCACTCCTATTACAACTGTCCACATCTGTGTACTTAGTTGAAAAAATAATTTCACTTTTATTAACCTCTGTTTTTTTTTTTTGTTTAATTTTAGTAAAAGCATGACTGTTCTGGCAACTTTGAAATTTTGATTGCGATAAAAATGATCCGTTTTGTGTTTGATTATTTTGCATCAAATCTTACATATTGGACGCAGAAATGTCATAATCAGACTTAATCCTAATGTATGTACAGTCAAGGAAATTAAGTGCTAAGCAAATTGACACCCTACGTCAATTTGCAGTGTTATAGCAATTTTTACAACTCTCAGAGATCGACAGTTGTGATTCAAAGTTACCTACAGACAATTCTAGTGTTAGACCTCCATAACCCAGATACTGGGAAATACGATACTCCTTGGTAAGACTCGTTGTCAGATCGTCGGGCTTTTGACTACCCGTAACGACTGTCAAAGATCTACAAATGACAACCGGGTCTTCTTAACGTGCTGTCCGAGGGTCGAGATCTCTCTCTGTAATGTAAGTAATGAAATTTCACCCATCCACAGACCGACCTTGACAAGCGTTGCTTAACCTTGAAGATCGACCGTGCGGCTGTTATTACTTAGCTTCTCTCTATTCTAATAATAAACATGTCTAAACATTCAGGCTAAACTGACGTACGGTTTCCAGTGACATTTCCACAGCCTCCGTGGCGCAATGGCTAGCGCGTTCGGCTGTTAACCGAAAGGTTGGTGGTTCGAGCCCACCCGGGGGCGATTCTTTTTTACCATACACGAACAGTTTTGACAAGCTCCCGTGCCTGAATGGAAACATGACGTATGTATTGAAGTGACATCTCCACAGCCTCCGTGGCGCAATGGCTAGCGCGATCGTCATTCACGCGGGTGAAAACGCGGAGCGCAGCTAGTTGCTTCATACAGGGTGTCCCAAAAGGTTATGTAGCTGGGAAGGGGGGTGATAGGGGTGGTCACAAGGGTCACCAGAAAAAAAAATACAAAGGTACAGTTAGCAAAATAGCCCCACAAGGTGTAAATTTTTTTTTTAGTTTTTTTAAAAATGCCATTTGTTTTTTTAAATACCCAGAAGGGTTTTTTTTTTATTTTTCTGGTGACTTTTGGGATATCCTGTATATTTGAAAAAGTTGTCTGCTCAACAACATAAATAACGCAATGAATATTGTTGAACTGTCAAAATGAATCCCATTTCTACTGTTATTGTGATACGCGATTACCCCGCTGGTATTATTTTAGTTTTAATCTATTGAGTTAGGAAAACATTCACAGTCCGCCTATTAGATAGTAATTAGTTCGCCGGCTTTCAGAGAGAGCACAGGAATTTGGCCTATACTGAAGATTTATGACGAACCGCTATCGTAGTTAACATAAATAATATTAAGAGCGACTATTGCATATGGCCGGGCGACAGGTACTAGCCTATCTCGTAGTAAAGCGTGCCATTCATTGTGCGACAGTATCTTGAACAAACGATATATCTGTTTGCGGAGGAATGAAAAATGAAGATTTTGGCGGCATGTCAGAAGTACTGTGGAGGGATTTATGATAAATAATAAATGATTTATTTCTGTAAGTAGGTTCGTACAAACACTTTTACACGTCAATCATATTTTTTTTTAAACTAGATGCGGTCGGCGTTTCCTATTTGACTATTCTGAGAAGAAAGGCCGAAACAAACTCAGAGGTCAGTCTCTTCAATTTTAAAGTCCAGACAAAATCTTGGTCAGATCATATGAAGACCATGTAGATTGATGTCTGCAATGGTCTTTTGAGAACCACACAGAGTGAGCGGACCTGTCCAGTCAGTGCACGCATTTGTCAAAAATCGTGCAGCTCAACTCAGAACTTGAGGAGCTCAACGATTCGACGAACAATACCAACATGAAAGTGTTGTTAACTTTTAACTTGATGATTTTATATTTTCTCATAAGTGTATGTGTTTTTTAATTGGTTTTAAACAGTTTTAATAACCTACTTAAAGAAATAAATAAATTGGTCCCATTTTTTATATCCACGCAATCATTGCCCATTCCTTTTATTACTTAGCCACAAGCCTTGTCAAGCTTTTTACTAAATAATCTATTATGAAACAAAAAAATCGTATCAAAAAGTCGCCCTGTGAATGACGATCCTTATCAAGCCATTACGTTACCTTAGTGTAACGCATGAATAAGCTATGGGGTTTGAAAAGCGATCCACGACACGGCCTGAAGGTGTTTGAGCCATCTTGTGCCGTATCGAGATGAGATAGCGCAAATTATAAGACGGGGACTGAACAATATTTTACCAAGTGGATTTTTAGGGTTAAATGTTAAGAGGTTATGTTTTTTGGAAGTTTTTCACTGGGACTCATCGCGACAATGTTTTCGGCAGAATAAAATAGTGGATGATTCATGGTTAATTACATGTTTTCTTATGGAAAATATAGGTAGGTACCTACCTCTTGAGCATTTCTAACTATACAACATAATTATGTCTACAATTAACGCCCGGTTCTAATTGAGATTGAAAATGCCAAAAATCATACTTTTATAACAAAATTATGGTTAAAAAATGTTCAGGATATTAAATTCAATTAAAAGTTGGTATTTTTTATTCTTTTTTTTTCGTCGTTCTGGTTATTTCTTTTATTTTAGAATGAAAATGCAGAAAATAAGCACTATAAGTTGTGTTCCACAAGATTATAATAATAATAATAATAATTCATTTATTTCAGGTACCACAAAACCCATATCAGAAAACATCTTTAAATTCAAATATTCAATATAAAATACAAAAGCACATAATAATATCAATAAATGCAAACGAATAAATACAATATAAATATAACATCAACACATTTCTTATTTATTTATTACTCAGACAACAAATTAGGTCCACTGTGTTAGTAACAATATTATTTATCTGTTAGTACTTAGTAACTAAAACAAGAAATTAACATTAAAAAATATCGGATCAGGACCGCGCTACTCGCACATGTAGCTTTGTCCAATGCTCCATGAACGAGCAGTCCACATCCATTCTTCCTGCAATAAGCTGCAGGAGGCTGTTGGGGCTGCCCCGTATGCGGCGCATCAGAGACGCAACTCTTTTGCGATGTATCGCTTGAAAGCCATCCACTTGAGCGTCTGCAAACATACCTGATGCGCTACAAAAGCGTGGCAACCCCATCAACATCCTGAACGCGTTATTGTATTGAACACGCAGGGCATTGTAAGTCTTCTGCGTATGCTTCACCCATAGGCTGCACGTATAAAAAGACTGACAGTACGACTTGAATAAAGTTATTTTTACCTGTGCAGTGCAGCGTGCAAACCTACGGACCAGCATATTAGCTCTGACTGACAATGCCCTGCGTTCCCTTTCAACATCTACATCATCTGCGAGGTCCTCGGTGACCCAGTGGCCCAGGTACTTAAACTGCGCCACTCTTTTGAGAGCACTGCCGTTCAATGTGACCTGAGGTACGTTGTCATAGCTCTTAATTCGTACCAGACTTGAACACCATCACCTCACTCTTGGTCGTGTTATACCTGAGCCCATGGGCCCCCGCATAGCACTCGCATACCTTCATTAAACGCCTGAGGGCACTGATCGATGGGCTCAGCAGCACCATATCGTCGGCGTAGCTTATATTGTTAACAAAAACTCCATCAATCGAGCAACCTACCTGAGTGCTGCTGAGCTCACGGACCAGCCGATCCACGTACAAGTTAAAGAGCTTGGGCGAAGACAGACCACCCTGTCTCACGCCACACTCCAGCCTATACATCCGATTATACGTTAATATTACTTATTATAAATGATAGTTTTACATTGTTTAATTTTATTATAATCATTAAAACGGAAAATACGCGGTAATGGTAAAAACTGCTCAAGATGTTTTTTCCCATACTAAAATAGTATTTTTTTATTCTATATAGTATTTGACACTTGAATGATGTCCTTACGAGAATTGACCCTCCGATTGACACAAAATACACATACTTACACAAAAAAACTGACAATAATATTTTTCCTGCTAGCAACACAGCCAAGAACTTAAATTCCCTTTAAAAAATCTTCATCTCATTTTGACAGAACAAAAATCGTGACCATTTTAAATGGAAGACTTTATAATTATAATATTTGAAACACAATGCTTTTTAAGGCGGGTTTTAAGATCATCAATCTTATACTAAAAACCGTTTGTCTTTAATTACTTTTAACTCAATTATAACGGCCTGGTATGTGTGAAGGACGTTATAATTTTGAAATAGGGTTAAAGATGTTTTGTTTTTTTCGTTTAGCCTATTATTATATGTTATTTAGTGGTACGCGGTGGTCTGACAGAGAGGCTCGTGGCTAAATATTATCAGCCGCACGTGTTGATCGAAGGTTACGTAACGCTTGTAGAGGTCCGTTCAGATGGGTGACCATCCATTATACCGAGAACGTTGGTCCAGTCATTTGTAAATCATTGACAGTCGTTACCACAGAGCATGTAACCTTTTGTCGTTACGGGTAGTCAGAAGAACAAAAAGTCTGACAAATAGTGTAACTAAAGGGTTACAAAGTAACTATAGGTTGTGGACTTGTGGAGGCCAAATAGGCAGTTGCTCCATGTAAAATACTGGTAATATCATTGCCTCAAACCAAATAAAAAACATTTTTTTTTATCGTTTTCCATACGCGTAGGTAATAGAAAAGTATATTCCACGCTCGTTCGGAAACTCGTGTCCAGGACTCTTTTGTTCCTTTTATAGTTCAGAAATGCAAGGGTTGCCAATGTAAAAATATATTTTTACAACCTTTTGTTTATTGTTGTTTAAAGTCTGTGAATGATTGAATGGCGCTTTGAAAGTTTTGTATTTCGAATTCGGAACGGTTTATTTAGAAAATCGTTTGTTGCATAGGCGTTTCTTCGTGGAAGAATGGGTTTTGTTGTGAAGATTTAAAATTTTTGCTGGATGATGTGGTCTTCGACCAAGTTAGGTAGGTATGTACTAAGGATAAGACTTCCATGACTTCATCTTAAGGAAAAATATGCAACAATCACTACTCTTGGTAAAAGTATTGATGACAAATAAGAACACTGGTGAACATCTTCAAGTTCAGGTTACATAACTCCGCCCCTTAGATGACAAAGTGACCTTATATTTAAATATACTTTATATTGTACACCAAAGAAGCTCGTGGCTAAGTAACAGCCGCACCGGTCGATCGATCAGGTTAAGCTACGCTTGCCAGGGTCGGTCCGTGGATGGATGACAATCTTTACATACCGAGACCCCTCCGTGCCTTGGAAAACCGTTAAACCGTTGGTCCCGGCTGTCATTCTTGGATCTTTGACAGTCGTTACGGGTCGTCAGAAGCCCGAAAGTCTGACTACCAGTCTTATTAAGGGGTATCATATTACCCAGTAACTGGGTTGTGGAGGTCAGATAGGCAGTTGCTCATTGTAAAATACTAGTATTCGGCTGCATCCGGTTAGACTGGAAGCCGACCAACGTAGTTGGGAAAAGGCTAGGCTGATGATGATGAGTGGCAACACATGAATAATATACGGTTTACGTTTGGAGCACCCTGGACAATAAGCCGGGCCACCACCTTCCTACTTGATTAATATTAACTTTATTTCACGACATGAGTTATTCCAATAAAGTATCGTGTCCATACAAGATTGGAGACGAACAACTCGTAAAGAGAAAGATTAAAGAAAATACATTTATTTAGCACAGACTAAAAGACATACAATATACAATACATATGTCGCAGCCAACTGGTTAAATTAGCCGTTCAGTTAACTGCCTGGCCTTTAGAAGTAGTGCTCGCCTCGCTTCGCTCTCTCGGCCGCACGCGGTTGATCACAGTTCTAACCTAACCCATTTGGTCGGGGTGCCCCTTCTTTAGTTACTGCGACCAATTCAACTCGCGCGTGATTGGTTACAGACTTCCAACCCAAACTGTAATCAAATATCATTCAGGCCGTTAGTTGAACGGCCGCCGTTTAGTTAAAAGGCTAGGCGGTTAACTGAACGGCTAATTTAACCAGTTGGCTGCGACACATACATCAGATAATTACAATAAATAATAATAATATCTTTATTGCTCCCACAAGAACAAGACTTATACGAAATAAAATTTTAAAATTTTTAATTTAAATTAAAATTAACTAAGTAATACCTATAACAAAAACAATTTCAGTCAAGTGTACGTGCGGAGCTGGTGTCTATTATAGGTACTCGTATATTATTCTTAATAACTCATTTCGGACTGCGTTTAGAGATATTCATGTCAAATAAGTTTCGTTTGTTACACTATTCTATACTGGAAAAACTAGATTTGGTTGATGGCGGCGAAAAATCAAAAAGACTCGCCTCTTAGCGCGAAGGTTTTTGTTAGAGGTGTGGTGTGTTTAATAATAATTATCTGTAGTGTGAGGGCGTGTGTTGGATGCGTGCGTGTGTGTAGTGTGGGGGTGTGTATGTGTATTTACCAAGTTTTCTAATTGTTTTAGTGTGTATCATTAAAGTAGGTCTAAATATTAATAAATATCAAATTGAAAGTGTAAAGTCCGATGTAAGAAATTAGCAGGAAAGTGTGCCTCACGCGGTTGCACCAAAAAGGCCCAGTTCAGCAAAAATGCCAGACAACAAGTGCCTGACGCTGGTTTTCAACTGGACCTGAACTATTTCAATTTATTCCAAATTTTACAACAGGTGCAGCCCTACACACATTTCGGATCATAACCCTTCCACCGGCCACAATGTGCGGTGCGAAAATATTGTCTTTTTTCAACAAAGAGACTAAATACAATGTACGGGGAAAATGTTCCGATACGTATACGGTGATGTCATACGGCGTACGTTTGTTGCTTTGTTAATATGCGGAATCGGGGCATATCGTGCACATTCGAGTGGTTCCGTATTGGTTCGGTTGTAGTTGTACCCTTAGCATACTCTTCCACAAGGAGCTTCATTTTTTAACATCATGCCTTTCTGTATTCCGCAAAATGATAGGCAGAGATCCATATTTTGCTAGTGTAAGGTATAATTATCATTTGCCTACGAAAATGTCCTGCAGATCTGGTAGCGTCGTGTGACGGGTCTTTCGAGCTAAAATAGGCATGAGCTACACGATAAGCAATGGCCCTTTCTTCAAAAAGAGCTTCCAAATACAGCCTTGCATTGTTAGACTCACATAATTACTTAATAATATAATATGTGGACTTTAAGAGAAAGAGACATTGCATCTGAGTTTGTTTCTCCATTTTTTCCCTAGGTCAGACAGGAAATGCCAGCGCCATCTATTTTAAAAAATCACCAAAAATTTCTCGTGCGTGTAAAATAAAAGTGCTATAAAGATTTCGCATCTGCCTAGCCAACCATGTTGGGGTCGGCTTCCAGTCTAGCCGGATGCTGCTAATACCAGTATTTTACATGGAGCTACTGCCTATCTGATCTCCACAACTCAGTTACTGGCTAACACGATACCCCTGGCAAGACTATAGTCGGACTTTTAATTAGCTGCAGTGAAACAATGACAGCTTATGTGTTACTTAAATGACTGAAATTGGCGTCTATTTGTTTTTTCGCGGCCATCAACCAAATCTTGTTTTTCTAGTACAGAATAGTGTAACAAACGAAACTTATTTGACATGCATATCTCTAAACGCAGTCGGAAATAAGTCATTAGGAAGTGTCATTTTACTGCAGCTAATTAAAAGTCGGAGTATAGATTAGTTATTAATTAGATTGAATGATGTTCTTACAAATTACATTTCATTTCGTTTCGATAGTCACCAACTCATAACTCATGAACTCGCATTCTGGGTAGGACCTTGTTTTAAGTAAGTATTTGTTTTTTTTTTTTGTTAGGAGCCGCTCATTTATCTGCTGACTGATCTGAACTGTGATCTCCAAGCCTTTAATGAGACTTGCTTTGATGCCGCTCAAGAATATAGTGCATTCCACTTCTTGTAAGAAAAATATTAAGAACTAGTTTCTGCCTACTTCATCCGCGTGAAAGGGCTTTGATGGTCCGTGGCATACCTAAGTACCAGTCCACCATTTTGATTTTTTTTCAAAATGTCGCGCGGCCGCTCATGAAACATATAATATTTAAATCGATAGCCGACATCAATGCAAACAGAAAACTTAATCAGAAAAACGTGTCACGTTTCTGAGAAATTGACGGTCAAAGAAAGAAAATACATCTATTTAGCACAGACTAAAAGACACAAAATATACATCAGATAAAAACAAAAAATAAAGATCAACTATAAAGCGTAAAGTCCGATGTAAAAAATGGCGACATCGCCAAAGTTGATTATGTGACATCCATATTTATTGAAATTTCTTACATCTAATTGCATCTATAGATGTTTCAAAACTTTGAAATAATCACTCTGAATGTATAGAATAATCAACCAGGCCAGGCTCCATAAAAAGTCTACAATCCCCTGTATTGTTTTTAAATAGTACAGTCGAACAAGCTATTTGGTATACAGGTAAAAATATTCATCTTTCCAGTACACAGCCAATATTTAGTTTTATTTTGTGCGTTATAACTTTTTCAGCTTATGGCATCCTTAATAGAGTGGTATAAAATAATTGACTACTCAGCACACTCACACCATTGTTTAAAAGTAGTTGCAAGTTAGCTGCCTGTATATCTACCAAATACCTAACACACATGCAAATTTTTTTTTTATCTGACTGCAAGTTCCAGACATTATATCTTTCAAATAAACAAACTCTTCAGCTTTATTATATTGCTAGCTTCTGTTCGCGACTTTGTCCGTGTGAATTTCTTGTTTCCCCGACCCACCCCGTCGCATCGCATCGCCTGCCCGTGCTATTAGATACTTTGTTTTCGCGTAACGGTCTGTTTGACTTTTTTATTATTGCAAATGAAAATATTGCAAATTTTGTAAATGTGAGGTCTTTCATTGTAGACTTTAGATTTGTAGACTATTTTTTATTTAATCAAGTACCAGGTACTTGTTGACAGGCCTACGCTGTCCTCCCATACCTACTGTAATTTGAAAACATAGTAAAAGCCAATTATTTTTAAAAGAGTAACCGTGGAGTTTCTTGCCGGCTTTTCTCCATAGGAAACGACCAATTGGAACCATGCACCTAGCTTCTGACGTTTCAAAAGTGCCCATGCCGGTTTATGTGAAATAAAATATTTTGAATTTGATTTTTCTCGCCTACTAAGCCTCCTATCGTGATGTTAAAGTAAAATTTAGTAGTTCCAGAGATTGGCACGTTCTAACAAACAAGAAAAAAAAATTTTTTTTTTAAACCTATTAATAAGATGATGTACAACTGGCTTCCCCAAAAGAGGAACTAACTACGCTTATGCAGATCTTTTTTTTAAAGTTTCCTCTTAAAAGAAGGTCAAGTAACCACACTTTGTCTTCCCGAACATTGGTGTTACAATACGTAAAGCAAGAATATAACTCAAGATAAGACAAAAAGGCATTACAAGAAAAAACAAAACCACAAAGAAAAGAACCGCGTAAAAAACTCCACCAGTACATTACTCAACAATAAATACACGTATAAACTTAATTTAACAGCAAACCATCTTAGCACTCACGAAATTACATATTAACCACCGCTCACGTCAAAAATCTTTACTTCAAAAGATCTCCATTGAAAGGCAACCCAAAAAAAACATAAGCACGCCTTTTTTTACAATTAATCAAACGTGCCAGTACAAAAAAAAACCTCTCTAAGAGTTTAAAAAGTTTGCACCGATGCATTGACGGACCTCCTTTCAACGAATATCAAAATGACAGTTGATTTATGATTTTCCATTGTGGCAACACAGCGTTCGTTATGGCGCGAAACTCATTTATATTGCTAATGACATTTCGAGATGTTTAAAATGGTGGCTAATAATGCGCGGCAAAAAGTTTATTTCAGTTTATAGTTTTTTAAGATTATCTCGTGTATTATTGTGTTTTGTGATTAATTTTTAACGTTTGTCGGCCTTTGACATTATTGCAATTACTTTGGCGTTGGTTAATTACATGTTTAGTTGATGTATTGTGCGGAGGTTTATTTCAATGATTAATTCTACATGTCGTTGAATGAAGATTAGGTAAAGAAACGCAGGCTTAACAGCCTGCATATTCGAAGCTGTTCATGTAAGTGTTTTAACTGTAAGTATATTCACCCACATTACACACAACGATGGCGATATTCAGGGGGTCTATAATCAGGTGGATACATGATTAGTTCGGGCCCCGAACTGAGAATGAATGAAAACACTGTTTTTTTTTAATTTATTTATTTAATAACTAGCTGCGCCCCGCGGTTTCACCCGCATAAGTTTCGATCCCGTAGGAATATCGGGATAAAAAGATGAATTGCGTGATATGAATTGTTTTATGATTCTGCAAAGTGGCCTTTTTAGGCCCCCTCTACGTAACAATAGGATTTTTTGTTGATCCCATCATCAATTCTAGCAAAGAAAAAATTAACATCATATCATATACACCTCACACTTACAAAGCAACTCTTCGAATAGAAATCCTATTCAAAAGTACGTCCATACGAAATCAAAGAGACAGTCAAAACGACCCAATCTTTACGTTAAAAAATCACACCTTTTTTACAGCTGAAAAACTGCTAAACATTCGATTTTCAACCTTACCTCTTGATACCAAGGATGAAAAAGTCCATTTAGAAGTGCAAGCAAAAGTTGGTGATCGAGGAATGGTCTACGTGGCACATACGGACCGATTTTCGATTCGAATGTTTTTTTGTGCAATCGAGGACGGGTGCATCGGTTAATCGAATAGTCGGAATCAAGTATCGATGGAGTTTTCCATCGATTTGAGTAAGGATTGGCAGGCTTGGAAACTTGAGGGTTTTCAGATTTGATTTTAGGGGAACTATGAGTGCTGTGACTACTTCCGGACTTCCGGAGTTCGTTGTTTTGTGTTGAGCGTGACAAGTTGATAACTCACACTATTTATGTAGAAACATATTCGTTACTATATTTTTTTGTCTGACACATATTTATTTTATTTAAGTACGGTATGCATACACACGACGCGTTGCAGTTAAAACTGATTTACATCATTCGTAAATCTTTGACAGTCGTTACGGGTAGTCAGAAGCCCTAAAGTCTGATCAGTCGTGCTAAGCCCTACCCCTTAGGGTATCGTGTTACCCAGTAACTGGGTTGTGGAGGACAGATTGGTAGTAGCTCCATGTAAAATACCGACCACAACATATTTGGGAAAAAAGGCTAGGTAGATTGATTTTTATTGAAAACAAATGACATGAGAACATTTTTTTTTTATAGGAACAAGCTCTTTGCCAGCGTCTTAATCCCATCTATATCCTATATCACGAGGGAATTTAAAAAATCCGGCTGTATTCATTGTCTACATCACAAAGGGAACCTCTGTGCAAATTTTCAGCTTTCTAGGTTCAGGAATTTAGGCTTGGCATTGATGAGTCAGTCAATTAGTGAGTCAGGACTTTTTTTTTTTGTTTTGGCCGTCGCATCGCATCGCCTGCCCGTGCTGTGACGTCACTTTTGCTTAGCGTTATTTCTGACTGATTTCCTTTTTTTTATTCTTTATTTAATTATGGACGTTTATGACCGCAATGCGTATGACAGTCCCATCGTACCCTAAACACATACTTACTGCTACGAATCACATTTGGGCCATGAAACTGAACAGACTCTTCGCATCATCACCATTTGGTTGAATAGCCATCTTATAGAATTAGGCTATCAAATGCAAACACAGTTTTTCAAATCTGACCGGTAGTTTCATAGATTAGCGTGTTCAGGTTTATTATTACTATGTTATGTAAGTTCAGGTTTCCTCACGATGTTTTCCTTCACTTAATTACTCGTACGTCAGTAATATCTAAGTTAAACTCAAAAAGTATATATGA
Organism: Gortyna flavago; assembly: GCA_963669345.1. Taxonomy (NCBI): domain Eukaryota; kingdom Metazoa; phylum Arthropoda; class Insecta; order Lepidoptera; family Noctuidae; genus Gortyna; species Gortyna flavago. The sequence goes on along the minus strand of OY770152.1, from coordinate 4,168,746 downwards.
AGTGAAAAAGTCACATTGGTACTTGCCCAGGTTTGAACCCACAACATAAGTGAGGCGAGGCCTGAACCGGACAATACAACACACTTTTTATTTTGTGGCAGCACTACATGGCATGCGAACTTAACATGACACTGGCGCGGGCGTCACGCAAAATCCTGCATCGCGCAAGCAGAGTTTACCGAGCAACTAGCATATAAATATACAGCGTCGCGAGTCCCGACATCAATCGTCGCGCAGTTGCCCACTAGACACACACATCCTTCCTTATCTATGGAGGATGAGTGGAGTTTTACACCTTGTTCCTTATACCTATAGTGGTAACCATATTCCATAAAGTGTGTCTCCAACTTCAAGCACAAAAAACTGTCTAAAAGCACAAGAAAATAAGCCCGTATCGAAAAACTCTTTTTCTTTTACAAAATTTTGGCATGGTGCCAGATGCTATTTTGGTAAAGGAACTACACTCATTAGCGGTAAAGTAATTAGGATTTTCGTCTATGATATGACGAGATTCGATATTTCGATGCTTTGGAAGCTTCAGGCAGCAGCTTGTCTCCGGGAAACCTACTATCATAATTAGCAGGGCAGGTGATGTACAGGGCAGCACACTGTCAATCAAATCTGAATCACTTTGAAGGATATTCCTAATCCATTGCTTCATCTATTCGAAAAATGTATCTGCTCAGCAACGTATATAACGCAATGAATGTTTTTGAACTGTCAAAGTGAAACCCATTGCTGCTATTAGTGCGTTACGCAATTAAAACTGCTTGTTAAGGTGACAGTTGACAGTTGGTGCACACATCGCTTGACACTTTATCTAATATAACATTGACTAGCTGTGCAGTGTATAATGATCCCAATGACCTTTGCTAATTGGCAGTATGAGCAAAGAAAGCTGGGGATGCAATAGAAGCCACTACAAGAGGCGATACTTGATTACTTGAATAAATGTGGGGCGCAACCTGGGCCACTATACCCACTTAACGGTTCCTTACGTGACAACCACGTCAATTCCTTAGCTATTCTATTCTATTTTTCTTTATGGCAATGGTGCCGATGTCGACAATTCTGCCAATGTCAGATGTGATATGAGAAAACGTAGTGATTAATTCCTTAGCTATTCACGACATATGCTAATAATTGTATTCTCTATGACACAATGGCGTGGTTTGGACTGTCAAAATACATGTTGTCCGTACAATTGACATTTCGACTCCTTGCCGTTAACAAGACACGATATTGACGTGGTTGGCAAGTGGTAAGATTTCGCGTGGAATAATACAGAATTTGGGCCGTCAGTCATCCCCACTTCCATTTTGCTGACTGGTTAATAATTATGTTTTACCATCCATTATCTATTGCTATTAACTAATACCAATTTTCAGTGACATCTCCAGCGCCTCCGTGGCGCAATGGTTAGCGCGTTCGGCTGTTAACCGAAAGGTTGGTGGTTCGAGCCCACCCGGGGGCGATTATTTTTAGAACCATATACGAACAGTTTTGACAAGCTTCTGTGGCTGAATGGAACCACGACGTATGTGTTTCAATGACATCTCCAGAGCAATGATTTCAAAAGTGTCAATGCTCCAGAGCCTTCGTGGCGCAATGGCTAGCGCGTTTGGCTGTTAACTGAAGGGTTGGCGGTTCGAGCCCACCAACTGAAAGGTTGGGGGCGATTCATATCTGTAACATGTTTATTTTTCTGACTCCAGCGCATACTATCGCACTGCTTGTTAAAAAAAGAAGAAAAGAGTACTCGGAAAGCCAAGTAAGTACTCTGTTGTAAATAATTAGGATACCGGAATCACTTTTCCACGTGATATAAAAAAGTTAAACAAACTCAGGGGTCAGTCTCTTTATCTTGGTCGGGTCAACTCTCTGTCAGCGTGACATCGTCTTTTGAAGAAAGAGCCACACAGATTTGAGTGGACCTGTCCATTCAGTGCAAGCTTTTGCCAGTAATCTTGTTATAGCTTAACTCGGAACTTAAACTCGACGAACAATACCAGCGAAAGGACATTTGGGTAGGCTGCTTAAAGTGCTCAAATTGCCAGACCAACATTAAAATGATGTTAAAAGGAACCACACTTTACCATGACCGAATAACGTTATTTGAAGTAAAAAACAAACTTTTTGATTCTCAAAAAGAGAACATAAAATAAACATAAAGGGCCACAATATAACCACATACACACGTTCATATATGTAGTAACACACTTTTACTTGTAGACTTGTACCAATGAAATGTTATCGCAAGATAAGAGCGATGCGATGACGTCACTGTTCCGGTTACAACCGGTTAAGTTAGGGATAGCGCGCAGGAATGAGCGGAGCGACCCAAAGAAAAAACATATGTGTAGGTATTCCCAAGAATTCCTAGCTATACAATGAGTGTCTAAAGATGGGCGTTACCACAGAGACCAGTTCAGAAAGAAGTAGAGAAAAGACTGACTCGTAGCTACCAAAATCAATCAAAATCAAGTCATTTATTCAAACTAGGCTGAGAAACAACACTTTATGAACGTGAAAATTACATGAGACAGTCCCCCAAAACGCTCGCCCTAAACCACTTCTGCTCTTCTGTGCTTTAGCTGGGGAGAAGAAATGGTGCAACAAACTCCCTAGCCTCGCCACCTCGAACCAGCCCCCTACCATGATGGCTGGTTCGAGGTGGCGCTCGAAAACAGTACTTGGTTTTCCAAGTACTTCTTTCTTGGGGAAATTTTTGCCCAGCAGTGGGACAGTATGGGCTAGACACAAAAAGTAAACATGATGCAGAAATAAATCGCCCCCGGGTGGGTTCGAACCACCAACCTTTCGGTTAACAGCCGAACGCGCTAGCCATTGCGCCACGGAGGCTGTGGAGATGTAACATGAAGTACATTACTAAACCCGAGTCGCTTGAGCGTAGTAATAACGATCATTGACCCAAGAAAAAAATCTAGCATTTTTCATTTCAAAGACTCAGATGAAGTCCGTTAACACTACAACATAAAATAAAGTTAAAAATTTCATCACCATTGCTCTCAGAACAGTGAAGGAAAACATCGTTGAACCAAAAATTCGAAGACATGTGACATGTATCAACCCTCACTGATCCCGCGTCGTAGATGTAGCCCACTCAGGACGCATTCCACATTGGGCACCCGCTTAAATGGCACCTGAGTGACACACAGCGGCACGTTCACTCAGGTGCCATTTAAGCGGGTGCCCAATCTGGAATACATCCCTCACAGAGAGCTGATTATGCTTTAGCACTCTTAATCAAGCTTTTACCGGTTCTCTCGCACATTATGAATACCTACTGCAAGATGTGTGTGTTCTTCTGAGATATGTAAAGTTAAACAATAAAGTGTTGACTCTCGCTTAATACTAATATTTAGCATAATTATTTGTAGCCCAGAATGTGGATTAATACTAATATTAGCATAATTATTTGTAGACCAGAGTTTAGATTCTGTCATATTATTACGGCCTTCATGAACATCTGTCATTTACACCAATTTGACATTAAATCAAACCCTGCCGATTTAAATCGCTAAATTTGCTCTCACCGTACTTAGTTATGCGAATCTGTGTCCATACTGAGAGGAGTGAGCTCACACATGATTAAATAGCGTTTCCATGACAATCAAGTGAAGTCACTGCGTTATTATGGGTCAGAGGTGTCTAAACGAAACAGAAACGTGACGCTAACGCTTTAAATCTTTGACGCTGTCATCATTTTCATCAAAGCCGTCGTCACTATACGGCCGCAGCCGTTAAGTATGGCCACCGCATTTCTAGGAAATGTAGATAGACTACAGAACGGTGATATATACATAATAGGTACATAAAGTCACACTTTCATCCCATGGGGACAAAAGCAGAGACTAAAGAACGCTACCTGCTACCAATCTTACATACTCATTTTGCTTCATTTACGTTCATACATCAGTCATACACGCACGATATTTACCTATATATATAAAAATATTATAAAGAGAAAATACATATATTTATGTATTTTATTTCTTACGTTTCGAACTATGTATTTCAGTGACATCTCCACAGCCTCCGTGGCGCAATGGCTAGCGCGTTCGGCTGTTAACCGAAAGGTTGGTGGTTCGAGCCCACCCGGGGGCGATTCTTTTTACAAGGCTCATCTGCTACGCGCTATCTTTGTCTTTAGATTATCTAAAACAATATATACTGTTGTGTTTTTGTTTGTTTGAACGTACTAATCTTTGGAACTAACAGTTCAATTTGAAATAATCTTTTTGCTTTTGATAGCCTAATTCTTGAGGAAGGCTATAGGCTACTTAACATGCTAAGGCTCTTAGGAAATGAACAAAAAATCAGAAAGAATTCTAAACGAAAAAAAAGTTACAGCAGGTGATGCGATGCGACGGGCTGGGTCTGGGGAACAAGAAATTTCACGCAGACGAAGTCGCGGCCAGAAGCTTTATTACTTAGTAATATATGTGGGAAGTTTAAATGTTCAGCAGTGGGTTCCAATGGATTTTGCTTCGTATGTAAATAATATTATGAGTAATTTCCACAATTGCACAGCTGTTTTATTACAAAAATGTAAGCGCTACCAAAAGCATTACCTATTATGACAACGTTAACTGCTTACCCCGTTAAGGGTAAAGGCGTGAGAATTACAAGTTAATAATTCCAAAAAACATAGTGTCACAACAAAATTTATCAGAAGTTCCATTTCAAACGCGGTTTCACCCGCATAAGTGTCGATTCCGTGGGAATATCGGGATAAAAAGTAGCCTATATGTTAATCCAGGGTGTCAGCTACCTCCATACAAAATTATATCAAAATTGGCCTCGCCCTTTGAGCGTGAAGAAGGAACAAACAAATAAACACACACTCGCAAACTTTCGCCTCCATAAAATTGGTGTGATGTTCTTGCAATGCGAGACGATTGTAAATTTACAGTTACAGTCGTTTTACCTACAATTAGATATTTTATCTCTGATTTTCCATCACTGTCCAAATCACAAACTCAAACTCAAAGTATTTATTTCAATTAAACCAATTACAGGCACTTTTGAATTGTCAAGGGGTCGGTCAGTCAGAAAGATGAAGCTAGTTGCCCATTCCAAAGCGTAGGTACCTATGGAGAAGAACGGGCAAGAAACTCTTACACAGTGTTATTTATTGTTGTTAACAAAAGGTCGCAGTTTCCTTACTGCTACTGACATTAATGATTCTCTTTAATATCTAGCTTCCGCCTGCGGCTTCGCCCGCGAGGTATGTCGATAAAAACTATCCTATGTCCTTCCCCGGGATGCAATCTATGTCTCCGCCAAATTTTATCGAAATCCGTTCAGTGGTTTAGGCGTGAAAAGGTAACATACAGACAGACAGACAGAGTTACTTTAGAATTTATAATATTAGTATGGATAAAGGTCACTGTGATTTTGACAGACTTGTAATGAGAATAAATCTTTATTCTCATCGCAATAAGGTTGTGTTTGGGTTACAGTCAGAGGTAAATCATATTAGTATTGTAAAAACATTCAGCATCGGGGCCCTATAATTGCTTACCACAAAATTAATCACAAACTGAATCATTTTGAAGGATACTGTTAATCCATTGCTTTCTTTGTTCGAAAATTTGTCTCCTCAAGAACGTAAATAACGCAATGAATGTTATTAAATTGTCAAAATGAAAGCCATTACTACTGTCGACGTTCGCACGGAGGAAAAAACACCGCGGCGGGATTTTATCGCGCAATGGATTTTCAACTCTCCGTGTTGAGCCGAGCATTCAGAATCCAACAGAATGGATCAAAACAATACATTGTCGCGCGTCAAAAAAATATACTGTTAGATTTTCAACTCTCGGCGGTAAGCAGTGCGTCGAAAATCCAGTGTGCGAAAAGAAATTGCCGCGGGAAAAACTTACTCCGCAAGTCTATCAACCTGGGCCTTCTTAAAATATGTCGCGTTCCGACAAAGGTCCTCAAAAACAGAGATCTTTATACCTTAAGGTCGTGGGTAAGTAATAAAATGCATTTAATGTTCAAAAGTTAAATGTGAACAACTGTAATGACTCAGTTCCTGGAACCACTTGATTCTGTGGTTAAAGTATGCATTTTCGTAAGGTTTTTGTATGATTCATAAAGACATTATAATAAAGACATGTAGTTACACGTATAGTTCTAACGGTTTCACGTCCGCGTCCGCGTGAAATTTTTTGTTTCCCCGACTCAACCCGTCGCATCGCATCGCCTTAGCGTTCTTTTTTACTTTTTTTCTTATTATTTGGCTGCTCCTAAGAGACCTACCGTGAGCTTATATAGCCCATAGCCTTCCTCAAGATATGGGCTATCAAAATGCAAGAAGATTTTTTAAAATCTGACTTGTACTTCCAGAGATTAGCACATCCAAACAAACAAACTCTTCCATTTTATTTTTATATAATTTTATTAAACTAAGCGGCAGCAGTGGTGGCCGCGGTCACGGCGGCGACTTACGGTTTGTAGGTCGTAGATTCGAACCCGGCAGGCGCTTTACTTTGTGTAAATTATTTTCATCACCACTGCTTTAAAAACGGTGAAGGAAAAATATCGTGAGGAAGCCGGCATGTCCTAGAACTAAAAATTCGAAGACATGTGACATCTACCAACCCGCACTGGGCCTGCGTGGATTGCAGCCCACTCCCACTCAAGAGAGGAGACATGTGTCCCGGTAGTCGGAACATTATAAGCTAATTATGTACTGATGTTTCTGATGAGCACATTTCATAAGCAATAGTGGTGGCTTTAAGCCGCGGAGTTCGTAGTGAGACCAAACTTCAAACCTTCTTCAGTATCGTCACCCATTGTATAGACGCCAGCACATCAAGTTACTACAATCTGTCAAATTTATTTAATAGATTTTCAACTTTATCGCTAAAGAATAAGATTTAAAGTTGATTGGAAAAAAAATTAAAGTTTCGAGTAGCTTGATGTGCTGGCGTCTGTACTTAGCTCTGCGACGATCCTACTTGCAAATACAAATAACTCTACATTCTTAAATCTAATTAGAACTTAACTGACATATCGAAAACTTGCTTCAGTACGCGAGGGTGCAGAAAAATACAGATTTTTAAGTCTTTTTCCAGTAGAGATAACAACACGTTATGAAGCTTTTAAAAGAATTTATTATCCAGTTTTATAGAAACCCTCACAATCTATAACATAAAAATGAATCGTTGAATGTGTTGCTAAGCGCAAATCTCGGTAAAGTTCGGTATTGTCAAGACAAGGTTAGTATGAAAGAAATTTAGGAAATTTGGATAAAAAATTGCACTCGTGCGAAGCAGGGGCAAGTCACTAGTTTTTTATAAAGTTAATGAGCAGCCTAATGACCTCCTTACATTTTTTAAACTTCAAAACCAACCTCTTTTTACGTCAAATCAACACAGATTATCTGCCAAAAATTCAAGTCAAAAACTAAAACGTCATTGTCAAATTTTTTGTAAACAAACATCTCCACATTATTAAACCGATATAAAATGCAAAATCCAGAAATAGAAGAGGGTTTATGTATAGATAAACAAGATGAAGGCGCAATATTTCAGTCACAAGAACACTTCCAAAAAGAAATCACATGGCTATGTCATGGAGACCTTTACGTCATTGGCAGGCTATGGATCCAGGCTCTTAGAACTGTCCTAGTAGGTGCAAACTTATCTCTCATTCCTGTCGTTAATGCAGCCAAAAAGGAAGATGAACCTCCAGCAAGACCACCAAAGATGAAATACAAGGATCTCCCAATCTACGAAAGTCCTCATTATGAATACAAAGACTATATAGAGGACCAAAAAAAATGTCCAAAGCGCAATGTGAAGATACTGCATACCTATCTTTGTCCAAAGGTGGGGAGCTGGAGAAAAGGCTGGGCTGATAGCATCTCCGAATTTAATAAAGATGCAGGAGAGATGAAGGATGAGGGCTGTGCCTTCGTATGCAAAAAGAAAAACGACTTCTTATGTTACATGAGAAGTTGCAAAAATCTTGCACTTAGACAAGCGGTCTTTGCCACAGGAATAGCGACGGGTTTTTACATTGGCAGAGGAGCAGGTGTTCTGAGAAGATTATTCTGCACTACTTTAGGGGCACTGGCTGCAGGTGCCTTATGTTTCCCGAAGGAAACTGATGAAATATTCCGAGAAGGTTCGTATAACGTCGGCAAAATCGCGGTTACCATGTTCAATAGTATTTGCGGAAGAAACTTAGTTTTGCGGGAAAGAGTGCCTTGTCGTGATGATATGCCGCCGCTACCGCCTCCCCGGCCTGCGGACCAGAAAAATAAATGCGAAACCAAGAAGAAATAAAAGGATTCTCCTTATACGATAAGCTTTCATATCATTAACCTAAGTTCAATATCCCATACCAGTTTTATTATCAACAGTATATTTAATTTATTAAAAATCCTTATGATGGTTTTATTTTATCAGATTCAAGCTTGGTTGCTGCTGTAGCTTATTTTTGCCGCTTTCGGTCCGTGGATGGGTGTCCATTTTTAAATACCGAGACCTCTCCGTGTCCTTGAAAGCACGTTAAGCCATTGGTCCCGCGGCTGTCATTTGTAGATCTTTGATGATCGTTGCGAGAAGTCTGACAACCAGTCTTACCAAGGGGTTTCGTATTACCCAGTAACTGGTTTATTGAGATCAGATGGGCAGTCTCGCCATGTAAAATAATGGTATTCAGCTGCATGCGGTTAGACTGGAAGACGACCCCAACATACTTGGGAAAAGGCTAGGCAAATGGATTTAGGATTGCGTTGCTGTGCTCTGGTTTGAAGGGTTTGAACCGGTGTAATTTCAGCTGTAGCAGCAGCAGTAGCCTTCTGGTATTGCAGATGTCTGTAAGTGGCGGTAACCTCTTACCATCAAGCGGGCTGTCGCGAAGTTCAGCAGTAATGCTGAACTTAGGCCGTCCTCATCTTCAGCAAAACTGGTTGTGGGGGTAGCCGTTAAGTTAGGCAATAGGAAGGGTTTTGGCTTGATCGCCGTTGGCTTGATCGTCGTTGGCTTGATTGATAGTTATTAAAGTTTTGGTTTTTTGTGTGTGTTTGTTACGCTTTCACGCTAAAACGGCTGAACGGATTTGGATGAAATTTGGCACATGGCTAGACCATGACCTGGATTAGGACATAGGATTCCGATAATCTAACGGGATCGAGTCTCATGTGTGTGGAACCGCGGGGCGCAGCTAGTACATATAACATTATAATAACATACATAGTACCTAACGACGAATTTTTGTCCGTTTGTCTGCTATGTTCCAAACTGGCGCAAAAACGGCTGAACGGATTTGGCACACAGATAGTTTACAACCTGAAATAAACCATAGGGAACTTTTAATACCGGTAGTGTACGTTCCCGTGGGATATATTTCCGACATCCACGCGGACGAACCCGCGGGCAAAAGCTAGTCTTAAAATAAATGATTAACGTTTACTTCTTTTTGATGCAACATTATCATGCGTGTGTCCTTATCCCAGTTTATTTGGATGGAACATTTGTCTACTTTTTTTTTTTTTGTCGTCATCCTCAATATTTATTTTTTAATGCAACACAACGCACTGAGCGATCAGGCCGCGGCGGCCACTTTCGCAGCCTGGTCCTCATGCGTTAGTAGCCGCGACATACCGTGCGGCCAACTAACAACTTGCAGTTGTCCGTTGTCGCGATGCATTCCGTCGGACGCCGCGGCCAACGGTGGCCACTGGCCGCTCTGATCGCTAAGTGCGGGCGTTAAAAAGCGGTTGCTTTCATATCCCAGAAATCGGCGCCGCGACCTGCTGCCAGTGAATTCGCGCTCTTAACTGAGACGTTGCCTGAGGTAGCTGCGCGGTGCGGGAGGGGTGATAGTTGTCACAAGTTAACGAATCACTGAGCTCTCGCATCGCGTAACCACACCCCTCCCGCACCGCGCTGCTACCGCAGGCAACGTCTCAGTTAAGCGGTCGGCCTATAGCTACTATGTCCTAACTCCTAAGGCTGTTCAAAAACCTATTGTAGTCATTGCACATAATATATAATTTGCACAACTTACAAAGGAAACTACGTAAACTTACGCATTGATGTAAATAATAACAATTTGTCTGTCTGTTTGTATGCGGTCGAGTGGAACGCGCAAGTCAACGGAGTTAAGGCAAAGCCCATTCTGAATTAACGATAAATAGATTTGTAATGTAAGGGCGTATTTGACGTAGATAAGACAGCCGTGGCCAAACGAATGCTAAATAAGTTGCGTTTTTTTTAAAGAAAGAAAAGAAAGAAGATGAAATATTACAGACGTTTATATGCTGTAGACATGACGCAATAATAGAACAAACAATTGAATTTAGGATGTAGATGATAAATGAAGCTGCAACACCAAAATGTATCCCTCGATTTTGTTATCATTGGTTTTTTTGACTTGCCTCCCACTATGGAAGCAATTTTAAAGATATTCACGTCAAAACACAAAAGAACAAATTAGGGGAAATATGCGTATTTTGTTGATCCTCTTTAGGAAGATGGTTAGTTTCAAGACCACCATAATCATAATCAGACTACAATGTTCCCACTGCTGGGACACAGGCCTCCTCTCTGTGAGAGGGAGTGGCCCGTAATCCACCACGCGCGCCCAGTGCGGGTTGGTAGATGTCACATGTCTTCGAATTTTTGGTTCTAGGACATGCCGGTTTCCTCACGATGTTTTCCTTCACCGTTTTGAGAGCAGTGGTGATGGAATAGTTTACACAAAGTATAGCGCCTGTCTGGGTTCGAACCTACGACCTACAACTCGTAAGTCGCGGCCGACACCACTGGGCCACCACTGCTCTGAGGTAACAAACAAAAACAAAATACAACAGAATTGAGAACCTCCTCTTTTTTTGAAGTCAGTTAAAAAGTAGAAGAAACTAAGCCTTAACAAAGGAGAAGGTAGTTATGTCACCACTTACTTATGTTACCCTAACGGACACGCTATTTAGCTACTCACTCGACTAAAAAATCGTATCCCTAGATATACAACATCTCGAGTCATGTCTACCGACCCACACCGCGGCAGGGTCTTGTGATTGGCCAGCCTGCCGGAAAGTTTTAGGAGACAAAGATACGAAAGAAAGAAAAATAATCTTTGTTTTGTCGAAATGAGGACGATCAAGAAGAGTTTACGAATACTTACGAATTATTAAAAAAAAACATGACACTATTTACACTTTTTGAGTTATCTTCTTTCAAGTCGAAGATCACAAAATGGCCGATTCACCAGTATAATAATTTACTAGCTTTTGCCCGCAACTTCGTTCGCATGGAATTAGTAATTTGGGTAGCTTGTTTTTATTTCTAACGAAAAGTTAAATGATAAAAGTCATAAACATACGTTGTCGTTTTAAATTGATTTCGTTTTATATTGATCTTTACAAATTTCCACTCCCCTTATTACACCCTCAAGGGATAATTTCGATTTCTTTCCTAAATCGATAAATAAATTATGATAAATTCGATTTCCTTCCCCATAACTCAAACTATATCCATACAAAATTTCATCTAAATCAGTTCAGCGGCTATTGATTCCCCATACAAACTACTACCCCTTCACCCCCTTAAAGGATGATTTCTGGGATAAAAACTATCCTATGTCCCTTCCCGGGACTCAAACTATCTCTAAACCAATTTTCATCTAAATCGGTTCAGCGGTAGAGGTAACAGACAGACACACTTTCGCATTTATAATATTTTAGTATGGACAACATAGAAAAAAGTCCAAAATATTTGTTTTTTCGATAACAGTCCCTTCATTTTTCTATGCTCAATTATAAATGATTTTATTTCTGTAAGTAGGTATGCAAAAACACTTAACGTCAATCATATTTTAAAAACTGGAGGCCTACCATGATCTATTTAAAAACGATTCAAAAGCAAGACATTTCTGTTTAGGTTCTTAAACTGCATCGTTCACAGTCGTACCATGACGTCCAATACACTCAGCGGCATTTGGATCGTTGAAAGTGAATGAGCGTTAAGAGCTCGTGGTAGGTATCTAGATGGCACGGCCTAAATTTAATCGTTAAACTGACGTCATGGTACGAATTAGCAGAACAGTTCAGTTTAGGTCCTAAAGTGGATGGCGTTAAGAGATCGTGGTAGGTATGCAGGTCGGCGTTTCCTATCTGACTACTCTGAGAAGAAAGGCCGAAACAAACTCAGAGGTACAATGTATCAAAAGTAGTAGAAACTACACATAAAAATGTTAGAAGACTTTTACTGTAGTTGATTTTACAACTTTTTTATTACTCTTCAAACTAAAGCGACGCAGTTCTTTGCTAGATTTACTATAGAGGTCGGCTGCCAAAATGCGCTTTCCTACTTTACTTCGCTCTTCATGTTTTATAGTTCCCCGGGAAGGAATAGACCACTGCTATTTTTAACCGACTTCAAAAAAAGAGGAGGTTCTCAATTCTTTTGTTTTTTGTTTTTATTTGTTACCTCTGGGGGCCTAAAAAGTCCACTTTGGCAGAATCATAAAACAATACATATCACGCAATTCAGCTGTTTGACAGTTTCACACCTATTTATCCCTGAAGGGTTAGGCAGAGGTGTACCTGTAGCATTTTACGAATCTCCACACGAAACTGTCATACATATGAATTGCGTGCTATGAATTGTTTTATGATTCTGCCAAAGTGGCTTTTTTAGGCCCCCAGAACTCCGTTATTTAAAAGCCGATTTGCAAATTTATTTTTAAAATGGATAAGGTATTTCTCAGGGGTGGTCCCTTATTTAACTTTGCTTGGGTAGTGTTATATGAAATTGTGTGGGATAGGTACAACTGAAAAGTGAAAAATAAAAACTTTTTTACAAAAAAACACCGACTTCCGAAATTAAAGTTATTTTTCACTTTGTACGGTTGTGTTTAGTTTTGGAAGTTAGCTGTTTTTGTTAAAATGTTTTTCTAAATATTAGTAATAAGAATCAGAACTCATAGAAATAAAGAAACTGCCTCTTATTAAGTAAGTAGCATACAAGCAATGGTGGCCCGCTTGAAGCGGCCGCGACATACGAAATGTAGGTCATAGGTTCGAACACGGGCAAGCACTGTTTATAGCCTATTTTGTGCCCCATTGCATCGCAAAGACGGAGGCCTTTGCCCAGCCAGAGCCGGAAGCAGGAAAGGAGGAGCAGCAGCTGAAAAATGGGAGGCTTTTCCTTCCAAGTGCGATATCTAGCCATATTGGCCCCGCCAACATGAATAGACATCGTCACACCACCTTCGCGGCAGGCAGTTTACTTTGTGCAAATTATATCATCAGCACTGTTCTCAAAACGGTGAAGGAAAACATCGTGAGGGAACCGGCTTGTCCTAGAACACGACATGTGACATTCACCAACCCAAACGGTTGCGGTATCTGGACGCGTGGTGGTCTAGCATGCTGTGTGCCAGACGTGGTAATAGGGTTTAAAGTATGAGGTTTGAACTCACGACCTGTCATCGATTCTCGTTTTTCTTTTGTTTTTTCCTTCTGCCAACTTTGCTTGCCCACCCCGGAAGCTGACACGCGAGTTTAGCAGGCAACACCGCAGGGCAGCCTTGTAGCACAATCGGTGCATCAGTGAAAGTCGCGCTTCCATGCGATGGTATTGTTTTTATATAATATACGCGGGTTATCGAATATTGTGCGCAGATGTAGAGGTCATGGAAGTGACCTGTGCTTTTGAGCGTGGTTGTGTACAACCACAGTCATATTTCCACCACAAGAACTTATGCCATAAGGATTTTTCTGTTATTATTATGTTTAAAAGAAAACTGAGTAATTTATTGCCCTAGAAATGATTTTGATCTATGTATGTGACATTATGTCAATTTCGATTTGTTACCTGTCTAATAAGTTTTAAAAGCCATATGTTTCTGAGACAAGCCGGCCACATTATTCTCGACAACTGAAGACTTGGAAGCTGGAATTGACAGCACAGCGACCAACCAGAACAATGCTGAGACAATAAAGCTGCTCGACGAATCCTAGAGATGAGTTATTTTGGAATCTTTCTGAAGCGAAATTAATCAGCAATGGATAACACTGTCAAAAACCATAGTTTCTATTTCCTCTCATATTAAGCAGGATATAGTAGGCATCGCTGAATAGAAACAAACGAGCTTCACAGTCACAGGTTCAAACTCAAACTAAATAATTATGTATTAAAAGAGCGACTGACCTATGTAGTCTGTTTAGGTGTTTTTTTCACAGCAGTCGGCTAGGAAAAACATAAATAATCTAGGTTAAAAAAGGTGTAAAAGTGTAATTTATAACCGAACTACCTCCTGCCCTGAGGCTTCGCCCGCTTAGATGTCGGAAATTATCCCACAGGAACGTGCTACCGGGACAAAACGTAGCCAAATTTTATCGAGATCCGTTCAGTGGTTTATGCGTGAAAAGGGAACATACAGACAGAGTTACTTTTGAATTTATTATATTAATATGGATAAATTAATAAATACATATAATTCATATTTTTTACCACTGAGATACCAAAAGCCCTTCGGCACATCTAGTCTCCTAACTCCGCACCAAATCGTCGGGCCCTCTAGAACAGTGAACAATGCCTCATTATTTTTACGACGTATTGTTACACGAATACTCTTGTTAAGCCTGTCCGGTTATTGGGCGTACCTTGACGTCATTGGCATGTCTTATATTCGGATTATCTTAGCATGAAAAGGCTTATCGGTCAAGGATGTGTGGACTGATTTATACAACATGTCCTGGAATTAACGCACACCACCAAACTCCCCAATTAGTAAGTAGCCTGTAGCTGCCGTCAAAATTGATGAACATACGGGCTCGTTTTATGGCATTTTCCATCACTTGTGTCAGAAGTTCCGGCGATAGGCTCTCGCTTCCCTGTCGGATATTATCTCTTTCTGATATTCTTTCCTGTCGGGTTTCAAGAGTCTGAGGCTTGTTTATGTCGCAGCCAACTGGTTAAATTAGCCGTTCAGTTAACTGCCTGGCCTTTAGAAGTAGTGCTCGCCTCGCTTCGCTTTCTCGGCTCGCACGCGGTTGATCACAGTTCTAACATAACCTAACCCATTTTGGTCGGGGTGCCCTGGCTTAGTTACTGCGACCAATTCGGCCCGCGCGTGATTGGTTACAGACTTCCAACCTAAACTGTAATTGATTGGCCGTTAGTTGAACGGCCGCCGTTTAGTTAAAAGGCTAGGCGGTTAACTGAACAGCTAATTTGACCAGTTGCCATGGCTGCGACATTTACATAAAGCTGGGACTTCAAGTAACCCCCCAAAAATAAGGTCTGGAGCGGTCAAATCGGGTGATCAGGGCCGGCCAGTGCGAATCGCCAAAGCGAGAGATTAGACGACAACGCGGACAATTATTCCGCGTTCTTGAGGAGTATAGCGTTCCATGGCTTATTGACATTATTCTGAATTTATTTACTTCACAAATGTCAAAACAGAATTGATATTTGCCGCCATTTGTTTTACCAAAAGGTATACCGCATTCCAATAGGGTGATTACCTTTTATAAAGATGTAGGCGGGATCGACCACTGCGACCACGTCATACACGCCTGGCTGGCAAACAAATGAACCATGCAGCTAAGGCACCTGCCCCACTGCTGACAAGGAAGCGATAAGCTATATCAACCATTTTCTTGCTTATGAAACATACAAAATACTGTGTAGGTCGTGTAAGTACAGTCAGCAAAAGAGATGAGTATGCAGGATCGATATAGCTGAAGTTTAGTGAGAAACCGATGGATGTTGTCGACTGAAATTTAATTTGATAAATGAGCTATTTGTTTTCTATTAATAAAAATGTATTTTATTCGAAAACATCCATCGGTTTCTTACTAAACTTGAACTAAGTATCTCTTTTGTTGACTGTACCTAAAAGAGATACCTATATAATGTATGTATATTAATAGTTGATCGAATAGTAAAATAACCTATTCTACTATACCACTGAAATAATATGTAAGTAAATAACAATTAATACCTACTTAATTAATTAATAAAAATAACAAAATCATATCCTAACTTAACTAAAACTATTCACAAACTATTTGCGTCATGTTCACCGCGAATAAACGTTTTTTCTTTCTTTCTTTCACAAACTAAAATATAGCGTCGAAAAAATCATTCGCATCGCAGTCGACTGGTAATGTGCCTAAGAGACTGGCAGCATTACCACGTTATCTGGCAATGCTTAGCTTCTGGCCAAGGTAAAAGCCAGTCCTTGGGTCACGGGATGTGTCAAACTAGTACTAAAAAAACTTTTTTACAAAAAAAACAACCGACTTCCAAAAAAAACACTACAAAGTGCTAAATAACTTTAATTTCGGAGGTCGGTGTCGTTGGTTCTGCATTTTCGTTTATTGACACCGACTTCCGAAATTAAAGTTATTTAGCACTTTGTAGTGTTTTTTTTGGAAGTCGGTTGTTTTTTTTGTAAAAAATTTTTTATTTTGTACTTTTTAGTTGGAGAGTTTGTAATTTATCTAAGTTACAATAGCCTAATGTCAACTGCTGATCACCTTTTACAAAATATTGCTTTTGAATTTTTAGATTTTTGTTGATTTTTCAAAAACCGCTTGTCAGATTTCGAAAAAAATTTCATGGGACCATTTGGGAAGTACACCCTTTCCAACAAAAAAAGAATTTTTCAAATCGGTTGGCAAGCGACGGAGGTATGCGCGAACAAATATTAAAAAAAAAAAAAAGCAAATACAAACATCCAAATTGAGAACCTCCTCCTTTTTTAGAAGTCGATTTAAAACAGCGAATTATTCCCGTGTAACTCATTTCGCACGGGAAAATAAATTATTTATTTTTAACCAGAGATTCTCACACTACCCCTATAATATCTGATGTTTATTGGATTATAATTAAACTCCCTTGCATACATTATTCTGAATTAGTATCATATTGATAGATATTGGATTTCGAGCCATGCGGGCTGATATCCCATTAACTTAAATACCCAGATTATATTGATGTGGCTGACATAACATGTAATCTCAGACCAAATAAAAAAACAAGACAAGAGGGCTGTAAACAGTAAAGTGAAGCCGGTTTCGTAAACATGTGTGCACTTAGTGAGGTGTAGTTTGATTGTAAATGTGTGCGTGTGAGCGTGTATGCACAGAGCGGAGGTGTAGTTTTGGCATACTTCACTGTATCGCTCTCAGCGCTCTATCTTGGTTTTTCAATTAGATAAAATGGTAACAAGTCAAAAATGTTGGTAGTAGAGCTGACTAGGGGCGACTAAAATCAAAATAATGAAGACAAGTAGTTTGTGACGTTGTCCCTGCATCTAAAATGAAACTGAATTAATTTTTAAATTAGGTATCTGTAAATTCAGTTAAAAAGATTATCCACCAAGTGTCTTTTGTCAACCCGTCCTATTAATTACTGGCATAATTGAATGAAATATTAATAATTATATTATATATTTTATTAACCTTACCTACTTAATTATTAGTATAAAATGCCATTAACGCCACAGCATGAGATGAAATAAATGATGATGATGTTTATTTCTGTAAATGATCATACCTAAACACGAGCGACACGCGTCATCGGTCATTTGTCTCGGACGGTACCCAGAGCTCCTGCACTTACACACACATTCAAAACGTGCTTGTACGTTTGGTTACCACAAGTAAAGCGCGCGTCGCTTTGTGATTTAAAAATATTGTATCGTATCTACAGTTCCACGCGGGCTGCGTCAGCACATTCTTATCTGTATGGTCAGTTTTTCTTGCGACATAAATACGGTATAAATGTTTTGGAACAGTAGCCATTGAGGATCCCTTGTACATACAGACGCCATCATAACAAGGTACTATAATCTGTCAAATTTCTTTAATATATTTTCAACTTTATCGCTAAAGTATAAGGTTCAATGTTGATTGGGAAACTGACAGATTCGGGTGGCTTGATGTGCTGGCGTCTGTACCTATACAGAGGCGGGTTCTTCAATAGGAAACCAGAGCGCTCACTTCCATATGCATAAAATTTAAAAAAGCGGCCAAGTGCGTGTCAGACTCGCATACGGTGGGTTCCGTAAAATATTAACACGACATTAAAAAAAATACTTGAAAAAAAAACATGTTCCTTCTTTTTATTTCTCAACTGTTTTTTGTTCTTCGTATTTTATTTTTTCTTCCTTTATTATTTTGTTGTTATAGCGGCGGCCATGTAATCTAAAGTCAAAGATACAGTCCTGTGACAGACAGACGGATAACGGAGCCATAGCAATAGGGTCCCGTTGGCACCCTTTTGGGTACGGAATCCTAAAAAGATAGTAGGTATAATAACAATACTTAAGAAATCTATTGTCCCCAAATCTACAGAGTCCATTGAATTTACACAAAAGGTCTTAAATACAGTGTGAAAGATTAATATGATGGCAAAAAATTAGGGTGCCAATGTTTGTGGCCTACCTGAGATTATGAAATCAAGTACTTTCGACTCTTCAGAATAATAGACTTGGCAATATTTTGGCATCCATACTATCCATCCTAACATTATAAATTCGGAAGTAACTCGTGTCTGTCTGTATGTTACCCTTTCACGCCTAAACCACTGAATGGATTTCGATAAAATTTGGCAGAGAGATAAATTGCATCCCGGGGAAGGACATAAAATAGTTTATATCGACATACCTCGCGGGCGAAGCCGCGGGCGAAGCCGCGGGCGAAGCCGCGGGCGGAAGCGAGTTCATAATAAATGAACAGTCAATAATCACGCTAGGCGAGATCAAGGTCAAAGTGACAGACAGGTTCAGCTGCCCCTGTCCCTGTGACCTTTTAAACATCATCAGTGTACTAAGTAGTCAATTGATTTATATCATTCTCTTAGAGCTGCTCTCGCCACTGATCACTAAACGAATTTAGCGCTAAACGAATTTAAAACGTCCTTTTGTTTCTGTCAATCGATTTTAGTTGACAGAGATAGAATTAAGTTTTAAATACATTCGTTTATCGCTTTTGTTTAGTTGCTTTCGTTAAGTTTTTGCCCTTGACTTCGCCCTCGTTGAGGTCAAAAATTATACAATGGGAATGTTCTACCGGGGTTATAAAGTACCTATAATTTACATATGTGCGAATCCATTCAGCCGTTATGGCGTGAAAAGGTAACTTTCGTATTTAGTACTATAATGGACGTATACTATGGATTTGCGGTACAAGCGGGCTTTCATATTTTTGCCTGTATACCAAATTGTTTTACTGTAGGTACGCCCGCCACACCTTCGACAGTCACCCTTGCACCCGTCTCGCGTCTGTCTGGCTAATATTTTTAGTTTACCATCATGGCGTAGGTAACCTATTGTACAGGAAAAATCAATCAACCATGTAACCATGAATTTAGGATGTAATATACGAGTATGATTCTAGACGTGGAAGTATTTCGAGATTATACAAAAAAAATATCTGCCTTTGCTTCATAGAAAAGTTCAATAATTATGCGGTCAAAATGTAATTTATTTTTATAACCGATGAAAAATTTCTACGCAGGGGTCTACAATCATCAATCTGTCAATGTTCTTTAATAGATTTTCAACTTTATCGCTAAAACATAAGGTTCAAAGTTGATGCTGGCGTCTGTACCAGCCACCCAGTATACCTATTAGTATATTGTTATTAGTATGGATTGGTGGCGCTAGCTAGCTTTAATATTTTGGCCTGTATACTAAATTGTTCAACTGTCAGTACCCCGACACACCTTGGCCAGTCACCCTTGCACAATATTTTTTTAATTTACTATCATGGCGTAATCTATTCTCTAGAACTCAATGTGGCTCGATGTTAACGCCTCAGTTCTGTACCTGCGTCTGAAAATATTGATTTTTTGATTATTATTAATATTATAAATTCGAAACTGACTCTGTCGGTATCTCTGTCTGTATGTCTGTCAATCTGTATGTTTGTCTGTATGCCTGTCTGTCTTAACATAAAGAGACCGTTTCACGCCTAAACCATTGCACGGATTTTGATAAAATTTGGCAAGGAGATAGAGGGCTACTACCGACTGTATCCCCAGCACACCTTGGACAGTCACCCTTGCACCCGTCGATCTGGCAAACATTTTTTTTAGTTTTACTTAATGGATGAGCTGTTCTATAAAATTCAATGAGCCTCGATGTTAACGCGCGGGTTCTGTACCTGCGTTCAATATTGATTTATGACGGTAGTGTCGTCACTCGTCATATAGTATTGTCATAGAATTGTTTGTGTTTGTGGAACTTTTGAGGCGTGGCGGGTCATTGGGAAGACCTTGGTCGTCGTTGACGGTATTCACTTCATCATCTTTCGCATAGATTGTCCCTTGTGTACTTTATATTTTATTCATAACTTGCTGCTTGCGACTTCGTCTGCGTGATATTGCTTGTTCCTCAGGTCCACCGCGTGGCATCGCCTGCCTACACTATTGTCGCATAGCGTTCTTTCCGACTCTTTTTATTATTTGCTTGGCTCCTAAGAATCGTAGCGTGATGTTAAATAGCCTATAACTTTCCTCAAAAATTGTGCTTTCAAATAAGTCACGCTGTTGTAGTCCATTTTTATAAAGAAAAGCGTGACATAAGTGCGGGTTTAGCTCACACGAGCCATAAAATAGTAGATGTACGATACGTGTGACTTAACTTGTGTTCTTCTCCATAGGTACCTATGCTTTGGAATGGGCAACTAGCTTCATATTTTCTGACTGACTGACTTCTTGACAATTCAAAAGTGCCTGTAAATGGTTTAATTGAAATAAATGCTTTGAGTTTGAGTTGAGTTTGAGTTTAAGTAGTATTAGTGCGCTAATTTCACGCCGTGCTATAATGGACTACTTAAGTCACATGTATCTTAATGTACTAATCCGATTGGTAGTTCCAGTTATTACAAATTTACCTCTTTATAATATTAGTATAATAGATGTACCTAGTACAGTGAGATGAGATCATGAGAGTACAGCATGTCTCGTAAGTTCATGCAAAAATTGCCTATCGTAACACAAGCGCCGCGCCGTGTATTTGTTGGTTAAGGGGATTACAGTACCTAGACGCAAAAAACGCAAGTTTTAGAAGCAATTAAAGTATATGATCCTACAGTAAACAAAATCAGAAAAATATATGATATTCTTCAGGATATATGCTAGGTAGATAAAGTGTTGAAAACATAATACAACTAATTTGATACGACAGAAAAAAATCATGAAGATACCTCTAAAAACTTTCTTTTTACAATAAAAACCATACTAATATATACAATCATTCTGATTTTTTGTCAGATTATTTTACAAGTAACATACTAAAGCATTAACTAGTGTTTTAATTTTTTTGTCCAAACAATAGATTTTTTGTAAATAGATAATTGCTTCATATTTTTCAATAAATGACCAGCGTTGTGTCATCGCGCTTCTCTTTCTTTTCTATGCAGTCCGACAAAGACCGCGCTTTAAGTCGTGTAGTCCCCTTAAAGCGCCTGTCTAGTAAACAGGAGATCGTGAGTTCAAATCTCGCCAAGGCCGTCGTATACTTTTTGCATTAGGTAGGCTGATAGGCCCGTATTTAATTCTTAGCTAAACAGGTGTTAAGGTCTGTACTAGAATTACACGGCCATATTTTCCCCTTGAAACTGGAATACCTACTGGCTGCAATGTTGCTTCGCGGGTAAAATAAAATAATTATACTATTTCGAGAACGAACTAACATTTATAAACTTGCGTGCAAAAATATTACCAGCACAGCGCTCCTGGATTTAAAAAAATCAACAGGTTTTATTACTTAACAAAAAACTTATTATCTATTTGTACATAATACCACAATACTAACACCTTCCAGAAGGTATTTAGATTACGTCAGTGACAGGTTTATTAAAACTGATTTACTTATTGGTTTTTGAGAAAATCGCGAACTTACAAACACACGGGTAGAATGAAGAACCTTTTTTTAACCAGTTGGTTTAAAAATCTAGTTAAATGATCAATAAACGAATAGAATTAAACAATTAGAAGCTTTTGAAGAAATAAAACAATAATTTAGTGAGATTTTTTAGAGCAGTCGGGTAAAAATAAGTAACGCAAAAGTAAAAGCGTCCAACTTTTTTTAAAACAAGCTTACAGTCATCGCTTCATACAAAAACTTTTTGGTAGGAACACACCTTGAAAAATACGACAACATCTAACAATACAAAATCCATTGCTTGTTTTGAATTACAAAACTAACCTCTAACTTAACAAAAACAGAAATGGTAGTCAAATAAAATGGTGCCAACGTAAAATTTCAAATTTCCGAATAAAGAACGCAAAATCCTATTTCGAAAATCGTGACTGTTCGAAGTTTAAAATGCTGCGTCATGTAGAATAGTGATGACATGAACCAAAGATTCGAGATGTTTACTTTGAAAATGATTCATGATTCTACCCGATTAATCGTTATAATATTTTTGGAGAAATTGGGACTAATAGGTGTCAATATTATATTAGAGGGGCCCGTGGCTAAATAATAACAGCCGCACAGGTCGATCGATCAGGTTAAGCTACGCTTGCCGCGGTTGGTCTGTGGATGGGTGACCATCTTTACATACCGTGTCCCCTCCGTGCCTCGGAAAGCACGTTAAGCCGTTGGTCCCGGCTGTCATTCGTGGATCTTTGACAGTCGTTACGGGTAGTCAGCAGCCCGAAAGTCTGACAACCAGTCTTACCAAGGGGTATCGTATTACCCAGTAACTGGGTTGTGGAGGTCAGATAGGCAGTCGCTCCATGTAAAGTACTGGTATTCAGCTGCATCCAGTTAGACTGGAAGCCGACCCCAACATAGTTGGAAAAAGGCTAGGCAGATGATGATGATGAGGTGTCAATATTAATATTTAGAGGGGCCCGTGGCTTAATCAGCCGCTCGGGTTGATCGATCAGGTTAAGCTATGCTTGCCGCGGTTGGTCCGTAGATGGGTGACCATCTTTACATAACCAAGACGCCACCGCACCTCGGAAAGCACGTTAAGCCGGTGGTCCCGGCTGTTATTCGTGGATCTTTGATATTTGTTACGGGTCGTCAGAAGCCAGAAAGTCTGACAACGAGTCTTGCCATAGGGTATCACCATGGGGTTGTGGAGGTCAGATAGACAGTCGCTGCATGTAAAATATTGATATTCAGCTGCATACTGGAAGCCGACCCCAGCATAGATGGGAAAAGCTAGGCAGATGGTGACGTGTCAATATTTAATAAAACCAAGTTGGTACAGTCAACAAAGTAGATAAGTAACCAGGGTCGTCAGATATACTTAGTTGAAGTTTAAGGGGATATATTGAAAAAAATGTGGTTTTTCTATTTCATGTGGAATAGGGATTAAGGGGTCATTGTACTCATCATTATGAACAACTCTTAATAGGGGACCAAACCTGAAATCGCGAAAAAAAAATAATCAGCTATTCACTACATTTATGTTCGAATAGATAACTCGTCAACTGACTGATCCTCTAAAAAACTTATACATTCTAATGAGGGGTGGTCATGTCCCGCGGTGGGAACGTTATAGGCTGATTATTCTAGTTATAAGCTACTATCCCAAACAAATGGGTTAGAACAGTGACCAGCTGCTAAATCCAAGTTGGTTGGGTTGCAGTTACTTGGCTGGCTATTAAGTCTTGTATTTTTAGGACCCCAAAATAGAAATTATTTGAGGATTACAAAAAAGAGGCGCAATCATTATAATAGATGTTCGAGACATTTTTAGGTAAGCAAATATGGTATTTATTTTGAGGATTTTTTTGCTTATGATTATTTATTTCTGTAAAATAAAATAATAAGTGAGCAAATAATAACTCATCATCTGCCTAGCCTTTTCCCAACTTCGTTGAGGTCAGCCTCCAGTCTAACCGGATACAGCTGAGTAGCAGTATTTTACATAGAGCGACTGTCTATCTGACCTCCACAACCCAGTAATTGGGTAATACGAAACCCCTTGGTAAGACTGGTCGTCAGGCTTTCGGGCTTCTGACGACCCGTAACGACTGTCAATGATCCACGAATGACAGCCGGGACCAACGGCTTAAGAAAATAACTTAATAAGTTCCTAATTATTTAATAAAAATAACAAAATTAAATACAAAGCCTTATCTACCTAGTATCTACGTAAGTTGTAACCACAGCATACAATGCACGCTTTGAGCATCTTATCAAAGTCCCTTAATTCAACTAACTCCCTTCCAAAATAAAGCCAAGCCAAAAACACCCTTCCAAATCATTACCGCCCCGCTCAATAACTTATAGAACAACAAAAATATGGCATCGTAAACGCTTTTCAATGGCTAAAGGTCGATATTCGCGTTAATTACGGCGTATTTCTTATCTGTTCTCCATTGATACTCCATTAGTGCCGAGACATTTAACATAAATGAACGCTAAAGCGAACGCGCCTAAAATACGCAAATTCACGAACACAGGACGGAGCGCGAATTTGTGTTCGACGTTTGAATTTTTAAAATGGCTGCCGCGCCGCTACGATGACATTTGGAAAATATTAATTTATTGATGGTTATGGGTGGCCGTTAAATTGATGTCTGGGCTGTTATGTATTGATTTAAATATACTCATCCGTTTAAATTGATGGTGTTAGGTTTGAAAAAAAAAATGCTTGATTTGTAGGCCTACCTTCCATTATTCTCTGTTTCTGTTTGAACGTTCTTAAAATTACGCAAATTGCCACACACTGATCACAGAACAGCTTTTAGTCTTTTCTCTAGATTTTTCTTCTTAGGGAGATGAGATACTGGCTCAACTCCAAAGATACATTTTTTCATTTAAATAGTTACCTACATTGTAAGGTATGACCAAGACAGTGACTGACTCGTTGATCTAGTGGTCGCAAGTGCTACTGTATGAGGTCGTGGGTTCGACTCCCAGGTCGGGCAAAGTGTTATTGGGTTTTCCATCAGGAATTTCTCAGTAGCAGCCTGGGGTCTAGATTCGTGCCCGGTTGATGGTAATAGACTCGCCCCCTTTAACATGGGACTTAAGAGCGTTTACGCCGTACGGCATTTCATACAAACTTTCAAGGCGTTGTTTTTCGAAATGAATGAACTGAATTTAATGAAACTTCATACGCATAAGCAGGATACAAAGGTCTAAAAAGTGAGCAGAGAACATTTATTGAACAAATGTCTTATTTTAAAAAAGATAACTGGAAATCTCTGTTTCTATGGAAAGTTTAAAATCGGTCTAATTTGGCTGTAACACAATTTTTCGAAAATGTTCTCTGCTAACTTTTTAGACCTTTGTATCCTGCTTATGCGTATGAAGTTTCATTTAAATCGGTTCATTCATTTCGAAAAACAACGGCTTGAAAGTTTGTATGAAATGCCGTACGGCATAAACGCTCTTAAACATTACTGGCGAAATGCGGGTGTACACCTACACCTCTATCTCACCTTTCGAGGATTACAGTCTGTTATGTTATGACTAAGCCAGTAACATCAATTTATTTCACGTTTCCAGCAAAGATCTGCGCACCTTTACATCGCTTTTAAGTAATTTGATCCAATAACAGTTTGATTCCATTAGTAATTACTAATTATTAACAATCTCGACCATACAATCAGATATTTTCCCACTAAACGTTAATACATGAATCGAACACACATTTAAATTAAACGGTCAAATCAGAAATACTACGAACTGGCCGCAAACAAAACTCAAATCATTAAAATCGAACAATAAAAATTCAAATCGTTCCATAAAACAGTAGTCTATAATAATGTCAACAACTTTTATTTCTTTTCACAATAAAATTTATGAAATTAAGAAACGGAACGAAATCTCAAAATATTAGCTAATCTGCATAAATACTTTAAGGCGGGTTCATATTGGTACACACGGCAACACATCACGCTATACATTTCCATTTTTAGTTGACCTCGCATTATATAGGTTTTTCTTACAATCAGAAGTCAGCTTATACTGGTAATGTATAGCTTTATGTGTAGCCGTGTGTACCTAGATCGTAAAGTTTTTTACATACGGTAAAGTGATCTATTATGGGGATTAATTTTTTTATATGGATGCTGGCAAACCACTACTGTCGCGCCATTTTGTTGTAGGTTTCAAAGTTGATATGGATGTCACGTGGCCAACTTTGAACGTTAATATCTCGGAAACGTGACGCTTAACGGGTTATGGTCTCAGTTTGTTTTCTGTTTGCATTAATGTCAGCTGTTGATGTATATAGGTGACACGCGTTGCCGCCATATTGATAAAAAAAAACAAAATGGCGCGACTGTAGGTAGGTGTGCCACGGATCTTCGAAGCCTTTTATTAATTAATTAATACAAAGCAGTTGTTTACTAACTGCTACTGTACTGTAATTGCGTAACGCACTATCAGTAGGAATGGCTTTCATTTTGACAGTTCAACAAAATACCTACATTGCGTTTTTTACGTTGTTTAGCAGACGATTTTTTCGAACAAATGAATCAATGGATTACCAATATCTTTCAAAATTATTCAAATTGGTAAGTATTCAATGATATAGGTAGGAAAAGGTAATGTTTAGGTTAATCCATGGTTAATCACATTTTTCGAATGCAGAAAAATCACAAATTTATTTTATTTATGTAGGTATTTCATTTACGCTGCCCTTGTCAACATTTTCTAGTTTTCCGAATATATGTAACAGGAAAACATCACTAACACCTACTGACTGCAATAGAAGAACGCTAATTCCATTAATATCCATAATATTATTCCATTATAAAACATGTTGTAAGAATAAATCAGCCAATACAAAAATGCGTTTAACATACTCAATGTGACCGAGGCTCAATAAATTCAGCTTAGTCCGATAATCATTAAAAAGTTAGCATATTAAAAAATTGATACGTTCCTAATTCGAGATCATTTGGAACGTTCAAATAAATTCGACGCCCGCTGGCTAAATGCACGTTACAATAAACGGAATGCCAATTCGAAATTCGAAAAATTGTTCATTGTGTTTTGTTTCTTTTTTTAGCATTTAGTTTGAGTTTTGTGCGTCATTTTAAGTTTGGAACGAATTATTTTGATTTGATTTATTTTGGTAATTTGTATTTTACTTTTTTTGATATTTATGCACGTTTCGGTATTTTCATAAGTAACATTGGGTGAATATTTTGGTATCTATTATTGCCTAGGTAGTTAGAGTGAGCTTAGCCTGCTTGCTTTTAATTAAGGTCATCATTATAAGGGAGAACTAATTATATGGTAGTTCCACTGTTTCTAACAATATTTACTTACGCAGACGCCATCACATCAAGCTACTACAATCTGTCAGGTAATACTTATCTATCGATAAATAGTATTCTGACTAACTTTGAAATCCACCGTTTAACTGATAAATGATTTATTTTCTGTAAGTAGGTTTGTACAAACACTTTTACACGTCAATCATAGTTTAGGTATAGAACAGCGAAATTCAAGAAACGAAGAAGTAGGATGAATACGGTTGTTGCTTGTACAGACGCCAGCACATCACCCTACTACAATCTGTCAAATTTCTTTGATAGATTTTCAACTATATCGCTAAAGTATAAGGTTCAAAGTTGATTGGGAAATGTTGACAGTTTCGGGTAGGTTGATGTGCTGTCGTCTGTACCTAAAAGTCTATTAGTAGGCACAAGCAACTCCCACATTCATCCTATTTTTCCACCAATACAAACTTTAAACCTTGCTCCCACATTTTCCACCTAAAAGCAACTAAGTATGTACTTAATAAATTCTTGAATCGAAACATGTTTTGGGCAGCATTTTTTATTATGTCCTATCAACGTCCATTACCGCTTATTATGTTTAGTTCGCTGTGTGGTATCCCTTTTTTTTTTTTTTTTTTTTTTTTTTTTTTTTTTTTTTTTTTTTTTTTTTTTTTTTTTTTTTTAAGGATGGGAAATCATCCAATGACCCCTCGCGCTCTGGGTGGAGCGGAAGGGAGTGTCAGACTCTTACTGACTAAAACCCATCCGTGTTCCTTCCTTAGCCCTTTATGTTCCGGGGCAGCGGTAACCCTTTCGGACAATCCCGCTGCCCTGTGTGGTATCCCTTGGATCGATATCCCGCTGTTACAAAGATTTTTTATTCCGGCCGCTGACTGGCCAGGTAGAATAATGCGTTCGAAATTCAAAGTTAAGTCATGTCAGTTGAAAAAAAAATGTGATGATTTAATAAAATGTGGACTTTGTAATGTTCTTTTTTTAATGCGTTTTACTTATTAGTCATTGTGAATTATGATTGAGATTTGTTATTATTAAAACATATTGGAATGAGAAGGCAATCCTTCGATCATTGTTAAAGGTTAGTTATGAATTCCTAAAATACAGTAAGGGAAAATTAATTTTTTGACACTACGTCAATTTGCCGTAATAGAGACATTTCATACAACTGTCAAATAATGACAATTTAAATATACGGATAATGTTTTTAGTAAATCCGTAACTTACTAACTTACTCCCTGACGACTATACATATTATAGCGGTGGAGCTCCCTTCACCATGCACCGCCATGTAAAGGAAATTAACAATAAATACCCTGACATAAGAGTTTATAGTTATTATGCGTGACCGCCATTTTGAAAAAAAAAAAGCAAAATGGCGCGACAGTAGACAGATATGCCTCGGATTTTCAAAGCCCTTAAATATTTATTTATTAATACAAAGCAGTTTTTTAAGTCTGACAACCAGTCTTACCAACGGAGTATCATGTTACCCAGTACCTGGGTTGTGGAGGTCAGATAGGTAGTCGCTCCATGTAAAATACTGCTACTTAGCTGCATCTGGTTAGACTGGAAGCCGACCCCAACATAGTTGGGAAAAGGCTAGGCAGATGATGACTCTGAAATAAGAGTATCTAAGTAAACCACGCATCATTTAAGACCCTCAAGATAGGAAGAAAAGTACCAGTGAGCAAGAGTGGTGATCAATGCTATTATATACCTATATTATAACCCCCTTACTAATAAACGTTGTATAGCGTCTGTATAGTTACACAGCGCTTTGCCTTCTTCTTTCGAAAGTCAAATTACTGACGACTGAAAGAGAGAAATCGGTGTGTAACTATTCATCTGATATAATAGGTACGTTTATTAGTAAGAGGGGAAGTATGTATGTGTATTTATAACCTATTTGTCTATTTGTGTACCTAGTTTTGATAGTTTTTTTTTTATCATTGTTCCTTTCAACCAATGTACCGCCATATAATCTCATCACAACCCTTGGTTGACTGGTAGAGCCCAAGGCATTAAGTCCGCCTTTTGTACCATTGTTGTGTACGAGAAGCTTAAATAAATATATATCTTTAATAACGAAAAGGAGTTATAAAAAAAAACTATGTAGGTTAAGTCGCGGAACTTAATCTATAAGTATACTCTATACTAATAATAAACCTGAAGAGTTTATTTGTTTGTTTGAACGCGCCAATCTCTGGAAGTACCGGTCAGATTTGAAAAATTCTTTTTGCATTTGATAGCCTAACTCTTGAGGAAGGCTATAGGCTATATAACATCACGCTATGACCCTAAGGAACGGAGCAAAAAGAAAAAGAGTCAGAAAGAACGCAAAGCGATAACAAATAGTGCGGGCAGGTGATGCGATGCGACGGGGTTGGCCAGGAAACAACGTCATTACGTCGGCGCCGGCTGTCGCTGAAAACCAGCGCTGGGGCTCTGTCTAGCATAGGGTCGCAGCATAATGCTGAGCGATGGCCGTTTTGCATGAATGTGACGCATGTTTCCCCCCTACCTTTTATTATTTTTTGTATTTGTTCTTTTTTTTTGCGTCATGTTCACCGCGAATAAACGTTTTTTATTTCTTTCTTTCTTTACATTTCACGCCGACGAATTCGCGGGCAGAAGCTAATTGTATTGTTGTTGTTGTTGTTGTTGTTATAGTATTTTTATTTGTACTGTATTGTATTGGTTTGAATTGTTTTCCGATAATCTATGATATAAAAATGAATCGCTGAATGTGTTGCTAAGCGCAAATCTCGAGAGCAGCTGAACCGATTTCGCTAATTATTTTGTTGTTGTGTTCGGTATTGTCAGGACAAGGTTTGTATGAAAGAAAATTTAGGAAATTCAAAAATTGCACCCGTGCGAAGCAGGGGCGTGCCGCTAGTTATGAATAAAATTGACAGAACTGAACTGAACTATATAAAATAGACTGTACCTACCTAAACAGCTGACAGTTATATAAAATGGCTGTGTTATACAGCAAATTGAAGTAGTGTGTCAATTTGATACACAATTAATATCCCTGTCTTTACCTACTGACCTTCCTTAACCCTTTTAATACAAGCTTAAAGACACAAAAAATAAAACCTAAACTTGAAGTAAATTCTCATCATAGTCTTTAACCAACTATGTGGTCCTGGCTGCCAGTCCAACCAGATATTATTATGCCTGAATACACTTGAACGATGGGCATATATATCTTTAAAAGGTAAAAACTCGACCAGTGGAACATCCTGCAATACACATGCGTCATGTTTTTATTTCTGTGATAATTAAAACAATTTTAGTACTGTTAAAGTAGTTAAAACATTCCTTTTTAAATGTCCTTTGTAGGTACAGTCAGAGCAGTGGTAACAGCCTCGACTTACGAGTTCGGCTTGTAGGTTCAAGTGCTTTACTTTGTGTAAATTATTTCATCACCACTGCTCTTAAAACGGCGAAGGAAAACATCGTGAGGAAACTGTCAAAATGTCCTAGAACCAAAAATTCTAAGACATGTGACATCTAATTACCAACCCGCACTGGGCCCGCGTAGTGGATTACAGACCACTCCCTCTCACTGAGAGGAGGCTTGTGTCTATTTCCCAGCAATGGGAACATTATGGGCTGCTTATCTAGATAAATTCAACAGTCGGTGGTAACACTTTGACCTTGATTTGGTTTGGTCTACCTTAGTATGGAGTTTCAATAGGATCAGAGGCCAACTTATACTGGTTTTAATACCACTGACATGTCGCGATATTTTTTTTTATTGCTCATTGGGCCCGCTCTTGACCTCGATCACGCTTGATGGAAAGCGATGGATGAGGTCTATGATGGAACGAGCGTGCCTAGAAGATGCCTAAGGCACTGGAACTCCCACGCATCGACGAAACACAGCAGGCTACTTGACGCCGGACTCCGGTCGGAGGGTGGTAGCCCTACCACTGCAAGGGAAGAATTGGCCAGTCACGTAAGGTATTGGGTGTGACTGTCCAGGATGCGCCGAGCGCTCGGTTCAGTTGAGTAACTGGCGGAACAAACTGCGCTACACGAGGAGGCTTCTTCATACATCCCCATAATGTCACCACTATTTGCGCTATAGCGAATGACCTGCTTTATCGCAATATTTTGCCTTGTTGGTCTGGTCGCAAGCGCTACTGCTAAACATGAGGTCCTGGGATCTCCAGGTTGGGGTTTTTCCATCGGCTTCCAGTCTAACCTGATGCAGCTGAATACTAGTATTTTACATGGTGCGACTGCCTATCTGACCTCCACAACCCAGTGACTGGGTAATACGATACTAAGGCCCATATTCTAAGACGTTTCCTCGAAACTTCCTCGACCTCCACTCATTCGAGGTCACCTTAAGGATTACCTCAAGGAATCCTCGAAATCGGTATTCTTAGTTAAAACTCTGTCTTGTCATGAGGTAATGTTGAGGATCCTCCAGTGAGGTTGAGTCGAGGTAAAACTTCATTGAATACGTCATTGAATCATAGATTACAGTATATACTTTGATTTTTTTTGTCTATTGTCACTCAAAAGTTTTTTTATCTGTGTGATCGCGTCTGTCCTGTCACCTGTGTGTGTTGTTATGTTTACTACACGGAAGACAAGGCGGTATGGTCGAAAGACAATAGCCTGAGCTTGGGCGAATAAAAAAAAAATTGTTATGTTTACGTTGAAACTTTAATAATATTGTTTTGTGACTTGAAAGTTTTACTCCGTTTATAAAACATAAAGAAATAACGGTTGTAAAATGTAAAACATAAAGAAATTCAGAAACTGTTGGAAATCCATTGAAAACACTATTGGAAAAACTATTCAAATAAATTAATCAGTTGTCGTTTACAAGCATGAGCGAAATAGTAGATTAAACAACGTAAAGAATGGCGTAAATCTTCCTTGAGTGTTCCTTAAGGTACTTCACGATCTACCTTGAGTTTGACAGTTGTTTCCTCACCTCGACTGAGGAAAAATGTCGAGGGACGCCAAGTGGAGGTGATTTTTTACAACTGTGAATACCGATTTCCTTGAATGAGGTTGAGTGGAGTCGAGGAAGTTTCGAGGAAACGTCTTGGAATATAGGTGTAAGACTCATGATTGTCAGACTTTCGGGCTTCTGACGACCCGTATTGACTGTCAAAGATCCAAAAATGACAGCCGAGACCAGCTGCTTAACGTGCTTTGCGAGGTACGGGGTCTCGGTATGTATAGATGGTCACCCATCCATGGACTGACCGCGGCAAGTGTAGCTTAACCTGATCGATCGAGCCGTGCGGCTATTATTACTTAGCCACGAGCAACATCCCGTAGTCAGTATTTGTGACCGGTTGATGGTAATGGGCTCTCCCCCTGTTAAGTACTTGCCATTTAAAGGTAAGGCAAAGCCAAAAAAATCAGACACCGCTAGAGTATGAAACGTAGGAACAACTCAGCTTAACCCTTCGGGCACAACAAGCGTGGTATTATATTTGCAATCAAACACCAACAATGTAATCACTTAATAAAAAAACAAAAGACAAACGCAAGTAACGCCCGAAGGCCAGAGCTAGCTCGCGATTAAAACAATAGATGTCAGTGGCGGTCCATGTACTATTAATTATTAAATGTCGCAATGAGAAAGGAAGGTCATAATAATAATTATTATTACTAGTATGGTTTCTGTGGGTCTATTAATCTGTGGGGTTATTATTAGGTTAGAATGAAAAACACGAGTAGGGAAAATGACGAGCATTTTTGTATATTCGGTGCCCTCCAATAGTTTGTTGATATTTTTCCACTTCAGCTGTGATGCCATATTATGATTTAAAATAAAAAAAATAATCAGGTACTCCTAAGGGATTACTTGATTATTTTTTATGATAACTCATAGGTAGTTGAATCACACTAATATTATAAAGGCGAAAGTTTGTGAGTGTGTCTGTTTATATATTTGTTACTTCTTCACGCTCAAACGGCTGGACCAATTTTGATACAATTTTGTAAGGAGGTAGCTGACACCATGGATTAACATATAGGTTACTTTTTATCCCAATATTTTGACGGGATCGACACTTACGCGGGTGAAACCGCGGGGCGCAGCTAGTTAGTCAATAAAATCGTTATAGTGTAGGAACAGTTAAACATTTGGTACTAGAATGTTAAATCATACTGTGGTGTGTCACAGCAGCTGAAGTGGAAAAATGTCAACTAGCTTTTGGAGGCTAGTAATAGCATAATCCGCCTATAATGTTCCCACTGCTGGGTCACAGGCCTCCTCAGTTCGGGAGTGGGCTATAATCCACCACCGCCGAATGCGGGTTGGTAGATTTCACATGTCTTCGACTTTTTGGTTCTGAGACATGCCGGTTTCCCCACGATGATTTCCTTCTCCGTTTTGAGAGAGCAGTGGTGATGAAATGATTTACACAAAGTAAAGCACCTGTCTGGGTTCGAACCCACAAAACTCGTAAGTCGGGTCAATTACCACTGGGACAATTAATAATAAATAGCAATAGAAATAAATATTAATAAAAGAGAAAAACTGAAAATATAAATATTGCATGTTAACACATAGATTGAAAACAAATCATAATACCATGTCAATATACAATACTAATGTAATCTAATCTAACTAACCTGTATTTCCCACTGCAGGACAAAGGCGTCCCTCTCCCTGAAAAAATACAAAATAAAAAACAATACTAATATACAATACTAATGTCAATATACAATACTGATTTCAATATACAAAACTTATGTCTAGGACAACAACAAAAAATGTATTTTACAAGCATGTCTACATTCTGTCTGTTCTTCGTGTTCTCCATTCACAAAATCTAACCAGGTCCAGTTGAAAACCAGCGTCAGGCACTAGTTGTCTGGCATCTTTGCTGAACTGGGCCTATTTGGCGCAGCCGTGAGGCACACTTTCCTGCTTATTTCTTACGTCGGACTTTACACCTTTGTTATTTTGATGTTTATTATTTGTATTTAACTGATGTATGTATTGTGTGCTTTCTAGTCTGTGCTAAATAAATGTATTTTCTTTCTTTCTTTCTTTCTAATATCCAGTTCAAATGCTCGACGCAATAGCAACCCGTATGTTTCCACATACCATCAAGCGATTGACCAGTCAATAATGAGCAATAACCGAATGACTGACCGAATGAGTAATGAACTATACTCGACCTAGTTTCATGTCATGGACATCCCTAATGCACAGAATATATATAATAGTACTAGACTTAAAGAGCATAGATTATAATGGGACGGTCAGGAATAAAAGACTGCTTAGTTATGTCAAGCCTAATTATTATAATTTAGATTCAATATGGTTTGAAGGTCCGGGGCATAACTACCTGTCCGCCAATTTGTTTCTTTTGTTTGGAACACTAAATAAATCAATAGCTGACATCAATGCAAACGGAAAATGTAAGGATCAAGTCCTAAATTGAGCGTTTATGCAGTACGGCATTTCATACAAACTGTCAAGCCCTTGTTTTTGAAATGAATGAACCGATTTTAATGAAACTTTATACGCATAAGTAGGATACAAAGGTCTAAAAAGTTAATAAAGAACATTTTCGAAATGTGAAAGATAACTGGAAATCTCTGTTTCTATGGAAAATTTTAAATCGGTCTAAATTGGCTGTAACACTATTTTTCGAAAATGTTCTTTGTATCCTGCTTATGCGTATGGAGTTTCATTAAAATCGGTTCATTCATTTCGAAAAACAACGGCTTGAAAGTTTGTATGTAATGCCGTACGGTTCTTAAAAAATCTCTTAATTATCTCTCTTAAAAAATCTGCCAAGCCTTTTCCCAACTATATACATTGGGATCGACTTCCACTCTATTACGGATGCAGCTGAATACCAGTATTTTACACGGAGCGACTGCCTATCTGACCTCCGCATCCCAGATACTGGGTAACTCCCTTTGGTAAGTCTGGTTGTCAGTCTTTCGTGTTTCTGACTAACCGTAGCGACTGTCAAAGATCTACAAATGACAGCTGGAACCAGCGATATAACGTGCTTTCCGAGGCACGAAGAGAGGTCGCGATATAGAACGCAACTCCACGTCAATGCGCATAATTTGCGTACGGTCACACATCCACGGACCGACCTCGTCAAACTTTGCTTAGCCATCAATCGACCCGTGTGCCTGTTATTATTTAGCCATAAGCTTAAGCTTAAGGATAGGTATAGTACAAATTAAAGTAAGACCATAATAATTATCTTTAAACCACTTTAATATAAAAAGAAGGTCCACTGTTAAATGGTCTTGTTTGCACGAACATCATATAAAGTTCTTTGTTATTTCCGCTGGAAAATTTAGAAGTATTGCACCTAAAATTATAGCAGAATTAAGTTTATAACAATCTTAGAATCATCACTTCTATTTTAAATATTCTATTAATATCTTCATCCTCTTTTATTATTTTTACCTGTATGTTTCAGTTTAGTTTTATTTTTTATATTTAACCTTGCTCTGGTATTCAATGTCGTTAATTCACATCGCACGCCGTTCGTGTTTGTTTCTCTTTTTTAAATTATGTGGAAAATGTTGTTGGTTATATACATTTATACTCCTATTTTGGTTTTAAGTTCTATGCCATAACATTGTAATGTGTAACCTTTTTTCCCAAATAAAATAAAATAACTCAACATGGTCCAATTAAGGTTGAACCAGCCCTTAGCACGTATTCTTTAACCAGAAGGCTCAATTTAAAGTGGTCCACATTAACGAGTATGGTACCAAACCAAACGCACTAATCGCGCCAGTTGCTCAATTGGCCTGTTTTTTTATTGACAACATTATACTTCACGCCCTTCTTCCATTACGAGGTAAGCAGATTTATTGGCTTTCTCAATACTGTTATAAATAAGTAGGTGGGTATACCAAGAAGCTTGCTTTTTAATGGGACATCGAGTTTTAAGAGAAAAAGAAATGGCTGTGACTGTGTACTCTTTGCGCTGGGCCAGTTCACGGGCGTAGCCAGGTTTTAATATGGGGGGGGGGTTAAAAAAAATAAAAAAGAGCATGAAAATGACCTCAGACCAACTAAAATACCAAGACAGAGGCTGTCAACAGTAAGGTGAAGCCGGTTTCGTAAACATGTGTGCACTTAGTGAGGTGTAGTTTGATTGTAAATGTGTGCGTGTGAGCGTGTATGCACAGAGCGGAGGTGTAGTTTTGGCATGCTTCACTGTATCGTTCTCAGCGCTCTGTCTTGGTTTTTTATTTGGTCTGAGGAAAATGACATTAATACTCCTGTGAAAAAAATATGAAAAGGAAATAAAAAGTGTGCAAAAAACAGGTTTGCATTAGAAAATCAAATTATTAATCTTCTGTTTTTCGTGGAATTAGTTTTTTTTTTTTTTACATTTCTGGGGGTATTACACCCGTGGTCCAGGTGCTAGCGTTACTGCTAACCATGAGGGTTGGGGTTCAATTGCCGGGTCGGAGTTGGTATTGGGTTTTTTCATTAGGATTTTTTTGTAGCGGCCGCGGGTCTGGGTTTGTGCCCGGTTGATGGAAATAGGCTCGCCCCCTAGTACATGGGACTTAAATATAAGTGGTGAAAAATGGTTGTACTATCCTATCTACACCTCTGTCTATACCGTCAGAGAAAGCGGGCGTGAAGTTAAAGTAAGTAATAATTTGGCTCTGTAGAGCGTCGTCTCTCTCTCCCAATCATCTGTCTCTTTCTAAATATCGATGCGTAGTTACTGTATCTATTATTCAATGATGCCAAACACCACAAGTGCCTCAAAACTTTCAGACTAAGTAATTATGTATTTCAGTGACATCTCCAGAGCCTCCGTGGCGCAATGGCTAGCGCGTTCGGCTGTTAACCGAAAGGTTGGTGGTTCGAGCCCACCCGGGGGCGATTCTTTTTACAACTGAAACACAAGAACAACTGTACTAAAATCTCTGTGTGAGGCAATATCAAGACTAAGGAGACGAAAACTCAAAGAACATTAGTGCGACAATATCCAGGCATTGTATCAACGGCTAATCAAAATCTCTTTTTTTATTAGCCACTAGCTGTTGCCCGTGACTTCGTCTGCGATCAATACAAAAGACACGTGGCGCCATCTATTATCATAATAACGTCATTGTTGTTTTCCTCGGGAACAGCACTCTTTTTTAGGATTAAAGGTACTATGTCCGTTTCCGTATACCTGACAACGTATGTGCAAAGTTTTAGGACGATCGGTTCAGTGGTTTAGGCGTGAAAAGGTAATAAACAAAAAAAAAAACTTTCGCATTTAAAATATTAGTTAGGATAGGATTTACTTAATTGACTAAGGGCGTTCCAAATCGTAATAATCTGCTTATTCTAAACATCTAAGCACATTAAATATGCGAATAATGCATGCGATTGTACAGACGCCAGCACATTACGCTACTCGAAACTGTAAAATTTTCCCAATCAACTTTGAACCTTATTCTTTAGCGATAAAGTTGAAAATCTGTTAAAGAAATTTGGCAGATTGTTGTAGCTTGATGTGCTGGCGTCTGTACGTACCTAAATGACTATCATTCACCCTGATGTGATGGTGTCTTTTTTAAAGTCGAAGTGTCGCGTATAAAAATGGATGTTGGCATAATTATATGAAATTGAATTATAAACTCCAACACCGTTTGACCGAACACCACGACAGTTGGCACACATAATTATTTATGTTTGCATGGAGAAGGCTTTTAAAGGATTTATTTTCGTCTTCCAAGCGGATGAAGCCGCTGACAAACGCTAGTACTTATAAAGATATATTAAATTTAAATAAATCAAACTACAATAATAATAAAAACACAATACAATTGCACAAAACAGTTACAATCTCATGCATCGCTCTCGTAACTTTACACCACTCCAGAGAATTCGACGATACGTTCATTCAATTTCGTTCATTCATCTAGGGTTGAACGGTTGTAAAGTTGGCATTAAAAATGTTGACGCTTTTTTATTTATTTTTTAAACAAGTTACTTATCTGTCATTTAAATAGTTTTAAGGTTATGAACACACGCTTTAATAGAGAACAAGCTTTGTGCCCAATAGAATTTCCTATCGACAAAAATGACGAACTTTTATCCGGGGAATGCGCAGTTCTTGTTAAAGGAACGCCAACTCCGCCTGGACCTGCCGCGATGTCGCTTGGCATTAAGAGGGACCCATTGGGTCGTGCTTTTGCCCAAGTAATCCATACACCATACTTAATATTAGAAGTTTGAAGTAGTTACTTCAAAGTTCCCCCTCTTCTTCTTCTTCTTCAGACCGAAAGACGGAAAGACCGACAGACGAGCAGAGTTCTGTTCGTGTATCGGCCTGTCCGCCTTTCGCTATGTCTGTCTCACTGTTTGTTACCTTTTCACACCTCAACGGCTGAACGAATTTAAATGAAATTCGCTACAAGGATAGACCATGACAGCAGTAGTACGTTTCTTTAGAATAATTTTCGGCCTCCACGCGGGCGAAGCCACGGGCGTCATCATCATCATCAGCCTGCAGCAGTCCACTGCAGGACGACGGCCTTTCCAATTGCACGCCGCAGGCATAAGCTTCCATATTTCGGTGCCAGACGTTTCGTTGACGTGTTCATCTATAATTCCGACAATAGCTCCTGCAACTGTTAGTATTCTGAGGTGAGCACTAACTGCATACTTCCAGGAATTACGTGCAATATACCCAAAACAATAAGCTGGTCTGCAGAACACGTATAACAAGCGGATGTATACCCGCTTAGGATTCTAACGGCCTTTCGTAAATAATAATATCCCATTCCCATACAGTCCGATATGGCTTCTGAGGAAGTGTCATGGCGGCTTTACTTGTGAAGATAAATGTCAAGAACCTGTCAAATTCATACCTATATACTAATACCTACGTTTTATATTACTTTTCTATTTTACCATGTTCATCATCATCATTTCAGCCGAAAGATGTCCACTGCTGGACATAGGCCTCCCCCAAGCACCTCCACTTCGACCAGTTCTGTGCTTCTCGCATCCAACGGGTTCCTGCGGCCTTCACAAGGTCCTCCTTGTGGCAGGCCTTCCAACGCTATGTCTTCCGGTACGCGGTCGCCACTCCAGAACCTTTTATCATTGAAACTAAATTGTTTATTCTATAAAAAGGATATCGGAATCTCCTTTACACGTAATATAAAAAATATATAAGCGAGATGGGGTCGACCTTTCCTATCATACTACCCCAGAAAAGAAATGGCAAATCAAACTCGGGGGTCAAAGTATCTTCACAGAGCAAAGTCCAGACATAATCTTGGTCAGATCATGTGAGGACCATGTATATTAGGATTGCGTAAGAATTTAACTGGCGGGGTAACTGCATAACGCACTATCAGTTAGCTATGGGTTTCATTTTGACAGTTTCACAACATACATTGCGTTATTTACGTTGTTGAGCAGACCCATTTTTCAAACATATTGTGATGAAATGGATTGGCAATATCCTTCAAAATCAAAATGATTCAGATTATGATTGATAGAGTGTTACGTAATTACGGTGCTGTACCAGATTTATTTACACTTTCATCTGATACTTTAGGAACAGACTTTAATGTTAGGTACTTTTAGGCAAGCTTGCATCATCACCGGCTAAATGCGAGTCGGACTCCCACATGAAGGACTACATGCACAAAGCAAAAAACGCTGAAAAAACACGGTTCTTGTATGGAAACACCCTTTAATTTATTATTATTAAAGCGGCAGCAGAAATACACACTATGTGTAAATTTCAACTGGCTACCTACTACGGTTCATGAGATATAGCCCGCTGAGAGACGGACGGACGGGGAGCGGAGGCTTAGTAATAGGGTTCTGGTGGAACTCTTTGGGTACCGAACCCTTAAAAATAAAGTAGGTAGTAAAGTGTTTGCACTTGAATCAAGTCGCAGACAAATGCTAGTATGCCATGATTACCTACCTACACGTTGTATGTGGGTGGTAGGCATATAAGTTGACACATTATGACACCGTCATGGTCTGATACATCCCATAGTTATGAGTAATACTTATGACCTTAGAGCTTCCAGTGATTGTTGTCGAGACAATATGGCGACGTGGGTTAGGTTAAAGCTTGTGGTTTAGGTGTGGCGTGGTTATGATGAAATAGTCAGTTATTTGTTCTGTTAAGCCCGGATGCTTATTCTTTTCATTGCTTAGGGTTCCGTACCTCAAAAGGAAAAACGGAACCCTTTTAAAATCACTTTGTTGTCCGTCTGTCAACACTCTTTTTCTCAGGAACGCGTGGAGTTATCAAGTCAAAATTAATATCAAATACTGCCAATCCCTTGACGCAGTGAAAAATCAAACTTCTAAGTCAACGCAATCAAAAGATACGGGCGTTTATGTTCCGGAATCAAAACCTATAGGGTACTTCCCGTTAACCTAGAATCATGAAATTTGGCAAGAAGCAAGGTTGAAGGAAGTTTGGCATGTAGCACAAGTAAAGGAAAAAAAAATCTAAAAGCCGTTTTTAGTTACCTAATACATACCTTTTTTTAATGGGTTTGCTCTTGACTTTGTGCTCCTCGGTGCGTGAGTCCGACTCCCACTTGACCGGTTTTTTATTATTTGTTTGTATTACCGGTAATCTTGACCTGCCGTGCACGTCAAGCTGTACCTGAATTTTCTCGAGTCCTAAAAATATATAAATAAAATATTCAATCCAAAAACTCGTCCGAACCAACCCTAAACGAGTGACCCTTCAAATAAAATTTTATACACATCGTAATAAGATAAATTAATTCGCTACAACTGTCAGGGGTGACACAAGGGTATGGGATCTGATAACAACCCTTTATCGAGTACCCCTGACAGACAGGTGTATGTATATATGTAATTGATTTATCATAAATACGGGGGTAGGTAGAATTTATTCAAAAATGTATCTGACTGGGGTAGATTATCTTGTTTTTATATGGTGAATTTGATAATGTGTTTGGATAATGAATTTAGTATAATTATCTGGAAGCAGCTACGAATAACATTAGATTGATTGATCTTTTGGTTTTTTTTTTATTTAGACAAGTAGATAAACGCTGTCTAGAAGCTTGTAAGTATAATTTATTCGCAGTAAATATAGGTGTTACCAGATATAAAATAATACCGAATAGGTACTTAGTTTAATAAGTTAAAATCATAATATTGGCATTTATTTACGTAATTTAAAAAGCAAACAGTTTTAAAATAAGTTTTAAGGTATTAAATAAAACGTCTTAAAATAATAATAATATGTACAAGTATATAAAAAGGGAAATAATCAAAGGGCATCAAAAAATTCGTCCGCATCGCTGTAAACAGGAAACGTGCCCAAAAGCCTGGCAGCATTGCCACGTTGTATGGCAATGCTGATTCTAAAGTTTATTTAGTTTTAAGCTTATATAATAATGTTTAGCTTTAGTTTTTAGTTTTAAGCTTAGTTGTAAGCAAAATTTTTGTTCTTGTCTTTTTTTTTTTTTTACAGTCATTATAGATTGTCATTCGTAAAGTCTGACTACCAGTCTGGCAAATTAAGGAGTATCGTTGTTACCCAGTAACTGGGTTGTGGAGGCCAGATAGGCTGTGACTCCATGTAAAATAGATACCTACTGGTGAATACCTGCATCTGCTGCATCGAGTTAGAATGGAAGCTGACCTTGAAAAGGCTAGGCAGATGATGTTTTCACAGTCCATACCAAACCATTATATGTTTTGTTTCATTTCTACGTTGTTTTTTAAGACTTACACTTCCATTGGTACCACTAAACACCACCCAACCGTGAATCAAACGCAGCAGTCAGCGCTTGCGATTTGCGACCACTAAACCATCGAAGCATCACGTATTGGATAATTTTCAGACTATCCATTCTAATCCATACTAATCCATAACCATCCTCCATGCTTATATACTAATATACCTACT
The DNA here is from genome assembly GCA_963669345.1 of Gortyna flavago. Classification (NCBI taxonomy): domain Eukaryota; kingdom Metazoa; phylum Arthropoda; class Insecta; order Lepidoptera; family Noctuidae; genus Gortyna; species Gortyna flavago. The sequence continues at coordinate 4,126,604 of OY770152.1, read as the reverse complement.
AATACTAATATACTATACCTACTAATTACTAATATCACTAATATTACTAATACTAATTACTAATATACTAATTATACTAATAATAATACACAAATCACTAATATTACTAACATACTCATCATCTGCCTAGCCTTTTCCCAACTATGTTGGGGTCGGCTTCCAGTCTAACCGGATGCAGGTGAATACCAGTATTTTACATGGAGCGACTGCCTATCTGACCTCCACAACCCATTTACTGTTTAATATTACTAACATACTAATTATACTAATATACTAACAATATTATAAATTCGAAAGTAACTCTGTAAGTGTGTCTGTATGTTACCTTTTCACGCCTAAACCACTGAACGGATTTCGATAAAATTTGGCAGAGAGATAGATTGCATCCCGGGGCAGGACATAGGATAGTTTTTATCGACATACCTTACGGGCGAAGCCGCGGGTGGAAGCTAGTTCAGATATAAATACTTGTTCTAATTTTGGTGCTCGGTAAATGGCTCTTTGTCCCTATCTCCGTTAATGGGCAATCGTGGGTGAATGACATTACACCTTTAACCCTCTCACGATTATGTAATAAATTGTGACATTTATTGCAATATTATGCATTAACCCTATAAGCCGGACATGAGCCTCCCTTATAAACAGCGAACGGTATTAGGGGATTGCCACAATTGCTACAAAATATATGTATACAGGATGAAATTGAATACATGCGACAAATCGAAATGGGAGATTGTACTCATCATTATGAACAACTTTTACTATGGTCCCAAAACCTGAAATCGCGAAAAAAAAAAAAGCTGTTCCCTACATTTATGTTCGCATAACTCGTCAAAATGTAGGGAACAGCTGTTTTTTTTTTCGCGTTTTCGGGTTTGGTCCCATAGTAAAAGCTGTTCATAATGATGAGTACAATCTCCCATTTCGATTTGTCGCATGTATTCAATTTCATTCTGTATAGATGCATATTATTGCTTGTCTGTAATTGTCTCACAGCAACGCAAAGGTCGGCCCCAAATTGCATAACACACTATCAACCACAGCCTAAATCATTTTGATGGATATTGCTAATCCATTGCTTCATATGTTCGAAAAATTGATAGATAGATAGAATACTCTTTATTATGCACACCTTATAAATTACAGACCTAAATATAGAAACTGTACAAAGGGTGACACAATGGGCGGTCTTATCGCTAAGAGCGATCTTTTAAAGACAACCTTTGGATGGATTTAAAAGGGGAAGAACAGACAAATACTGTAGTGTAGTCTGTGGTGTACCATTTACATAATACAATAAATACATACATAAAGTATATTAAAATAACCTAAATAAATATATACATACTAGCTGACCCGGCCACGCGTTGCTGTGGCTAACGTTTTTGTCATATGATATTGAAAAATTGTCTGTCAGAATGACAGTCATTCCTACTTGACACAGAGAGAAGGCCTGAGTCCTTGCAGTGGGATCATTATCGGCTGATTATGCTAGTAAGTAGGTACAGACGCCAGCACATCAACCTACCCGAAACTGTCACATTTGCCCAATGAACTTTGAACCTTATGCTTTAGCGATAAAGTTGAAAATCTATCAAAGAAATTTGACAGATTGTAGTAGGTTGATGTGCTGGCGTCTGTACAATCCTTAAAGTTACTAAAATATTTACTATATACTTATACTATAAGTATAATACACTTATCCATACTAATATTATAAATTCGAAAGTAACTCTGTCTGTCTGTATTTTCGACATACCTCGCGGGCGAAGCCGCGGGCGAAGCTAGTACTTAATATTATAAACGCGAAAGTGTGTCTGTCTGTCTGTATGTTACCTCTTTACGCTTAAACCGCTGAACCGATTTTGATGAAATTTTGTATAGAGATAGTTTGATTCCCGGGAAAGGACATAGCATAACCCGATATTCCCACGGGATCGACACTTATGCGGGTGAAACCGCGGGGCGCTGCTAGTTCGATATAATTATCCCTTTTATTCATAAACGTTGCTTAAAGTTAAGTAGTGATTAGCGACTGTTTAACTATACATTTTTGTCGTTTGAACGTCATTTATCTTTAATTACATCGTTTGTAAATAATAACCCCCTTACTAATAAACGTATTATATCAGATGAATAGTTACACACCGATTTTCTCTCTTTCAGTCGTCAGTAATTTCACTTTCGAAAGAAGAAGACAAAGCGTTGTGTTCAAAGTTTATTGTAAGGAAGTTAAAGTCTAACTTACAACCGTTCGTAAAACATAAAAATCGGCCAAGTGCGAGTTGGACTCGCACACGAAGAGTTGCGTACCACCATACAAAATTTAACACTACATTTAAAATAACGGCAAAAAAATCATGTTTGTTGTATGGGAGCCGGGGTTATATGTTCATTTTATTCTGTTTTTAGTATTCGTTGTTATAGCGGCAACAGAAATACACATTCTGTAAAAATTTCAACTGTCTAGCTATCACGGTTCATGAGATACCGCCTGGTGACAGACGGACAGACGGACAGTGGCGTCTTAGTAATAGGGTCCCGTTTTTACGCTTCGGGTACGGAACCTTATAAACCATTCAGGAAAGTCATCTCTATAATATATGCATATAAAATTAAAAGTCCTGACCGACTGATATATCTACGCACAGCCTACATCTGGTCCTAAAAACTTGGAGGGTTTGTTCTTTGTGAAGAGTAGGTAGGTATACACTAAGAAAGGGTTTTTCGAAATTCCACCCCAAGAGGGTGAACGGGGGAGGGTGAAATTTCACGCGGACAAAGTCACGGGCAGGTCCAACGTTTACTTTTACTGCTTATAGCTTCAATCAAGTCCTGGGAAATTATTAGTCTATCAAAAAAAAATGCCAAGACAAATAACAAAAACAACGAAACATCGAGTCCCTTGAAGATAACAATTTGGAACGCTCCAAGGAATTTCATTTGTTCGAACTCTTTAAAAAAAATATTTTAGACAAAATCATTCGACCTCCTCCGACCGTTCGTGACAATGAACCTATGACGTCTGACCCGTGTGAATCTGACATCGTGACGGGTCGCGTTCGATTTTAGAATTTGAAAAAAGGAACTGCGTCACGGGCCGCTGATTGGACAGAATGTGTTCCGCCGTTTGAAGGTAGTCACGAGTTGACTAATTTGTTAAATTGAATTTTTGGGAATGCACGAGTTTTTTTTTATAACGGTTTGTCTCTCGAATTATCTGTGGTGTACCGAGTTTCGTTCACGACTGTCGATATGATCCATTTAACCAGTTTCTTCTCACAATTTCGTTGGACATCATCGGTTATGGTTTTCTGTGATTACACCATGAACTTTTTTTTGATTGGAACGATGCTCTTTAACGCGGCATGCAGTAGGAGTAAATGGCGGATTAATTGCGTAACACACTATACTTAACAGTACGCATGGCTTTAATTTTGACACATCAACAACATTCATTGCGTTATTTAAGTTTTTCGAAAATACGAAGCAATATCATATAGCATAGTACTTTTTATCCCGATATTCCCATGGGATCGAAACTAACTCGGGTGAAACCGCGGGGCGCTGCTAGTAATTCATATTATTTGAGAGAAGGGGCAAGTCGCTAAATACTAACAGTCGCACGGATCGATCTTCAAGGTTATGCAAGGCTTGCTGAGGTTGGTTCGTGGATGGGTGACCATCCCTAACATACCGGGACCCTTCAGTGCCTCAGAAAGCACGTTAAGCCGTTGGTCCCGACTGTCATTCGTGAATCTTTGACAGACATTACGGGTCGTCAGAATCCCGAAAGTCTGACAAGCAGTCTTACCAAGGGGGTGTTGACCAGTAACTGGGTTGTGGAGGTCAGATAGGCAGTCGCTTCATGTAAAATACTGGTATTCAGCTGCATCCGGTTAGACTGGAAGCCAACCCCCACATAGTTTGGGAAAAGGCTAAGCAGATGATGAGATATCGATAATATCCATCACGTCTGCAGTTTCGCTAGCTAATTTAGTTCGACCCATTATAGAGATTTATTACCCGGTACACAATACACACTCTATTTTTTTATGTAGGTATTTTTATGACACATGTCTGGAGTCATAAAATGGCATTTTTTTACTTATTATTGCTTTATTTTTCCGTCATAATGTTCCTGTGCGGGTCAGTGGTTTTATTTGTATCATCAAGCTTTATAGTGCAAGGAAGGTGAGCAAAATTTTAAGTGGCAATATGAGACGGAATAATACTGCGTGTCTATTGTGATTTGAATATGAAAAGGAACTGTATCTATGTATATATCGCAGCCAACTAATTAAATTAGCCGTTTGGTTAACCGCCTGGCCTTTAGAAGTAGTGCTCGCCTCGCTTCGCTCTCTCGGCTCGCACGCGGTTGACCACAGTTCTAACCTAACCTAACCCATTTGGTCGGGGTGCCCTGACTTATTTACTGCGACCAATTCGGCTCGCGCGTAGTTTGTTACAGACTTCCAACCTAAACTGAAATTGAATATCATTCAGGCCGTTGCGTTAGTTGAACGGCCGCCGTTTAGTTAAAAGGCTATGCTGTTAACTGAACGGCTAATTTAACCAGTTGGCTACGACATAATTATATAAAGTTCCTTTTCTTCGCGAAAGCGTCAGGTTAGCCCGCGAAATTCACAGTCAACCATACATCAAATCAGAAGTAGCAATTTAACATTGATCCGCTCTTATGTCGTACCGTAAGGGCATGCCAAAGATCCATGAATAACAGTCAGGACCAACGGCTTAATGTGCTTCCTGAGGCACGGAGGAGTCTTGGTATGTGAATATGGTCACCCATCGACGGACCAACCGTGACAAGCGTAATTTCTTGCGTTTTTTTGCAATTTGCAGGTCGATCTAAATATGATTTACAAATTAGGTATTTTTCACTTACAAGAATTAAAACAAAGAATGACAAACACTGACATTAATCATAATGTATTTTCCACTCCAATCATTTTACACACCGTGCACGTGGGTCTGTGGTTTTAACTAATCTACTTATGGACCTGCGTCCTACTTCATTTATATTCATAGTTAGTTGACTAATAATGTAAAACAATATTAGTCATAACTGGGACACGGTTTTAGTATTTTCCATTGTTTTGTTTGTTTAAGTATTTGACAGTGACAATACTTTAGCGGTTGGTACAATGTCCAACAAAGATACCTAAATTATTGCACGGGAACTTACAACCGAGATAAAAAGTATCCTTTGTGTTACAATAATCAGCCTAGCTCCTGAGACACAGGCCTCCTCTCTGTGAGAGGGAGTGGCCCGTAAACCCCACCTTGGGCCCAGTATTTTTGTTTCTAGGGCATGTCGGTTTCATGTCCTGGAACGGATTTCTCGCAAATCATGACGATGTCACTAATACCTGAGCTCAGCATGGTTCGTGTTTAACAATGAAACATCTCGGTGCTGATTCTGTGAACAGACATGTGTGTGACTGTGTGGATGTATATAAGTCCATGGTATGGAACTATAGATGTGTCATGCGGTGCGAGTGTGGATATGCGCGGTAATGTCAATGTGTTAGACGCTTTTCTACGAAGACTAGCTTTTATCCGCAGCTTCACTTGGTCTGTCTAATAGGAACGGTGATTTTTTCTAGGGATTTAAAGTAGCACAGACTCCGGTCCATTAACTATATTTATGAATTGCAGTTTCTATATCTAATAATAAAATGTAATATATATATATATATGGTGTTGTGGTGTTTCTGTAATATATATGGTGTGCATAATAAAGAGTACCTAGTCTATCTATCTATCTAAATAATCACGGTGATTCATTGCCCCGTTGAAGAAAGGAAACCAGCATAATATTATTTTAGGAAGTAGGATATAATCACTTGTTTCCTGAAGAAAAAAGGCACTTACATTTTGCAAGCTACTGTGTGTTATAAAACCTATACCGGATGATTTTTTTTCCGTCTCGAAATTTTTACAGGGTGTTCTGTACCCATGAATATGAAAAAGTTTCATGGGACCAACTCTGGAATCACGAAAAAAAACAAAAGTTCAATACCTACTAGACCAAAATGTATGAAACAGCAGATTCTTTTTTTCGTGATTTCAGCGTTGGTCCCATAATGAAAGTTGTTCATCAAAAAAAATCATCCGATTTATGTGGTAAGCCAGAGTAGTAACGGCTGTGACTTACGAGTTGTAGGTCGGAGGTTCGAACCCTGACAGGAGCTTTACTTTGTGTAAATTACGTCATCACCACAACACCCTAATTGAATAAATCTAAATCTGAATAATCATTTTGAAGGATATTGCCAATCCATTAGGTACTTCATTATGTTACGTCATGTCTTCAATTTCTCTATCTGAGAGAGAGAGAGGGGAGAGGAAGCCTGTGTCCCAGCTGTGGGAACATCATAGGCTGGCTATGCTATGTTACGGATATTAGCCTCAAATCCAGTCTATAAAATGAAGCTATTCAGAAATTACTAAAGAAATCCTAATGACTCTCTCCTCAGCCTAGAAATCTCTCAGCAACCGTGATGGCGACCAACCTGAAGACAACGAACTCACAAAAATGCCTTTAAGTGTAGAAAAAAACAGTATCAAACGCTCCAACATTACCGGATGAACCACCATACCGACGCGTGTCTGAACCGCACCGATATCCTCTCAAATATTGATTATTTGTTTAAAATAATGTTACAAGTGCACACGACGTCAAACAGACCGCCTGCCTGGGAACTTAACGTAGTCACTTAGTTAGAATAAATAGAGGAGTTAAGTTCATGTTGCCGAGGTATGGAATTGGATGGGTGACCATTTCCGTTTAAAAACACATTTTAAAAGTTGTGTAGTGGGGTTTTTAATGGGGATCTTTATCTTTGAGTTTAGAGCCCTGTTAAGTTATTATTTTCAAGGTATGGAACAGGATGGGTGACCACGCTTTGTAAAGTAAGCTTTATACACAAGCTCTTGTTTTTTAATTTATAATGTAGTATTTTATTAAGTCAACGTACGTCACCAACGTTAAGAAATGGATTTGTGAATATAGGTAGCTTTTAAATGTTTTTTTTTAATAATGTTACAAGCGCACACGACATCAAACAGACCGCCAGGGAACTTAACGAAGTCACGTAGTCCGAACAAAGAGTTTGGAAGGTAAGTTCATGTTGCCGAGTTATGGAATTGGATGGGTGACCATTGTTATACAGGATGTTCTAATAGTGATCTTAATACTTGAATGCAGACATAAGTCAATGCATGCTATGTTGCCAAGGTTTTAATTACAGGTGAACATAAATACTACAGAAGGTAGAGAGAATACGACAATAAATTAAACTGCTTAAATCTATGACATTCCCAGTCAGCATACAAAAATTCCATTAAATATATCCAAGAGTTATTTTGTCACTATTGCTAAACAAAGATTGGCAAAATCCATAGCCGGCCCATCTTTATTATTAAGTTTGTTAGAAAAAAAAAACTTTTTAAGACTAATTTGATAGCTCCTAATATTCCTAAGTATACATAAATATTGCCAGTGATTAAATTTATTGTCATCTCCACATTGTCATACAAATAAATAATTTAAGATTTAACTCCAACCTGATGAAGTGGGGCTACCTCGACGAAACGGCAGTAGCGTGCGATTGTGGAGCTATGTCACAAACCATGCTCCGCCTCCTATCCTGCCCTCTGTATCCCAAAACATACAGTCAAAGTGGCGAAGTTTTGGGCCAACAACATCATTCTAAAATACAGTCATGCCAGAGACACAAAGAAGAAGAAAAAAAAAAGAAAAGATGTATTTAAATAAATTCGAAAGTAACTCTGTCTGTCTGTCTGTATGTTACCTTTTCACGCCTAAACCACTGAGCGGATTTCGATAAAATTTGGCAGAGAGATAGATTGCATCCCGGGGAAGGACATAGGATAGTTTTTATCGATAGACCTCGCGGGCGAAGCCGCGGGCGGAAGCTAGTATTTATATCTATATATAATCTATACATAAATAAATCTTAAGTAAGCCCTGTCATCAATGGCGTCCTACGCTTTCCAAAAGCAGTCGTTCCATGTAAAATATTAATACAACACATAACAATGAAATATCCATAAATAATTGAATAAAAATAATGTAGGTAACAACAACCCACACAACATCAAACAACGCCGCATGGGAACCTTCATTAGGTTAAGATAAATAATTAAACTAATTAATTTTTATTAACAAGGTTTTGTTCTAAAATATGTTTTTGTTATTTGAATAACGTAAAGAATCATCAGAAGAAAGGCAGAGGAAGAACCGGAATTGTCGAAATATTTAGCTAGAAAAGTAAGCAAGTTAAAGTGGCAGTGGTTTGGCCATGTTTGTCAAAGGACCGATGGACGGTGGAGCAGACGAGTCCTGAAGTGGAGACCGCGTATCGATCGGCAAGCGTAGTGTAGGACGCCCCCCAGCTAGATGAACCGATGACCTTAAGAAGGTGGCTGGGACAGACTGGATGCGGAAGGTTGAGCAGTGGAATGCAATTGGCTGAGTTTAAGGCATGTATGTACACACACACCCTGCACTCACATTCAGTTATGTCTAATTCCCATATCATAGGGACGAGCCCCTTATTAATATTTTGTTGAAAAGCAATAGAGTGTTGACCTTGTAAAGGCCGCAGGAATCCGCTGGATGAGAGAAGCACAGAACCGGTCGATGTAGCGACGCTTGGGGGAGGCCTAAGTTCAGCAACCGACCTCTTTCGACTGAAATGATTATGATGATGTCATTGAATGTGTATATTGAGATGTAGACGAAGGAAACTGGTCACTGCGTGTCAAACATAATTACCTATCTTGTGGGTATAAAAAGAATCGCCCCCAGGTGGGCTCGAACCACCAACCTTTCGGTTAACAGCCGAACGCGCTGGCCATTGCGCCACGGAGGCTGTGCAGATGTTACTGAAATTCGTAAGTCATAATCTGAAGTTGTTTAGGACACTTTAAAATCGCTTTTCACCATCATTTAGACAATTTATTCAGAAAGGTTTATGTGCTTAATACATTATTATTAAACTTACTTGATAATAAAGAAATCTGGATGTTTTGTTAAGTCATTAAAACAGTGCAGAGCCGGGGCTTGTGAATTTCGAGCACACTTGGTTTTATGTACTTAATTGGCTTTTTCTTAAGTTTTTTAAGATGTTTCTTAAACAACCCATCACTCTAAAATCCATAATTAATTAAATTAATATAATTACTTAATGATTTTTTTTATTTTAGAGGTGCAAGTCGCTAAGTAATAACAGCCGCACGGATCGATCGATCAGGTTAAGCTACGCTTGCCGTGGATAGGTGATCATCTTTTACACATAGGTACCAGACCCCTCCGTGTCTCGGAAAGCACGTTAAGCCGTTGGTCCTGGCTATCATTCGTGGATCTCTGACAGTCGTTACGGTTCATCAGAAGCCCGAAAGTCTGACAACCAGTCTTACTAATAAGGGCTATTGTATAACCCAGTCACTGGGTTGTGGAGGTCAGATAGGCAGTCGCTCCATGTAAAATACTGGTATTCAGCTGCATCCGGTTAGATTGGAAGCCGACCCCAACATAGTTGGGAAAAGGCTAGGCTGATGATGAGTTAATGTTTTTTTTTTTCAACTTATTTAATTAATGATTCTAATGCGCATTTTAACTATATGGTAACCTATGGACTCCAAGAGACAGGCTCCACCTAGTGTGGAGTTCAGGAGCAAAATGCTTCCTTTACGTTTTTTTTTTTTTGTAAACCTATCTATTATTTTTTTCTGTTTTCAGGTCCACACTAACACTTTCTGCTACTGATTGAAGCTTTTCTCATTTCGATAGAAACGTGAAATGAAACGTGATGAATTGAAAGTTGATTGATGAATTGCTCTAATGTGTAGACTATAAGGAAATAGCACTGTTTTTGTCAAATAAACATTATCATATCTGAAACTCTTTTACAATTCTTAACAATTAATATTGTTACAGACTAGCTTCTGCCCGCAACTTCGTCCGCGTGAAATTTCGGCCTTCGACCCATTGTGTCGCATCTCATGGCTCGCCCATGCTACGTTTTTTTCGCTTAGCGTTCTTACTGTCTTTTTTTCCTTCTGCTCGGCTCCTTAGAGTCGTTGCGTAATGTTAAATAGCCTATAACCTTTCTCAAGAATTGGGCTATCAAATACAAGGAGAATTTTTCAAATCCGACTGGTAGTTACAGAGATTACCGCTTACAAACAGACAAACAAAAAAATAAAGAAACTCTTCAACTTTATTATTACTATAGATTTAAAATAAACACCTAGTGGTTTTCGAGCACACTATTACAGACCATTAATATATTGGCTTAAGTAATTGACTTTTTTAAGACATTTCATAAACAACCGATCACTGCTTTTAAAATTCTCAACAATTAATATTATCATAGACAAACTCATAAGTAGTGATGTTCCAACACAAATAACAATGATGTTCAACAACTTTTCTTTTTTATATTTTATTTAACGCATAGACATTATAGAGAACCGGTTCCACTCAACAAGAGTTAAAATATGATAATTTTACATTTTATTTATTACATATATTTTAATAGGTACCTACATTTAGGAACGCAGTAAAAAATATTTATAAAAAAATATTAGAATAGAAAATAATCTATTATTTACTTGTGGGTTTTTTTAAGCATCTGTTGTTAAGATTATGGCATATTTTTATTTTTATCTAGATATAAATAAAAACCATTTAGTAAACATAATTATTATCAATGTAGGTGATCACTGCCACGTGCCACATTGATAAAAGTCTAGTGGTAGCAAGCGCGATTACTGAGCATGGGGGCAAGGATTCGATTCCCAAGTCGGGCCGTGTTTACGCCGTACGGCATTTCATACAAACTTTGAAGCCCTGGTTTTTCGAAATGAATGAACCGATTTTAATGAAACTTCATACGCATATGTGATCACCAATTCGTTTGCCAGTTATGGTCATAAAGACCACGTGACCATTTTATCTTCATCATCATCATCATTTCAGCCGAAAGACGTCCACTGCAGGACCATAGCTAGGCCTCCCCCAAGCACCTCCACTTCGACCGGTACTGTGCTTCTCGCATCCAGCGGGTTCCTGCGGCCTTCACAAGGTCGTCGGTGCACCTTGTGGGAGGCCTTCCAATGCTACGTCTTCCGGTACGCGGTCGCCACTCCAGAACCTTTCAGCCGCATCGGCCATCTGTTCTGCGAGCACTGTGGCCTGCCCACTGCCACATATGTTTGGCAATTCTTCGGGCTATGTCGGTTACCTTGGTTCTCCTGCGGATCTCTTCCTATCTGATTCGATCACGCAAGGCCATTTACAGGTTGATAATTATAATAATAACACTCCAAAACAGACATGTCATAGCCAATTAATAACTCTGTATTCCATATTAGGCTAGACCATAGACAGGTAATTTAAAAACTATTCCCATAGACTATTTCGAACGGTTTGGCAAACAGCTGATCTATAATATCTCATTCTTTATGTACCAGTTTGTAGGTACAAAATTTATGTAAATGGTTGTTAAACATATTTTGCGGTAGCTGGAAATCTGATATCGTTTAAAAAATACGGGAAATATAATTAAAACTGGGTAGGCCCCTACTTTTTAATTATAAAAAAAACAATGTTAAAAATACACAAACTTTTTTGTCACAAAGGTACCTACGTGCTCAAACTCAAACTCAAAGCATTTATTTCAATTAAACCATTTACAGGCACTTTTGAATTGTCAAGAAGTCGGTCAGTCAGAAAATATGAAGCTAATTGCCCATTCCAAAGCGTAGGTACCTATGGAGAAGAACGGGCAAGAAACTCCATGGACACTCTTTTAAATTATATTTTTACAAAAATATTAGTTACATCATTAATGTTGAATTTATAATTATATGTGAGAACGATGTAATAAAATAAAAAAGACGTACGTGTTAAGAGCGTCCAGAGTACAGCAAATAGTACTTAACAAAACAACAATCCAAAAAAAAAAAAAAAAATTAAATAAGCCGAGGCAGCCAATTGATGACCAGTCCCAACTGACGGCGCCCGTTCACGAACATGACGCATAGATCAGCACCATTCAGCTCAACCATTTTGAAGGGAGCTAAATGATCCAACACACACGCCACCGTCAGCGAGACATTTTAGTGAGCATGACATACTATCAGCCGCCAGGGCACATTCAAGTCAATGAAAGACATATTATTACCCGGTAAATGGTAGCTCACATAGAACTCACATCTGTGCTATGCAATTATACAATACAAAGGAAATTGAGTTTATACAATGCAAAGATAGTCCCACAATCTTCAGCAGCTCCAACAGTATGTTGAGCAGGACCAGCATTGATCCAGGCATCTTTATCAACGATGTAATCCTCTAACTTATAATATGCCTGCCTGCATAGTGTGCGTTTTATACAAGACTTGAATTTTGTCTCATTCAGTTGAAGAATGTAGGGAGGTATTTTATTATAACATTTTAAACAGTACCCCATAAAAGATGAGTCCATAGAGTGAGTGCTATGGGTAAGTAAATATTTTAGATCTTTATTGTAATAATAATAATAATTTAGATATTTATTTCTGTATATTATAATAAAAAGTAAGTAAATAACAACTAATACTTACCTAATTAAATAAAAGAAGTTCTTCCGCATCGCTGTCGACTGGTACAAGAGCCAGACGGCATTGCCACGTTGTATGGCAATGCTTAGCCTCTGGCCAAAGTAAAAGCCAGCCCTTGGGTCACGGGAAGTGTCAACCAGCCGTTTCGAAATTACCTTAAAAAGACCATGAGCACTAGGACCCCATGGCTCGAGGATAGCTACTAATAGCTAGGTAAACCACAACTTCAGACCAAATAAAAAACCAAGACAGAGGGCTGTCAACAGTAAAGTGACGCCGGTTTCGTAAACATGTGTGCACTTAGTGAGGTGTAGTTTGATTGTAAATGTGTGCGTTTGAGCGTGTATGCACAGAGCGGAGGTGTAGTTTTCTGTATCTGTATCGTTCTCAGCGCTCTGTCTTGGTTTTTTCTTTGGTCTGAGCCGACAACGCCGTGGAAGTAGAAAAGTTTTGGGCCAACATCATCTGCCTAGCCTTTTACCAACTATGTTGGGGTCGGCTTCCAGTCTTACCAGATGCAGCTGAATACCAGTATTTTACATGGAGCGACTGCATATCTGACCTCCACAACCCAGTTACTGGATAATACGATACGAGTTTTGGGCCAACACTAGATCTAAATACGGTCGTGCCACAGCGACACGAAGGAGAAGAATAGCCGACACGACGAGGTAGGATGAAAAATATTATCAGAAATTGTGTATTACGCTTTAATTTACATTTATAGAAATTCTTTAAGCGACATACGACTTTTGGCTTCGCACATCGAATCGCAGAGTCCCAACGTCACGGTCGTCAGGCTATGGAAGTCGCATGCTTTCCCTATTTGTTCCAGTAAAAAAATTGTAGTTCTGGATTGATGTCTCTGGCTTTTGATTAAACTTCAGTGAATGTTAATAATATGAATACATATAAATGTTGCATGTCGAATAGTGAAATGTTGCTGAGTTTTAATGTATTTATAACACCTACATATGTATTACCCATATTTGCAAAATAAATGCCCATTCTATTCCATTACACCAACAAAGATGTAAAGAAACTAGTTATTTAGTCACAGTCACAATTAATTGCAAAAGTATTGAACCGAGTACTCGTTAAACGCATGCAAAACTATTAACTTTTTTACCTTAAAACCTTTAACGGTCTGTGAATGCAACTTGGATTAAAGAAATGTGGAAATGCAATCGTAATTTTCTGGTCAATTTGTTTTTGTTTCGTAGTTAAAGAATTGAAATGTTTTAGGGTTCCGTAGTCAAAGGGAAACCCTTAAAACATCGTTACCAACGGGCCTCAATTACAAAAGCTCCGTTGTCCGTCTGTAACAGGACCCATCTTTTGAACCGTAATTGTTACACACATTAAATATTTACAGAGTGTGTACTACTACAGCTTTAATAACATCAAATAAGTAATAAAAATAAAATTAACTTAAACTTAGAAGGGTGTCTCTAAAGAAACGTGTCGTGTAAATATAGTACGGTGGTACCCTTCGTATGCGAGTCGACCTCACTCCACAGCTTTTTAATTTTTATTTTATGTAGTTCAAGATTTAATTTAATATACAGGGTGAAATTGAAAACATGCGACAAACCGAAATGAGAGATTTTACTCATCATTATGAACAACTTTTACCATGGGGCCAAACTTGAAATCGCGAAAAAAAAATCAGCTGTTCCTTACATTTATGTTCGAATAACTCATCAAAATGTAAGGAACATCCACACACCCATAGTAAAAGTTGTTCATAATGATGAGTACAATCTCCCATTTCGATTTGTCGTATGTTTTCAATTTCATCCTGTGTAAAACAACAAATGCTACGAGACGTTCATGATTGATTCAATGTCAAAGCTTTTACAGTGTATTATTTAAATCAAAGTCCGACAACTAGTCTTACCAAGAGGTATCGTATTACTCAGTAACTGGATTGTGGAGGTCAGATAGGCAGTCGCTCCATGTAAATTACCGGTATTCATTCATTCGGTTAGACTGCAAGCCGACCCCAACATAATGTAGTTGGTAAAACTAAGACAGATTGTTTTTTTTTTTTTATTTAAGGTTCTTGTTATTCGCTTTTGTTTTAGGTTTATCACGTAAAATTGTGTAATTGCCAGCCTTTAGATTGCTGAATGGTCTAAATACATGACCAGAAAGAATTGATTAGAAAGGCGAATTCGAGTGGTTTAATGTAATTGATTTGGTAACATTTTATTCCTATTTGGTAACACTTTAGAACAATAGTAAGTATCGTGTGTAGCATTTTTTAAGTATACCTAATTAATAACTTCAACAGAGCTATGAAACGCAGTATTTTGGATATCATCAGCTAGTTTCTCTGGCAAACCTTGAGCATGGACCTCTGTTGAAGTTATTAATAATACATAAATAAGCGGAAACGGATTCCTAACCCGGTCCACACAGGGTTAAGGATCCGTTCCGTCACTAAAATAATAATGTCACTCGGAAAGCTGCCACGCTTAAATGGAATTGGGCTGGACACATCTGCCGCATGTCAGACGATCAGTGGGTCTCATCGCGGCGGGACTACAAAGGGCGGGATGAGCTGGACTCCTTTAATAAAGATTGGTCCTTGACAGCTCTAGACAGAGAGAGGTGGAAAGAGAGTAGCGAGGCTTTTGCCCAGCAGTGGGACATTAACGGCTAATAAAAAAATTACTTACGATTTCGAGATTGTGTGCACTGGTATGCTGCTGACACTAACACAGACACTAAGTATAGAAATAGTGCTTATTTAACTATTTTCTAGTATGATTAAAACAGTTTTAAATTAATTTACAAAGTATGACACCAATCAGTTTTGTATAAAAAACGGGCCAAGTGCTAGTTGGACTTGCACACGAAGGGTTCCGTACCACCATACAATATTTAACACTACATATAAAATAACGGCAAAAAAACCACGTTTTTTGAATAGGAGCCCCCCTTACATATTTATTTTATACCGTTTTTAGTATTTGTTGTTATAGCGGCAACAGAAAATACACATTCTGTGAAAATTTCAACTATCTAGCTATCATGGTTCTTGAGATACAGCCTGGTGACAGACGGACAGACGGATAGTGGAGCCTTAGTAATAAGATGGAACGGTGGAGTTTCTTGCCCATTCTTCTCCATACGAAAACTAACTTTTGGAAGGGGTGACTAGAATCAACTCCATTTTATTGTAATTTTTGACGTTCAAAAGTGCCTTTTATGTGCCTATTTGAAATAAATGCTTTGACTTTGACTTTAAGGGTCCCGTTTTTACCGTTTGGGTACGAAACCCTAAAAATCATACTTGAGCATAATTCCAGAAAAAGTATCAAAAAGTTTCCTATCCTACTTTACAGATCTAAGCTCATTACCATACATCGCGATTCAAGAAAACCTGTCGCAGCTCCTGTTTTTAACCGACTTTCAAAAAAGGACATTGTTAATTTGATGATTATTCTATGATTTTTTTACCTGTTAACAGACTTTAATGATCATGCTAATTACCGAAGAGCATGTAGCATTTCCATGTTGAAATGAGAATGTAAAAAAAAGTTACAATTAATAAATTGTAACTTTTTTTTACATTCTCATTCTCAGGTGCCTGCATAAGCATTGTTTTTATGAATTGGTGTAGGGTAATGACAGTCTATTGGACGTTTACAAGAAATAATAACGCTAAGGTGACGGAAAACATCGTGGAAAAATCTGGAATCATTGATGGCCAACATGCAGTGAGAGCAGTGGTGGCCCAGTGGTAACGGCCGCGACTTACGAGTTGTAGGTCGTGGATTCGAACCCAAACAGGCGCTTTACTTTGTGTAAATTATTTCATCACCATTGCTCTCCAAACGGTGAAGGAAAACATCGTGAGGAAACCGGCATGTCCTAGAACCAAAAATTCGAAGACATGTGACATCTACCAACCCGCACTGGGCCCGCGTGGTGGATTACGGCCCACTCCCTCACAGAGAGGAGGCCTGTGTCGCAGCAGTGGGAACATTATAGGCTGATTATGTATGTATGTTATGTATGCAGTGAGCATTGGAAGTATTTGTAAGCAAGCGTGGTGCTGGTTTAATTCTCATTTTTTTGCTGTAAGATAAAAACTTTTGCCCAGCTGTGGGTAAATAAAAATGGCTGGCAATGTTATTTCCTTTATTTACCTTTAGGTTTACATATTTTAAGTAATCTATTCATTTTAATATTATAAACGCGAAAATGTGTCTGTCTGTTACCTCTTCACGCTTAAACCGCTAAACCGATTTAGATGAAATTTGGTATAGAGATAGTTTGAGTCCAGGGAAAGGACATGGGATAGTTTTTATCCCGATATTCGTGTCCACCCTGTCCCTTCTCACCCCTCCGGCCTGCCTGCTGCACCATCAACCAGCGGTCGGCGAGCCGTAAGCGTGGCGTCGCCTAGCTGTAGCCGAGTCGACGCGCGACGTATCGGAGCTGCTGATCTGCTTTGGTTACGTGTTTACGTTAGATTGACGCCTGTTTGACAGCGATACGGTACCGATCCCTTTCCGATTTGATACGTGTGCTATGACCACAATTGTGAAAAAAAGGATCCGTTTCAGGAACAGGGTCAAAGCTACCGGAGGTCATGGTTCCAGAGCAGGAACCTCCACCATCAACCGGGCACACATCCAGACTCCAGCTGCCACTGAGAAATTCCTGGTGAAAAATCCAATAACAGAGTTAATATTTTGAGCGAAAGGATTATTTTTAATTTTATAAAATAGTTCGAATTTACGTCGAGTTTACTCCGCGTGTTCATTCCAGGCCTACGGGACTTGTACGAGGAAACTTACATCTGCCCAATTTGAAAACAAAATCTCGTGCACACAATGATCACGTCTGTTAGCAAGCGTTACTATAGCGGCCGAGCGCTGCAAGCAAGAATAGCCTTTACAGTGTATATATGTAAGTTTCCTCGATAGTACTTACAACCAGAGTATGGCGAAATTGGCCTTAAACATTTGATAAGGTTCAAGACTGATACTCGAAAGTACACAATGGACAAGACATTTACTTACCAGTGTAAACAATAGTAAAGCGCCCAGCGTATCTTGACACGCGACTAATTAAGGAACTAGGTCTAATTGTTCTGTTTTCATTGTAATTTGTACCTATAATAAAGATTTAAATCGTTAGATTTGCAATACCAGCTTATTAGTCGATTCGCATGAATTTACTCGCCCGTAACGGGCGAATCGTTACTTTTAAATTATGTTTATTTTTCTAGGCGACTCGCACGAAGTTAATTTATTTGTGGGCGAGTCGACAATTGTTGTTGTTGGAAATTGGCACATTTTGAATTTTATACACTAAAATTACATTTTAAAAGTGATGATTCGCCCGTTACGGGCGAGTAAATACGAGCGAATCGACTAATAAGCCGCCACACTGCGTCAAAAGATGGGCCCCACGTTTCTGTTTCGTTGACAAATTGACTATGACATTTTAATAGTACTGTCGTGCGTACTTATACTTTTCTTTGTCATGTCCATAGCACGACAGTGAATTAGAATTTGTTGGCCCAAAACTTGACCACTTCTACGGCATGGTCGGTGGCAGAGGTCACTATAGCTGCATTTTTTGGGACACAGAGAGCAGAATACGAGATGGGATATAGGTGAGCTTACTCTTCTCAGTTTGGTCACTTGCAACCTCAGTACGGTGAGGGCAAATCTAACGATTTAAATCGTTGGTATTCGATCTTTCTTTCTCCAAGCAGTGCCATCCTGATAGACTTAACATAACTTCACGCCTGAAATCCCCATAAGGTTAGGTAGAGCTGTACCGATCTATAATACACCCATATATTGCCAGTTATGTTTGACTCCCATGCCATAAACCGGACACAATTCCAGATTTCGGGCTGCTATTGAAAAATTCCTTATGAAAAATGCAATTAAACATTATCCGACCCGTGAATCGAACCCAAGACCTCAAGTTCAACAGAAGTACTTGCAAGCACTAAACCAACGAGGTTGTCTACCTGATATATCATGGTATAATGGTCGCGGTAGTTTCACAATGGTCGTTACAGAACAACTTGAAACACTTTCTAATACCCTTGTTAGATCACAGTCGTTTGTTTTTGTGATTGCAATTGACTGTGATGCTGATCGATTGTTTAAAATATAAATTGTAACAACGTTTGGTAGGTAGGAAGCTACGATGGTCGAGTGGTCGCAAGCGCTACTGCGGAGACTGGGTTAGATCGCACAGTTGGGCGTGAAAAATTATCCATCCAAATAGAAAATATAATTTAGGAGGGGCTTGTGGCCAAGTAATAACAGCAACATTGTTCGATCGATCAGGTTAAGCTACGCTTACCGTGGTTGGTCCGTAAATGGGTTACCATCTTCACATACCAAGACCCCTCCGTGCCTCGGAAAGCACGTTAAGCTATTGGTCTCGGCTGTCATTCGCGGATCTTTGACAGTCGTTACGGGTCGTCAGTAGCCCGAAAGTCTGACAACCAGTCTTACCAAGGGGTATCGTATTACCCAGTAAATGGGTTGTGGAGGTCAGATAGGCAGTCGCTCCATGTAAAATACTGGTATTATCCTGCATACAGTTAGACTGGAAACCGACTCCAACATAATTGGAAAAAGGCTACGCAGATGATGACGATATTATAAAAAATAATTTACACAAAGTAAAGCGCCTGTCGGGGTTCCAACCTACGTCCTAACACTTCGTAAGTCGCGGCCGTTACCAAATGTCCGTTTCAACCGCTCGGCCAACTCATAATATGAAACATTGCCAGGAATTAGTGGTAATTTGTTACTATACACACCTCTTTTCCTGAATTTGTTACAAAAAAAGCTAAGACGCTATGACCAAAAGCAGTTGGCCGCTAGAACCGCCACTTGAAACAGTTGGCCGCTAGAACCGCCACTTGAAACAGTTGGCCGCTAGAACCGCCACTTGAAACAGTTGGCCGCTAGAACCGCCACTTGAAACAGTTGGCCGCTAGAACCGCCACTTCAAAACAGTTGGCCGCTAGAACCGCCACTCGAAACAGATGGCCGCTAGAACCGCCACTTGAAACAGTTGGCCGCTAGAACCGCACCTTGAAACAGTTGACCGCTAGAACCGCCACTTGAAACAGTTGGCCGCTTGAACCGCCACTTGAAACAGTTGGCCGCTAGAACCGCCACTTAAAACGCCACAGAAATTAATGCAGATAAGCGAATGATGCATCAAAAGACAGGTCTTAATTTGTTGACCAGTACTCTTACTTCCATAATCTTCTTCGTCGTATCGATGATTGGCTTTTATTAATTGTATATAAGTTTCTACCAGAATTCGACCACTTCGACAGCGTGAGCGTTGACTCCGCAAAGGTCTTCTGGGTACGCTCGTTGCATCATAGACCTCATCTATCGCTTTCCATCAGGCGTGATCGAGGTTAAGAGCGGGCCCATTTAGTAATTAATATCTGCTTCAAAATTGAGTTGCAAGAGTCCACCCGAACAAACATAATTACATACATACATTACAAGTTAAAAAAAGCTTCCAAAAAAAAAACTGTCTTCCCTAGTGCAGGCGTTTTTGCGCAGAGGGCACAACAATGATAGAGGCATCTTTTGTGATGTAGCTCCACAGTCGCACTGAGGCTCATCAGAGTACCCCCACCTAACTTAGTTGTAGATGCAGCGACCCATCTGTGGTAGTTGGTGACCCCCTGGGAGCTCTATACTACTAATAATCATCATCATTTCAGCCGAAAGACGTCCACTGCTGGACATAGGCCTCCCCCAAGCACCTCCACTTCGACCAGTTCTGTGCTTCTCGCATCCAACGGGTTCCTGCGGCCTTCACAAGGTCGTCGGTCCACCTTGTGGGAGGCCTTCCAATGCTACGTCTTCCGGTACGCGGTCGCCACTCCAGAACCTTTCGGCCCCATCGGCCATCTGTTCTGAGAGTAATGTGCCCTGCCCACTGCCACTTAACTGCCCAAATCCCAAGAACCAAAATGCTGAAATACGATCTAGATGACTCATTAGATTTGGTCTAGATTTTCAGATTTACGACTGACTAAAATACAGGCAAATATTGTTCTAAGACTTGTAATTACGTTGGAATTTATAAGATAATGTAACTGCAGCTGTAAGGTAAAAGCCTATTATAATAAACTAGAAACATCAAGCTATTATATCCTGAAGGCCTAGGCAGAGGTGTAGGACCTATAAATAATGGTAGGTACATATTCATTTTACCAGTTATTATTAAATCACAAGTAATTGATTTAGTAGAACGATACCATTGCTATCAAAGTATCAATCGGACAATAATCCAAACTCCAGGCTGCAGCTACTGAAAAAATCCTGAGGAAAAAAAAAATTTTTGCACAACCTGGGAAACGAACCCAGGACCTCACGCTCAGCAGTAGCATTTACGACCACTAGACCAACGCGGCAGTCTAAAGGCTAAACATTTTCAAAAGGATGAACTCAATAATACATAATATTATCTACTTTACCCGACTTTCTGTATTCAAAATGTGTCTGTAACACAAGTACCCCGAGCAGGTATCGAACCTACAACGACCCTTACCAATGCTTTACAAAAGCACAAATTGGGTTGAACCCTAACTGCTAATTAATGAAAATGAAAATCCTTCAAAATGATTCAGATTGAAATTGATAATGTGTTACGCAAGTGGGCGCAGATTTTTATATTTGGCAATAGGGGTCCGTGACTATATAATAACAGCCGCACAGGTCGATCGATCAAGTTAAGCTACACTTGCCGCGGTTGGTCTGTGGATGGATGACCATCTTTACATATCGAGTGACCATCTTAACCCATCCGTGCCTCGGAAAGCACCTTAAGCCGTTGGTCCCGGCTGTCATTCGTGGATCTTTGACAGTCGTCAGACAGTGATTAATGTGCCTTTTGAAGAAAAAACCACACAGATTTGAGTGGACCTGTCCTGTCAGTGCACGTGTAAAAGATTCAATTCAATATTTTAGACATTTGAATTCGAATTTACTTTATAAGTTATTATAATTCAATAATGAAGGATATAATATACAAAACTTAATCATTTAAATTTTTACTCTCCAAAATATCGTTTTAGATGACAAAAACAAAAAAAAAATTGTTTTCGATAAACAAGACTTTCTTTTAAACTCACCCACAGGCAACACACAAAAAATTGAAATGAAACAAAAAAATAGTTCTCTCCAACATTTATTGGTCGAAAAATAAATTAAAAACTTTGGATTTCAACAAAGGCCCGAAATCGTACAAATAAATACCTACAGGGACTACACTTATTTTAACAACATATTTACAAGTTATTCATTACCAAATACTTAGTAGGTAAGTACATTTATTTTTCGAACCTCCAGTACTATTTTTACAAATCTCATTTAGACCACGGACTCTAAAATAAAGCGCTCGAAAGGCCCACGAACTCTAAAACCCAACACATTTTCTATAATAGTCCAAGTGCTTTTTGGCCTCACGGCTATACACTTCGAGTGATAAATACCTACATTTAATAATATCGAGTTGTAATATCTACAGAGTGGACTGGTCCTATCAATACAGCAAGCCAAATATTCAAGTCAAAAAAAGATGACATTACATTCTATCTCTTTCTAGTCTGTGAATATTCGACGTGCAGTGCGATCGAGGCCATTTTCTACGGCATTGTTCTAGCGTCTGTGGCCTGACTTTTTTCACGAGGCCTCAACTCATTTATACCAATTGAATGTGCTCATTTTTTACAATAGTACTAAAATATTGCAGTATAAAGCATTGAGCTTAATATTATTACAGTGGAAAGCGCAAATAAAACGCAGTTTTTTTTTTTCAATATGGCGACGATGTTTTGACAGCTCATTCAATTGACAGAATGTGTTGGCCAGGCGAAACTTTTTAACCAATTTCGATAACAATTTACTTTTATTACTATTCGTCCCATAATTCAGGCAAAAAGGCAGAGATATTGTTAAAAAAAATATCTAACATTTTTACAAAATGTTTGAAACATAAAATATATTTTTTTACAGAATGTTCTATGTAAGATTTATGGACATACATAGTTTTAGAAAAGAATAATTAATTACATCATTTATTTAGTAATACTTTTTACAAATTAAATATTTAATTAAAATTAAGTACACGAAAAGATAAAACAAACCTCTGCCCCTACCAAGAAATTTACATTTTTTTTTCCAAATCAAACCAGAGACATTATGGCCGCGTATTTTTAATAATACAGCATTAACTAACAATACAGCTGCAAAATATATTGTACAGTACACTAACGGTTTTTACCGTCGCCCTACAACCTATTAAGTATCTTCAAATCTTAAGGGTCCCGTAGGTATTGAAGGAACAAATAAAAAACATACTCCAATATAATACAATTTCATTTCAGGGTTATCTTTTTTGAGCAAAAAAATATTACGGCTTTTTTAACTTTTTCGATGAGAAAAAAAGGTTGTCCCAAAAATATCTACAGAGCCCTATTTCGCGTGACAATTCACGCACTCATTTTATTAATATCCATTTTTAGGAAAAGTGTGGATTTTGAATATTTTTTTTTTGTTTTAGGAAATCGCAATGACCGATCTAGTGACCCAAGATTCTAAGCTTATTTCACTAATGCTAAGATTAGTTATTTTTTACAAAAATACCTTTAGAACAGTTTAAAGAGGTAGCTGAAGCTTTCATATTTCTAGAATTTTCTCGCTAATCAGAACGTTAAAAAAATTAAGTACATCGAAAAAAGTCTATAAAAAATGTGAAATAAGTACAAAAGTATCAATAAATTAAAATGTAAAACCTATATTAGCGATCGCTAGTAGCACCAATGCGAATATCTCTTAATAAAAAGGGAACTTTTTTTCATTAAAAATAGTAAAAAGAAAAATAGTAAGAGCAATGAACTACTGTTAAAATAACCTTATAAATTCATTTTTGATATAATAATTTATTAATCCTGTAGTATAAAAAATCTTTTACATAAAATACAGAAATAATAATATCGTTAATCCATTTTATCCAGTCTTCGATCAAAATTTATTCACCTATTTGAACGTATTAATAGAAAACGGCTAGTTATAGTTCATTGCTCTTGCTTTTCAAGTAAAACAAGATTATAAATACAGAAATGGGTCATGAAACATTTAGATTTTACAACCTTTACTGAGCAAACAAACGTTTTACCAACACACTTCATTGAAGCTTTAAGTTTTTAAGAAAAAAAGATTGAAATTAAAAGAAAAAAGATAGGTTATCTTTTTTTGCAAAAAATCTTTTAAAGCTTCAACGAAAATTCGATAAAACCAGGCACAAGTTATAGGATTGTTGCTCTCGACTTGAGTTACTAGAACGATCATTTATTTTAGTATAAACTAACAATTAGCGTTAAAGGAAATTTGTCACAGACAATTAATTTTAAGCTTACAAAATATCAATTATTTTTTAAATATTTCCCAGACAGAAATCTGTTGACATTTTACGTCATAAGATTTGGACTGGTTGGTCCAACTTTTTGTTGACATTTCTGTTACATAAATATGAAATTCCTGTAACGAAAGAAAAAATACAAATTCTTAGGCCACTTCTTGTAATTTTTTTAAAGGAATTCGATTTTTGCATCGTTTTGATCAAAATTGAGGTTGTTCCGTTTTCACAAATATACTTAATACTTAAGTTTCACAAAAAATAATTTTGTCGAGGAGGTAGCATTTTTATTTTAAACAAAATGTAGCTAACCTAACCTAACCTAACCTTAGTAACCACTAAGGTTATGTTCTAAAACAAATTTTAACATAGATAAGAACAATTAAAACTGACAGATATTGCCTAAATAGCCATTATAATGATAAACGTCGTCGTAAGCAAAATAAATATACGTACACGTAGGATTGGCTAGCACGAGCGAGGTTTCTCGACGGATTTTTTTTTTGTTACTTTATTTATAGCACTTTGTGACCTAAACCCGCTTAAGCCACGCCTTTCTATGACTTAAGTAGTCCATTTTGACACAGAAAAGCGTGACTTAACTGTGCGTTTAGGTCACACGTGCTATAAAATAGTATTATACGCTACGTGTAACTACGTAGTGGTATTAATACACTACTTAAGTCAAACGTATCGTAATGTACTATTTATAAATCACCACGTAAAAATTTTATTATACAGATTTTCGGAACTAAAACGACATTATTCAGGTCTCATCTAACTTCAATATACTTAACAAAAAAAAAATCGTATAAGTACTTATCATATTTTTTAATCATCGATGCAAAAACCATTATCTGTCTAGGAAACATTCAGCGTTAAATATAAAAATTGTGTTTTTTTTTTTCATTATAAACTAGCGGACTGATTTTTTTTCGAGATTCTGAAAATGAGGTCATAATTTTTAATTAATAACAATAATCAGGCAATAATTATTATTTCTAAGTACACAGCACAACTAATCAAAACTAATCAGAGAGATTACTAAGAAAAAATGTTTGTTTGTCACGCTTGAGTTTCAAATTGTATTGAGATTTTTAAATGCATTGTCAATGTCATTGTGCTCCATTACTCTACCTCTATGGCATTATTATTCAGTGCAGTACAAATAAATAAAAATCCACCAATATTATTATTATGACATTTCTGTATCATATAATATACAAAGAGGAATAGTTTTTAAAAACTTTGCTTTTTTTCAGTTGTATATAGACTCCTTGGTCACCAGGTTAGCGAGAAACCTGGTATACATGCTTGGCTGGTATATATCTTAGTTCTTTGAACTGGTGACCAAATATTACTATAAGGTAGGTAGCCCAACTGTCAGTGTTGTCATTGCAAAACGCTATCGTACCGAAAATGACAGGTATTTCAATAACCTGATGTGCCTTACCCTCTAAAAGCGGTTCTCTTTTTGATTTAAAATGACAATATTTTCGGGCGTTGAACTTCTGAACAGCGTTTAGAGGACTCCTACGATAACGTTGATTGAAGTTCGATACGGTATGGAAGCGTGGAAGTGGTTGTGAATAGCTATGCTACTGCCTTTAATTGGAACTAACGAAATCACTATGGAAAGTGACAAGGTCTGTCATTTTAAGTTCACCACCAATAATTATGTTCCCTAAAGACATATATTATGTATATACAATTCAAAGTCCTGACTGACTGATATATCAACGCACAGCCTAAACCGCTGGTCCTAGAGACTTGAAATTTGAAGGGTATGTTTTTTGTGAAGAGTCTAGGTATCCACTAACAAAGGGTTTTTCGAAATTCCACCCTTAAGAGGGTGAATGGGGGGAGGGTAAAATTTCACGGGGACGAAGTCGCTGTCAAAAGCTAGTGTAACATAAAGACATTTATGCGAAATTCTGCTGTCTTTAAATCTTCTCCTAAAGAAAAGTAACGTGAAAATAACCATGTAGGTTGTCGGAGCGGCATCAAAGCTTTCTTTATTGCATTCTTTATTATTTATTCATGCATTCCTTATTATTGACGGCACGGTTGGCGCAGTGGTTAAGCGATTGACTGCTGCGCAGCATGTCGTGGGTTCGATTCCCGCACGGAACAAATATTTGTACGACCTACAAGTATTTGTTCCGGGTCTGGGTGTCTTATCTATATTATGTATGTATTTACAAAAAAAATATGTATATAAGTAGTTTATCAGCCATCTCGTTACCATAACACAAGCATTAGGTTGCTTAGCTTGGGACTATATGGCGTTGTGTGAAATGTCCAAGGATATTATTTTATTTAATCTTTAATTGATAATGTTAATGAAGGATCTTCAAAGGAGCGTCGCGCTACCGCCTTGAATAACTTTAGCGTTTTTGTACTTTCAGCGTATAGTATCTACTCGTGATTGCTCTGTGGCATTTGTTGTATTTTGTAAATAACGACCGCCATGGCTGTAAACACTAGTTGTTTGCATCGACTCTTTAATAAATTCTCATTTTGTGCAACTAAAAATATTATTGAAACCTTAATAATGATTGAGCCTCTTTTTGTGAACCTCAAATAATACTAAATTGCCGAGTAACTGCGACCAACTTGGATGGTGCGCTCGCTGGCATGGTTGGTCACAGTTCAAACCTAACCCAATGGTTGGGGTACCCTAGCTTAGTTACTGTGGCCAACTGTGAGAAAAGGACAAAGTTAAAACGAAGCTCAATATTATTACTGAAAAAAAGTGTGCAGCATTAGAAGCGCAAAAAATGTTTAGAGGTTCATTAACACTTTTGAGAGACACTAAACGCCTATAAGCGCAATAGCAATAAAACTTCTATAGTATTATATCGTTCAGTGTCCGACAACCGATTAATTTTAAAAGTATCCGTCATTGGAAGTCAATAAATTTTTTAAAGGATCAGATAATTAATTTCTATTAACTGAAGACATAATAATACTTAAAGTGTATGTAATTATGTCTTTTATTGACTTGAATGTGCCCTGGCGGCTGATAGTCATGCTCACACAAAAGTCTCGCGGACAGTGGCGTGTGTGTTGGATCATTTAGCTACCTTCAAAATGGTTGAGCCGAATGGTGCTGATCTATGCGTCATGTTCGTGAACGGGCTCCGTCAGTTGAGGCTGGTCATCACTTAGCTGCCTCGGCTTATTTTTAATTATTTCATTTTGGATTGTTGTTTTGTTAAGTATCCTACTATTTGCTGTACTCTGGACGCTTTTAACGCGTACGTCTTTTTTTTACATCGTTCTCACATATAATTTTAATTCAATATTAATGATGTACTTAACTAATATTTTTGTTACAATATAATTTAAAAGTGTCCATGGAGTTTCTTGCACGGTCTTCTCTATAGGTACCTACGCTTTGGAATGGGCAACTAGCTTCATATTTTCTGACTGACCGACTTCTTGACAGTTCAAAAGTGCCTCTAAAAGGTTTAATTGAAATAAATGCTTTGAGTTTGACTATAGCAATAGATTTGACAAGGGAAACAAAAAAAAAAACGTTCACTTTTGATTTCGAAAAAGACTGCATCAAAAAAGAATGACTATAGGCTGGTATGCCCAAGAAGTAGATTTGTCGCAGGACATCTTGAAACCAATTTCAAATTATGCTTAATAATATGCATCATCCCTACACTGACATAGACCCACTAAATCAAATGCATACACTCATAATGGCTATAAATGTTGGTAAATCTATTAGTACTACCAATCATCGTTTAGAAAGAGAAGTTCTTACTGGTCATGCATCGGAAAGAGACGCCACAAATACATTTAGACCGTCGTCAACGAAGGTTTACGAACGCGTGCTATAGATTTTGGTATGTATTGGGATTTCAACCCTTTGAAACACAATTCATAGGGTTTATCTCCTCATTATGGGGTATTAGCCTTTCCCCTCTTTCTATGGCATTCATTTATTAATTAGCTTGTTACAGACATAACAATGTTTTGAATCGTAGCCAAAATATAATGACGGAATTTATGAAACGGCAAATGGCGAATTGAAATGAGACTTTTGAGAATGGCGATGGTCTAGTTGTAGAAAGAACGGTAATTAATGTTAATGAGGATTAAAGTAATTGAGAATATGATAATAATTATAATGACGGAAAGATAGACTTAACGATAAAGCTTTAACCAGTCAATCAAAAATAGTAAAAGATGAACCTGCACTATGTTTATAGCAATACACTCCTTGATTTTAACATGTGTTTTATAAAAACTGCAAAATATGGAGGAAAACAAGTGAAGATCGTCCAATAAAATAACAATATCATCAATATACATACACCAAATTCTCACAAACTTTACTCTAAAAATCTACACAATAACCATAAAGAATCATTTAGCGAACAAAAACTATCAAGAAAAGAATATCTCAGATATCTAAAAGATGAACCATCGAACCAATGCAACGATTTTACGCTCATACTGGAAATGAACTCAATCAAGGTCAGCCATTTTTTAATCAACAAAAAAAAATGGTCTGTTAGTCGTGTAATGGATTACCCGGAAAACTTTAACACATTCAGAATGCGAATTGAATTGTGTGAATTTTAAAAGCAGGATGAATTAGAAGTTTCGTCGGAACTTGCAGTTATTGATGCTTGTATGACTCATAAAAGTATTAATCGATTTGCCACATAACGGATAGGAATCATTCGTATCAATCGATTTGATACTTAGAAAATTATTGGGTATGAATCATCTGGGAGACTGGCTATTCTGAAGAGGATCAGGGTCGAGTCGATACAAAAGATTGTGAGTTTAATATTTTGAGGAAACTTTGTGAAAGGTTCCATGATTAATATTTACCAGAAAAATATTATGATAAGTTAACAAGGGGTATCTTGTTACACAGTAACTGGGTTGTAGAGGTAAGATAGGCAGTCGCTCATTGTAAAATACTGGTATTCAGTTGCATCCGACTGGACTGGAATCCAACTCCAACATAGTTGGAAAAAGGCTAGGCCGATGGTGATGATTATGATAGATTTGAAAATTATCGTAAAAGAGAAAAAAGAAATGTCATAGTGCCATGATTAAGAAGGAATTTAATGTAAGCGAGAGATGTTTAATTACAAAGGCCAGTTCAGTTGCCAAATGAGGTGATTAAAGTAATATATCAGGGCTTTCGACTTTTACTGGCTGTCGTGAAATTAAATAATCTACATTGTGTTAAACCCACAATCCCAGATCCACCGCAGCTCAAAAATAAACCTTTTGTTTTGAAACGGCTCCAATAAATAAATCCACGTTAGAGTCAAAGACTTGAAATTCAGTAACATTATGGAATAAAAATAGCTTGGTCCACCATATTTTCTTGACAAACTGACGCGGGCATCAATCGTTTGCTTTGATGTCAGTAGTCAGTGAATCGGCTCATTTCTTTTCAGAAATGTCCGTTATAATTTAAAAATGGTGTCCTCTTAACGGTTACTTTAAAACGGTGAACCTAAAATTAAATATATATAGCGCCAAAGGATGAGCCCTTGAACAAGAAATATAGACAATTCTGTTTATCTATGCAGTGTACCGAAAGACGAATTTCGTTGTCAAGAGAGGCATAGGAAACCTCATGATTAGGATGATATCATGAGAGATGAGCCAGAAAATTTAACACGGAAAGATAACTATGAGGAAGATCTGTGCTCAACAGTTGCATAGTAATATTGTGAAAAATACTCAAAACGTTAAATATCTCAAACGTTTTGAGTCAGTCACTCACAGAACTTTTTCTGAATACTAATGTTAAGTATTCTTAATCAGCCTATAATCTTTACACTGCTAGAAAACAGGCCTCTTCTCTGTGAGAGGGGGTGGACCATAATCCACCTCGTGGGCCCAGTGTGGACTGGTAGATGTCACATGTGTTCGAATTTTTGGTTCTAAGACATACCGGTTTCCTAACGATGTTTTCCTTCACCGTTTTAAGAGCACGATGTAATAATTTACACGGTAACGACAAAAAAGTACAAATTCCTATTAAAATATTAAATATGCGGCAAGCTTTTATATAATATGTTTGATCTATCTCAAACAAAATGAAGTAGTTTCACAACGAAAACTTCTTTGATAGACATCATTCATGGATAAAGTTAAAGACAAAAAAAATTGGCAAGTAATCTCAGAAGTTTGTCTTGCCATGAACAAAAAAAAGTATTTTTATTGTTGCCAGAACAAAAAAGCATCCATTATAATCCGCCATAGCAGAATTTGTTCCAAATATAAAAGAAATGAAAGCTATAAATAAACTAAGGCCAAGCTGCACAAAACCGCGCTCTAAAAAAATTTAGTTTTTAATTGCCATCTTTATTAGAAGCGTTTATAATTATCATTTTTTATCTTTTGGCAAGCTATTGATGTTCATCGCTATCTTAATTGTATACTTACATTAAGTTTTTATGACTTAATTATTAGTTAATTTTCGAAACAAATTAGCCAGCGGATCTAAAATTGTTTATAGTTTTATTAATGTTTAAATTTTTGTAGTTACAGTCTCTGTTATTCCAATGTTTTTTTTTTTTTGTGTTAATGGTTTCTATGTTAAGGCCAAATTCATTATTTTTGTAGACAGCCACAATATCAAAATTTATTTTGATGTGCTTTTAACGAGACAGCCCCGGAGTCTGATAAGTTATTATATAAAATAATAAATTTTCGCTTTTAACCTATTCTCTTGAATTGGGCCTTTTAGAATTCTGTAATGACGAGTTGATTAGAATTTGATAAGGGGTATCGTGTTACCCAGTAACTGGGTTGTGGAAGCTGGAAGCCGACTTGGGGTCGGCATCGATGGATGCAGCTGAATATCAGTATTTTACATGTAGCGACTGCCTATCTGACCTCCACAACCCAGTAACCGGGTAACCTTATAAAATTGTAAAAAAAGCAAATTCCATCCTGCAATTAATGAAATCTCGATGTGGTTCATCGAAATTTGCATTGCAAACCATTCACAATTCAAAATCCGTCGCCATTTCGTTTGACGTATGGGGGCGTTCGGCGAAATTTTGAGCATCGCTGTTCCAATAATAACAAACGAACGGATGAGGTCGTTTGATTCACATGATTAATGCGTTCTTATGATTTATCTTCTAGTTTCGCGTGTAATTTAGTGCTATTTCTTGCTGATCCTCTTTTTATAATAACGGACTGTTTTTTGTTATGTTTTGTATTCAAACAATGCTGTCTACAACTTTGTGATGGCTATGTTTTAGTAAGTTGGTTTGTTTATGTTTTTTTTTTATATCTATGTCTACATAATATCTATACAAGATATAATACTAGCGACTCGCCCCAGCTTTGCACGGTTTTTACGACTTGCTAAAGCATCGAGATTTTTATTTTAGATTAATTTAATAATAATGTTTTATAAGTACACATACCTTCCAGGATAAATTCTCTAAATGATGGTAAAAACAGCATCAAAATCCGTTGCGTGGTTTTGATGAAAAAGGCGGTCACACACAGAGACACAAAAAGCGGACCCAAAAAGCGAATTCAATCTAGATTATGTATATTACGCAGCCAACTGGTTAAATTAGCCGTTCAGTTAACAGCCTAGCTTTTTAACTAAACGGCGGCCGTTCAACTAACGGCCTGAATGATATTCAATTTCAGTTTAGGTTGGAAGTCTGTAACAAATCACGCGCGAGCCGAATTGGTCGCAGTAACTAAGCCAGGGCACCCCGACCAAATAGGTTAGAACTGTGATACACCGCGTGCCAGCCGAGAGAGCGAAGCGAGGCGAGCACTACTAAAGATTTAACCAGTTGGCTGCGATATATAATAGATAAGCATAAGTAACTCTGTCCTGTCTTAACCACTTAACAGATCGTTATTAAATTTGACAGATAGAGGTCTAGCTTGGTACCTGGAGAAGGACGTAGGTTAATTTAAATCCCAGATAAAAATGATGAAATACAAAATGCACGCAGATGAATTCGCGGGCAACAGCTAGTATAATATAAAACAAAGTCGCTTTTCGTCTGTGTGCGCTTAGATCTTCTAAACTACACAATGAATTTTGATGGGGTTTTCAACATCATTCACATAACTTATTCCAAAAGATTTATGTGTACGAGTATCTATACATCAACTGTCAAAACATTACAGTTGTGATTTGAATACACGGACAATTTAAGTACCTAAGTAGTCAATTTAATAAATAATATATTGAATATTTAACATAGATTTAAGCACAAAAATCTCAAATGTTTTAATATATCGCCACATCAGTAGATCGTTCCCGAGCGAAGCAGGGGCGCGTTGCTAGTAAAAGAATAAAGTTTTAATGCCTGTGCGTCGAATTTACTACTTTTTTGTACAAGCTTTTATCATAATATAATTGATGATTTGTAATTATGAGAGATAATATCGTACAGAAAAGTATTTATTTCTATTATAATTAATACTGTACTACTGAAGTGTATTAATGTAGTCTGGCAATTACATTATCTGTAATTGCTGCTTCAATATGTCTGACATAATTTATTATTAATCATCGCAGTCTGTATGTAGTGTGACCTACGTTTAATGATAGCCTCGGAGACTGATAAGTTATTTATTATATAATAATCAATCTCACTAGAGTCAGCAAGGTAAGTAATTGGGTAACACACAATCAGTAGCAATGGATTTCATTTTGACAGTTGAACAACATTCATTGCGTTCTTTACGTTTTTGAGCACATAATTTTAATGAACATTCTGAAGCAATGGATTAGCAGTTTCCTTTAAAATTATTAAGATTATGATTGAGTGCGTTATGCAATTAAGTTGCAAATTTAATCATATTATCAAAACAAGATGGGTAGGTATATTCGTAACCTACCTAACCTTTAAAATTAGCAAATGTATATACAGAAAGTTTTTCAGTAGCATCCTGAAGTCTGGAATTACATAACACCACGTATGTAATCCCCGAAAGGTTACGCAGAGGTGTACCTGTTACACACCCACATTTCGTGAGTTATGTTTAAGTCCCATGTAATAGGGGGCGAGCCTATTGCCATCAACCGGGCACAAATCCATATACCTACCGGGCAAAAAACCCAATAACACGTTGCCCGACCTAGGAATCGAACCCAGGACGTATTGAACATTGGGTACCCGCTTAAATGGCACCTGAGTGAATGCACCTGACACACAGCTGCACATTCACTCAGGTGCCATTTAAGCGGGTGCCCAATGTGGAATACGTCCTGGGTTCGATTCCTAGGTCGGACAACGTGTTATTGGGTTTTTGTCGAACACAGGACCGTATATACACAGAACTGGCACTTGCGACAACTAGACCAAAGAGGCAGTCGGCAGTCTGGAATTGTACCCAGTTAATGACAAAAAGCTTAGGCATAAAACAATATATAAGTATTTGAATGGTTAAATATACCTACAGTTCTGCAGAGCCCTTTGGTGACTACAAGCGTGATGTTAGGAAAAGTTATGCAATCACAATCAATATAGCTGCAACAGTTACTGCACACGTTATGCAACTCGATCAGAGATCAATTTATAATGCATTCGCTGACGGCTGAGGTATTTCAATGGAAATGCTGTCTGATGTTCTAAATGAGGACATCCAGTATAAAATTAATACATGAACGCAAAATCTTTATCATTGATCGGACGAGAATTACGTTGAAAAGACACCAAAGGACGGAAATTGTCTTTAAAGATTTCGAAATAAAAAATGGTGTTAAGAGCGTTTACGATGTACGGCATTTCATACAAACTTTCAAGCCCTTGTTTTTCGACATTATGTTGCCATTATGACCGATTTTAATGAAAAGTTAGTTAAGATCATTTTCAAAAAATAGTGTTATAACCAATTTAAACCGATTTAAAATTTTCCATAGAAACAGAGATTTCCAGTTATCGTAGCAGTATTTCGAAATGAATAAGAAAAACAAAAGAAGACGATGAAGGAAAAGAAAATCTAGCATCATTAAGAAATCATTATCTGTCTAGCTTTTTTTTTTTTACTATTTTGGGGTCGGCTTCCAGTCTAACCGAATCCAGCTGAATACCAGTATTTTACACGGAGTGACTGCCTATCTGACCTCTCCAATCCAGTCTCCAGGTAACAGGGTACTCCTTAGCAACCCTGATTGTTAGACTTTCGGGATTCTGACTACACGAAATCCCCTGATCAATATCCAGCGGTGGATGGTCTATTATAGAATCGAATACGTAATATTGGCAACATTGTAGTGTCTCTTCCACGAAAATCCATTAATAAAGAATTGAATTTGAAGCTACCCGTAAAGGCTGTCAAAGATCTACGAATGACAGCTGGGCGACACCAGAAGTAATAATAAATACTCACACAAAAAGCCCAATAAAATAGGAATAACAAAATAAAAAACAAAACACCGACGAAATATTAGAAAACATTAGTAGAAAAACAAATATTTTCAAATAGATATCGAATTCGATAAATCATTATGCGAAGACGTGTCTGTGTCGTTACAAGATTCATTTGCATTTATGTTGTTCGAGATTCGAGATACAAGAAAAATGGCCGACGTTCTTTGAGCGAATATATCAGAAGAGATAGATCGTTCTTTATTTTCCTTCAACTAGACGCGGTCAACAACCCGTTTGGCCTGCGAGGTGGCTATGGATATAACTTTCCTTTTTAGGAGAGGGCCGTGTCTGCCATTAAGTTAAGATTTATTCTAGCGAAGGCTTTTCTGGCTTTTGACCCTCTTGGAACATTTATAGAACAATAAGAACAATTAATTGTTTAACAAATTGAGACACTACTACAATTTGTAGTGTGTTATAAGATGACAGTTGTGATTAGAATTTACGGTCAATTTAAGTTGGTAAACAATTTTTATTGTTGAATGTGCCTGCTTTTGCATCGATCACGCCTGATGGAAAGCGATGGATGAGGTCTATGATGGAACGAGTGTGCCCAGAAGATCCCTGTTCACTCTTGCTTTGAATTAATATCCCTAAATATCTTCGACTAGTAGTTACCATTATTTTGAAATCAAATGTTTTATACATAACTCTACGCTTGCTATTAAGTATGGGTAATAAATCAAACGGCCCATCATCAGATT
The DNA here is from genome assembly GCA_963669345.1 of Gortyna flavago. NCBI lineage: Eukaryota > Metazoa > Arthropoda > Insecta > Lepidoptera > Noctuidae > Gortyna > Gortyna flavago. The sequence goes on along the minus strand of OY770152.1, from coordinate 4,091,389 downwards.
AAAAATAAAATTAATAGACCGAGTTATCTCCATTGATTCGTATTATAATTATTGGCAAAATAGGTAGTGGTTATATAAACAACATAATTTGAAAGGAGAGATCAATTTCTAATGACTGTGAAGTAAAAGATAATTACAGTAGAGATATTTATGAATCTTGTTTTCCTCAAACGTCTTTTTACAGTTTCATAGACAATTAACATAGAAATAACTCCAAAGCAGAGAAGAAAGGAGTCTCGTACGGACACACAAAACTAACAGAAGTGTATGAAATAAATATTAATGGTAAATAATTAAATTTTATTGCAACAAGACCGGTCGCTTAAACATTTTTAGATAAAACACTTGGAACTTGTCGCAAAAGTAGCCGTGTACGTCGTAAAATGAAAACCAGTTCAAAATTTTTAGAATTTCATGGAAATAACGACATTAATGGTTAATGAGTTGTGGAGGTCAGATAGGCAGTTGCTCCGTATAAAGTACTGGTACTCAGCTGTATCGGATTAGACTGGAAACCGATCCAAACATAATGAAGAAAATGCTTCAAGGTGATGATGAACAACGATATTAATGGAAAGTCTGCTTTGTGATGGTGGAAGGCATTTTGGATGTATATATAGTACACGAGTCATCTTAATAAATTTGAGTTGTGCAAGATATGACATTTATTTCAAAACAGTCAGAATATCCATAAAGATTTGGGTTTTTCGATTGTTGATTAGAAATATAACTAATCATTTTGGAACAGAGCATGTAAATTTTATCTTGTTTATCTCATCATGGGTTTAATTACAAAATGGCCGAATACAGCGATAATAAAAAAAAATAAAAATTTTGGAAGTACAGTCTAAATTATCATTTAATACCATATTTTACACCAGATAATGAAAAATATAATTGTAAACGATGACCTGGTGAAGGCCACAGAATCAGTTTGAAACGAGTAGCACAGAACCGGTCCATGTGGTGGTGCTTGGGGGAGGTCTATGTCCAGCAGTGGACGTCTTTCGGCTGAAATGATGATGATGATACCAGATAAAGGAACAGCATTGACCAATGACAAAATCAATGATGCAATTCATCCAAATGACATGAATATTTACTTTGTAAAGTATTTTTTATTTTTTTTATTTAATTGTTGTGAATGTGGGGACTATGTGGGTCATTTCTTTTTTTACTGTTTTCCTTCTTAGTTAGTTTTAATCATGATCTGGCAGTTTGAGTACATTACGCGGCCTACCCAAATGTCCTTTCTTTGGTATTGTTCGTCGAATCGTTGAGCTCCTCAACTTCTGAGTTGAGCTGCACGATTTTTGACAAATGCGTGCACTGACTGGACAGGTCCGCTCAATCTGTGTGGTTCTTTCCTCAAAAGACCATTTCAGACACCAATCTACATGGTCTTCACATGATCTGACCAAGATTATGTCTGGACTTTAAAAGAGACTGTGACCTCTGAGTTTGTTTCGGCCTTTCTTCTCAGAATAGTCAGAAAGGAAACGCCGACCTCATCTAGTTTTAAAAAATATGATTGACGTGTAAAAGTGTTTGTACAAACCTACTTACAGAAAATAAATCATTTATCATTTATCATTTATCCGAAAGGAGTAATATAACCAATTGACACTAACAGTACCAATAAAACACTTCCAAATGATGAAATAAGACCAACAACTATTTCCACACCTAGAGCAGTCATTAAGATAGATACTGACAATTACTACAACATGATTTTGGACTAACCAAGCAGCGCCGGGGGCCAAAACAATATCCTAGTACAATATCTTTGTCAAACAATTTCAAGTAGGTGCGCCATCAGACACGCCTAGGAATTGTAATAAGATAAGTTTATAATGTTAAGGTTGAGTAAAATCTAGATATTGTAAGTAGACTTGAAGCTAGACAGACTGAAATTTAGGGAAAGTAGTTGGGACAATAATAATGCCAGCCTATATCACAAAATGTCCCTGGGATTTTGTAATATCTTGATTTATAAGAATGTTCTTGGAGTCTTCTAGCCCGTTCTTCTCCATAGAGATCTACGTTTTGGAATGGGCAACTAGCTTCAACTTTTTAACTAACTGCCCGACTCTTTGACGATTCAAAAGTGCCTGTAAGTGGTTTAAACGAAAGCTAGCTAGCAAGGTTTAATCGAAATAAATGCTTTGAGTTTGAACACAGGGCAAAGGCGCTTTTTATACAGGCACGAGCATTGATCACTACGCGTGCTCAAGGCGAATTGGTAACTTCAGACATATATGAATATTTAAGTCTAGGTTTAGTGATGTCCAAGATAAACTTAGAAAGAACATTTGAATAGAAAAAGTCATATCCGTAACACAACATATTTAATATAACGCGTATATTATCCGACTCTTGATCGGACTACTCTGTAAAAAGATATGCGAGGTCATACATGAAAAAAAAAATAAGTGTCGATTTGAGAACCTCCTCCGTTTTTTCATCGGTTGATCTTAAAAAATGTAATTCTTGAAAAAGACTGTCACATATAATGAGTGAATGAGACGTCGCTCTACAAGGCCGAACTTATTCTCAAACTCAATATACATATATACCACATTTGGCTCTTGAAGAACTTAAGTTCGAGAGCAAAGATTATTCATGCTGAAGAACCGACATCAGAACTTTTGTAATTGACATGACACGTTCCAAACTGATGGCATGAAGCCTCATTTCAAAAAGTTTTGTATTATTATTAAAGCTTATTTCGTTTATTATTTATCTATAGCTTGAGAATTTATCATGGAATTTATTCTTTTTTTTTTTTGTAAGACAGAAATGTTTAAGAACATCTTTTGTTTTATATGTTACTGGATTTTTTTTTACTTTCTGAATTTATCTTGGACATTACTGACATCGCATCGGTGATGGAAAACATAGCGAGGAAACCCGGACTTATAGTTAATATAATCTAAAACCACCTACCCGTCTTAAGCAAGCGTTCCCGTGCGTGCTCTGTAGTGGAACAATAACAGGCTGGTATTATTAATTATTTGTCAGAAGCAGCCCGAAGTCTAGAATTGACCGGTTAATAGGCAATAAGCTCGCCCCCTATAACATGGAATTTCAACATAACTGGCAACATCTGTTCTCTGTCTACCTTCGAGAGAAACAAGCATGATGTTCAGGCATATGTGAGGGATATATCGTTAGCAAAATTGTGTTTTCGCATTGAACTAGCTAACTATCATTTAGCTGGTGCTATTTTTAAAACCGGCACGTTATTTACTAAACCGGTTATAGCGGGCCTTTGAGAAGTACAATCAACTTATAACAGACTCACAGTGCCGTTCTCAAGTTCTTATTGACCGTAAGAAAGACATTTTAATACTGTAGGCCTAAAGGCGTGAACATCTACTTAGTAAAAATCTTAAAATCATTAATTCACTGACAGACAACGCACAGCCTAAACCGCTAGGTTAAATATAGAAGCATGCAATTTTGCACATAAGAGTTCCTTATAGCAAAAACGAGCACTGAGGATTTGTTAAAATTCCTGTAGAGGGTGTAAGTTAGTATGTAAGTTCGTAATTTTGATGATCAATAATAGACCAAAAGAGATAAAGAATTTATAAATGAATCTAGCGTTGATTCAAATTTCTATGATCCTCCTAGCAAGAGAGATATCTTAGACAGTCGGTACGGGTAAAAGAAGGCCGAAACTCTGACAACGAAGTCTTGCAAGGGGAATTTTTACCCAGTAACTGGTGGAGTCGTTCCATGTAAAATACTGGGTATTCAACTGCATCCTGTTAGACTGGAAGCCGACCCCAACATAGTTGATAAAAATGCTAGGCAGGTGATGGTTCTATCTGGAGTTTAGCTTTATAGTTACTCTAAAGGCAACTCTATAAATCTTCTATAATTATGTTTCCCTACACATAATTGTACCAGAATTTAAAATATCTTTAATACTTCATAAATATGTCCACAATAATATTATATTTATCATAAGTCCATTTTTCAGCCCATATATTTAAAATAATTTAATTAGTTAAATTGCTGAACATAAAATTTAATGAGTTGATATGTTTATTGTTATTATCTTGTAAGACAGCCACAGCATAGATGAGGTATGATTTTGGGCTTTTATTAATAAATAAATGTTTGGTGGCTACAGAGATGACGACTAATAGAGAAGTATGGAAGAAAAAAACATGTTGCGCTGATCCTAAAGGTAGGAGAATGATATAATATTGTAGATAGTGGAGTTTTCCTTTGCTGAAGCTGCTGTAACTGATTATACAAATGACTTTTTCAAAGATTAAGGCTGGAAATACTGTTACGCCGACGTCGTCGGTCGCTGACATCGGTCGCGTACCGATTTATTTGGACTCGCGCTCGCTGACCGTCGGTGCTACATTAAACACGTCCATTTATCGTAAGCGTCTTGGTACGCGTGACCGACGGTACGCGACCGACGACGTCAGGCTAAGAGGAATTTAGGCCTGACAGTTTCAAAAAAATGGTTGATTTGATTTTTGACAGTAGCTTGTCCAAGTTTTTGCTGTTTTAATAATTCACTTCAACGTTTGAACATGTAATTGAATAAGAGGAAAAAAGTATCAATGATTTTAAAGATTCTAATGCCCATTAAATTTTGGCAATTTGCAATGTAAATAGTAAATGATTTGCTTGCGGCCTCTTCATAGGAACCAAAGGTAATTATTTCATTAAATACAGCTACAATACGATTTGGCAAGGTACATTAAGTTTCTTTCGTAGTAATTGTAGAAACAAATTACGAACAATTTAAATAATTTATACATATACGCTCGCTGTTTCTGAGCTACAAGCTACAAAATTCATCAATGAGGTTGATCATGTCGGTTTCTTAACTAACTAACTAGTTAACTACTTTAATTCCTTTTGTGAGAGGTGACAAAAATGTATTCATTGGTAGGATAAGCAGCATTATTAACCAACTTGAAATAAAGAATATCGTTGATAGTCTTATCAATCTGACTTCCCGAAGTGCTGACTGTAACATTTTAATCATTCTATGTCCCAGACTAGCCGATAGTACCATAATGAATGAACTATTTGTTTACAAAAAGCCTTTGTTAGACATTAACGTACTAATGACTAACGAACCCTTTTCCAAAAACATCTATATAAGCAACCAAAAAGACAAACCATTACTACAGTTTAAAAAAGAGAGAACCACGACGTTTTAACAAGTCCCGAAACATCAAAAAGGTGTGTACAAAAAAAACTACACGTCTAAATTATTACAAACATGCCAGGGAGATTGGTTCGTTCACAATCCCTTCAGACACTGAAAATAGCTTAAGACAAGTTTAAACAAACGAGCTGTACCCAGAAATGCTAAGTAGACGTTTAACTGTTTGGTTTAAAATAAAAATAGAAGCACTCAACGTCAGTCGAGGCTTGGTTACTTCGTATACCTGTGCGAGTGATTATATTCTCGCCTTTAACAACTTTCGGAGTGATAAATACGATGATGGGAAATGATCCGTTAAAAAAATTGGTCCTAAGTGACTACCTACCCTGTGGAACCCCAAAGAAACATTTCATGTTGCGAAAATTATGAATAATAATTTTCAAAGCAATTCAGGCCTCGTTTTTATATCCAAAACACTTGATTGTTTACAAGCAGTCTTGTTTAGTCAAACTTAGGTCAGGTAGGCTATTTAATTTCCAGTAGTACCTATACCCATTAGAAATACAAGAAGGTCAAATCTCGTAATATAAAACGTTTAACATCTAGACGCAGTCTCATCTCGGTGACAAATAAATGTCAAAAACATGAAAATTAGCGGTATTTTTGACAGATTGAGAGTGAGATCAGACTGTGAACGTTCTTGAAATTACGAGAATTGCCTCTCAGAAGTAGAAGTAACAATAAAATGAACCGTCTAAACAGTGTTTAGAAGATGCAAGTCATTTGCTGCTTCAGTTTTGTATGGCACAGGCAAGAAACTTACATCGTATGAATGTAGCTTTAGGTTATTCAACTAGAAAACGCTTTCAAACGCTGAAATGGCTACTATAGTAAACTACATGGGCTACGCTTCATAATTGGCAAAGATACTGCTCTTAGTTTCAACTAAGACATATGTTGGAATCAGGCATAGAGCTATTGTTCTCCATAATTTATTGCTTCACGCTTTCTCTAAAGGGTTGAGCAACACTCCAGACGTTCTAATGTTAATTGCGTCAGCACAAGTCTGTACTATGCTTTTAATTGTGAATTTGGAAGGAAATATGAATATTAAGGTGATATAAAAATAAGGGAAGAGATTTGAAGAGAATAAAAAGCACATGAAAAGCGACTTTATACACAACAATCTTCATGAATATACATGGAAGGTATGAACTTGTAGAACAAAATTTTAAAACGTGACAGAGGAAAAGATTTCTTCATACTCTGGAATAATCTACAACAGCCGACATCAATTACATTATAAAGTAACTTTAAAATAATTGTAGGACAGCATTTCCTAACAATATCAGTATCAGCTTTCTACACAACTGTAAGGGCGGTTTCGCACAACGTCCGATCCAAATCCGAGAAATGCCGGTTTGAAATGACCATAGTCCTATTTGAATGAGGGATCCGAACTCTATCCGTCAGAATTTAGAATATTCCCAATTCGGATTGAAGTCGGATCTTTAATTCGGATTCGGATCGGATGTAGTGCGAAACCGCTCAAAATCAGTAACACAGATAATAACAAAGCTGTGTTAGACCCTGGTAAAATCCAAGTTTAATAACTTCAGGCAAAAGTAGGCTCAGAACTCCTACTATTACGACCACATAAGAAAATGATGAGGTTTTTATTACCAAAGATATATAACAGGCTAAATATACCAGACTATCGGTCGAACTCTCACACGCTTCTCAAGTTTTTAAGTCGTCGTTAGGTGTCAAGCTGTCCTTATCACTCGAAAGAGTTGTAGCGACAGAAAGTCTTTTTTTAATTATTGATAGAATTGCATTTGACCACTGTATCAGTTGATGGTAAGCAATGATATGGTCAATGATGGAGCACGCTTGCCTAGAAGTAACCTATCCACTCTCACAGACACTATAGCTATCGGGAACCATAGACTCCGGCAGGGAATTGCACATTTCAACTTTGAGAATATTCAAGTCATATATGTATGTTGTTTATCTTATCGATTTCGATAACGGTGACCCTTGGATATCACTTCCTTGCATGCGCCCTTAGATGACTCGCTGGACCGAAATCAGTTTTGAACACCCGGTCACAACTAAAACAATAAAGTTGGCCTGCGGTGTTGTATGTAATAGTACGTGTAAGAGGATCAAGTCATAGTAAGAATTCGGGGATACATGAATGTTTGTAGTGACTAACACCTTCCAAGTTTTCAGTATTATGACGCATTGAGTACTTGCGTCAGGTGTGTACGCATTTTTCCTGGACCAAGGTGTGTTAAGGCGTATTGTTTAAACCATCGAAGTGTTTGGGGCGTATCTTCCGGTAAAAACGTGTGAAATGTACACATAAGGAGATTTGTAACGATACCAATATCCGTCGACCGAATGTCAAAGTATTTTTTATGGATCTTTTACTTCAACCTCTCACAGAGAGGCCTGTGTCCCAGCAGTGGGAACATGATAAACTTATTAAGCTTTCTTGTTTCTGAATAGGTGTGGGACTGTCTTAACTATAGGAGATGAATATTTTTCACGTCGTGGGAGGCTAAGCTTATTGAAGTAGGTATTATGGTTGATAAGAGTGTATTTTCCTTTCGAAAGATTTGCTTTTAACGATCTCAGCTAAAGCAGTGACAACTAAGTAATGAGGAAGATCAAACATATTTGAGTTAAATTCGCCATATTTATCTTTCAACACGTCAAACAAGTATTAGTGTCGTCTAAGAGAAATAAATGGGCACATTTATCAAGGTTTCCATTTTAGGAGAAATCCAATATTCAAATAGGTATTCTTTTTCTAGTTGCGCATTGCTTTTGAGAACAGAAATTTTACAAGTCACGACTGATTGAGGCCTCATTGCCCGCTGTTTATTTTTACGCTCAAATATGCATAGTCTAAAATCGATTTTCCATTACAATTTTAGTTTCATGGTCATCATAAAACTGGGTGACAGAAACTGGGAACCAGAACTTACTGTAGTATTGACATTACACAAAGCAGCCGGTTTAATATTCAGTCTTGGTACAAAGATAGGTATAATTATGGTGGTATAATTATTATGATGGGACGTGTCGTTAGAAAAGTTTTGAATAAGAAACTGGATGGCTATAAGAGTAGGTAGTAAAAGATCAAATAATCAATGGATAAATTTCTAAAGATGATGGAGGTGACTGCCGAGATGACGTTCAAAGATCTACATGTCATATCGTAGGACGTACTCGAGAAAAGTTTTGAGTATGAATGTAAATAAACATATTCGTATAGCATATTTTTCCCCAACTTGTATTTTTTTCTTTTTTTTTCTGTTTTAACGGTAGTAAACGAATTTTCTTTCTTTCTGAATCAGTTACACAGTTACGTAGCTGTTTTAGATCCTGGTAAAAGCAAAGTTTAATAACTTCAGGCAAAAGAACTATAAAAGGCTATAAATAAGAGTAGCAAAAGACCAAAGAAACAACGGATAGATTTTCTAAAAATGACACCGAGATGACAGCGGCTAAAGATTTATGAAAGAAGTAATTCTGTGCCGATCTCAAAATAGATTGAGATCGGCACAAGGATATCATGAACATCGTCTTTGTAAAATTAAGTTAGTCAACTGTGTGTGTGTGTGTCCAACTTAACATCATAAACGCTCATACACGTCCGGATTCTATATTTAAACGCACATTTGTTGAGAAAACAATGCATGACCAAAGTCACTGTTAAAACCATTTTGTATTTAAAAGAGAATGAAACCTTTTTATGTGTCACGTTCTTTTTATCTTTAATTAGCCCTATTTTTGGAACGATATAAAGATTTTCTTGTCTGTTGTGGCCAGATGTTTCCATCATTCTTTAGAATCTGTTTGTCTGGTAATAGTTGTTTTTGTAGTTACCGTTGCTATGAAAATTATTCCTTCTATTTTTCATATTACTTCATACAGTTATTTATTGTGTATAAATCTCAGAGAATTGAGACAGATAGCTTCGTCTGTCACATTCTGAATGAATTATAGGCTCATCTTAGGTAGGTCGAATTTCATTTCTATGACATGACTCATTATAATGAGCCCTCTGCTCAAACTCTTGGAATATGCAAGTTGATACTTATTTTTTTGTATTATTAGAACCGTTATTAGCATCTATTTCTTGTATAATACCTTTATCTTATCCAGTTTCACTGAAGGACTTATCTGAAAGATTGCGTTGTGTCTCAGCTTCACAAAAAATTGCGTCACGTTTTGTAGATAATTCTTAAGCTTTTCCGGCGTTTTTTTCACATAAATTATGTATCTCATTTACGTGTTTTTTCAATACAATTTGAAACTCATTCGTTTTGTTCTTAAAAACTACCTAAAATATATCAACTGTCACTATTGAGTTATGGCTAACAGAAAACCGGTCTATTTCGTCTATTATTTAACTATTTGACTATTTCGTTATTATGATAAACATGTTTTTCACACGTTTCAGTAATGGCACCATAGTGCTTAATCCGTATCTTGGTAAAAAATGAAATTTTCATTGTCATCAAACATCTATGAAAATTCCATCTTTTCGAACAGGCGTAGGTCTCAAAATTATCATTTATTTAGCTAAAAAAGCATGTTACTATCTTTGTAACTTCATTTTGCATTTTTTTTTAAATGGCGGAGTTTTTGACGTTTCATTGACTTTTTACCGCCATTTCCAAAGATAGTGACGCGCTTATTATTCGAGCAATTTATTTTTGTTAAATAAAAAAAAAGCTGAAATGCAAAAATCAGTCAAGAAATATGAGGTGAAAAGGCTTCACTTTTAATACATAAAAGGTAAATATATCACATAATAAAAGCATATTATAAAGAGAACAAATACTAAAACCAAAATCACAGTTTTCTAGACAAGATTCTTAACTTGTCCAAAGTTTTTCATTTATAGTATAAATAAATTCTAATTAATGCATTATCCGTTGTGAAAAAAAAAACTTGTCTTTTGAACTAAAAATTAAAAAAGCTAACTAATTTTTTATATATGTTTTCCTATATCTGCATTTTGATCCATTAAGAACCCTAAGTCTTATTCAAATATCCTTTGCATAATGAAAAATATAAAAAATCGTTAATTCCTAAATGGTTTAAGAAACCTAATTTTATCATACATGTTAACATTTCTTTATATAATTTATATTTAACTGATCATAGACTACAGTTTGATGTCCTCTAATGAAATTAACTTCACATATTAGTTCGATTAATCAGTAGGCCCAATATACTTAGATAAAAATTAGGCTTTCGTGTTCCTTAAGACTAAACTTTTGTCAAATCGGAACTTGATCGGAACTTCAGTTTTGCACATCCCTAAATCACCATTCGATTACTTACAACTCGATAAGATCCACAATCCTTAGGGCACATCACTAATGCAGTACACCACTTTAGTTTTATATCACACAACGCACAAATTCACGTGTAAATAAGAGTGTCAGGACGTAAATGCAGCGTGTGTAAAGTTTGTGTGATGGCCGGGCCTGGTTTGTCGGCGAGGTCGGGACGCGGTGGTCGCGCCGCCCGGGCGCACATTCACCGAGCCAGCGGAGCTAGCACAGCACTCGCTGCCAGTGCCAAAGCGAGCGAAGAAGCCAGCGCTGCCCCGCGAGAGTGAGACAACTCCTCACTCTTGATCACCTCATTCGGCGTCTTGTCGTACTTGTGCGTCTTTTTAGTCACTGGTTTCATTGTTGTGGTCGTTGTGGTGGTCGCTGGGGTCGTTGGCGGCGGTGGGGGCGGCGGGAGTGTTGGCTGAGGTATGGGCGCCGGAGACTGCTCCTCCGGCTTGCAACACACCCGGAACACAAGCTTCATATTATTACTCAAACATCGACCCCCGATACGTCTGTGCAAGTCATCTTTACTGGAGGTCGATATGAAATAGTAATCCTTTCCAGGGAGGAACTCCAAACCGCCCGGCTGGGGAGTGAACGGTCGGAAGGTGATGGTGAAAAACATCAATTTGTGCGGTTTATCGCATATAGCGATAATTCTGGGGTTCGGATTAGTTATTCTACAAGTATCATATTCTTCTTTGCTCACATTATAAATTATATATTTTTCCGTGTCCTCCTCAAAAGTCCCTGGGGTATACACTGGACAGATTATGTTCACTTGGTCGTATTCAAACTGAGCGTTTCCTTTATTCAAGTCAAATACATGATCAGTGTTGTCTATTCTGAATATGCTGTTTGTGGTGTTCCAATGTATGTAAAAAGACTTTGCATAGTTCCCCATCACACTCTCGATGAAGAAAATAAGCACAAGGACGGTCCACGGCGTGTGACGGAGCCCAAAGTAAGTTAGCGACACCATCCTGACTGGTTTACTCGACTACCATTATTCGACGAAGATGCTATGAAGTTAATGTTAGCTATACACTACCACACATACACCAATCCATATTTATATTCCACGATCACTATACATCACTGAACGTCCACAATTTCACATATAAAACACGATCAATCCATTCAGAGGCGACGCGATGGGTCCTCCATGTTCTCCGTCCGCTAGATTCTATTCAACGATAAATGTGGAATTCCATAGGACGTGGCCCGTTCAAAATGCCTTGAAAACGATGCTTTCGTTGGTTTAAACACTGGTTTGAACTTCACGGTTGTGTTAGACGGCTATTAGTGTGAGGATAAAGTTGAAATTAATCAATACATCACAGATTTTTACAATACAGAGGTGTTCTTTGTATTGGGAACGGGCGACGCGGACTGGTACGGGCACGTAAGCGCCGCGCGGTGGTCGGCCGAACTACTGGAATGCGACCTGCGGGCTCGGTACGCATGCTCGCCCCTCCCGCGCCCCTGCACCCCCAGTGTTACCGACGCGTTCCGAGCTTTGCCGAGCTTTCGCTCCGTCGCCATTTTTGTTGTTGCCCTATACTAAAATATAACACGTTGTTAAACCCGTAAATTAACTAACCAAATTGTATTTTTTACTATAAATATAATTATTTTCCTTCATAATTTAGGAATAATAAATAATTTTTATTCGAAAGTTTAATTTAGGAGCTTTTTGGTTAGACACGAACGCATCCGTTAGCGGCCATTGAAAAAAGTCCACAACTGGTTTATACAGTCGTAAAAGGGTATGACGCCGTACAGCGGACGATATTGCACACAATAATAATTTATAATTTTATGCTAATTATGCCAAATGATTTTATTTCGCATAATTTTTCTCTCGATGTTATTAATGAAGCTTAGTATTCGAGTTGAGGATTCGATTGACAATTAAGAATCGATTATTACGGCCGAAAAGAATGATTATTACAACCTGTATTTTTTTAATGGTTGTAATAAGATTTAGGAGTTGATTGATATTAATTAGATTCTTATTATTATGATTAGATTATAGAATTTTATATATTACGGTGCAGTTTAACACAATTTTGTTTGAATTTTATTTTAACCCTATTTTTTTTACATTATTTTCTTTAGGTAATTATTATTTATTTAAAGTAATTTATGATTGACTGTGTAATTTTATTATTTACTAGAGGACGAAATAAAGTAGTAGGTACTTTCGTACCTATTTAGATTTACTTAGTCATTAAATTATGGAAATATATAGCAGTCTCTAAATTAAGTAGCCACATAACTATAATACAATATTTACTTAAGGCACAAGTCAGCGACAAAAGTCTTTTACCTAACACTTATTTTTTCAAAATCTTTATGACCTAAAATTTAATTCAAATCGGAACAGAAGTAAAATTTAAAGAATATTAATTCTTCACTACTAAATGAAATGCTGAAATTACACTACAATGCATCGAATAATTTTGTGAAAATTTAGGTAATTTATGTAAAAGTAACATGTATTAATCGTCATTTCGTCGCTGATGTGTGGTCAGCGACAAAATGGAATATCTAGGGACTTTGGTATTAAATACTAATAGGCCGAATAAGTTGGAAAAAAAAAAATACCGACTTCCAAAAAAAAAACACTACAAAGTGCTACATAACTTTAATTTCGGAAGTCGGTGTTTGGTTGTTTTTTTTTTTTTGTAAAAAAGTTTTTATTTTTCACTTTTTAGTGGGAGAGTTTGTAATTTATCTAAGTTACAATAGCCTAATGTCAACTGCTCATCACCTTTTACAAAATATAGCTTTTAAATTTTTGTTGATTTTTATAAAAGCGCTTGTTTGGCAAGCGACGGAGATATGCGCGAACAAAAAAAAAATACAAACATCCGAATTGAGAACCTCCTCCTTTTTAAGAAGTCGGTTAAAAATATTATCATACAGTTGAGGATGTATCTCATTATTTATTAAGAAAAAAAGAAACGATACCACTATTGCTACATAATTTTAAAACAAAAAGAACATACTTAGGTATTTCATATTTTGTAACACACCTGTATATCATTATGTATATATATAGTTTTTATGAGACAAAAAATATTAGTGCTCTACTTGAGCTAAATATCTTCGAAAGATAGCCTATGAATGGACAGGCCTATGTCCAGTAGTGGACTGATGCAGACTGATGATGATGACTAGGTATAAAAAGTTTGTGTGAGAAACAGTGCTGCATAGTGCACACCCCTACCCTATTCAAGTTAAATATCAACTTTATTTCATTGAAAATTAAGTTGATTTCAGAGTGACTATCACCAAAGAAAAAGTTAAATCAATGTTTGAAGTTGTAGCGTAAGCTGAACTTTATTGTGTAGGAATTAAAGTTATTTTTCCATTAATTCATATTTGTTTACAGTTTTGGCAAATAAATCGCGAACGTAGATTAGTATGGATCAGGAATGGTCATAAGAATAAAATAGAAATATACTAAAGAAAGGAATTATGGTAGGTATCTAAAGGATGGCAGGGATATCGACGCGCGAACTGTAATCATGGATTCATACTACGATACTTATTCGTAGTACTTATTCGTAGGATTTATAGTACACTAGCTGTTGCCCGCGACTTCGTCTGCAATCAAGACAAAAGACACGTGGCGCCATCTATTATCATAATAACGTTATTGTTGTTTTCCTCGGGAACAGCACTTTTTTTTCGGAATGAAAGGCCCTATGTCCGTTTCTGTACACCTGACAACGTATATGCAAAATTTCAGGATGATCGGTTCAGTGCTTTAGGCGTGAAAAGGTAACAAACAAACAAACTTACTTTCGCTTTTAAAGCGGGGTAATTGTTAATTCATATTGAGATTGATACGTGGTACGCAATTATGACGCTGGACAAACTCCGGTCATAATAAGCAAATTAGTTATTTAAGCAGTTTAAAGAGGCGTAAGCAGGTAATTGATGTCATTATAAAATCATCACGTTATAGTCTAAAATGACATAAAAATGTCAAGCAGTAAATGTGTCATTAACAAACTGTGTAATTGGCTATTACGAGTTGCCGTAATGGTCGTAAGCAGATTTAATGGCTTTTGTAGACAATAGACTTAAAGAAGGACGTAATAATGTAGTTTGGTGTTGAGTTCACATTTATATTTATAGGAATACTAGCTTCCGCCCGCAGCTTCGCCCGCGAGGTTTGTCGATAAAAACTATCCGATGACCTTCCCCGGGATGCAATCTATCTCTCTGCCAAATTTTATCGACATCCATTCAGTGGTTTAGACGTGAAAAGGTAACATACAGACAGACAGACAGACAGAGTTACTTTCGAATTTATAATATTAATAATATTATGGATACGTAAAAGGTAGTCTAATAAAATAATATTGTCTTAGCCAAAATTTACGGTTATTTTTATTTGATACTAGCTGCGCCCCGCGGATTCACCCGCATAAGTGTCGATGCCATAGGAATATCGGGAAAGTATCCTATGTGTTAATCCTGGTTATAAACTATCTGTGTGCCTTTCATCAAAATCTGTTCAGCCGTTTTTGCGTGATCAAGGAACAAACATACAAACATACTCACAAACTTTCGCCTTTATAATAATTTATAGTGTGAAGTGTGATTACGTAACGCTTGAATCCCCTGAAGGGTAGGTAGAGGTGCACCTAAGTAGTAT
The DNA here is from genome assembly GCA_963669345.1 of Gortyna flavago. Lineage (NCBI taxonomy): Eukaryota > Metazoa > Arthropoda > Insecta > Lepidoptera > Noctuidae > Gortyna > Gortyna flavago. The sequence continues at coordinate 4,076,202 of OY770152.1, read as the reverse complement.
TTTGCCAGGTATATTTAAGTCTCATATACCTTGAGGGGCTGGTGGCTAAACAATACCAGGCGCACAGGTCGATCGATCAGGTTAAGCTACGCTTGCCGCGGCTGGTCTGTTGATAGGTGACCATCTTTACATACCGAGAGCCCTCCGTGCCTCGCAAAGCACTATAAGCCGTTGGTTCCGGCTGTCATTCGTGGATCTTTGACAGTCGTTACGGGTAGTCAGAGGCCCGAAATTCAGACAACCAGTCTCACCAAGGGGTATCGTATTACCCAGTAACTGGGTTGTGAAGGTCAGATAGGCAGTCGCTCCATGTAAAGTACTGGTATTCAGCTGCTTCCGGTTAAACTGGAAGCCGACCCCAACATTGTTGGGAAAAGGCTAGGCAGATGATGATGATACCTAATAGGAGCCTATTGATGGCAATAAGGCTCCAAATCCTCTGCTGGGACACAGTTGCCGTATTCCACCACGCGGGCCCAGTGCGGGTTGGTAGACGTTACATGACTTCGATTTTTTCGTTCTACGTCAAGGACATGGCGGTTTCCTCACGATTTTTTTCTTCACCGTTTTGAAAGCAGTTGTGATGAAATAATTTACACAAAGTAAGGTGCCTGCTTAAGTTCGAACCCACGAACTAAAACTTGGTAAGTCGCGGCCATAGAAATGTAAATAAAAAACCGGCCAAGTGCGAGTTGGACTCGCACACGAAGGGTTCCGTACCACCATACAATATTTAACACTACATACTTATGAAATAACGGCAAAAAAATCGCGTTTGTTGTATGGGAGCCCCCTTAAATATTTATTTAATTCTGTTTTTAGTATTTGTTGTTATAGGGGCAACAGAAATACACATTCTGTGAAAATTTCACCTGTCTAGTTGTCACGGTTCATGAGATACAGCCTGGAGACAGACGGACGGACGTACGGACAGCGGAATCTTAGTAATAGGTCCTGTAATCCTGTTTTACCCTTTGGGTACGGAACCCTAAAAACAGATCGCGGCCGTTACCACTGCCACTGACCCACTTACTTTACTATGGGCGTGACGATATATAATTATGTCATTTTACAATAATACTAAAATATGTTTTCAAAGAGTCCAAGGTTCGGCTCCCGACACAGAGACTCATTAGCATTATGCAACCAATCCTACTTAATTAGAGATGATACGGTTTCTGGTGGGTGTAGGGCCTTTATAAGTTGAGGAATACGTGGGACAGATATTTTTCTTGAAAGAAAAGGTGAAAAAACAACTCAACTAACATATCATGTTTTGTGTGCAACTTTTCTCAAATAATGCCATACCTAATTACTTTTATAAGATTTTAGAGTTGGTATATATCCTACTTAATATTATAAACGTGAAAGTTTGCAATGATAGATGGATGGATGTATGTTTGTTACTCTTTCACGCAAAAACTACTGAACGGATTTGGATGAAATTTGGCACACAGATTGTTTATATAGTAGCAAAATGTTTGTACAGTATACACCTTCCCCTCACTTTCCTTCTAGAAATACTGACAAGACATAGGTATATTCAAAGTCAAATCATTTATTTCAAACTCTGCCCGCGACTTCGTCCGCGTGAAATTTCACCCTCCCCCCATTCATTCCTCGAGTGGAATTTCGAAAAATCCTTTCTTAGTGGATACCTACTCTTCACAAAGAACACACCTTTCAAATTTCATGTCTCTAGGACCAGCGGTTTAGGCTGTGCGTTAATATACCTGTCAGTCAGTCAGGACTTTCTATTTTATATATACCTATACCTATATATAGATAGGCACATAAAAGGCGCTTTTGGAAGTAAAAATTTCCAAAAAAAAAAAACTGGTCGCCTCTTCCAAAAGGACGTTTCGTATGGAGAATGGCCATTCATTTTTCATTCCCAAAAAAGGACTAAGTATCTCAGTTCCCCATGAACCCATGGCCACCTAAACATTCCGCCCCAGTTCTTCAGCGTCACCTAATGCGTATTATACCTACGTACGTTTGACAAATCCTATTAACGAGTATACTAGCCATTTAGCCATCCGAACGGAATAGGATTGGCTAAAGACCGGATTTGTGAATCCGTCAAACAAAAGTGGTTAATTGTTGGTGAATATTCATTATTTCATCGAGCTGTTTTAATTTTGCAGGCCCTAGTTATACAGGATGTTTGTAAGCTGAGTGCAAAGCTAAGGGAGTGATAGTGGACACCATTTACAGCATTTTGAGCCGTATATGTCTTAGACGAAGAATGTTTTTTATATATTTTACTACAAACTTTTACTCAATAATAACTTAACAACTTTAACTGGGAAAAAATAAAAAACAATCTCAACGGAGACTAGCCTTCGGCGCGGGAGACATTATAGTGCACAAGTGTGTGAGCAGACACAGGTACACTCCTTCTTACCTCACTCTCATAGTCTGATGGGACGGCAATCCGACATGACCGGAGAGAGATCAGGCGCACAAAACAGGCGTACAATAATATTATAATGTACTAGCTGCGCCCCGCGGTTTTACCCACATAAGTCTCGATCCCGTGCCAATATCGGGATAAAATGTATCTTAGTTCTAATCCAGATCACCGATGTGCCAATTTTCATCCAAATCCGTTCAGCCGTTTTAGCGTGAGAGTCTCAAACAAACATACAAAAAAAAAATCTCTTTGTAATATTAGTTTTTTAGTTTAGCTTCAATCTCTTTTTTTTTCACGACTGTATTTTAAATCTTGTTTTCCCAAAACTTTTACACTTCCACGGCGTCGTCAGTGGCAGCGCAGAGGTCACTTTGACTGCATGTTCTGGGACACAGAAGGCAGGATAAGAAGTGGAGCATGGTTTGTGACATAGCTCCACAATCACACCCTACTCCTGTTCCGTCGAGGTAGCCCCACTTTACCAGGTTAGACTTACATCTTCCCACTTGTGTCTGGTGACGGTTCAGAGACTTCCAAATGGACCACGGAAGGTTACATTAATTTAAACTATTCTTATCTCCTCTAGGATTACACGCGTGATGTTAAGTTTAAATGATAAATGATTTTTATTTTGTAAGTAGGTTTGCACAAACACTTTTACACGTCAATCATATTTTTTATAAAACTAGATGAGGTCGGCGTTTCCTATCTACTACTCTGAGAAGAAAGGCCGAAACAAACTCAGAGGTCACAGTCTCTTTTAAAGTTCAGACATAATCTTGGTCAGGTTATATGAAGACCATGTAGATCGATGTCTGAGATGGACTTTTGAGGAAAGAACCACACAGATTGAGAGGACCTGTCCAGTCAGTGCACGCATTTGTCAGAAATCCTGCAGCTCAACTCAAAACTTTAAGTACATAATATGTGTTTATTTATGTCATGTCGAACATGTGTGTACATAAGTAGCAGATAAGCTTCCTATGTTTGTTACGTAGGTAAATATTATAACTTGTCCGAACGATAGTAGCCCTATCTTGTAATGTGTCAGTTTGTTTGGCTCTCCCGATATCGGGAACTACCGATTTTGATGTTTGTCAACAGAATTTCATATTGAGAAAGTTTCAATTCGATACGAAAATTATAAAAAGTAGGTTAAAATTGATTTCTAAGATTTACTTACATAGTTTTTTGCTTGACAAATAATATGGACATAATAAAGAGAGTGTAGTGCTAATGAAAATAAACTTTTAATGTGGACCAACTCTGAAATATGAAAAAGAAAATCAGCTGTTCCTCTTTTGTATGAAACAACTTCTTTATTTTCATATTCATGGATACCTACTCCAGCCCCTTAAAATATGTCTCTTCTTTATTTTAAAATGTGCAACTAGCCTACAAGGCCTGGATAGACGATTTTAACTTACCCTTTTGTCTACGAGAGTAATAATGTATTAACCATGTACATTATAAATTATCACCCTTACTAATAAACGTATTATATCAGATGAATAGTTACACACCGATTTCTCTCTTTCAGTCGTCAGTCATTTGATTTTCGAAAGAAGAAGACAAAGCGAGATCGCTAAGAGATAATGTTTGGCTAAATGCATGTTATATACGTTTATATGAGCATACTTCATCATTTATCATTCGTTAGCAATCCTGAAATAAACAAAATAACAACCATAAAGGTAGATGGTATAGAGGTACCATTAGCGCCATCTAGCGCCGTAGACGTGCTCATCATAAAGTGTAAGTTTAAAGTTTCACAATACATTAGTAACTTAATATCTTCTGTTTGTTTGTTTGCTTTATTGATAGTCTGCACCTTAGGGTTGTGGGACACTGCAGTGTAATGCCTTGCAAACACTTTTTTTTTTAAGGATGGGAAATCATCAAATGACCCCTCCCGCTCTGGGTGGAGCGGAAGGGAGTGTCAGACTCTTACTGACTAAAACCCATCCGTGTTCCTTCCTTAGCCCTGTATGTTCCGGGGCAGCGGTAACCCTTTCGGACAATCCCGCTGCCCAGACAATCCCGCTGCCCAGATAAGTACCCTACGGTCATCCTCAAACGCAAATCAGTTTTGCGCCGCTAATATATGATAGAATTTTAAGAACTTCTTAAAGTTAAGTTTAGGCTGAGACCACCAACCACTTTGTGGTCGTGTCCTCAACCAGTACATTCTACCGCATCTAAGTGGTAACACTTGGACCTTGAACTGGCTCAGCGTAGTAGTTAGTACTGAGTTTCGGTTGAATACGAGGTCAGCTTATACTGGTTTTTCTTTTAGGTCATAGATTTTTTTACGGTAGTTAGAGCTCCATGTAAATGTTTCATTATAAATAAAACTACCTGCAAATTTCCCACTGTTAAGCTATTTTTTTTTTAAGTTAGCTTTAAAGAGAGACATCTCAAGATAGTATTCTATATGTATCCATAAATAACATAACGATTCTTCGGCCAACAAATGTCGTAAAAGCCATTTTGGCGAAAATGACCTCAGAATGCCCTAAGTATATAATTTTTGGCGCTGCGTCGATCTAAAAACGTGAAACTAGAATTCGCCTCAAAAAATACTTTACTCCTGATTTATTAGAAAAGACGGTCATGTATGTTATGTATAACTCATATTGCTTAGAACAGTATACTTAATACCGACAACGTACAAACAACGATCGGTCGTATATTAGTGGAAGTAAATACCAACTTCTTGAATTTTTGTGGGGTGTACATGCAAGCTAACTTTTAAAATATTGCTTTGACATAAATAGCAATGATATTGATAGATATATTATGAACCAAAATCATATTTTACGTATTTCGTTAACATAATTTTGCAACTTTTTAAGTTAAAAAGCTATACTTAAGCCAAAAACGATGTTATTTTTCCTTAATTATCAAAAATGCTATTTTGTTGCTTACGACCTTTGTTGCCATCGACTGGGCACAAATCCAGACTCCGGGCTGCTACTGAGAAATTTCAGATGGAAAAACCCTTATAACATTTTGCCCGACCTTCCAGGACCTCATGCTTAGCAGTAATTTCTCACTGCTGGACAAAAACTTTTAAATTGTAAAGAAAGAGAGACAGAGACAGAGAGAGAGAGTAGTGTTATATCTCAAGACGTTCCAAAAAACAGTTTTACAAATGTTACGCCGCAACAGAGAGCCACCTTAACACTTAGCCTCTAGTACTTAGCGCAGCAATATTACGTGTTTGCGCAACGTGTCAAGTACTCTGCTAAAACATAGTCCCTGAATCCCAATCCCAAGGGGATAAAGGGCTTTTATTCGTTACCGATAAAATTTTAAGAAAAATTGTGGATATTTATGGTGTAAATGATAAATGACGTGTTGTAGCAAAGGCTATGAGTGTAAGCAAGGTTTTCAGAATTTTTTTCTTTTTATTTTATATTCATAGGTTAGATACTTATGAATATAAAATAAAACTAAAACTTTTTTAGAGGGAGCAGTGGTGGCCCAGTGGTCACGGCCGCGACTTACGAGTTGTAGGTTCGAACCCAAACAGGCTTTACTTTGTGTAAATTATATCATCACCACTGCTCTCAAAACGATCAAGGAAAACATCGTGAGGAAACCGGCATGTCCTAGAACAAAAAATCCGAAGACATGTGTGACATCTACCAACCCGAACTGGGCCCACGTGGTCCCAGCAGTGGGAACATTACAGGCTGAGTATGTAGGTGTCTAAGTACTAGTAAAAGCTATCAGGTAGGTTCCTGATAACTTTTACAAGATAAGCTATTCATAAAATGAAAGTTGTCAAACGTTCTTCTGCTAACAAATTTAATTGGCTGATGGTCATTTTATCTATCAACACTTCTATAGTAATATTATATTTTATTATAGAGGTAAAAGTTGTGATTTTTGGCACTAAATACTGATGCGATTATTAAAATTCTTTCACTACTTAATGCTAAGCTTTATTGCTGAGTGTCCTATGAAATAATAATATTAGTGAAAACAAAAATATTCAGCGAAAACATAGCCTAAGTACCTGATTCTCAGAGGACTAACAGCTTTTATTCGTTACCGAGAAAATTTTAAGTAAAAAATGTGGATATTTTGTTTTGTTAATGAAAAATGACGAGTAACAAAGGCTCTAAGTAAGGTTTTAGAATAGTTTTACTTTTTTTCGTAGGTAATATGTAATATGTACAGAGGCCAGCACATCAAGCAACCCCAATCTGTCACATTTTCCCAATTGATTATGAACCTTATTCCTTTGTTATAAAGTTGAAAATCTATAAAAAAAAAATGACAGATTGGGGTAGGTTGATGTGCTGGCCTCTGTACCTACCTGATAAATTTTATGATATACGCTATGAAACGAGTGTTTTCAAACGTTGTTCTGCTGACAAATGTAATTGGCTGATTTAATGGTAATTTTATACTTAAAAAAAAGAGATAAAAATAGGTAAAATTGAGGTAACATCTTGATTTTTAGAACTACTGCGGGGTAATTGCTTACAACACTATCAGTAGCATTTGCTTTAATTTCGAAATTTCAACAACATTCTTTGCTTTATTTACGTTGTTGAGCAGAAATTTTTTTCGAACATAAATTATGGAGCAATAAATTAGCAATATCCTTCAAAATGATTTAGATTGTAATTTAAAGGGGTGCTGATCCGATTTAAAAAATTCTTTTACTAATGAGAAGCTACAATATTACCCAGTGTCATATGATACATTTTATGTCATAACAAAAATATTCTATAAAAACATAGCCAAAGCATTTGCTTTGGCTATGTTTTTATAGATTTTTTTTTTTTTTTTTTTTTTTTTTTTTTTTTTTTTTTTTTTTTTTTTTTTTTTTTTTTTTTTTTATGAACTCCTTCCCAATCTTAGAAGCTTTATTTAAAGCTTCTAAGATTGGGAAGGAGTTCATTACCTTTCATTATCTTTCGTGAGCCCGCGGGTCCGCTTTCCAGTTTAGACGGAATTGGTGCAGCTCATCCCGCCATCTCCGACGTGGTCTGCCGCGACACCGCCTCATTGTCTCAGGGCACCAGCTCTGTGCTATTTGGGCCCACAGTTTATCCGGCTAAACAGTTAAACTGAAAACAAAGAAATTAAACTGGTTTGAGCCATTTTCAAATATCATATATTGTTATCTGTCGTTGTGTTGTTTGTACAAGAAAGTAGGTACCTACCTACTCATAGTGACTTACCAACATTCTTGATAATCTTAGACTTTTCAACTTTATTTGACACTAGCTTCCGCCCGCGGCTACGCCCGCGAGGTATGTCGATAAAAACTATCCTATGTCCTTCCCCGGGATGCAATCTATCTCTGTGCCAAATTTTATCGAAATCCGTTCAGTGGTTTAGGCGTGAATAGGTAACATACAGACAGACAGACAGTTACTTTCGAATTTATAATATTAATATGGATTTATATAGATATAAAGGATGGAAGGAGGGGCCCGTGGCTAAATAATAACAGCCACACAGGTCGATCGATCAGGTTAAGCTACGCTTGCCGATGTTGGTCTGTAGATGGGTGACCATCTTTACATATCGTGACCCCTCCGTGCCTCGGAAAGCACGTTAAGCCGTTAGTCCCGGCTGTCATTCGTGGATCTTTGACAGTCGTTACGGGTAGTCCGAAGCCCGAAAGTCTGAAAACCAGTCTTACCAAGGGATATCGTATTAGCCAGTAACTAGGTTGTGGAGGTCAGATAGGCAGTCGCTCCATGTCAAATACTGGTATTCATCTGCATCCGGTTAGACTGGAAGCCGACCCCAACATAGTTGGGAAAAGGCTAGGCAGATGATGATATAGATCCCAAGCAAACCAACAATTCTAATTTCAACTCTTTATCATCTAGTAGGTTTTATTTTATTTACCCGGGGCGCTTTATGGCCCGAGGACTTAGAAAAAAAAACGGTTTATTTTTTCTGCGCCCTTAAGACGACCCTCTGACGCCATTTTCCATTTTGTTAAGAATCTGGCAAAATTGAAAACATTGTAAAAGCCGATTATTTTTAAAAGAGTAACCGTAGAGTTTCTTGCCGGTTCTTCTCCATACGAAACGACCAATTGGAACCGTGCACCTAGCTTCTGACGTTTCAGTGGTAAGGTTTACGTGAAATAAAATATTTTGATTTTGTTGTTTTCATGCAAAGCAATGGGTACAAAAAAAAACTTTACAGACATTCTTTAAGAAACCCGTCTTTATTTAACAACCAAAACACTATACTGATTACGTTTAGTATTCCTCCGAACTTTCCCGCCATCTACAGCGAAGCCAGTTAGATATTCTAGACCGGCTGTGTATTCTAATATTATCAGATTTCGGATCTGGATGCACAGTCTAGCGTCCACCGGTGTGTTTGGAAGTACAGGCAGGGAGAGAAGTGTCTGTAGATTTAATTAAACATTTAAAACTAGCCACCCCTACTTGGCACGATTTTTACGACTAGACAAAACATCAAGATTTCTTTACAATACTTAAGTAAATTTAATCTGGTAACTGAAACGTTGTGTGGTAATCGGTTGTCATGGTATGGGCATGTGTTGCGGAGGAATGTGGAAAATGTCTTAAGGAAAGTTTTGAGTATGAGTGTCGATGGCTATAAGAGTAGGGGAAGACCAAAGAAACGATGGATGGACTGTGTGAATGATGATATGGTTAGAAAGGGGTTGACTACCGAGATGACGACTAAACTAGAGAAGTGGTGGATACTCTTCCCCCTCCTACTTAACTACCACCAAAGGAGCATCTCCCTGCAGGGTGTACCCTTCCGTGGTCCACTTGGAAGTCTCTGAAACGTCTCCGGACACAAGTGGGAAGATATAAGTCCAACCTGGTAAAGTAACGAAATGGCAGTAGGGTGTGATTGTGGAGCTATGTCACAAACCATGCTTTTATAAAGTTATAACTTACTTTCGCATTTATAATATTATAAATGTATAATAATAATAAAGATAATATATTATATATATACCTAAATGTATATGTAGTTCGGATTCTTCTTTCATAATTTTAAAATAATATACCCAAATAGTAACTCTTTTATGTCATTGAAAATATTGTACCTTCTTTTCAATTTAGCTTCGAATACCTACATTTATTTATTGTTGTCTTCTTTTAAAATTTTTGATGTAAATTGATGGCCTGAAACACAGGTTTTTACCAACAAAGCATACCTAAATCAAAAATACATGTTTAAATAGGACCCATTTTGTTTTACATTTTATAGTGTAGCCTTAATTAAAGGCAGCTACGGCATGCCTTTTTCATAAACCTAGATGGCAGGTCTACATTAAAGTTACAATTAAATTTTCCTCGATTTTAATTAATGTAATTCATATTTTTACATTACTTTATACTTGAATAAAAATTTTATTTTATTATTATTAGTGTTAGATTTTGTCTGTGCTTGTTATCCTGTCTGTATCCTTTTAAGTATCTGTTTTTATATGAGTCTTGTTACTTGAATTAAACTATTTTTTTTTTGGATTTTTCCTTGAGCAATTTCATCCGGATTTCTGCCTGGCTGAAGGCAATAGACTCGCCCCCTATTACATGGGACTTAAACAAAATTGGCGAAATGTGGGTGAACTATAGGTACGCCTCTGCCTAACCTTTTGAGTGTTACAGGCGTGGTTGTTATGTTATTGACAAAAAGATCTAGTTTAAATATATTATTTCTGAACTTTTAAATTGCATTATTTCTAACAATTTTAACAACCGCATGCCCGCGACTGTACTTAAAGTTTCGTATGTCAGTACAGTTCGCTTCATTCGTCTACTTAGTCTTATCTAGGTATATATAAAATTCAAAGTCCTGACTGACTGATATATCAACGCACAGCCTAAACCGCTGGTCCTAGAGACATGAAATTTGGAGGGTGTGTTCTTTGTGAAGAGTAGGTATCCACTAAGAAAGGGTTTCCGAAATTCCCCCCTAGGAGGGTGAATGGGGGGAGGGCGAAATTTCAAGCGGACGAAGTCGTGGACAGAAGCTACATTTCTTCATTTATCATCTGCCATCGTCTGCTTAGCCTTTCCCCAATTACGTTGGGGTCGGCTTCCAGTCTAACCGAATGCAGCTGAATACCAGTATTTTACATGGAGCGACTGCCTATCTGACCTCCACAACCCAGTTAACACGATGTCCCTTGGTCACTCACTATAATAATTATAGCAAGGCAAGGAACTTTCTCTTATAATTAGTTTCCAGAACTAATAACAATATAAACAGTCACAACATTTAAAAGGACGTAACAGTCCCTATTTACCGATAATTTTATGACAAGGAAACCCTTTTTGGAAAGGGTAGAGGCACCAGTTAACAGCCCGACAAACAATTGTTTTATTATTTTATTATGAACCGTTACAATAAAGATGGGAAAGGATACAAAAGATAAATAAAAATTTCTTTCTCAAACAATTGCTGATGAGTAATAAATGCAACCCTTATTTTGCTAAGCGGTAAAAGATAAAAATACAGTAATATAGACGGTATTTACCCCTTACCGTTTGCCGAAATATTTTTAAGAGATGATTCGTCATCACGGTTATAAAATGCATGTGTTATTTTGAATGTTTGTAATGACTAGGACTTTCTTGTGAAGACACGTCAACAATCTGCCGAGCCTTTCCCCAACTATACCTATCTATATTATGTTGGTGTCGACTTCCAGCCTATCTGACCTCCACAACCCAGTTACTGGGTAACAAGATACCCCTTGGGACTTGTTTCCAGATTTTGGGCTTCTAACGACCCGTAACGACTGTCAAAGATCTACGAATGACAGCCGGAACCAACGGTTTAACGTGCTATCTTTCACGGAAGGGTCTCGATATGTACCTATTAGATGGTCACCCATTCACGAACTGGCAGCAGTAAGCGTCGCTTATGCTTCTATCGAATCGTGCGGCTATTAGATATCATTTACCAAAGTTGTCAAAACAAGTAAATTGGTGCCGATTCCCTTGTTCACAAAACTTTTTCTTTTTATTTCATTCAGAAAAGGACAGAAGATACATTTTAGTTTAGTCCTGTCAAATTAATCAGCGCCTGACACTACTCCGTACAAGTTTAGACGTGATTACAAACTTGCCTACTAAAATTACGATAATTTACGTCTGGCGAATTTTGCCGATCGGCAGAAGCCGAATGAAAGCCGAGTGTGCGTAGTTATTACTTCGGGTCGAATCCGTTGTTTAGTTAGAATTTCTATACGATTCACTTCTAACAACATGTACATTTAAAAACATCCTCCCCTTTATCAATCAATTTATCGTGACATTATCAATCATAAACTAACAATCATGCATCAGGATTATGAGATTTATCAATACATACAAAATTCTTCTCGAAAACTGATTTCAAACCTTATCAGATTTAAAATAAAGTACAATTTTGATGTGAACTGGTAAATTCGTACAAAATTCTTCACAAAGCGTATTTTGAACATTATGGTGTAGGTATTAAGATTACATTATTAGGTGAAGTGAGTTTCGAACAGTACCTAAAGTACACAAGTAAATTTATGTCAAAATGTCGTGTTTTACAAGGTATTAAGTTTTTAACCCGTGTGGTTATTTTAAGGACGATGGGTAGTGTAGTATAAAGTGCTTAGATGTAAAATTATTGTTTTTTTTCGGCTCCTTAAGGTCATAGTGTGATCTTAGGTAGGGTCATACTAAAATATTTTTTTAAATTAGTCTGGTACCGTTCGTTCCAGAAATAAGCACGTACAAACAAACTTCTTCAGCGTGATTATTAGTATAAATAGACGAGGGGCTCGTGGCTAAGTAATAACAGCCGCACGGGTCGATCGATCAAGATGAGCTACGCTTGCCGCGGTCAGTCCATGGTTGGGTGGCCATCTTTAGATACCAAAATCCCTCCGTGTCTCGGAAAGCACGTTAAGCCGTTGGTCCCGCCTGTCATTCGTGGATCTTTAACAGTCGTTACGGGTCGTCAGAAGCCCGAAAGTCTGACAATCAGTCTTACCAGAGGATATCGTATTACCAAGTAACTGGATTCTGGAGGTCAGATATGCAGTCGCTTCATGTAAAATACTCGAATTCAGCTGCATCCGGTGAGACTAGAAGCAGACCCCAACTTAGTCAGGAAAAGGCTAGGAAAATGATGATCAACTAACTGGACACAAATTCTGAATTCTTGATTCTGACAAAAGCACGTTTCAAAATAAATTACGATAACATGTGTACCTTCTACAGAAAGGACAAAAACAATAGTTGTAAGCTCCACTGAGATAAAGTACAAAGTTCTATGATAAGCCCTTATTGTTAAAAAAAAAAACTTTAAAAAGACTTCTGCAATTTATAAATCCCATTGTTGGATACTTGCACTGAGTTGCATAACCCGTTAGACAAATAAAACACGGATTTTAACAGCCCTCAGTCACAAAACAATAAAAACACCCTTTCTCCAAAAAAACACGCTTTTTTTTCTTAAAAAATTATAATCTTTTTAGCAAAAAAAATTTTTTGAAAAGAAAGTTTCTGAAAAGATACACGTAATCGTGTAACAATAACAAGAATATTGAAATGTCATTGCGCAGTTAAAGAGATTGCCCAATTTTTTTCTTTGTTCGCGTAAAAAGTGGTGTAGGGATGTGCTTAGCTTATATTATCGATAAAAATTAACCATCATTAATATTCTAGTTGTTGGGTGGACTTTACAAAAGTTTCATTCCATGAAGTCGTCTTTAGTTAAAGTTACCACAGTCATAGACTTATAAAAAAAGATAGACTCCGCGTTACGCATATCGAAAGTGAAGCAACGTACCGATCTATGGGTGCGTGATTGACGATTGACGCTGTCGTTTCACGTAATGGCGGCCGGTCGGCATACTATGATGTAAATGTGAGCGTGAGGCGTGTTTGTACGAGTGAGTCAGTCTTTTCAGTATGAGAAGAGGCCTTATCTTTACAGTGGGATTATAATAGGCTGGTATTACTATCATTAATAACAACTATACTACTTTGTAATTGGAGAATAGAGGCCTCTTGTCATGCAATGAAGGAACGAGCATTGAACACCACGCTTGCTCAGTACGGGTATTATTCACTACCTCATCTGAAATCTAATGACGATCTTCAAATTCCAGTGATTTGATAAACTCACTAGCTTTTTCCAATAATTTTACTGATCTATATCCCAAGAGTATAATGTACACTTTATGACCCTGATGAAGAAGACCTGGATGAGACTCGCACAGACCAGGAAAGCATGGCGCAAAAGAGAGGAGACGAGTTGGTGGAACAAAGCTGTCAAAGATGATGAATCCTATAAAATATACTCTGTTTATCCAGGATATGGTGTTGTCCAGATCCAGGCTGAGAGTATCCTAATAGATGAATCTCATTAACACTGTCCGGATTTAATGGTTTCGCTGCTGGGACACAGGCCTCCTCTCTGTAAGAGGGAGTGGACCGTAATCCACCACGCGGGCCCAGTGCGGGTTGGTAGATGTCACATGTCTTCGAATTTTTGATTCTAGGATATGCCGGTTTCCTCAAGATGTTTTCCTTCACCGTTTTTAGAACAGTGGTGATGAAATTATTTACACAAAGTAAAGCACCTGCATAATTTTGAACCCACGACCCAGACCTCGTTAGACGGGGCCGTTACCATTGGGCCACCCTCCTGAAATCTTAGACTCGGCAGTTATTGTAGTTTAGACTAACGGGATAGTCTATCAAGTCGCACCCAAAATAATATTACATTCTTTCTCCCAAAATTAAACTTATCGATACTTTTTCCACATCCCTACGCCAAAGCCATTAGCGACGCGATATCCCTGTCAACTGACATAGATCAATCATCATCATCTTTTGTTATCCGAGCCATCGGGGAAGCGGGCAGCGAGCAACTTGCCCGGACGAACTAATATATTGCCAGAATGATTTTCAGATGTAAAGATTATTGCTTCTTCGATTATTCCCTTCAAGAATGGAAGAGGTTCTCAATTTGACATGTTGTTAGTATATCTATTTTTTTTATTGCAGAATGGCTTGCTCTTTGCCTCGATCACGCCTGATGGAAAGCGATGGATGAGGTCTATGATGGAACGAGCGCGCCCAGCCTGTTCACTCTTGCTTTGAAGACGGACGGGTTAAATAAATGTGGAAGGGAACACAGACGCTGGCAGAGAGTTCCACACTTTGGCTGTGCGCATAATAAATGTGGACTGGTCGGGATATCAACCAAGTGTGGATGGTACCCTGCAGTACGTCTGGTAGTCCGGTAGTTAAAGGACGATGGAGCTTCAGCGCTCACTCTCCAAAGTACAATCTGTAGAATCGACAGGCAAGCAACATGCCGATGAGCCAAGCTTTTTGCTCTGCGTGCCACCAAATCAGTACCTATTTATATTATTTTTATTTATTTACTTAATCATTTATCGGAGAAAATATTATATATTTAAAACAGACAAAAAAAAAACAGAACGGAAAAATAGGTTACAAAGGTGATGCTTATAGATAGAATACTCTTTATTATGTACACCATATAAATTACAGACATTATATTATATAGAAACTGTACAAAGGGTGACACAATGGGCGGTCTTATCGCTAAGAGCGATCTTTTATAGACAACCTTTGGATGGACTAAAAAGGGGAACGAGAAACAATACTGTGGGTAGTCTGTGGTGTACCATTTACATAGTACTTTAAATACATAGGTACATAAAGTATAATAGACTAATCTAAATATTACAAGTATATTTACGAACTATAACAAAGGGTGAATATTTTTCGTTAAACTGAGTAGTTTAGTCAAACTACCGGAACAGAATTCCCCGTGGTCAAATCAGTTTGACGATTAAGTTTGACCACGAGGAAGGAACGTAATAAATACATCTCTTCCAGCCTACTTGCGATAGGAAAGTAGATACAGGGATGTAAACAGCGTGTGTAAGAGTAAAAGAATAAATAAAATACATAAAATCAAAAACAATTCACATCCATATTAATATTATAAATTCGAAAGTAACTCTGTCTGTCTGTATGTTACCTTTTCACGCCTAAACCACTGAACGGATTTCGGTAAAATTTGGCAGAGAGATAGATTGCATCCCGGGGAAGGGCATAAGATAGTTTTTATCGACATACCTCGCGGGCGAAGCCGCGGGCGGAAGCTAGTAACAAAATAAAACAAATAATATGAGAATATACTTAAATACATACATACTTCTAAAATAAATATCACTATAATGATAATAATTATGACGTAATCAAAATAATAAATACATACACAAAAGATGAAATGGAAAGATAGGGGTGTTCTTTTACACAGTTTGGCAGTATTTTTTGTTTTTTATATCTATTCTAGCAGCGCCCCGAGGTTTCACCCGCATAAGTTTCGATCCCGTGGAAATATCGCAATAAAAATTATCCTATATGTTATTTTGATGTATAAGCTATATGACTGAAAAGTTTCATCAAAATCCATTCAGTAGTTTTTACGTGAAAGAGTAACAAACATCCATCCATCCTCACAAACTTTCTCGTTTATAATATTAGTAGAATGTAGGATAGGATAGTAGGATTTTTCTCAGGTTAGAATAATTTCCTTGCAAGTTTTTTTATGATTGTTCATCATCTTCTGCCTAGCCTTTTCACAATTATGTTGGTATCGGCTTTCAGTCTAACAACATGCAGCGAATAATCAGCCTATAATATTCCCACTGCTGAGACACAGGCCTCCTCTGAGAGGGAGTGGGCCGGAATCCACCACGCGGGCCCAGTGCGGGTTGGTAGATGTGACATGTCTTCGATTTTTTGTTTCTAAAACATGCCGATTTCCTCACGATGTTTTCCTTCACCGTTCTGAGAGAAGTGATGAAGATAATTTACACAAAGTAAAGCGCTTGACTGGGTTCGAACCTACGACCTCTCGAACTCGACTCTACGAACTGGTAAGCCGCAGCCGTTACCATTTGGCCACCACTGCTCTCATCTGCATGCAGCAGAATACCAGTATTTAACATGGAGAGGCTGCCTATCTGACCTCCACAACCCAGTTACTGGGTAACACAATAAACTCTTGATTAAACTGGTTCATAATTTGGTTTTTATGATTTGGACGAGACACGTGATGGTAAAGGGGTTCATTACCTACCAACTATCAATCAACTCAGCATGTCGCAGTCCACTACTGGACATAGGCTTCTCCCAGGCTACGCCACAACACCCTGTCCTCCGACTTCCGCATCCAGTCCATCCCAGCCACCTTCTGTAGGTCGTTCGTCCATCTAGCTGGGGGGCGTCCCACACTACGCTTGCCGATACGCCGTCTCCACTCCAGGACTCGTCTGCTCCACCGGCCATCGGTCCTTCGACAAACATGGCCAGCCCACTGCCACTTCAGTTTGCTTACTCTGTAAGCTATGTCGGTAGCTCCGGTTCTGTCCCGGATAATCGACCACCACCACCTATAGACATCTTCAATACCAGAGACACCGCTGAAAAGTATACAAGCAACATAACATCACGCTTGATCGCCCAGAAAGGTTAGGCAGAAGTGTATTTATAGTACACACAATTTACACCAGTTAAAGTCCCATGTAAACGATTGAGCCTGTTGCTTTTAACCAGCCACAAATTCAGACTCCAGGATACCTACCACGAGCTCTTAACGCGATCCACTTTAGGACCTAATCTGAACTGTTCTTCTAATTCGTACCATGACGTCAGTTTAACGATTCAATTTAGGCCGTGCCATCTGGATACCTACCACGAGCTCTTAACGCTCATTCACTTTCAACGATCCAAATGCCGCTGAGCGTATTGGACGTCATGGTACGACTGTGAGCGATGCAGTTTAAGAACCTAAACTGAAATGTCTTGCTTTTGAATCGTTTTTAAATAGATCATGGTAGGCCTGCTGATTGCTAATGAGAAATTCTTGATGAAAAACACAATAACAACTTCCCCGGCCTGGGAATCGAACCCAGCACCTTAATTGGGTAACACACTATTCATCTCAATCTGAATCATTTTGAAGGATGTTGCTAATCCATTGCTTCATAAGTTCGAAAAATGTGTCTGCTGAACAACATAAATAACGGAATGAATGTTGTTGAACTGTCAAATAGAAACCCATTACTACTGTAGTGTGTTACACAATAACCCCCAGGAGCACATGCTCAGTATGCATGCTCATGGTCGCAAGCGCTACTGCAGTAGGTATTAGAGTATTAGAGCAACGACGCAGAAAACCACAAAACACGTCATAATCCAGATTATAGTCTAGGAGCATATGACCGGTTGATGTGAAGATGCTTGGAGAAGTCCTATGTCCAACATTTAGACGTGTTTCGGCTGAAATGATGATTGTGATGACTGCAGTACTGTTGAAAAACAGAAACTGTTGACGATAGGTCCGTCCAAAGTCACAGATTTTTGCTGAGCAACGACCTGTGGGGCCTAAAAAGGCCACTTTGGCAGAATCATAAAACAATTAATATCACGCCATTTCATCTGTGTTTTGTATTGAGATTCGTAAAATGCTATAGGTACACCTCTGCCTAACCCTTCAGGGATATATAGGTGTGAAACTTTACTGTGAAACAGATGAATTGCGTGATATGAATTTTTTTTTTTTTTTTAAAGATGGGAAATCATCAAATGACCCCTCCCGCTCTGGGTGGAGCGGAAGGGAGTGTCAGACTCTTACTGACTAAAACCCATCCGTGTTCCTTCCTTAGCCCTTTATGTTCCGGGCAGCGGTAACCCTTTCGGACAATCCCGCTGCCCACACACGGCTTAATTGTAGTTTGTTTGTTACAAAAAAAAACATACATAAAGTCGAACATATAACCCCCTCCTTTTTGGAAGTCGGTTAAAAAGTAGTCATTTTTCCACTCCGCAATCAGCATTTTGTTTTTGTTTTCATTGTTGTCATTTGCCAGTGTCGCAACACTGCGCAGCACAGATTGATGTGTATTGTCTTTGGTACCTGGCCTTGAAATCAAGCAATGGACAGAATTGTCAAACTTTTATTGCTTAATTACGAGGCTTATTTATTTTATATATACTTTAAGGTACACCAAAAAAAAACTTACCAAAAAATACGATTATTAATACAAAACATACAATGGGCGGCCTTATCGCTTTCTGCGATCTCTTCCAGGCTTCCAGGAGGCTTTTGGCTACTTTGTTATGTATTTTATGTAATTTTTTTGTAATGTGTGTTTTGTTTGTGCAGAATTTATTTAACATTTTTTTTTCTTTTTCATGTAATTTTTACAGCAAAACCAAATAGGCATTTCATAGTTTATTTTGGTCATATAAAATCAGGCGTAAGTTTACTATAGGTAGATGACAATCAGTTTTATTTCACACTAATTAGGGCACTGACTATGCTATTGATGATCTACCTAATCATTACCTTCGTCATGCATTACTTATTCTAAGCCTAAGGTGTTCCTGTTCAATGATTTGTTGATTGGATAGATCCTCTAGAAGGCTCTAGAGTAAGTAATACAATGATCTAGAGTATCTCTCCAAACATAAATTTCTTCTCGATAATTTTACCCGGAGTTCTTTGAGGGATATCGCGAGCATCAATTGGATTTCTTTCGTCGCTTAGAATCGAATCATGCGAATAATCAGATCCCATTACAAATCCGTAAACTTTTCTGTTAAACTTTATTTTTGTTACCTTCTTATCTAACACGTCGTTTGTATCAAAATATTGTTGTTTCATTGTTTCATCAAATTCGTCGGCAAAATAAAACTGGTCGAGGTATCGAATGTTTTCCAAATCCGTGAAGCCTGATGACAATGATAGTCCCGGGCTTGATTTATACTGTTTTATGGTGTTTACAACATCATCAGAAAGACAGTCTTCATCTCTTGGAATAAAATCACAAACTGGTAAATGACTTTCACTTGCCTGTTTGGTTGGTAATTCACACTTCGAGTACAATTCATAACTTGATATACTATCCATCTTTGCTAGATCTGAAAAAGCTTCAGTTTTGGAATTTACAGTTGCCGTTTCAAACCATTCGCCTGTTTCAAACGCTTCTCCATTTTCTTCTCCTGTTTCGTCTGCGTCTAATTCTTCGATCTTTAGTATATTGGCGTTTATAGCAAAGTTCTTGTGGGCAACTGGGGGAATGAAGTCATCATTGTAGTCTAATTCATCTGGTAGTTTTAAGACTACTAAGTCCTTTTTTTCAGATGCTTTTGACAGTAGTTCTTTAAATTGAACTTTAGACGATACTTTTTCTGGAGTTTTTGCTTTTGAGGTCTCATTAAGCGGAATAATTTGAACTTCTTGCCTTGAAATTTCCTCCACTTCTGTATCTATTTTCGCACATTTAATCTCATCCTTCGTCTTGCTCTCATTTTCATCCTTCTCTGTTAGTTTTACTTCTGGTGTAGTTTGTTGATCCAGAATATTTTTCAGAAAATCGGATGTTGAATTTGTGATAAGGTGGGTGTTCTGTTGTTCTGATTGTTGGTCTTCTTTTATTGCTGAGTTCACTTTAGGTGCTGTTTCTTGCATTTCTTTGAATTGTTGACTTACATTAAGAGAATTAGTTTCTTTTGGATTAATACTTTCTTCTTTCGGTTTTTCATTATCACTGGGTGCTGAATGTTGGTCCATGACAAATACTTTTTGACTTTGTGTTGGAAATGGAGTTTCGATATCTTTCATTGAAGATACTCGCCCTAGTTGACAAGGTAGAAGTTCATCATCATGTAACAAGATTTTCTCTACTAAATTCATGCCTTTATGCACTAATTCTTGCTTGGATATCTTTGAAGGCAAAAGCTCAGTTATTGGTTGAGTTTTTTCAACTCTTTTTGCTGATGACTGTATTTTATTATCTGGAAATTTACGTGGAATTGTCGCACTATATACAGCAACTATTTGGTTTGTTTGTTTTGGCATTTTGACAGTTTTTTGCTGAGTCATATCACTGTTTACCATAGAAGTTTCAGGAGCGTTATTTGGTACACCTGCTTTTCTGTTTTTACCTTGTTTTTCAAGATACTCAGCGACGGATTCTGCTACAATTCTTTTCAAAATTTTATCAATTGATTTTTCAGTTTTCGTCTCATTTATCACTTTTAATAAGTCTGCTGACATTTCATCTGTTGTACTGATGAGCCGTGGTATGATTTCTTTTGACAATTTGTTATACTCCCTGTAAATATATTTAGTTGATTAGATATTCACGTTCTTTTTTATACGAGTATATTTGGTCAATGCCGGTCAACTCACTCTTCATATGATTGTATAATAGATATCTTTTACATTTTACTAAGTAAAACATGATAAACAATAAACTAAAAACTTTTAAAGATATTGAGGAAAATATCGTGTGGAAAGTTTTGAATATAAATGTCTAATAAGAGTACAGGGGAAGATCAAAGAAATGATGGATGTACTGTGTGAATGATGATATGGTTAGAAAGGGGGTGAATAATTAATTTTGCGTTTGATAGCCCAATTCTTGAGGAAGGCTATAGGCTATTTAATATCACGCGAGGAGCTGTAGGAGCCGAGCTAAAAGAAAAAAGGTCAGAAATAACGCTAAGCGAGAACAAAGTATTGGCGTAGGCAGGCGATGCGATACGACGGGGTAGGTCGGGGGAGCAAGAAATTTTACGCGAAAGATGTCGATGGCAGAAGCAAAATTTTCAAATAAGTCTGGATTTAAGCCCGATTGATAGCATAGTCTCGTTCCCTTACACATGGGAACAAAATATAAGTGATGAAAATGTTGGTTTAGTATTAAAATTCAACCTACATAGTACTTAAGGACGTGAAGGTACACGGTTCTAATTAGTTAAATTATCTACTAGCAACGCCCCGCGTTTTCACCCGCATAAGTTTTGATCCGGTGGGAATTTCGGGATAATGTCCTATCCTATGTCCTTTCCCGGGACTCAAACTATCTCCATACCAAATTTTATCTAAATCGGTTGAGCGGTTTAAGCATGAAGAGGTAACAGACAGACAGACAGACATACTTTCGCATTTATAATATTATAGTATAGTTGTGCCGTCAAGAAGCTCTACGGGCACGGGGCAATAATTATGTCAAAAATCAATCTGCCTAGCCTTTTCCCAAATATGTTGAAGTCGGTTTCCAGTCTAACCGGACGCAGCTGGATACCAGTATTTTACATGGACCGACTGACTATCTGACCTTCACAACCCAGTTACTGGCCACTACCCACAGTAAAATTGCTGACTATACCCCTTGGTAAGATTGGTTGTCAGACTTTCGGGCTTCTGTCGACCCGTAACGACTGTCAAAGATCCACGAATGCCAGCCAGGACCAACGGCTTAACGTGCTTTCCGAGGCACGGAGGGGTCTTGGTATGTAAAGATGGTCAACCATCCATTAACCTGATGGATCGAACTGTGCGGCTGATCAGACCAAATAAAAAACCAAGATATTGCGCTGAGAACGATACAGTGTGCAGTGGTATGCCAAAACTACACCTCCGCTCTGTGCATACACGCTCACACGCACACATTTACAATCAAACTACACCTCACTAAGTGCACACGTTTACGAAACCGGCTTCACTTTACTGTTGACAGCCCACAGTCTTGATTTTTTATTTGGTCTGGGTGCGGTTGTGATTTTCTTAGCTACAAGCGTCACTGCTAAACATTAAGTCCTGGATTTGATTCGCAGGTCGGGCAAAGTGTCATTGCGGTTTTCTTTTTCAAAATTTCTCAGTAGCAGCCCTGGTCCCGGACTCAAGATTCGTGCCCGGGTGGTGGCAATAGGCTCGCCCCCTATTACATGGGACTTAAACATAACTGGCGAGATGTGTGAGTAGGTACTATAGATACACCTCTGCTCTACACCCTCTGTCCCACACTCCCCGACCTCCTTCCGCAGAGGTCGGGCGCCTTTTCACGGTTGTCCTCCGACAAAAAAAAAAGGCTAGTTAGATTGGATTAGATTAGATCAGGTTTGGCCCACACTGTAAAAGTTGTTCGTAATGATAAATACAATGGCCTTTTTGAGGTAAAACACCATTTAAGTTACACCTTGTATGTATGGAGCAGATGATTTTCTTTTGCAAACTTTCAGTGTTAGTTCTAGAGCAAAACCTGTTCTTATTGTTTAGAACGATAACCTTTTCTCAGGATACAGTTATTTTAATTACATCTTGCACATTTAATACAGGGGACATCGACGCGTAAACTGAAACTGTGAATTCAGCAAAAAAGATATGGGCTATTTCATAGAAAAGTGTAGGTAATACCTACGCGGTTAAAATGTATGGAACAGCATTTATTTCTACCCTAGAATCATGTGTTGAATTTATGGTTCAAGTTATTGCGCATTGATGTACCCCGTATGTCCCATGTGGGAGCGAGCCTCTTACGAATAACATAAAAACATATAATTATTATTTAAAATAACATAACCGATTATAACAATCAATCCGATTCCGATTATATCATTTTAACAATTGAATAATTAAATGAATATTAACATAACAAATAAATAACATAATCAATAAATAAAATAATCACGGATAATATAACACAACTTATCTCCCCCATGTCTTAATTAAGGGCACATGTAGGCCAACCCAAAATGGCGCATGTTTGGCCCGTCTAACCTGTCGGCGATGACGGCGAGGTCCCTAAACTATCCAGTTTTACCTTAAAAAAAACTGAACTCAAAGCATTATAAATTTCTAAAACGTAAACCCGCATTTTTATATTAAAACCAAATAAAAAATATGGGGTAATCAGTATAATATTAAAACGCATCGCCCGTAAGCACGCCCCTTCGCCGTTAGCCACGCCCCTTTCGGTTATTTACGGCTAAGCAAGGTTACCCGCACTCTTTAATTTTATTTCTTCAGATATATTGAGCATCTTTATCTTAGATCTACATAATTGTGGTTAAATATCTCAGAAATTGCTGAAACGATTAAGGGCAGACGCAAGGCAACTAAATTGTCTTTTCAGACTTAGGTTGTGCACACACACACCAAGTCAAGATTATGAGTGAATGAATGAATGATATATTTATTTGCAAGAACATAATTTCTTAAGGCGAAAGCGCCAGGGTAGCCCACGAGATCATTATTTTTTACGTTTTTTGCAATTTGCTAGTCAATATTAAGTTGTACGTTGATTAAAATATGTATTTATAGAATTATAATCATTAAAGTCATCAACACAACTCTCTAAGAATAAGTAATCCTACTGAATGAGTATTAATTCATGAAATCTTCACATTTTAGGATTCAAGTTGTATTACTGATTCTAATGATTATAATTCTGTAAATACATATTTGTTACGGCCGCGAATCATATTTTAATCAACGTACAACTGACCAGAAAATTGCAAAAAAACGTGAGAAAATGCATAAATTTAGATTTTACATCTTAGCATGCATGTTTATGGACATACATACATAACTTAAATTTAAGTTGGTAGTCAATTAGATACAGTGGGACTCGTGCTAAGTAATAGTAAAGCACATTTGGGAAAAGGCTAGGCAGATAAAGAGGGCAGCGGGATTGTCCGAAAGGGTTACCGCTGCCCCGGAACATACAGGGCTAAGGAAGGAACACGGATGGGTTTTAGTCAGTAAGAGTCTGACACTCCCTTCCGCTCCACCCAGAGCGGGAGGGGTCATTTGATTGACAAATGCTGGAGTTGACTGGACTGGTGCACTGAAATCTGTGTGGTACTTCCTTCAAAAGAACATTTCAGACATCAATCTACATGACCTTTACATAATCTGGACAAGATTATGTCTGGACTTTAACAGACTGTGACCCCTCAGTTTAGTTAGGCCTTTCTTCTCAGAGTACTCAGATAGGAAACGCCGACCTCATCTTATTGTTTTATTTTTTATTAGCTTCTGCCCGCGACTTCGTCCGCGTGAAATTTCACCCTCTCCCATCCACATTTTAGGGCTGGAATTTCGAAAAACCCTTTGTTAGATACCTATTCTTGACAAAGAACACACCCTCCAAATTTCATGTCTCTAGGAGCAGCGGCTTAGGCTGTGCGTTGATATATCAGTCAGTCAGGACTTTGAATTTTCGCGTGGTGAATTACGGCCCACTCCCTCTCATAGGGAGGAGGCCTGTGTCCCAGCAGTGGGAACATTATAGGCTGATTATAAACACTAACTGTATTTTGACGAAATTGGGCTAAGTTGTCCTTTAAAGAGTTTTAACGGTCTTCAAGAAAACCATTATCGTAAAATAAGTCAACTACGAGTGGTATACACTCTATGTGACTTATTTTAAGCCATAACTGGGCAGCAAATGACAAATTCAAAGCAACAAGCCATTTTTATTACTGACTTCACTAATAATACCGTATTTTCCCCGTAATCGGTATAAAATCGATATCGGGACCGATATAATATTCATAATCGAGTCGCCGAGATTGTTAAGGCAAAGGAATAGTTGGAAATAGACTAATTTTAGCTATACGACACGACTCCGATACGATTGATAGAATAGCATAATCAGCCCATAATGTTCCCACTGCTGGGACACAGGCTTCCTCTCTGTGAGAGAGAATGGGCCGTAATCTACCACGTGGTCCCAGTGCGGGTTGGTATGGTCCTAGGACATCGCCGGTTTCGTCACGATGTTTTCCTTCACCATTTTGAGAGCAGTGGTTATGAAATAATTTACATAAAGGAAAGCATCGTTCTCATAAAACTTATTGTCCGCTGCCGACTGTGTGTGAGTATATTGTAGTGACAAAGCGCTATGTAATAGCGTGCAGTCGGTTCGGTGTGAACGAGAAGTTAAATATATCGCTCATTTGGAGAAACATCGACGTAAATGTATTTTTTTTCCCAAAAATTTGTTAAATATGACAAAGCACTTAGAATGCCTATTTTTTACGTTAGAAAAGCAAAGAAAAAAAAAACGTTGACACTCAGGAAGTGCCGACAGAAGTGAAAACAAAACACAAACAGAATACTTTACCATCACTCACTGACATATCGGATTTACATTAAAACCGAGTACATCCCGAGGACAACCAAACACATCCGAAGCGGTGTCGGTTACGGTAACAGTGGCGCGAGTTCAATGGTTTTTTTCGCATCTCAAAAGATGCCCAACGCGCCTAAAGAAGTTTTCACTTAAAAAAAAAAGATGCAGTTACGTCGATGTTTCTCCAAATGAGCGATTTATGGAAAAACGAACGCGCGCTTACAGTTAGCGGCCGACAATACGTTTGGTGTGAATGAGCGCCTGTCTGGATTCGAACCTAAGACCTAACAACTCGTAAGTCGGGCTGTTAGCACTAGGATCAAGAAATAGATTGGGACTGGAAAATGATAAATATGGTTTCATACTACACTACTACACACTACTATACTACTATACTTACTACTTTACTTATATATACTTACATAATAAATGACAGTCGTCGATGTTAAAATTAAAATGGCGTATAATAGGTGTACAGTCAGTTCCTTATGAAAACTTATTTCATTGTAGGGTTGTCAATGTTCTAATAAGAGAAATTAATTAAATAAAAGAAAAAAATCTGTAAGCCTTCGTCTTCTCTCGTTTTGAAATAAGATTTGAGTAGAAATTACATACTTAATTTGTAGCTAAATGTTCACAAGCCGGCTCAGCGTAGCGGTGCGTCCACAATTCACCGGCGAATGACATCATTGAAATGGTATTTGGTGTGTTTTTCAAGAGACCGTTTTTTGACACTGTAAAGTCAAACCCCATAATTTTCACGACAGCTGTCACTGCGGCCGTTAGATGGCGGCCACCGCCCTTCTAGAAAACTGTAGCCAGTGGCCACCACCACCACGTCTGCAATACCAGAGGCATCGCAGCTGCTTTGACATTTTATACAAAACTGGAATGTCTCATGTACCTCTAGTTATGTCGCAGATGGATTGCCGAATCCGCTGTTTTACATAGCTGTTTTGTAAAGCAGCTAGCGGTTATGTAAAACAGCGGATTTGACAATTCATATGCGATAGTTACACAGGCACCCATGCCCTTTAAACGGAACACAGCAACGCTGCCTTGCCTCAAAAATAAGTATGATGGTAGAACTTACTATGTTGAACTGTTAAACTAAATAATACGTTTTTATTAGAAAAAGTAAGTTTTAGTTCTAACTAACTTCCGCCTGCAGCTTCGCCCGCGAGGTATGTCGATAATAACTATCCTATGTAATTTCCCGGGATGCAATCTATCTCTCTGCCAAATTTTATCGAAATCCGTTCAATGGTTTAGGCGTGAAAAGGTAACATACAGATAGACAGAATTACTTTCGAATTTATAATATTAGTATTAGTATGGATAAGTCATGTTTGGTACCAGCCCTAGAAAATCATAAATAATACAATATCTTAGATGCACGCCATAATGAAAATGACATGTGCTTTTAGAACTTTTTAATTACCACCCAGAAATAATACCTATCTATGTGAGTTAAATATTATGTGGCAGTTCTATTAAGATTTATGTAATAATTTTAATTACCACTAATAAATTTGCTGGAATTATTATATTCATTAGGTATAAAGACGGTTTTGGTTTTGACCTACTTCTAAAAAACTAATAATATTACTTTCTTATGCCCCTGCAGGGTAATTATGACCCTGCAGGGTAATTACGACCCTGCAAGGTAATTAATTGCGTAACACACTAACATGCATGGCTTTAATTTTGACAATTCTACAACATTCATTGCGTTATTTACGTTGTTGAGCAGACAAATTTTTCGAATATATGAAGCAATGGATTAGCAATATCCTTCAAAATTATTCAGATTGTGAGTGGTAGTAGACAATAAGGTACTTGTTTGAACAAATAACTTTGGATTATGATGGCGGCTAATGGAGATGGAAGCAGACATGCTGTGCTGACTACAAATAAATTTACATATCGACGGTAAAAAGGAGGACACTTTTATGTCATTTTAAACTTTAGAGTGATGATATTATAATGACATCGACGGTAAAAAGGAATTATAAGCGACATTTTGGTCAAAAATTAGTTATACAGGTTGAAATTAAAAACATGCGACAAATCGAAATGGGAGATTGTACTCATCAGAATGAACAACTTTTACTATGGCACCAAACCAGAAATAGCAAAAAAAAATCTGCTGTTCCCTACATTTTGACGAGTTATGCGAACATAAATGTAGGGAACAGGTGACTTTTTAATCGCGATTTCAGAGTTGGTCCTATAGTGAAAGTTGTTCAGTTCGATGGTCTAAAGCACCTCTTAAAGTTTGTAAGGTTAATTTTTTAACACCTTATATAGAATGCAAACAAAACCACGGGCAACAGCTATACAAATTAAATCGTTTCACAATAAACGCTGACCACTGACAAAGCTGACTTCTATTAAACTTTCCACGATCGTCTGAGTTAGTAAAACTTTCAATGCAAAACTGTCATCGTTGGCCTTAACCACGGAGTATAGAATGTTGAATGATTTGATCAATTCAAAAGCCGTCTTGGCTTTTCAATCTTTTAAATGGATTTTTATATTAAAGCTACTGACCTATTATGGCTCATTTTATTTAGTTGATAACTTGAACATGCTCCCCGCATGCTCTAACGATGTAACTGTCGCAGCCAACTGGTTAAATTAGCCGTTCAGTTAACCGCCTAGCCTTTTAACTAAACGGCGGCCGTTCAACTAACGGCCTGAATGATATATTCAATTATAGTTTAGGTTGGGAGTTTGTAACCAATCACGCACGATCCGAATTGGTCGCAGTAACTAAGCCAGGGCACCCCGACCAAATGGATTAGGTTAGGTTAGAACTGTGATCAACAACGTGCGAGCCGAGAGAGCGAAGCGAGGCGAGCACTACTTCTAAAGGCCAGGCGGTTAACTAAACGGCTAATTTAATCAGTTGGCTGCGACATAACGAATGAATGATGTAATGACTAATGAAAGACAAGTCGGTTTACCGTCTGCGGGGAAACCATGCAGATTAATGTCTGAGATGGCCTTTGAGAAAAGAACCACACAGATTTGAGGGGACCAGTCCAAATGGTTAACGATGTTTTGAATACCATGACATTTTAACAAGAGTCATTTCGGGTTCTTCACCGTCGATGCCTATGGATATCTGCAATATCAGCTACATATCTGATGTTCATAGAAACCGTTGCCATCGTCGGCTTTTTTTGCCACAGACCTATCCATTTTCCTTCCTAAATCTACGTCTAAATCGAAGCTTGATAACCCAGCTAGGTAATTTTCGTTGTAGTACGCCGCAACTCAGAACTGCCTGGCTATTTTCTGTTTAATAATTCATAGGGATCAAATTAGGGCGGTTCCGAGCCCACAGTTTAGTTTTAAACTCACTATAAGTGAAGTTCTATAAGCTTTGTCGTCAAAGTGGATAACAATACATTATTTAAGAGGAGGAGGAGGACGAGGAGGAGGAGGAGGACACTGGACTGTGATTACTGAAGTTTATTACGGAAATTAGTAGCAGTAGCAAGAATCTAAGGATCTAACGACCGACAGACGACCCTGTGAAGGCTGCAGGAACCCGATGGATGCCAGAAGCACAGAACCGGTCGAAGTGGAGGTGCTTGGAGGCCTATGTGTCCAGCAGTGGACGTCTTTAGGCTGAAATGATGTTAATGATGAAGTATCTAACGTTATATGTACCTTTTATAAAAACACCTGTGACCCGAGCAATTCATATAATTAACGAACTTTATGTCAAAATTTATGTGTTCACATGTCATTTGAGTGAATTTGCTAGGACACTGTGTGTATTTATTTTATGTTATAGGTACCTTTTACATATACCGTTTACCTACTACTTATAAAGGTATAGTTGGCATATTATTGTGTTCAGCATTCTGTATACAAGGTATTGTGTAAAGTTCCTATTACTTTTTAGATTATCAGTTTTAGTTATTTATATTACATACTGTGAAGGTTGTATTAAGTACCTACTTTAAGATCTGTATTACTATAATCTATGCACCTTTATAACCATATATATGCACTATCCTATGAAATATAACTCAGTATTATTCGGGCATTCACTAGTTTCATTTACCATCAACACCGCACCTTACCTGGCGACCCTGCCAAAGGAATCTATACGCGCTACGCGAACTTGAGACGTTGAGTGTGACGTTGTTGTGTAATTATGCGTATTTAAATTGTAAATAATAAGTTAGTATACATTTGTAAAATGACCGCACTGTGGCATTGGGTACATAAACCTGTAATGATAGTTGTAAGGGAGATTTTAATAAACAAATAATTATGAAGATCCTTAAATTCTTGTTAAAGATAAGGATTCCCATATCAACCCACTTTTTTTTTGTATAAAGACTAAGATTAAGGTCCACAGACACACGGACACACAAACACACACACAGACACACTGTTTTACTTTTACATATTTTCATACAAAAGCTGTCAAACCGCCATATTTATTCCTCAGAGAAAAGTTATCTGACTATTAAAAATCAGTCGTCAATCTAATTTTGTGGAGGTAAGGTAAATGTTTTTTTTTAAATCAAATTATTTTAAATTAGGTGTAAAAATAAATACATTTTCAACAAAATCAAACCTTTTATTTGTTTTGATTCATGTTACCAAGAGAAAAAGTAAAAAAAAAAAACGTTTTTCCTACCAAATGATTCCCAAGGTCGACATCTTCATTTGACCCAACTCTGACCTGATTAAATTCTTCCATTGCGGGACAAAACACGAAAACATTACATTAGCATAGCAAAAAGATGTTTTCATTGAAGTTTATTCATCACAAAAAAACCGGTGTGAAGTGCGAGTGACTCGCGCACGAGTGGTTCCGTAGGTACACAACTATTTTTGATTTATTCCGGTCTAATCCCCTGAGCCCCCATACACCCCCCCCCCTCCTCGATCCCCTGCTAGTTCTTCTTCTGTTTTGAAATCTTTCTTATCCAATTTTATCTAGGTTTCTCTTTATGACTTGGTATTCATAAATTGAAAAGATACACACTAGGATGAGGCGTAAGCCTAAGCTTATGTGTATAAATTATCCTTTTCCAAATAGAACAGCGGGGTAATTGCGTACACACACACATATAAAATGGCGTGTGCTAGCTGACATATGGCAAATAATTTAATTTAATGTTTTGTGTTTCTTAATTGTATTTACTTAGCATACTATTGTATAGAATCAAGTTCTTCTAACTTAACAGACAGCTGTGCTGCTGGGGAGTTTATTGCGTCACTTTTCCGTCACAGCTAAAGCACTAGGAAGTGGCGAAGGCCGGGCGTTTTGGGGGGACTGTCTTTTGTAATTTTGACGTTCGAAAACTGCTGATCAACCTAATTTTAATTTTTTTGATTGCGGTTTCAAAGATACAGCCCCGTAAGAACAGACACATACGAGAGGCGGCGCGCGGCGTAGGCTTAATTTTAAGGCCCCGTTGGCACCCCTTGGTTGCGGAACCCTAAATAACGAACAAAATAATGATGGAGGACTTGTATAACAAAAATATTCGTTGGACTGTTCCTCTCAAGGGTTGGGAGGTACTTGAATAATATCCATTTGTATTCACAATAAGACATGAAATCATTTTTTCCTGTAACTGTGGTAGTTTGTATTCAAATATACCTATTTCACGATGTTTTGTAACAAATACGGGATTAGGTGAGGCGTAAGACTGCGATTTTTTTAAGAGATATTTTTGAGTTTGAATATATAGGTAAAGTCCGTGAAATTAATTGCTGAGCAAACTGACTACCATCCTAAATTGTACCACCGTATACTTATTGAAATCACAACTTACTGTCATTCTTTCACATGCAGTTGTAAAAATAGCGTCTATCACGGAAAGTTGACGTCCTGATGTCAATTTGCTTTACAATTAATTTCCCTATGTATAATCGTTTCGAAGCCAATGGTCATAATTATTATAATGATCAAAAACAATTACTGTTGCCAGAGGGACCAATAAACGCAATAAAATCTATATTAAATAAAACAAAGTCGGCTTAGTTTCACCATTTATAACTGAAGAACGGCTGGACGGATTTTTATGATCTTTGATTTGTTGGATTCATCTCCAATCTAAATAGCAGAATAACTGTAAAACTTGAGAAAAAGTCACAAAAAAAAATTTAAGTTAATTCATTTTCTCATACATTTTGTATGGAACGGCTTGTTTGATGATATCTTGAGAACGGATTGACTGATTTCGATATTTTTTTATACAACATCTATTGATTCTGAGGGAAAAAAATCAGCTGTTTCCTACTACATTTTGACGAGTTATACTAGGGAATAGCTGATTTTTTTTTTCGCGAACAGGTTTGGTCTCATAGTAAAAGTTCTTCATAATTATGAGTATAATGACCTCTTAAGAGGTTGTTGGTGTTTTTCCAATAACCCTCAATATAAGTCTAGGATTAGATCAGGAATGATTTCTGGCCCTGATCCAGTTAATGTGTATCAATAAATCTGCTATAAAATTATAATGTCTATTTTTAATACAAGTCATTCATTTCCGTAAATAATGGGAATTCATATTTTTTTAAATGTTGTAATGAAAAACCATTTCGAGCAATAGCGTTACTAATCATTATGGACTAATTAATTTACGAAAAATATTAATATTTATTGATATTTTTGATAAAATACGATTGACCTTCTGTGCCCTTCAAATTACGTCACCTGCGACCGTACAGTTTAGTATCGTTACCTCAAAAATAAAATAAAACGTAAGTGGCAAGTATTGTCTACAATCCGTCAGTGTCAAATGTAAAATTATAATATGTCAAAAATATATTAAATTTAAACATTCCGACTTGCCTCTTATTCGTCTCGTTTATAAATCTGATTACATTGTTTCAATAATCGACAATATTTAATATATCGGAAGAGCTATGGAATACAAAAAAATGGAATGAAATGAATGAATGAAGTATCAATCTATTAAAATTTTTATAATTTATTATTACTTTGACTTACTTTGATAGGTGTGAATGACGTTTGTTGACAGATTGATTTTTTTTATTTCTGTACTAGTGAGGCAACAGCACTTAATCTTTAGTGCCACTGATGACGTAACCTACCTTAAAAATTTTAAATATTTATAAAAAAATAACTATTGAGCCAACCATCAAAATATTCAAATTAGTTTCTCAAAATGCTCTAAATTTTCAAGAAATAAAATAATTTCTAATGGTCAGAAATTTTGGACAATCCCCATTATGGTTACTTGACATATAAAAGTTAGTCAGGAGCCCGAAAGCATGATAACCAGTCACACCAAGGTGTATACCGGTGTATACAGTAACTGGGTTGTGGAGGTCGGATAGGCAGTCGTTTCATGTAATGGAATACCCCTTTATTCCGGTCTGATGAACTTAACCCCACCTCCACTCCCCCCCCCCCCCTCGATACCCTACTAATTCGTCTTCTGTTTTAATCTCTGTCTTATCCACTTTATCTAGTCTGGTATTCAGTTGCATCTGGTTAGACTGGAAACCGACCCCAACATAGTTAGGGAAAGGTGCCCCAGATTATGACTTGACAACAGGCAAATGATGACTTGACAAAAAAACCGGGCAAGTGCTAGTCAAACTCGAACGCGAAGGGTTCTGTACCAGAGTACAATAATTTTATTTTTATTATTTGTTGTTAGGGTCGGTAGGTAGGTACATATCTGATGGAATATGCGTCGCGTATTATGGGTCGCGTAACACTAGAACAGACAGTTATATGCTAAAACATTCAACCTTTCACACTCAATGGACGATGCGTTAAATTGCGAATGAATAGACGCAATCGAAATTACTCCCGACGCAAAGCATTTTCCGTCATTAAAGACAATCGTATTTGAAAAAAAACAATTTCAGCAACCGATGTTATACAAAATATCAACGACTAAAAATCGCAACATAAAGTCGCAAACTCGCCTGAAACTTATTACGCCGCTCGGGGAACGAGTTTCATTGCGATATCTTCATTCAGGAAATTGAGTTTAGTAAACTTGCGTTAAATTTCAGTCGAGAGCCGTTCTCTTGTTTTATTTACTGTAGTTACCAGCTACGACTCTGCTGAGACCGTTTTCGATGTAGGGTGTGAATATATAGTAGGTGTATGTGATTAATCATCTGCTAAGTCGTTTTATAGTCAAAGTACTCGTAGCTTGAAACAAACGCGCTGAGAGATAGCCTTTCCCCAACTATGTTGGGGTCGGCTTCCAGTCTAACCGGATGCATCTGAATACCAGTATTTTATATAGAGTGACTGCTTATCTGACCTCCACAACCAAGTTACTGAGTAAAACTATACAGTATAGTACATAGTAGGTAGGTACTTAGTTGATTAATCACTATAATAAATTGGCAATGGCACTTTATAGTAGTTGATCTTAAATCATTATCGTATAACTCAAACGTTCAACATTTTCGATATTAATAATATTAAATACAGAATCGAGACGGACGCGGAGTTGCATCTCTAATAACTGGGTACATACTGCGTGGTGTATCGCAAGATTCATCTGAAGATTTCGTGAGAAGCATCAAAAGTTATAAACGATTCAAAATCATGCTGAGAAAGTAACATGGTTGTTGAGAGATCGACGTTTTCCCTTTTTATTACATTTTAAAACAAGAGGTCATGTAGTTAACACTTTTTAGGCATTTTTTTTTTTCAATCAGCCGCTCAATGATTTTAATTTTGACAAAGTTGTAAACAATATTCATTGCGTTTGTAACGTTGTCGATCTGTCAAATTTTTCTTACTTTTGAAGGATTCATTCCGGTCTGATCCCCCGAGGCCCTCCTCCACACCCCCTCCTCGATCCCCTGCTAGTTCTTAATGGCTTATGAATTTCTGTCAAAATCTATAAGATTCTTATTGTTAAGCAGTTGGTGTGCCCGGTTCTATCGTTCTTTGCTAGATTTGGCGTACTTATCCATTAAGTAGAGACCTACCTATTAACACGTTGGCTGCCAGGCGACAGACACAATAGAAAATCTGTTGTTCGCGGTCACCGGTGACCGCGTTGGCAGTCAATGCCTTAACTTGCAAAACATCGGATTATAATCCCAAAAACAAAATTCACATTACAACACGTGAACTAATGCTAATGCCGCAAATATAACTGACATTTGACATAAAAATGTAGGTTACAGAGTGTTTTCATAAATATTCTGCTGCTCGCTGGTCCTAATTTTAAAAATTCATATTTGAATAATGAAAACTCGCCAGCCTGTCCGTCAAATTGTTACATAAATAACATTTTCCTTCAGCTTGCACGGGAAACAGTGTTATTTTGTTTTTTTAAAGCAGCAGTTTTTCTTACCTATTTTTCAGAAATAATAACTACCTACCTACTTATTTATTGAATTCAAAAGATAATTCTTTTAATACGGTAGCTCGCACTGTCTTCGAAATAACAACGAGATGCGATTCGAGTTCTGCAGTAGAATTTTGCACGCTTTGAAACCTGATATTTATATCTACATAATTTAAAAAGCTAACAATCTTAAAATAATATTAACTATGTACAGACGCCAGAACATCAAATTACCTGAAACTGTAAAATTTTCCCAATAAACCTTGAACCCTATGTTTTTTTATTTATTTATTTTCCAACATCTAGCGATAATGTTGGCATTTTTGCGATAAACTTGAAAATCTATTAAATAATTTTCACAGATTGTAATAGCTTGATGTGTAAGTAAAGATAATAGATTATTTTTTTTTATTTTTTATTTGTGTTGCATTGAATATTGTAAAAATTGCTATGCCCTTACAGATCCTCAAAACTTTGTTTACTGTATGAGAGCAATCAATATTAAAATTTGTCTTTTTTTTCATTTTTGTCATTGTTTTATGGAAAATATAGAATTTCTTTTCTAATGTGATTTTGCTAATAATTTAATGTTCCGGACTTTTAACGTTAGTGGAATGTAATTTAAACTAAAGATACCTTTTTTTGAACAACGAATCATTCAGCAAAAATATCTCTAGATTTATCCCGAAGATTGCTCGCCCTTTTAAGTTGTGTTATCATTACTAATATATTTATTAATGATATCGATTTGTCTGTCCGTGAATATTTATAATCCTGTACCAGTCTGATGAGCAATTTGAGTGGAAGGTTACAGGTTCAAGTATTGATTGAGCTACATTTTATGTTTTGGGTTTTACACCCGAAATATAAAATCCCACGTAAAACATTTTCATGTAAAATGTTGCCAAGACGAGACCACTTAAGGCTCGCACTGTTAAAAAGTTATCAGATTTCATGTAGAGCCAAGCTTCTAACTTTACACGCCCTATCTCTACAAGCCCTAACTTTACAAACTACCACACCAACACCAACTACTACTTTACCTTAGCCACAGATAATATTATAATACTCCCTTAGTCAAAGTATAAGGCTTGGCCGTTTCGTTACTACAAGAACTATTGTATAACAGGAAAGTAATTAACAGTGAATAAATTGTTCACCTTACGGCCATGTGAGGGTAGCGAAACGGCCAAGCCAAGCAAATTTTAGCTTTCTAGGACTTCAGGAAGCACCCTAAGAATAAATTTTGATCATCATCAGTGAGTCAGTGACGAAATCGGGATTTTTTAAACATCAATAAAATCTTAAGTATAAAGAGGTATGCAATTGAAACTTTATATTTTTAATAAGTCTACTATTGACATCATATACCGAGAGTTTTGTTTATCTGGTATAATCCAAACCCAAGTTACGAGGGTTAAAAAAAATGACGAAGCGCTTCGAAAAGAGGTAGGTAGTGCCCTTGCGCTTCGCTTGGCTCGTCTTGGCGGGGGCACTACCGTGTCCCCAGATTTATTTATTTATTTCCCACTATACTATTATCTTTATAGGTTTGTCACCTAATACGAGATGTAGCTCGTGTGCTCTTATGTATGTTAATATATCTTTAATGCATGTGTGTGTGAAAGCACGGTAAGCCATTGCTCCCGGCTGTCATTCGATGATCTTTGACAGCCTGTCGTTAAGGGTAGTTGAAAGCCCGAAAGTCTGACAACCAGTCTACGTTATCCGGGGCAGCGGGATTGTCCGAAAGGGTTACCGCTACCCCGGAACATAAAGGGGTAAGGAAGGAACACGGATGGGTTTTAGTCAGTAAGAGTCTGACACTCCCTTCCGCTCCACCCAGAGCGGGAGGGGTCATTTGATCATTTCCCATACATAAAAAAGGGGTATCGTGTTACCCTGTAACTGGGTTGTAGAAGTCAGATAGGCAGTCGCTCCATGTAAGCTGCATCCTGTTAGACTGTAAGCCGACCCCAACATAATTAGGAAAATGCTAGGCAGATGATGAGATAGATAAAAAATTAATAAAGAACAATCCGTGTGCCTTAAGAGATTCTTCATTGGCTAAAATTACGAACTTCCATGCAAACTTTCATCCCCTATTTCACCCCTTGAAGGGATGAATTTAAAAAAATCCTTCTTAATTAAAAAGAAACACTTTTACAAATTGTCAGTTTAGGGTGTACCTTGTCTATCAGTAAATTCATTCAAATTAAGATTTTTTATTAAGTTGAAGAAGATAAAGAGGTACCTGTTTGAAATCTAAATGATATCATAAAGTATTTAAAAAAATCGCTACTCCCGCGCAAAAGTGACAAAAATCTCCATTCCATTTTTTACTAGACACTATAATAACTGGCCAGTGCGAATAAAAATAAGTCGCTACTCCCGCGCAACTGTGAAAACATCCCCATTTCATTTTCATAGACTACCCTAATTGCTTTTCAACAAACGCCATCTACCTTCTCACCGGGGAACCGATCCCGGACCAACCCCTCTCTAACAGATCGATGTTGTTATAAATAAACCGTCTAGCCGGGGTGGGGCTACCCCAAGTCACAGAGTAGATAATCGTACAGAAGGTCGACTGTATGCAACGAGCGAAAACAAGCGCACACATAACCACGCGTCACTTACAGCGAGTGCAAGCGCACTTGCGACCGGCATTCGTTTGAAGTTAAACTTAAAAGTAGCACTAATATAAAAAAACGAATACACTGACTAATAAACGTTGTATAGCGTCTGTATAGATACACTTTTGTCTTCTTCTTTCGAAAGTCAAATTACTGACGACTGAAAGAGAGAAATCGGTGTGTAACTATTCATCTGATATAATACGTTTATTAGTAAAAGGGTAAAAAAAATATAATAAGGAAATTACAATAGATGTACTATGATTGTAAGCGAAACAAAAGGAGTATAGCCTTAAAACCATTAGTAAGTAATTACAACATAACTCTTATCTCAGTAATGTATACCACATTATAAAAAGATAACTAACTAATAACTTACTAACGGCACAAAATATCTTTCGGTTTTGTGCTAATGGTTTTAATGTCATTCTAATTTGATCGAGAATGGAGATCAAAAGCCCTTGTTTTTCGAAATGAATGAACGGATTTTAATGAAACTTTATACGCATAAGCAGGATACAAAGGTCTAAAAAGTTAGCTAAGAACATTTTCGAAAAATTGTGTTCCAGCCAAATTAGACCGATTTTAAAGTATCCGTAGAAACAGAGATTTCCAGTAATCTTTTTTTAAATAAGACATTTCGAAAATGTTCTCTGCTAACTTTTTAGACCTTTGTATCCTGCTTATGCGTATGAAGTTTCATTAAAATTGGTTCATTCATTTCGAAAAACAACGGCTTGAAAGTTTGTATGAAATGCCGTACGGCGTAAATCTCAAACAAATTACAGTCGCAAGTTGCTTACACTCGCTGTACGTGAAGCGTGTGTATGTATTTGTGTGGTTTTGCTCGTTCCTCATCATTGTCTGGCCCTGGGGTCGGCGCATGTGTATTTTTCTTCCATACTTCTCTATTAGTCGTCATCTCGGTAGTCACCCCCTTTCCAGCCATATCATCTTTCACACAGTCCATCCATTGTTTTTTTTTGGTACTTTTACTCTTCTTGTGTGTGTTCGCTCGTTGTATGGAGTTGGCCTTCTGCACCTATCTACACTGTGGCCAAGAGGTCGATGACCTCAATGCATGGCTCTTTGATTCCTGCTCTATACTTTATGGGGTGACTTTTGCTTTAGCATAGAGGCCGGTCAAGTGTGAGTTGTGTTTGCAGTCATTTTTATTTTCATGAGGTTACTTTAGAAATAAGGATGATACAGCCTTCAGTATCACACTTGTTCCTTCTATAATAATAAGATTTGATAAGATACTTGCGAGAATAGTTTAATAACTCGCAACAATAATACCTAAAAAATATTTATTCTCTACTTTAAGGGCGTACGGCATTTCATACAAACTTTCAAGTCCTTGTTTTTCGAAATGAATGAACCGATTTTAATGAAACTTCATACGCATAAGCAGGATACAAAGTTCTAAAAAGTTACTAGTTAGTTATTATCTGCAGACGATTATTTTTCTATCTTTCTAAGATAGAAAAGCCGGCGAAATGTGTTTGACACTAATTCGTATTTCAAAGGATACCTTCAGATAACTATAAACCTTTTAAATAGTTTAAACTAACCGTAAAACATTTTCAGGACAAATCTCCTTTCTTGAGAAACTCCTTTGAGAAAATTTTGTTTAACACCAGGATTTTTAACAAAAGTATTTCCTTTTTAGGGTTCCGTACCTAAACGTGACAACGCAATCCTGTGCTGTCCGTCCGTCCGTCTATCACAGGGCTGTTTCTTTTGAACCGTAATATAGGTAAACACTTCAAATTTTCAGTGTGTAGTACTATGGCCGCTTATAGAACAACAAATAAAATAAATAAAATAAAGTAAAAATGAAAAAGGGGATGTTCATACTCCGCATACAATCAATACACGTGTTAAAGAAATATGTACCTTGTGTTAAATATTGTACATCATCATTTCAGCCAAAAAACGTCCACTGCGGGACATAGGCGTCCCCTAAGCAACTCTACTTCGACCGGTTCTGTGTGTCTAATATTTCATATGTGCAAAAGCTTACCTGACGCTTTCCTAGATGGCGTTAAGATCGAAATACATCTCGCTATGGTTTCGTTACCGAGCAAACCATATATAGTTTTGGATTTTTTATGTAAGTGCCCCCCCCGACCCTTGCCCGATGCAGTGCCAGCCCGCGCCGCAGCTGAGCCAGTAGCTTTAAACTCCCGACTGTGACCTCTGAGTTTGTTTCGGCATTTCTTCTCAGAGTAGTCAGATAGGAAATGCCGACTCCATCAAGCTTAAATAATATAATTGTGATCCAGCCTGTCCCTTCTTGTTGCCCTCTCCAGCGACGCCCTAAGCCGAGGTTCGTACCCCACAGTGCATAACGTAGTTAGTTTTATGCCCCTGGCTGGAGGCTTTGAGTTTCACTTAAGGCAACCACAGGATAGTCCGGTTAAGTAGTCATGACCAAGGTGAGTAAGGTCAACTACGAGATGCACATAGGAAAAAAAATGTACCTAAGTGCGGTTCCTAGTGAATAAAAATTGTCCTAATTCAAACAGTGTGTGCGTTTCATTGGGTGTTCTCGCCTTCGGACCTTGAAAACCTGTTCACTGTGCTTCCTGCATCCAACGGATTCCTGCGGCCTTCACAAGTTCATCGGTCCACCTTGTGGGAGGCCTTCCAACGCTACGTCATTCGGTTGGCGAAATATAAAAAAAAATATTGTACGTGGCACGGAACCATTCGTTGTACAGTCCGACTCGCACTTGACCGTTTCTTAACAGTAACTAAAAAGCCTAGCCAAGTGAAATAATTTAATTGAATTATCTTTCGAAAGAGATTTGCTAAATGTTCTCGGATTAGGGCAATTAGGACATTTGTTAATTGGGACCTATTTTGAGAAGATTGAATAGACAACAAAAGTGGGAACTGACTTTTAGAACCTATTATTTTTAAGTCATCATCTGCCCAGTCGTTTCCTAACTATGTTGGGGTCAGCTTCCAGTCTAACCGGATGCGGCTAAATACCAGTATTTTACATGGAGCGACTTCCTATCTGACCTGCACAACCCTGTTACTTTGTAATACGATAACCCTTGGTAAGACTGACTGTCAGACTTTCGGGCCTCTGACGACCCGTAACGACTGTCAGAGATCCACGAATGACAGCCGGGACCAACTTAACGTGCTTTCAGAGACAAGGAGCCTGATCCTTAACCTGATCAATCGACCCGGGTCGTTTATGCAAGCTTTGAATTTGAAATGCGTCATGAAGGGCTAGATACCTTAACTGTTGCAGCTAAATACCGGAAAAGGTTCTCGGAGAACATTCAAATCTTGGGAGAAATTATTCACTTTTTGTAATTTATGTCTTTCATTCAGCATCTTTCACTCGAAGTGAAAAATGAATCCATATAATAAATATTGGATTTCGACATTCGGTATGTAGGTATCACTCACGCTCCAAATTGTCGAAAAATTAAATTAAATTAGCAAATGAACGTTAATTTCTATGTAGTTTTGACAGTATCTTGTGAACGTGGAATGTAACAAAAATTCACAATCACTCGGTGAACCATTCACTCGAGTGAAGCGTCTGCGTGCCCCGCAGGTATCAGACGCAATGGCTTTCAGTAACAATGGCAGACAGTTCAAATTTTTCGAACATACTCGTTTATAGCAATATCCTTCAAAATGATTCAGATTCTGCAATTAGGGTGCAACATAACCGCATTCATAGATTTTGGAAAAAATAAAGAGTCAGCTAAAAAATAAAGAGATTAAAAAAAAAACCTATGTTTTCGTTTAATGCCTTGTAAAAATTAAACAGTGATCCCAATTTGGAGAGGCTTCAATGCTAAAAAAAGTCCTTTTGGTTTAAATTAATCCGTTTTCATTTACGTTTGAAGTGGCATAATTAGGAGACATTTGCAGGGAAACATAATTTTATTTTTTGGCCTTTTTCGTGGACGAATTTACTTCACCAAAAAATAAATACTTTTGTAAAATTTACAGAAACAACTTAGTCTGCTTCGTTGGTCTAGGGGTGCAAGCGGTACTGAGCATGAGGTGCAGGGTCCGATTCCCGGGTCGGGCAAAGTGTTTCTGGGTTTTTTCCATCTGGAATTTCTCAGTAGCAGCCCGGTGTCTGGATTTGTGCCCGGTTGATGGCAACAGGCTCGCCCCCTATCACATGGGACTTAAGCATAACTGGCGAAATGTGGGTGTACTAATAGGTACCTACACGTCTGCCTAACCCTTTGGGGATTACAAGCGTGATGTTGTTATGAACTTTAGAGTCTTCGACTTTAATTTTATGAGGAGCTCGTGGATAAGTAACAACAGCCGCAGAGGTCAATCGATCAGAAGGCCAATTCTCGTAATTTAAAACCTTCAAAATCTAGTCGCAGTCTCATCTCAGCGACAAACAAATGTCAAACACTTGTCAAAATGTATGGAAATTAGAGGTATTTTTGACAGATTGAGACTAAGATCGACTGTGAACATTCTTAAAATTACGAGAATTGCCCCTCAGGCACGCTACGCTTGCCGCGGTTGGTCCGTGGATGGGTGACCATCTTTACATACCAAGACTCCTCCGTGCCTCGGAAAGCAGGTTAAGCCGTTGGTCCCGGCTGTCATTCGTGGATCTTTGACAGTCGTTACGGGTAGTCAGAAGCCCGAAAGTCTGACAACCAGTCTTACCAAGGGATTTCGTATTACCCAGTAACTAGGTTGTGGAGGTCAGATAGGCAGTCGCTCCATGTAAATACTGGTACTCAGCTGCATCCGGTTTGACTGGAAGGCGACCCCAACATAGTTGAGAAAAAGGCTAGACAGATGATGAGTCATCGACTTTAATTTACACTTTTTAAAAGGAACGCATTTTGTGTGTTTTTGAACGCATTTTTTGTGCAAATGCGTTCATCATGCGATCATTTATGATCACTGGCGATTTAACCTATCGTGGTCCATTTGGAATTCAGCAACTGCCGGAGACAGTTGCTGAATTCCAAATGGACCACGATAGGTTAAGCCGTTGGTCCCGGCTGTCATTCGTGGATCTTTGACAGTCGTTACGGGTAGTCAGAAGCCCGAAAGTCTGACAACCAGTCTTACCAAGGGATTTCGTATTACCCAGTAACTAGGTTGTGGAGGTCAGATAGGCAGTCGCTCCATGTAAATACTGGTACTCAGCTGCATACGGTTTGACTGGAAGGCGACCCCAACATAGTTGAGAAAAAGGCTAGACAGATGATGAGTCATCGACTTTAATTTACACTTTTTAAAAGGAACGCATTTTGTGTGTTTTTGAACGCATTTTTTGTGCAAATGCGTTCATCATGCGATCATTTATGATCACTGGCGATTTAACCTATCGTGGTCCATTTGGAATTCAGCAACTGTCTCCGGTCAATGGTTTAAATTAAATAAATAATATGTTATATTTTATATATAATATGTTTGTCGGAATAAAGTTCAAAATACAGTAATTGGCTCGAGGTCTAAGGTTAGGGTTCTTTTTGTAATAAGACGGTTTGAGTTTAATATTCAGCTAGTCTATCACAAAAGTAATCGACGTCACCAACTTCAAAATCAAGATTCAAAATTGCCATCGAATCCTACGAATTGTACATCGTTTGGTTTGCGACCTAAATCGGCTCGTGTGGTTGCCTGGTTGCCGTCGCCCCTCGGTTGGCTGGTTGCTCCCGGTTATTCGGTTACAGTAACACTGATTAGCACCTGACGCCCAGCTTTTTGGGGTGTGGTGCAAAAAGTGGCGGAGAGCGGGTTGGTAAAAAAGTTTTAGATTTATTGGCCTATTAAATTACATAACCAGCTTATAATGTTACCACTGCTGGGACAC
Source organism: Gortyna flavago (assembly GCA_963669345.1). Lineage (NCBI taxonomy): Eukaryota > Metazoa > Arthropoda > Insecta > Lepidoptera > Noctuidae > Gortyna > Gortyna flavago. The sequence continues at coordinate 4,032,983 of OY770152.1, read as the reverse complement.
AGGCCTCCTCTCTGTGAGAGAGAGTGGGCCGTAAACCACCTCGCGGGCCCAGTGCGGGATGGTAGATGTCACAAATTTCTTCGAATTTTTCATTCCAGGACATGCCGGTTTCCTTACGATGTTGAGAGCAATGGTGATGAAATTAAATACACAAAGTTAAGTGCCTATCTGGGTCACGACCTACAACTCTTAAGTCAGGGCCGATACCACTGGGCCACCGCTCTCATCTTACAGTTTATTAATACGTAAGTAAAGAGTTTTAGAGACTAATGAAAGGCATGAGTAACAAACATGTAGGAATGAGTTTCTATAAAGCCGAACTTTTCTTGAAACTTGATGTGCTGGTAACATGAACAATAATTGTTCATGTTACCAGTTTACCGACCTCACGAGTGAGGTACAACCACAGATATAGATAGACCTAGATAACGCAAGTATCACGATCTGTATGGAAACTAAACATGCCATTTTTGACTACCTACTATGACATCACAAGCACTATTTAGTGATGGGAAAATCAAATCGATTCAAAGACGCCGCCGCGTACGGCACCCGTCTCGCCCCACCCCCGGGGCCTAGCGCCAGCGCTCACGCTTACCCAGCCAGCAGTACTACAGGACTGAGCGCGAAAGTGCGGCTTATATTTTTTTAACGTAAGCCGGGCATGCGATGTAGTTGCTCTTGCGTTATCTAGGTGATCTGTGGGCACAACTGAATGAACTGATACGGGTAAGTATACTGGTAACACATAATTATGCTCTGAGTAGTATAATTAAACTCTGCTTGCGCGATGCAGGATTTTGCGTGACGTCACTGTGATGCGTAGTTTACGTGTGGCGTTATAGATGCCGCCACAGTAGACGTTGTGTCTGTAATTCGGGGTGATAGTCTCTTTCTAAATAAATGTCATATTAACGGCCGGGGGAAAATCGCTACCCTGTTGTAACTTGTTCCCGACATGTAGACATGTTCGCGTGACATGACAGGGGGTGGCGATTTTCACACAGAATTGATTAATTTAGTAAGTTTCATACCATTACGGCGTCTTATTTGATCGGTACGTCGTAACTTGTAGCTTTTGAAGCGATTTGATACTAAATGGGTTTTTATACAAGTTATTAACGATATACCCATATTTTAATTCATATCCAGTTATATTGAAGTCCCGCATGTTATGAGGGGGGGAACAACCTCTGCCTAGCCTTTCGGGGATTAAAGGCGTGATGTTACGTAATGTGTATTAATAACGATACGTTTCAGTTAGTCATCATCATCTGCCTAACCTTTTTCTAACTAAGTATATTGGGGTCAGCCTAACCGAATGCAGCCGAATACCATTATTTTACATTAAACAACTGCCTAGCTGAACTTTGCAACTCATTTACTGGTTACCACGATACCTCTTGGTAAGACTAAATGAAAGAAATAGTGTATATTGGCATAAATCTAAATAAAGCCTTCAAAATATTTATATCACTGTGTGACCTAAACCCGCACTTAAGTCACGCTTATCTGTGATTTAAGCTGAGGATTTAAGTATATAGCGGTATCTACAATGCCAAATGCGACCAACGCGTCATACTCACGTCACGCAAAATTCTGCATCTCGCAAGCAGAGTTTACCGCGCAACTAGGCCCGAAATGAATCATCGGGCAATTGCCCGCCAGACACAACACCCGTCTGGTCGGAGTATCCTTCCTTTTCTATAGAGTATGAGTGAACTTTACACTCTGTTCCTCATACCTCTAAAAGTAGTCCATTTTTACACAGAATAGCGTGAATTAAGTGCGCGTTCAGGTCACACGGGATAAAATAGTAAACGCTAAGTGTAATGTCACACGTATCGTACACTATTTTGACTCCGCGGCAGCGGTCCTTTTTTTTAGTCTCACCAAGAGTTACGGGGGCCCTGGTAACGCAATACACTCTTATTTTAGACGAAAACTAAAGTTTCAAGCTATTTTTAACTGCGGTGAAACTACCTATTACCTGACATTTTGACCTGCTCTGCTTATCAACTGCCTTGCAAATGATTACGATACGGCACCTGAAAAAATACTGCCCCAAGTCGAATCTTCAGGAAAAACTTCTTAATGTTGACTGACATATTGGATGGGTCTGTCAGGAACTGTCTGTCTTGATTAGGGAGATAAAAAACTTTTACGGATGTTAAGAATCAAGGATAGCGGATTGCTGATCTGCGAATTTGTATCAGAGCGTTGATTTATTAAAATGAAATTGTTTTTTACCGACTTCAAAAAAAAGGAGGTTATCAATTCGACACGTATGTAGGTATGTAATATTATTGGAACTGCAATATATTCACGTAAGACATCTATTTAGCTTCCAAACAAATATACAAAATTTTATAGATGTAAGTATGTATGTATGTTTGTCCACACATTTTTCCGCAACTATTAATCGGATCGTGACCATTTTTTTTTTGCTTACATTTACTTCAACTTAGAGAACCGTGTAAGTTTCATCAAAATCGGTTCAAGAGTTTTTGAGATATGGACTAATACGTGTAAGTGTGACGGCCTGGCTTATTGATACGAGCTACGGATGTAGTCTCAAAGGGAAAATCATCTCAAACCTTGGTCAAATTACTTAATTGGACTAGTGAAATAAAATAGCGAACGTTTACTTTTTTAATTTTTAGCGGGTTCGATTCCCGGTTCAGGTAAGCTTGTCGAGAAATATGTGAATGCAGTTTTGTTTCTTTTTAAAAATAAAGGAATGTTTACTTGTAAAATAATTTATCTTAAGGATTTAAAGTGGTTTCCCTTCAGGGCCCATTGATTTTTTCCACCCTGTTTATGATATGGATAGATTGACACGTATAACTTCCCACTTAACCTATATTCCTTGGTGTGAAGTCACTTTAAAATATTCATCGACTTTAAATCTAATGCGATTGATCCAGGAATTCGTCTGTTTATCAAATATTATGTGGAATCGTTAACCTCATTTCGTTGCGCACCTATCAAAAGTGCGTCTGGGAAGATCTGAGGATTATGTCGGACTCCTACGGACTAAAACCCTAACTGTTCGTTCTAGTACCATTAGTCGGGGGCCCGGCAGATACGTGTACATTCGCCGCACCCCCGACTAGACTGCAGGTATCAGCCTGCCATACCTTGCGGGCCCCATCACCAAGTGCGGCCGCTCCTATGACCGCACGTCCTTTCATTAAGAGCATTTACGACGTACGGCATTTCATACAAACTCTCCAACCCTTGTTTTTCGAAATGAATGAACCGATTTTAATGAAACTTCATACGCATAAGCAGGATACAAAGGTCTAAAAAGTTAGTAAAGAACATTTTCGAAATGGCTTATTTAAAAAAAGATAACTGGAAATCTCTGTTTCTATGGAAAATTTAAAATCGGTCTAAAATGGCTTAACTCCACACTTGGTATTCCTCTAATGCATAAGTAGAGGTCTACTGCTGAAACATACTGAGCTCAACTACTTCTAAAGGGCTTTGAAAGTCCGTGGCATACCTACTGTCCGCCATTTTGTTTTTTCTTTTTCAAAATTTGCTTTACCGTTTTCGGTGTTATCAAGTTTTCTGTTTGCATTGATCATTTGTCAGCTATCGATTTATAAAGGGATCATGCGAGGCCGACAATAAAAAAAAAAAAATGGCGGACATTTGATTGTAAGTATGCCAGCCAGGCTCTATATAAAAATCTTCAATCCCCTTACTAAATCATTTGTAAGAAAACGACCATTAAGAGAAAAACGAAAACATCTGTTAATATTATTTATTACCTTTGAGAATTTTCCTTCCCTAATTATGGAATGTAATTTAGTTTGTCAAGGGACTAAACGACTAAACCCGGGTAACCCGACTTCAGAAATCTTATTAGTCGTATTCCATGGTCTAATTACCTTGTGACAAGTAAATCAGTACCTACTTACACCTAAGTACATTCATAAATATCCAATCTACATCTATACCACTAATGAAGAGATTTGATTTTTCGTATGTTTATTTGTAATGGATAAACTCCAAAAATACCAAACCGATTTTAAAAATTCTTTACCCACTGAGAGTAAAATTATCAGCGAGCAACATACAGGCTGTATTTTTTTTTTACCTTAGACCCAAGTTATCAAAGCATTGCCTATAAAAGTACTTATCATTAGCCACAAGAAAGTCCGCGAGGCTATAATTGTCTATTAAAGTCACAATAACCGTTTTTTTACCCGACTATAGCGAAGCAAAAAGGAGGGTTATGATTTTGACCGGTATGTATGTATGTGTATGTATGTATGTTCATCTGTTCCCACATAACTTCTAAACTACTTGTCATAATTAGACATATTAGGTATCGTTGGAAGCGTCTTGATCGTCCGCTGGTTATAGGCTATGTGACGTCACATTAAACTTAATCATAAACAAAGACTTTTAATTAGCTACAGTAAAATTACACTTCATAGTAACTCATTTGGGACTGCGTTTCGAGATATGCTTCCATACTAATATTATAAGTTCGAAAGTAACTCTGTCTGTCTGTCTGTATGTTACCTTTTCATGCCTACACCACTGAACGGATTTCGATAAAATTAGGCAGAGAGATAGATTGCATTCCGGGGAAGAACATAGGATAGTTTTTATCACGGCTCACTATTTTTTAAAAAAAAAACCACTTTATTGTACAATACCTACATTCTATGCAAATAAATGATTTGATTTGATTTTGATTTGATTATCAACATACCTCGAGGGCGAAGCCGCGGGCGGAAGCTAGTGTCAAATAAGTTTCGTTTGTTACATTTACTATTCTGTACTAAAAAACAAGATTTGGTTGATGGCAGCGAAAAACAAAAAGACGCCAATTTCAGTCATTTAAATATCACATAAGCTGTCATTTTACTGCAGCTAATTAAAAGACCGAGTATAATGATGTTCCTACTCTGCAAACGAAAATTCAATCAAATATATCTCATATAAATGTTAGTAACTTCATCTAGTCAAAGATTGGCAAAATCCATAGTCGGCCCATCACTATAATTTAGTTTGTTTGGAAAACTGATCTCTTTTTTTTATTTCGATGCTAGGTTTTATTTAATAGTTCCCAAATACTGTTATACATTAGTAATGCCAGTGTTTTCATTTATTTGTCGTCTCCAAATTGTATAGATATGTATAGATAGATCATCAACCGCTTATTATCCAAAGCCACACTCGACAAAACATGTCAGCTAACATCCACCATCCCTGTTGACGACTCAATGCGTCTCGCGTGCACCTACGTAGGTACTCTGTGGCAGACTGTAACGTATACTATTACAAGTAATTTGACACGATCTGTGCATACTATCACGCTATGGAAGCTGCGCGATGTTGTGGTGTAATGTGGGAGTTATATGCCTGTACTGATAGCGCCATCCACGAAGACGCGCCCTACTCTTCTTCCTAAAAGCTTACAGTACAAGTGTGCAACATTCCGCTACTGTTTTATTTTTGTCTATACACAGTAAATCTAATTACTTATTAGTGGGTAGTTAGTGTGTATCAAAAAAACTAAAACACTAGCGGAATTAACTAGCGATAACCACTAGCGATTAGTAAAAAGAATGGGGCGCGTCTTCGTGGAGGGCACTATCTATAGTCCGTAAAGTTTGTCAGACTTTTCTGAACAGGCGTATTCCACATTGGACACCCGCTTAAATGGCACCTGAGTGAATATGCCGCTGTGTGTCAGGTGCCATTTAAGCGGGTGCCCAATGTGGAATACGTCGGCCTTACGACTGTAGTAACAAACCTATATGTAATACTTCCACAGTTGCAAAATAAAAGACGATTTTTAAACGCAGCAGGTAATATTTTGCAAAGCCCTAAAAAAATAACGTTAAATAGCAAAATCTCAAATTCTTTCATACCTTCACGCTATCCACTTTATAAGCTAGACAGATATCGTGTTACTAAGCACGCGATTCGAAGGTAGGATGGCCGCCATCTTTGATTCGTTGACATAATGAAAATTGACAGGTTACTGAGATGTGGTGGGACAGACTGACACGCCAGTTTGGGTAGTCAGCTGCGATGGTAACTTAATGTAAAGGTCGTACTATTGGTACTCGAATATTATTCACTTTAAGGCGATTCGCGCACTGCACCCACGCGCGTGGAATTTGGCTCCGTTTCCCGCACACCGATGCGTGAAACGCCTGCTGCGTTTGTCAATCGCCTTACTATCCATTCTTTCCTCATATTGCTGGGGGACTTTGTTGCGCTACTTCTTCTCAGCTAAAGCACAAGGAAGTGGTGAAGGCGTTTTGGGGGACTGTCTTATGTAATTTTTGACGTTCAAAAAGTGCTGATACTCAGTTTAGGAGGATTTTTCTAAATTTTGATATTACATAATAGTCACAACTAAAATGCGTGTCTAACGGTCCTTTGGTGCGCATAACTCGAAAACGCTTTATTTGTTAAGTTTTGTATATTATACTTTACTTTAATACTTTATTGAACCAATGTTACAAGTAGGTATTACCTTATAATTAATTTAACTTAATGTCGGTCTGTAGCTATTAGGGGCGGTCCTCAAACTAGGCGGCGCCTGTATCTTGGGGACCAGAAAATTATATTCATAGATTATGAAGTAGGTCAGTAATCTAGTTTGTAAAATATGATTGACGAGTAAAGCGATGCCACACGGGCAGTGCCAATGCGTTCGACGCGACGCGGACGCTCCGTAGTTATCTCGTATAAAGAACGTCATGCCACGCGGTGCATTACGGGCCCTTGTTCGAGTCAGCCCGCGCCGCTGAGCCTGTAGTTTTAAATTCCCTAAATAATTGCGATCCAACCTGTCCCTTGCTGTCCTCCTCCAGCGACGCCCTAAGCCGAGGTCCGGACCCCACTGGGGGTGCCCTTAACGTGTAGTCGTTTTGTTTTTTTAAGCCCTGGCTGGAGGCCTTAATTCATTGAGGCATCCCCAGGTAAGCGAGGTTAGGCAGACGACAACCTCATAACTTGAGCTGCGAGATGCCATTTATAAAAAAAAAAACACAGCGCGTTTAAACGACGGACGTGCCGCGAACTTAGAGCAACGCGGCCTACCATAAGTACCGGTAGGCCGCGTTGCTCTAAGGCCGCGAAGGAACGAGTGCGCATCGGACAAGGGGACAGAGAGACAAGGCGAAGCGAGGGCGTGCGTCTCGTATCATATAAAGTAATTAGTTATTTGGTATATTTTCATTACAATAACGTTCACAAGATATAATAAACGTGTGATATACCAACTGTTGATATAATTTCTTTAGTAACTATAATAGATAGAAATTTTAAAAAAAGAAGTTTTTATCATATTAGACTAAATAGGTTTTATGCCTTTTGAGTGGTACTTATATCAAACTATTTTATATTAATTGTCTGTTATGCTAGACATTAGTTACTTTAAAATAATATCAATCGTTTATAATATTATCTGATTATTATCCATACTATCGAAAGTAACTCTGTCTGTCTGTATGTTACCTTTTCACGCCTAAACCACTGAACGGATTTCGATAAAATTTGGCAGAGAGATAAATTGCATCCCGCGGAAGGAGATAGGATAGTTTTTATCGACATACCTAGCGGGCGAAGGCACGGGCGGAAGCTAGTATCAAATAAAATTATAGGTTTAGTTACAGTTTTGTAATTATATCATAATGTTACTTACCCGAAGCGAGGGCTGCTGCAGCGAGACGACGCGACGGAGCGACAACGGAGCGCAGCGCAGTATTTTTTAGAATACCGAAGGTGGCCGTCGACGTCGTGAAGGTGTGACGTCGAGATAAGCTGCGTTGCGTTGCGACATGGCAGCGCACTCACTGGCTAGACTAAAGGCTAGATCACAGGCTAGGTCTAAAGTTAGAACTCGTTTTGTAATAAGACTATGGTAGGGGAGAAAACAAGCAACTCCCTTGTTCATGAGAAAATTTAACAACACGAGGCCAAGTGACGAAATAGACACGATTAAAACAAGTAAATACAAATACTGCATTCTGTTATACAACATATCATTACGCCTATATTCATCGATAGGGTAGGCAGTGGTGTGGCCCTATAGTACAGGCAAATTGTGCCATTTTTTTTTCTGTCTAGCCTAAACTGCCCCACTGCTGCACAAAGGCCTCATTGTGCCAATTAAGTAGGTTTATTTAATGTCCTATGCAATAGGGGGCGAGCCTATTATCATCAACTGGACACAAATCCAGATTCTCTACAAGCAAATTATGAGAAACTCCTAAAGAAAAAAACAGTGACGCTCCGGGAGTGCCGACAGAAGTGAAAACAAAACACAAACAAAATACTTTGCCATCACTCACTGACATTTCAGATATACATTAAAACCGAGTACATCCCGAGGACAGCCGAACACATCCGAATGTAGCGCGGTGTCGGTAACAGTATCGCGAGTTCAATTTTTTTTCCATCTCAAAAAATGCCCAATGCGCCTAGAAAAGTTTTCACTTCAAAAACCCAATGACATTTATCCTAGCCTTCTGGCTTAAAAAAAACATACAATAGACATTTTTTTTTCAGCAATTATTGCAGGCAACAGTTGCCGGTGGTAGTGGAGCAATAAAGTTGATAGGTAAAGTTGCTTCACATTGCTCAATAGCAGACATTGCTCCGAGTTGTTTTCGCATTTTTTCTCTAGGCTTTGTCGACTGGGACATTCCAGCGCCATTTAGTTTTCAATTATACGTTTATTAGTGTCATAGAAGACCTACAAATATCAATAAATAATTATTTAACTTCATCATTTTATAGTAGGTATGTGAATATTCATATGGCTAGAAAGGGGGGTGAATACCGAGATGACGACTAATAGATAAGTATGGAAGAAAAATACATGTTGCGTCGACCACAAATAAATTGGGATAACGGCAGGAAAAATTTACGATTTTATAGCATGTGGAGTTTTATAGTTTCCGCCTATCCCCGTGTGAAAAGGCGTGAGTGTTACTTTGTATAAATTTCATTGTATGTCTAGCTATTGCCCGCGACTTCGTCCGCGTGAAATTTAACCTTCCTCCCATTCCCATTCCCTTAGGGGTGGAATTTCGAAAAGCATTTTCTTAGTGGATACCTACTCTTCACAAAGAACACACCCTCCAAATTTCATTTCTCTAAGACCAGATGTTTAGGCTGTGCGTTGATATATATCAGTCAGTCAGGACTTTGAATTTTATATACACCTATAGATATTGAGATAAATACCACTTATCTCAAGCAAAAATTGTATCGCTACACGATGTCATAGGAAATTGCTTGATGTTATCGTGACGTCATAAATTTTACCAATATTGCTCAGAATCCAGCAATTTAGCTATCCACATTATGAAACAGGCTAGCTATACAGCGCTCTAACTCTTATTAACTTCGTGCAGGTATGACCTAACGTTCTGCCTTCGCCATAAAATAATACAGGGCGTGATACAGATCATATCAACTACATTATATTGGCGCGTCAGAATAAATATTTAACTTTTTAATGGTTATACTTAATTGATATTTCATCGAAATAACCCACACAATGTTTAAGGCGAAGGTATTTGAACACAGAGAAGCGTTCACAACGGAGGGGCTCGTGGCTAAATAATAACAGCCGCACAGGTCGAGCTACGCTTGCCGATGTTGGTCTGTGGACGGGTGACCATCTTTACATATCGTGACCCCTTCGTGCCTCGGAAAGGTTAAGCTGTTGATCCCGGCTGTCATTCGTGGATCTTTGACAGTCGTTACGGGTCGTCAGAAGCCCGAAAGTCTGACAACCAGTCTTACCAAGGGGTATCGTATTACCCAGTAACTGTGTTGTGGAGGTCAGATAGGCAATCGCTCCATGTAAAATACTGGTATTCAGCTGCATCCGGTTAGACTGGAAGCCAACCCCAACATAGTTGGAAAAAGGCTAGGCAGATGATTAGAAGCGTTCACAACGCGAGCATTTTTAGCGAGTATTCGAAAGCGTCTGGAAAAAATGCCTGGACAAGCTACTGCGCGGTAATTGCATAACACATTATCAGTATAGCAATAGTTTTCAGTTTGACAGTTGCACAACATTCATTGCGTTATTTCCGTTGAACAAATTTTTCGAACATAAGAAGCAATGTATTAGCCTAGTATCCTTTAAAATGATTCAGATTATGATTGTTAGTGTGTTACACAATTAACGTGCGCGTCCATAAAAGAGCTTATAAATAAAGGAAATCTTTATAAGTATGTCACTCAAGCGAAAAATTATGGGTAATTAAAATTGAAATACTGGCATTTGGCCTTTCACCTGATGGCATAACCGGCCTATAATGTTCCCACTGCACAGGCCTCCTCTCTGAGAGAGGGAGTGGGCCGTAATTCACCACGCGGGCCCGGTGGGGGTTGGTAGATGTTACTTGTCTTTGAATTTTTGATTCGAGGCCTATGGCCGGTTCTATGTTCTATGTTATGGGTTTGGTTTCCGCACTTAGTCCTTTAGTGGACCATTGTGCGTGGGCCATGGCGGCCGTTGGCGGTTATTCCAACCAGCCCACCTCCCTCCAGAAGCTGATTAGGTCTCCTGGTCTTTTGAGAACATCTGTGTACGATCTGGGTGTCCCGAGGGTTTGTGTCCTGATCTGGGTGACGCCTGTGCACTCAAAGAGCACATGCGCAATGGTTTCATCAGCCACCATGCAAGCTCTGCACAGGGGGCTGTCCGTTATGCCTATAGTGTGAAAGTGTTTGTTTAGCGAGCAGTGTCCCGTGATGGTCCCCGTCACCAGGCGCAGGCCTTTCCTGTCCAATCGTAGTAAGCGACTGCTTAGCTTGCCATCCAGTGATGGCATAGCTTCCTTGGACTGCCTGCAGCCTGGTGACGACGTCCACCAGCTTTCTGCTTGTGTGTGGGTGTACTCCTGTAGCCACCTGCGTAGTTGGTTGAAGGGGATGGGCACGATAGGTTCCGGTCCACAGACTGGCATGCTCGATGCCCTTCTGGCCAGCTCGTCAGCTGCGTCGTTACCTAGCGATCCACTGTGTCCTTTTATCCATTGTAGTGTCACTATATTGCGGTTCAATACAGTTGCCTGTTCAAGCGCATTGTGACATTCTAGTATTAGTTTCGATGTGATGCATTTTTTATCTAAGGATTGGAGGACTGAGGCGCTGTCAGAGAGTATGCGAATATGGGTGTCCGCAACTCCTCTGGCTGCTATGGCATAAGCCGCTTGTGTTATGCCCACACACTCCGCCTGGTAGACCGTGTTGCGCCTTCCCAGCGGTTTGGATATTCTTATGTTGAGGTCGTGTGAGAAGACTCCGACTCCAGTTCCGCAGTCGGTCTTTGAACCGTCAGTGTAAATTCTCAGTTCCTTCGAACCTGAGTAGTCGTACTGCTCCTCTTTAAGCACTATGTTGTAGTGCTTTTGGAAGCAGTATTGTTTCGGGGCTTTGTCGCAGGGTGATGCCATCATTGGCTGCCATTTGATCGCATTTTCTTTTAAGCGTATGTGTTTGACCCTAGAGTCTTTGCTCAGGGTTCCTGATGTAGAGAGCCTGAAGGCAGCCAAGGCCGCTTCTTCCCGCACTACAAGGTGTAGAGGCGGTAGTCCGAGCATGGTCTGTAGGGCAGCAGTGGGTGTAGTTCTCATGCAGCCGGTGATTGCCACACACGCGAACCGCTGCAGCTTTTCAAGGTCTTTTTGGGCTGTGCTCAGGTCTGTTCTGGGCCACCAGACTAGTGAGCCGTATGTGATGATTGGTCGGATAACTGTGGTGTATAGCCAGTGAGTGACCCTGGGGCTAATCCCCCAATTTTTTCCAAGCATTCGCTTGCATTGCCACAGTGATATGCTGGCTTTCGTAGTAATGTAGTTGGTGTGTTTTGCCCAATTCAGCTGTTTGTCCAAAAATATGCCGAGGTATTTGGTTTCCGTTGATAGGCTTAGGGTTGTACCAAAGAAACGCGGTAGTTGTAGTGTCGTCAGTTTCCTCTTTTTTGTAAAGAGAACCAATTCGGTTTTTGTGGGGTTCACTGATAGTTGGTGTTTACCACACCAATTTTCTATTATTTTCAGGGCCTGGCGCATTAGGTTGCACAGTGTGTTTTCGTGGGTGCCATTTATTATTATGGTTATGTCGTCGGCGTATCCTACAGTAAAGTAACCTTTGTCATTGAGATCTTTTATTAGACTGTCCACGACCAGGTTCCATAGAAGCGGCGAAAGGACGCCACCTTGGGGGCAGCCCTTCGCCACGATGGCCCTTGTGATGTCGTTTACGGTCACTTGTACTGCCCTCTGTTTGAGCATGTTGGTGATCCAGCCGCTCAGGGTCGGGTCTATGTTGTGTCTTTCTAGAGCCGTGCTGATGCTTTTGAAGCTGGTTTTGTCAAAGGCGCCCTCGATGTCAATGAAGGCAGCCAGTGCTGAGCATTTGTGGTCCACGGCGCATTCAATTTTGGATATCACACTATGCAGTGCGGATTCTGTTGATTTGCCTGTGGAGTACGCATGCTGTTGTTTGTGGAGTGGCTTTGCCCGAAGAGGTCCGTCTCGGATGTATCGATCACAGAGTCTCTCTAGGGTCTTTAGTAGAAAGGATGTGAGGCTTATGGGTCTGTACGCCTTGGGTTGTGTGTAGTCCGCTTTTCCCGGTTTTGGTATGAAGATGACTTTCACTTCGCGCCAGGCTAGAGGTACGTATCTTAGTGCTATGCAGGCCCGATAAATTTCTACCAGGCATGGTGTGATATAGTCAACCCCCCATTGTAGTAGGGCTGGGAAAATGCCATCTAGTCCTGCAGACTTGTAAGGCTGGAAGGTGTTGATAGCCCACTTTATTCGGTCCTGTGTTACTAGACTGTGGGCACTGGACCAGTCCTGTTCCGTTGGGGTCCAATTGGGCACAGCTTCCCAGGTCCTGTCCTCTAGGAGTTTGCAGTCTGGGAAGTGAGTCTCGAGAAGGACCTTGCTGGTTTCCTGGTCCGTTAGTGTGTATGTGTTGTCGGGTTTTTTCAGCGCGCCAAGGGTTCGGTCCTGATCTGTTGATAGGATCTTCCTTATTCTTGCGGCTTCATTATTGGTTTCGATGGATTCGCAGAATTTCCGCCATGCTGTCCTTCTGGCAGTTCTGATTCGCTTTTTGTATGTGTATTGGGTTTCTTTGTATCGCTCCCAGTCTTCCGGGAGTCGGGTGTTTTTGGCTTTATTGAATTGCTTCCGTAGTGTGTTTCTGAGCTTACCAAGTTCGGCGTTCCACCAGGGATTTCTCTCACTGTTGGTTTTTGGTGCTCTTAGTTTACAGCATGCATGGTATGCTTCGGTTATGTATTCTGACAGCTTTGTCACAGTGTATTCCAGTTGTGCCGGTTCTGTTATGGTTATTTGTGATAGGTGCCTAGCTAGCATAAAGGCTAGGAGGCGCTTGTACCCGGGCACATCGGTGCGCCGTGGGTTACGTCTCGGTTCGGGTCTCCTTGTGTTAGTAGTTAGTGTGAAGCGGATCCTTCTATGATCTGAGCAAGAAGGTTCGTCCGATACATGCCAGTTTGCTATAAGATTAGTCGCGTTTTCTGTAGCAAGAGTTAAGTCAATGATCGTTTGTCCTCGGACTGTGACCCAAGTGGGTTCAGAGCCTCGGTTAACGATGTTTAGGTTAGTAGAGAATAAATAGGTGGATAGTACCTCTCCTCTGGAGTTCGATGCCTCGCTACCCCAGAGCGGGTGATGGGCGTTTGAGTCGGTGCAGATGATCAGGTCCAGATCGGTGCTCTCGCAGTGCTGCACCAGGTCGGCCATTTCTTTTGGTGGACAGTCTATGTCCTCGCCCGGCATGTATACCGAGGCGAGTACAACATCTGGGAGTTCACCTACGGTGTGGAGCCTGACAGCTGTCAGATCTCTGGAACAGAATTGAGTGAGCAGCGTGGTAGGGATATCTTTGGGTATATAGACACAGGATCTGGGTTTGTCTGAGCTGTGTGTGTTGAGGATTAGCTTACCTCCGATGTTACTGAGGCCGCATATTCTGTTGTTCCTGATCCACGGCTCTTGGATCAGTGCAATTGTTCGGGGGTAAACCTCCAGTGCCCTGCGTAAGCTAGCCGTGGCAGTCTGGCTATGTTGGAGGTTTGTTTGGATGACGTTGAGTGGTGGTGACGGTGATGAGGGGGAGGGTTTAGTCGGTGGTGGATCCATCGGACAAAACCCCCGCCGCCTCCTCTCTGTACTGGCCTTCGTGCTGATCCCCCGGCGACGAAGCAAGAAGTTGCTCGCACCAGCCGGGAGATGCGGGTGGAATGCTGGCTGCGTCATCAGCCATCGCCGCGCGGGCCATGACCTCCTCCAGTTGGGCGATGTCTGTGTCGTCCGTCTGTGTCGCTGTCGGTGTCGTCGTCGGGTCCGTCGTGTTGTCCGAGGGCTGGGTCGTGGGCCAGAAGCGCACGTATATCGAACCTAGTAGGTACGATATCCGTCGCTCCCGCTCCATGACCCTTTTCACTTCCTCCGGTGGCACACCTAGGGTCAAATGAGTCCCGTAGTTGTCGCCACCGACGGCAGTTGCCCTGTATAGGGACCACCTGGCCATGTCATACCACGTGTTCTGACGAATCAGAACACTGTGGAGCCTCCTTATGTCACCTCTATAGCGAGGGACGAAAAGCGAGGCTCTGACACGGGTGGGCACGTCCGATTGTCTCAGTACCGTCAGTGTGAGGTCAGTGTTGGGGAGTTTGAGGAGGGGTACATTATTGGTCAACCAGGTCAGGGCGTGGTCGTCCTCGCACCATATTTGTACTGTGCCCTCCGCTACCCGTGGGTATCCGCGGAAGGCAGGGAGTGGTGCTGTCGAGTCCGTGTCCATTAGTGCGTCCTCCAGGCCTGCTTTGACCAGCTCGGCCTCGTCTTGCGTCAAGTCTCTAGAGGGGGGAGGGAAGCAGATTGCTACGGCGAGCCGCGCAGGAATGTCCTTTGTGGCCCTCGCGTAGGTCCTCGGCTCCCCCTGGGCGGAGTGGACCCTTACACGCTTGGCGTCCCCCTGGAGCGTGCTCGGTGAAGCCGAGTCATCAGGGCGCTCCCTCTTCGCCGGCCCTGTACCGCTCGGTCCAGGCTGCGGCGTTGAGATGCCAGGCTGGGTGGTGACGTCAGGGCGCAAGGATCCACCTCGCCTTCCTCTGTGGTGTCTCGGTCGGGATTTGTCGCGGGATGCGTCTGTGTTTGAGTGTTGGGGTCGCTTGGCGTCCTCGGCAGACTCTGTCGTGTGCAAGGGCTTTTCGCGCTGGGTTGCCCCTTCGCGGACCTGCCCCTGCACGCGTGGTTCCGCGTCCGGCTGCTTTTCGCGCTGGGTTACCCCATCGCGGACTTGCAGCTGGTCGCGTGTTTCCACGTTTAGCCGCTTTTCGCGCTGGGTTTCCCCTTCGCGGACTAGCGGCCGTTCTCTTTTTTCCGCGTCCGGCCCCTTTTCGCGCCTGGTTTCCCCGTCGCGGTCTCAGGGCTGGTCGCGTACTACCTCTTCGGCGTCCGATCGCGCTTCGCGCCGGCTAGTGCCTTCGCGGGTGCTGCGCTTTCGGTCGCCTACTTTCCTCTCCCGGTTTGAGATTTTTCCGCGCTTCTTCAGCAGTCGTACTCTATCAACCGGGAGAGTGGTAGGGTCGTGAGGTTCGTTAGCCTTCCCCAGCACCCCCTGTCCGTGTCTGTCATAGTCTGGGTTGGTGGTGCTGTTCCGCACGATGCTCTGATCCCAGAGGCTCGAGGGAGGTAAGCACTTCGTCGTGGGTAATGGCGCGTGGGTCGCAGCCGTATTTGTTGTTTTTGGCGCGTTGGTCGCAGCCGGAGTTGTGTTTGCAGGCGCGTTAGTCGCTGCCTGTGTGTTGGGCGCTAAATCAGCAGCCGGCCGCGCTGAGAAGCACGGCAAGGTTTCGCAGTTAGTTGCCCCCCCCAGAATACGTTGGGGGCTGACCGCCGTAGCGGTGTGGGATTCCCCGGCTTGGCCGGAACCCACCTGGGTATTTTCTTTCACTCTCTGCATTTTCATTGACGAGGGGGGTGGGCTTTTTTTGGAATCGAGGTTGCCCGTCCTCTGGGACCGATGGGATGTAGGGATGGGAGGGAGGATGTTTGTTGGTAGGGTAAAGGTCATTGGGGGTCACCCTAGGTCTGGGATTTGGCCTAGGGATTTGGAGAATTGATGGGATTTTTATGGATAGGGAAGGGTTGGAATGATTAGGATTAATTGGTACATGGGATGAGGTGAGTGGGTTACCCTAAACCTGGGACTTGGTGTTCGGGCACTTCTCTTGTCCGGGATCTCTTTCGAGATGCTCCAGGTGCGAGATCGACTGCAGTCGGTCCCGCAGCCGGAGTTGGGCTATCCGCAACCTACCCACCCGCTCGGTTGCAAGAGAAGAAGTGCCCGGCAGTCTGAGTCGCTCCACCACGGATGTACGTATACATACATGTTGGTTCGGCCCAGCTAGCCCCGAGCCTATGGCCGGTTTCCTCACGACGTTTTTAGGGTTCCGCAGTCAACAAGGAACCATTATAGTTTCGCCATGACCGTCGCGTCTGTCCATCCGCAACTGAACTTTTTTTTTTTCTCTACACGTAGAGTGGGGATGTTTTTTTTTTCTCGTCTTCCCCTTGGTGTGGGCTATCGTTGGATAGGTCTTTCAAAATATTGTAGGTTTGTGAAAACCATTTTTCGATTCAGCGATCCGTTTGTGAAATATTAAGCTTTAAAGTGCAAATTTTTGTTAGAGCCAAGCGTCCCCTCCCCCCCGTGCCAGCTAAATGGTTACTTTTGGACATGTGAAAAAATTCACGGCAGTAGTAAATATAACAGAATTAAAAGGAAAACTATTACAGCTAAGTAGGCTTTACAAGTTACGAATAATATTTGACCAACTTGCAGTTGCAATGTATGGGAGAACATGATTTTCAACTACAATGTTAGGTTTGTTCTTAGGATAAATTCATTCCAACTACGGAACCCTGCATTGTACGTGGTCCGACACGCACTTAGCCGGTTTTTTTATCGTTTTGAGAGCAGTTGTAACGAAATAATTTATACTAAGTAAAGCTGCTGTCTGGGTTCGAATCTATGACCTACAATTCATAAGTCTCGGTCATCACAGCTCCCACTACATGCTTGCCTATAAGTAACATGAAGCGCTCAAGACTTAGCGATAAACGTAGAACATTCGCCTTAACACCGTAGTGTGCAAAAAAAAAAGACCGACCACGCCCTCTTCAACCGCGATGCTATCTGCATATTGGATGTTGTACTCATCGTTATTAAGTCAGCCAAACAATAAATGTTTATTAAAAACAAAACTATTAACTTCACGGTGTTTGAAATAACGAGATAAAAGAAAGAAAAGCCTAAAGAAAAATATGTTTATTTGTCACAGAAACATGTGATACAAAAACATAATTAATTCTAATAATAAGAAAAAATAAAAATATATAAAACATATAAAAAAAACAAAAACAAATCGAAAAAACCGGCCAAGTACGTGTCGGACCACGCACAATGAAGGGTTCCGTAGTTGGAATGAATTTATCCCAAGAACAAACTTAACATTGTAGTTGAAAAACATGTTCTCCCATACATTCCAACTGAAAATGTAAGTTTGTACGCACAATATTGAGAGATTTACCATGTTGTTTCAAGATCATAGACTTCTTATTAATTTTCCTGTAATCTATAGGTATAGAACTATTTTCTGTATTTTTTTCAAAATTTTAGGCTCAGTAGTTTCGGAGATAAGGGGGGGGGGGAATGGTAAATTTCGTTCTATTGTCTTAAATAACTTTAACACAATTTACTTTAAAATTATTAAAAAAAAATATTTGAGATCCTCACGGTAAGCCCTTTCATTTGATGTCACACGGTACAGATTGCGGACCTTTTTTTTTTAAATTGTCTATTTACCCCTCAAAAACGACTCCCATTTTCAAAATTCATTTATTTACGTTACACGTCTGTGTTTGGGTCACAGAGA
Source organism: Gortyna flavago (assembly GCA_963669345.1). Classification (NCBI taxonomy): domain Eukaryota; kingdom Metazoa; phylum Arthropoda; class Insecta; order Lepidoptera; family Noctuidae; genus Gortyna; species Gortyna flavago. Next base: position 4,014,991 of record OY770152.1, on the reverse strand, counting down.
TTCATATGTGTACCAAATTTCAACTTAATCGGTCCATAAGATTCGGAGCAAATTGGCTGTGACAGACGGACAGACAGACAGACAGACACACGAGTGATCCCATAAGGGTTCCGTTTTTTCCTTTTGAGGTACGGAACCCTAAAAACAACAAAACAACTATTTTTTTTTTTGTTTTTACTGTAGGTTGCACGTCACATTCAGACCATGAGCTGACCTAGTGTAGAACGGAGTTTCAATGGAATACAATAGTTTTTGGGATGCATGAAGAAGCCTCCTCGTGTAGCGCAGTTTGTTCCGCCAGTTACTCAACTGAACCGAGCGCTTTACGCATCCTGGACAGTCACACCCAACACCTTACTTGACTTCCCTTGCGGTGGTAGGGCTAACGTTCGCCTGGTTTGCGACCACCCTCCCACCGGAGTCCGGCGTCAAGCAGCCTGCTGTTTCGTCGATGCGTGGGAGTTCCAGTGCCTTAGACATCTTCTAGGTACGCTCGTTCCATCATGGACCTCATCCATCGCTTTCCAACAGGCGTGATCGAGGTCATGAACAAAAGTTCAGTAATAAAAAATTATTAAAAAACAACACGAGGCCAGCTTAAAGAAAAATAAAAACAGAAAAAAGAAGATAAAATCAGGAATGAATCCGGAAAAGAACCGGATTTAAGAGCCTGAAGTGGCAGTGGGCTGTCCATGTTTGTACAGACGCCAGCACATCAAGGTCCAATTTTCCCAATCAACTTTGTACCTTACGCTTTAGCGATAAAATGGAAAATCTATTAAAGAAATTTGACAGATTTTAGTAGCTTGATGTACTGGCGTGTGTACCACCGTCACGTCATCGTGGGCCGTCTGCTTCTTGGCCATTCCATCATCATCTGCCTAGCCTTTTCTTAACTATGTTGAGATTGACTTCCAGTCTAACCGTATGCAGCTGAATAGCAGTATTTACATGGAGCGACTGCCTATCTGACCTCCACAATCCAGTTACTGGGTAACACGATAGGTACCCTTTGGTAAGACTGGTAATCTGACTTTTGGGCTTTCAGGTGATACATACATGGCTTTCAGGCGTACACAAACTCACGCCTTCTTCCCGTGGGGTTAGGCAGAAACTTTAGCGGTGATTGACTACTGCCAGCGGTCTTTATTCCAAAAAA